>JAVFKF010000035.1:2400000-3600000 GCA_036926295.1 Pachydiplax longipennis | reverse complement strand
AGAGAACCAATAATCATCGTCATCACGAATTGAAATTAAAATTGAAAGAATAAGAACCTCATTGATCCAAGTTAAATTGTCTTCCTTTATTCCCTTATGAGTTTCATTAGGTTTAATTCAGTAGGTTTCTTTAATTCATCTCAAAATTATCTGACTTTTGCAAAACGAAAGTGCTGTGCATGATATGTTATTTAGCAATGAGTGTGAGAATCGTTGTGGTTTTCCTTATTTTTTGCTTATTTTTGTGTACTATTTTATTTTTCGCTACTCACAAATTTTCAACTTATAAGCGACCTCTAGATACAGAGAAGGGATGTTTCATATTTTCTATTTCCACATTCGAAATCCATACATGAGTTTGCTTTTTCTTGCTCAGTTTCCTTCGCATATTGAATAAAACACTTGATTGACAAGAGTCGATCGATGCGAAAGTTCAGAGCGTTAGAGTAAATACATGAGACATATGTAGCGAAGGCATCGACTCGTGAACGCTGAACATCACGAGGCAGAAAATGATAAAATTAGCAGTCCGACGCGTAACACACGAGCACTAGGTCTTTACAACAGCGCTGTTTATCCCTCCACCCTACAAGCCCCCGCCGCGAAAACACGTTCAGACGGCAGCGAGAGAAATTCCTGCCGAAAACAAACTGTGACACGAGGTCGCACGTCATCGTTAGCGGCAAGATAAATTCAAAAGGATCGCAAACAACGCCTTTCGCCGAGTGCTTTTTGCAGTCTCTTGCCTTAAATCTAGCGTCTCCATGTGTCGGCTTTCCTTCCCCCATTCTGATAAGTTTCCAAGGAGATGTTTTCGAGTATTCCTCCCCTTCAATCCGACGCCATCTTCCCCCCCCCGCCGAGAGATTCCGATGGGGGCGTTGAAGCAGCAAAAGCAGATGATGCGCAGAAAATGGCGGCCAAGGCATCGGAGAGGCTTTTCCGCTGGGTTGGGCGGGGGCGGGAAGAGCTTTCGGAAGTGAGGGGAAAGAGAAATACAGGGATAGAGGCAATGGCAACTTATTTAATAACGCGGATTCGGGCGTGAATTCCTCGACAGTGAAGGGATCGCCTCCATTGAACACTTCTTGGTTTTTCTTTCTTCTAAAGGCAAGTTTCTTCGCCAAGTTCTCTTCTTTCCTCATGCGTTGTCCATATCCTCCTGTTTGACTTCCTTTCGCCAAACTTTTTTCTTCATCGCTCCATCGTAATTTGAGTCTCTACTTATCCCTTCATATTGTTCTTCCAAATGGTCCATTAGGCCGTTTGCTTTTTCCTTTCTTTTTGAATCAAACCTCTTGAGTATTTGTTTCAATCGAAACCTTAGCGTTCGAGCGATTTGTCTACGTGAAATGTTTCGATTTATGCTGTAGCAGATTTTAATCTCTTACGGATATCATTAGTTTCAGATAGTGATTTGAGTCTGTTTGCTATGGTTCTCCTTAAAGTAAAAGTCTCAGCATCTCCTATATCATGTTCTCTTGAGCGCATTGATTTCTATTAACTTGATTGTAACCACAAAGTTCTTCGTGTTGTAAACAAAGTACTACCATTACTTAACTCTAAAATATTGAACATTAAATCATTGAAATTTCGTCACGTTAATGCATTGAATTATTTCTTCCATGTGAATATATATGCCAAACTTACAGGGATAGTCGAAAATAGGACTACAAGTAACTTATACTTGTCTTCATTGAACCACATGATTTATACATTTTTCACACTATTAAATCCCTCCATCCATGCGTAGGTATTAGGAGACATGTTGACACATTTAAATATATTATTTTTTTGTGATAGGACTTTTATGTCGAAACTGCCTTTTCAATATAAAAGTTTCAAATCTCGCTCCTTCGATTAGTAATGGGAGGTAAATTCAATGCGTTATCATTCTTAATTTCGTATCTTTTATACGTTACATCGAAGTACATGACCCTAAGACAAAGCTGCTGCGGTTACTTGTTATTTACTATGCCAAAGCTTTTGTTTGCCTTTAAAGTTGCGTGTTTATGACCAGCGTGAAATCCGATTCTTCCTCTAAGCAAATCTTTCTTTATTTCTCTTCAAGGTCTCTTCTATAAACCGCGTGTTGCGCAACCTGGCCGCCCAGAAGGAACAGCAGGCCTCCGCCCAGAGCGAGTCGGTGTACGACAAGCTGCGCATGTTCAACGGGGGCCAGGCCCCGGGTTGGGCATGGTACCCGGGCGCCACCCCAACGCCCCCGCACCTCGGACTGCCTCCAGGTAACCCAGCCGCCGCCGCCGCAGCGTCCTCAGCAGCCGCAGCCGCCGCGGCCGCCGCTGCAGCCGCTGCAGCAGCCTTACCGGGCCAAGTGGTGTCCCGTGACGAGCTGCAGAAGAGGGGTGAGCGCCCCCCACCGCCGTCCCACCCGCCCCCGGCCCTGCCCCCGGTCGCCCCCCTCCAGCCGCACCACACCCCCAATTCCCTGTACCACCACCCATTTTCCCCCTACGCCCCTCACCACCCATCCTCCTTCCACATCCCAACCTCGACCACAACCCTACCAGTCCCCCCTCCCACCCCATCTTCAGCCTAAAACCCCTTCTCCGCCACCCTCTCCCCCTTCCTTCCCCTTTCCTCCATCACACCTCGCGCTCACCTCTGCTAATGCTGAAACTGGGGGATGACTAACATCATTGCCATTGAAAATGAGGTTCGATTAATAGTGTTGGCATCATTATTGTGTCCTCTTTTGGTCGTGTCCTGTATTTAACAAAAAAGCAAAAATTTCAATAGCGACATTATCTTTTTGATTTGGTTCATGAATTATTCTCTTCTGTTCGATTTTGTTTTATATCAATTTTTTCTTTAAAGTAATAGACAGCTCCCTAGTAAATTACCACAGAGTATTTTTCTCTCTGGAAGGCGTACTAATCTGTAAAACGTTATTAGCTCCATGTCAACATTATATCTTACTGAAAAGTTCATGTGCAGCAATAAAATTACTTACTAACAATTGTTTTAGTGTTTTTAATGCAATCATCAAACTTTTCATTTTCTTTCGTTCGAAAATTATTCCTTAGTTCCTTAACTTTCTTGATGCTAAATCATCAAACTACTACTAACATCTTATTGATTGAAGTACCTCATTGCAAAACGGGTTGTCAAATCAAATTTGAGGGTTTGAAATTCCCCTTAGATATAAGCAATCCTTGCATGCTACACTAACGGATCATGTCCATAACGCATGCTTTTATAGGCACATAATATTGAATCATCACTAATCAATAATGGGAATTTTAGAAATACACGCATTAAGTAGTTTAAATGCAGAATTCTGAAGTAGCAATTGTTGATTTCTGATTCCTAGTTTTTATATCAGCGATGACTGGGAAGTAGAATAATTTAAAGAAATGTATCACTTAAAATGTCTTTGCCGTAGAATTTCTCGTAATCATACGTTCATGTATAGATGTAACACTCGTATGGAATCTATTCATCATACTTCGTAAAAGGATAATGTTTGTTATCTGGTGAAGGTTTAATGGTCAGAATTTTTTTTAGAAAAAGGCGAAGACTTCAATATTATGTTTTCATTAATCGAAGTCTAGAAAATATGACTGTAGAGGATTATTTTATTCCTTATTTGCTTTCTTGTTTTGCTGAGATTCAAGGTTATTATTTCGAAAGGAGTAATAATTTAAATGTGGGATAATTCCTAAGCACATTCAACAGCCCTAATTTTTATATAACTTTTGTTGATAAAAATATTGAATCACCGAAATAAGCAAAAGCTATCATTCATACATAAAATTTTCATCATTAAAGCATGCAGTACTCATTATTGACATCGAAAAGTAATATTTTCAGGGTTAGTACACGAATTCAATTTAGTTAAAACTATAGTCGGCAAAGTTAACTCGATAAAGGTATACCATACTCAAGAGGAGAATAATTTGGATTTACACATTCTAGCTTTGATTGTGAAATGATTATGCCAACAGCTTAATGACATCTAAGTATACAGTTCGATTCTTGTCGACGTAGGTTTTTGCACCGTGAGAGATTCATAATAAGTATTACAAAAAATTCATCGCGTTGACTTTGATTGTTATTGTAGAATTCAATCGTCTGGCTGTAATCAAGACACTAAAAAGTTCCGCAGGACATATTTTTGGAATCACAAAAATCAGACATCCATAGGAACAACTGTCCTATGAAGTTGGCGCGAGAGTTGAAAAGGATGTTCCCTTTACAGTTCGCTGTTTAAAACCGTCGTGTTTCCCTCCAAAGCTCTCGAAGAGCTCTCTCCTTCAATTCCCTGATTACGTGACGCCATCCTCTCTGTGGACCTCCAGCAGATCAAGTTGAGGTTCTCTGCGTACAGGTGCACACACTAGCAATTGAAAGTAGCGCCTGCAGCACTGTGGTAGCGGAGTCGAGTACCACTTGAAAAGCACACTCGAGAAGGGCAAGCACGATCAAGTCTAATCGGCACGTTCGATGGAAACACAAAGGGTTCGCAGGTGTCCAATACAACCGATAGTCATTAAAGTTTCTTTAAGAGGGTATGGAAGGACATCGAAGGGGTTTTATCCTGTAGAACTGCTATTTTCAAATGTTATCCTTTCGGCCTAATATATAATACATCACTTGGTTTCTTGGTCTTTAATTTACGGTGTGATTCATGACCGTATTTAAGATGCGGATGGTTGTTCTGGTCGAAATTCAAGAGCTGGTTAACGATGATAGTGAATTCGGACGTAATTAAGGTTCGAAGCTATGCTAGAAAAATTTCCATTCGTTTCCATTGTATTTTTATATGGTTCTGCTAGACGCATTCAGTCGTGAAATAAGAGAGTGAAGTTTGGTATCATATTTCAAAGAATATGGTGAGATTAGATAATGACTCATAATGGAATTTTTTTCGAAAATTAGGCTTATGAATTCGTAAGATAAGTAACATGATTGCATCTATTCTAAAGATAAATAGCAAAATCAGAATATAAGGAGAAAATATGTCACCTTTTTGTTATATTCTCACGATTATCCTATAGAAGTAGCATTTTTTAAAGATTTCTTTAGTATTCCTTTCATTCAGCTACTCGAGATCCTTTCTTTCTAATTCTGTAATTGTACATCCTTATTAGTCAGGGAAATTAAGATTTGATTCTTCGGTTCACAAAACTTCAATTTTTACGCAACGCAATCTCTTTTTTGAATTGTGCGATTTATTGGAGATCTTAATCTATGCTTCATTTTTCTTAAATCGTCTTTACGAAATCCAGAATTTTGGCTTCGTTTATTCATCTAAACACCGAATTAAGTGCGATAAAGACATACACGTAGTTTCATAATTGCGAGATATTTTGGAGACTTCTTTCTTGATTCCTCTCCCTTAAAAACGATGTCTATAGCTCAGTCGTCCGATACTCTAACATCTCGCGATTGCCCTCGATTTTAAATTCGCTCCATCGTCACGCTCTCTGCATCGAGAGCTCACTTTGCGAGGAAAACCTCGGCGAAAACTCCCCACCCATCCTTTCCTCTCACCCCACCGACGCAACCATGTTTGTTTCTCCAGGGAGAATGTTTACGCTAAGCTCTCTCCCCTCTTTCCCTCGCAATTTCTTTCCCAGCTGCACGTGGCCTCGCGAGTTCCGTGTACGCGCGCTTGTATGTGTACCGCGTTGCATGTCGGGAAGACTACGTAGGTATATGTGTGTGTGAGAGAGTGTATGTAGCGCGACCGTCCCTTGTTTGTGAATAATCAACAGTTTTGTTTTCCGACCGGTAATGAACGTTGTACGTAAACGCCGGGCGAGTATTCGGCGGGTGGGGGAAGAAGGAGTTTGTGCCGGCACACGTTGTTCCCCTTCCAACGCGTTCTTCCCGCCCTCAGCATCTCACCGAGGAATCGGAGATATATATTCCCTTTGATCAATGCAACATTTTAGTGTTTTTGGTCTCGTGAATCAGAGCCGTCTCATGCGAAGAAATTCGACCAAATACAAATATTGTTAATTATTACGTCTATTTCTTCCTTGAAACGCGCTCAAATGTATTTTTGATGTGGCCTGATATCATTCTCTTCATTTATTACGAATTCACTTTTACAAACATTTTATTATTCTACCGTCTGGAAAAACGTAACATACTTGGTCATTTTATCGCAAATTCGATATATATGTCCCGTCTGAGTCCAAATAAGAGAGTTTTGTCAAAGTTTCTCAGCACGAGAAGCACTTTAAAGAGAAGTGGTAACATTTCCGTAGAGTGACTCTAAGTACAGAGGCTGTAGGAGCAGCACTATATTGGATCGGATTGGATAGTTAGTTCCATTTCCTTTCCCAGTCGAATTGACAATTTTAAAGCTATTTTGTACGCTCTCATCGTGAAGGAAATTTTGAACATTAGTCAGAATATTCGGCGGAAGAATTCAGCTGAAAATTTCACCAAAAATTTCACCGCAAATCAGGTAGCGATCTATCATCAATTATGATCACCAAATCTTATAAAAATGTCTATACAAACGTAAAAGAATCTCTATCCACCAGAATAGCAACTGAATTTTTTCTTGATGTACGGCTATTGATTATTACCGAATAAGTATAATGCTATCTTCGAGCTATTTCGACCGATACGATAAACAGCGTAAGATAAGAAAGAAACGCTGGCACTAATTGTTTTAATATATTTAGTTATTTATGTGAACCATACGCAATAGTAATAAAGAGAAGAAATGGTTACTTATCCCTTGCCCTTGGTGGTATGTTTCTCCGCCCTGTAGCTCACTTGTATAGTACGATATATCTGCTTAGATAATAAATGAAAACCATGTATTTGCCACGCTATAGAACGTAATCGAAAGGAGGTGCGCATTCTCATTCAGTACAAATTCAGTCATTGAAACTCATTTAACCTTATTATTCAATGTGTTTATGCATTTCCTGAATCAGTATTACGATTCAGTCTGGAAACAAGACCTTTAGTTAAGCTATTTCCCGCCCAGAAATGACATCGAACCGATAGTATTTTCCAAGATGTTTATATCCTTAATTGTTTAGTTAGGCGGAGATAACGATGGTAACCGCTGCAGACATATTTCGCTGATATTTTTCCTCTATTCTCGAAAGTGTCTCCCTAGGGAACCGCGACCTTCTCCCGAAAAGGTAAATACGGCTCGTTTTGATTTGAAACAGCGCGCTATTTACATTCCGCGGAGTTTAGAACCTCCGCGGTTCCTAAGAGATTCTACGTCACTAAAAAAAGAGGAAATACCGTATTTGCTAACTGTGAATGAGATGTTCTCACCTAATCCGTCACCATCAGCTTGATTTTTGCCGTCCATCTCGCGAATCCAATTTCGACTCTTTCCTTCCCGTAATTTTCGCCCACGCGCTTTCTCTCTTTCCCACAATCCTCGAAATATTCTCTCTCTCTCTTGGCGAAGTGGATTTCCTGTTGGCAAAACATTTTCAGAGAGAGAACGGCGCGGGAGCATGTTCCCTCCTGTGTGTGTTTTGAGTCCTGTTCTCTGACAGTCGATTGGCCATTGTTTTCACGCGTTTCCACGGCGCCCTCTCACCGCCTTCTCTCCATTTCGCCCTCAGACCACTGTGACAACAATATACCCATCAACAAAGGATACAACAAACAAAGGGAGAGGCGGAGGAATAGAGGAAAAAATTCTCCCACTCCGCGACGCATTGTGGTTTGCTCGTTCTCCAACCTTTTTTTCCTTTCCGTTATTTATTTTTCCAAGGAAAAAAGTGGACTTGGATAGCGCTAGTGTTAGTCTCGAAATGCTCTCGTGCTAATTGTTTGCACGGCTGGCTCTCCCCCTTTCTTCCTCGCCAAATGAATAAGCTCTCGTTGTAGTGCAGTTGTATTGAGAGAGAGTCCCGCACGGAGCACATTACGCTCCTCACCTCCCGCGCGGGATAAATAAATTGCTTCTTTAATTCACTTTCCACATGTTTGCGGAGTCCCAAGAGCGCGAGAGTGAAGTAAGCCTCCCCCAAACTGTAGCGATTCAGAAAAAAAGGTCTTTAATTGAGGCCGGAATCATTCGACAAATAAAAGAACGCGGAGGGGCGGTCTGCGGATTCGAAAAGTTCCTTCCCGTATTGATTAATTAGAGTAGAAAAAACGCACTGTGTATTTATGTTGCGAGCTTCAATTTTTCTCCGGTCTTTTTTAACGGGCCTTTTGTCTCGCGGTGAAAAGAGGGAATGTTTCGCAAGAAGGTCGAAGTTTGCTTTTGTCCGGTGGCTTCATTAAAATTATTCCGGAACGAATGGGGCCTCTTTTCTTTATTTATGAAATTTGCGCGCGCTATTTGTGTGTTTATAAGAGGTAGGGTAATTAATTCTCGCGCGTTTCGTATGTTTCTTCGAGGTATTGTGAGCGTTTCACTGCCGTACAAAGAGAGAGTCGAAGATCCCCTGAACGTTATGCACTGCGCAGTGCACTATTGTGAAGAAGGTTACATAACTTACTGGCGTCATTGCTTGTCTCGTGGAAATTAGCCTACGTAGCTAGCTGGTCGAGGTAAAATTTTTATCCCTGTTTAGCTTATATTACTATTTCCTGGTCAAGATTGTTATTGAGGGATAAATTATCTATTTATAAGACTCGGAAAAGTATCATTTTCTTTTCTTACCGTCATCCTTACCATCCCCCCGCCACACGCCGAAAGGCGGCTTGCAGGGTACATGTGTAGATGATCCTTATGATATCATCTCTCTTACATTCTCCAAAAAACTAAACAGATTCTGCGTCTAAGAATTTTTACAGTTACATCATGAGATCTTACTTTATGCATTCATCACTTCCTTAGTGGTACTATGTAGACTAAAAGATACCACTTTTTCAATACTTTGTAGTACTGAGACCTAAGGTTAACGTTCCAAATACTTTTTATATAAGTGAAATGAATACTTTACAGTAAACAGAATTTATCGTGTATTTCTTTATTTAAAATATCTTAACAGTTTCCAGTGATATCATATTCTCACGTTTTCAAAATATCTTAGCCTAGGTACTCTTCTCACGTTTTCAAAATATCTTCTCTTGTAATGTCAACTTTTGTTTACCCATTGGATTATGGAGAAGAAGAAGTAATATTTTCGCAAAGTAAATACGAAAAATTCTCTAAGCCGTTCATTTTTCAATAGTAATCATGTAATATCCTTTTTAGACATCGGTTTCGACTACATGCAGCTGAAACGCGTATAGTAAAGTTCTTCGGAAAGGACATCATGTATCGATTTCAGCAACGCGATGCCGCTTTCCCGAATGTACTTTTCCATTTTTTCTCTGTTGAATTCGTTTCCACGAGATCGTGAAAATAGATGCGAGAGACAGGTTCAGAAGGTAAAAGGGAGACACTTCGATCGAAGCCGGTGACATCTTCCGGTTGAATCGGGAGTTCTCATCCGCAAGAGGATTGGCCCGACCCGATATTCCGTGGAAAGGAAATCCAGTGGAAGCCGTCCCAAGAGATGAGGCAATGGAAAGATAAGAAGGAAAACAGGCGTGGGAGTTGGGATCTTTCGGAGTTATGGAATATCGAAAACGATTTCATTAAGATTCTTACATCGCGAAGTAAAAGACGCTGAGTAAAAGAAGAAAATAAGATTGCCGAGCACACGAAAAGTTTGAGTATTCAAATGGCATTACAGGTGGTTCTCGAATTACGACCTATGCGACTTACGAGCACTCGAGACCAACTTAATTTCGCCTTTCCTGTATATGTATGCTAGTTTAAAACTCAGGAACCCCACAAGTTTCAAATTTTTTATTAAATAAACATTTTTTATGTAATTTCATCAATTTTTATAAAGGCACTAAAATAGACAAAATAATCAAATCGGTCTTAAATTATAGATTAAGAGCTCAAAATTAACCGACTTTCTCGATTAAAGAGAAGAAAAGGTTTAATATTAGTTGTAGACTGTTTCATATCAGTATTTTGAGCTGTATTTGTTTTCTCAAAGTTATCACATTACTTGAGTCGGAACTGATACATTTAATTTCTTAGCACCCTCTCTAATTACTATGATAGTTTCAAAACAATTTATGTTTGTATATAATGAAACTGGGTTGAAAATTCCCTACATCTTTTCTTTTAACTATTTATGCTGTACGTTTTAAGACTCCGGATGTGTTAGTAGCGGTGTAATGTGTTAGTTGGGCTCATCTAGCTGACTACCTTCTTTCGAATCGCGGAAATAGTACGCGAGTTCGTGATCATACTCTACGTTGGAAAAGTAACTTGAATAGCGGATATTTCTCGTACCTTTCAAATGATAGATTTTCCTCGTTCCTACTTCAGTCGTTGGGAAGGGAAAATAAATATTCATGAGCAAATTTAAATTTCGAACGAAGGAACAAATATCGCTTTTTTCATACCAGACACGTTTCTTGTATTTGAGCGAAAAAGTTTCTCCTTGTTTCGCAATTATCTTTTCGAAAATGGAACTCGTCGCTTATTGTTTGCCAGTCCAATAACGACGCCCCGCCCTTCAGGCCTTGTCCAATCCTGTAGGTCGACGCAATTTCTGGCACAGGAAATCAATCTACGTGGAGTGGCTCTTTTTCTAAGTGCTTCGTCAATGGATAAGAAGGAAGGGAGATAAGGCGAGCTGTATCGGGAAAGTAGATTACCTGAATCCCTCAATGAAAATTGCCAGAGATCGCGTTCCTCAGAATATCCATCATCGTATATGAATTCCTCCCGAAAGATCAATTTGATAGAATTTGGATAATATATCCCGTCTCGAATGTCTCTTAATCGGTCAATGTCGTCTCCCTTATCACTTTGGTTATCTTCATTTTCTTTCGAGCCCTCTTTCCTGACTAATTGGAATTTTCCGTGGATGGCTTAATAACGCTCTCCTGTTAACTTCGCGCTCTAATGACTTGGCGTTTAATCAACTGAAGCTCATAAATCTTTTGCGTTGATACGGAAAGAACGGTGACTTGGCTCCCAATGCTTGATATGTTATCATGGTTTACGGTTTCATGATATTGACCTCTATAATCAGCACCAGTGAAAGTTTTCAAAAGTATCCAATCACAGGTTTTGAGTCTGAAATATGTTATCGGAAGTGGATATATGCATGCGTTTGTCATAATCATTCTCTGCGGACAACTTCGTTGAAAGTACTTTTAAAGCGCGTATCAATCCTTGGATGAGTAGATTCATATTTTTTCTGTGACATTAATTATTTAAGGGTGTATTTTTCGTAAAACATGGCCTGGTCTAAGAATAAACATATCATACAGCTATATCCTTTATACAGTATTTAATTTTGAAAAAATGTCTTCATTACGTTATATTAAGTATTAAAGAACCTTTTAATAATTTTTGATTAAACTTTGCACAAATATGTAACGTATTTACACGTATATATAGATTTAGTATTATTTCAGAGCTGTTTTAGAGTAAATTAAATACCGATTATAACACCTGATATCGAATGTAAATAATTAAATATTGGAATATATTAATTCGGATGTGTTTTAAATAATAACATTCTTCGGTTCTTTTCCAATATCTACGTTCTGCGTCGCTCCAGCGGAGAACTAAATATTTTTTTAATTGAACTTTGAAAATGAACTATTTACAGCCCTTCAGACAATATATCATCCAATAAAAACTTTTTATATTAGTCTAGACAGCCTTACCAAAATCACAATACAACAATGGTGATAGATTGCATAATGACCGTTAGTTCACCTATTGGAGAATGCCCTTTAGTCTCTATATTTTAGCAAAATATCCATCCGTTTACATTGTGGAAGAATTGCGATCCACCCGCCGGCTGGATGAGACATTAGCAACACGCCAATCAACTCCACCTTCGTATTTATAAAAATTGTGGCGAATTAAACGCTGGTTAATTGACTGAAAATCCTTCGTCCTTTTCCTGAAGAAGAAGCGGTCCGCAGAGAATCTTTTAAAGGGGAAACGGCGAAATTGAGTCGCCATCTCTCTCCGAAAAATGAGCGGAGAAGAATGTGTTTCGAGATAAAGAAAACAAGAAATACGTAAATAAATATGCGTGGAAGAGTGATCGTGTTGCTTTAACTCTATCAAATGAAAAGGCGAACGGACGAAATATCATCGTGGTATATTCAGACTCGGAACTTAAGTAGACGTGTGGAAATAGTTTTAGGTACGTTAAGTTTTAATTAATTTGGCAATACCTCCAAGAGTCTTGATGATTTTCTATTAAAAGTAACATCCGCTAATAGGAGAAAAGTTGATGATATTTAAGGGGATTATTAATGAGCACGTATAGGAACTGTTCTTTGAGTAGATATTGAAATTAATTACATGACATGGGATCAGCACTATATTAACTTAGGCTGTCCATAGTATCTTTGGCCATAATCATAACTTTTTACATATATTCCCTCGATTCTTTTAGTTTCTTTTCTTCATGATTTATTGACCGCTTTCAACCAGTTTTTCTTGGTAGTTTTCCTTCTTTCCATCCTTCTCTAAGCCTAATATCGGAATTCATTGCGTATTTGAATCCACCACAGTCATGGTAAACTAACAAGTCTTACGCAGAGCCACCCAAAGTCTTCTTAACGAATTTAAAGGGTAACCAGTTATTTAACGATTGCTAATTTTTACTAACACATATTTTTGCGTAATTTTCAATTCCTAGGTTGTTTTTTATATAGTCATATTCAATGACAGACGAATTATTTATGGTGATCAGCAATGAAGCGCACCTATTTTATCAAGCTAATGTCTGAATAATCTCTAGAGAAGTATATGATACCAAAGGAAGGAATTATCAAAACAAGCATTGAGCGTTGTTTATGAAGAGAGAGCTTTTGAGGCGGAAAAATAGAGGAAAACAGTTTCAAAGGATTACGTTCGAACAGGTGAGGAAAACTCAAAGGCAGTCCGACAACTTTTGGCAAACGTTTGCGAGAAAATCTCTTATTTCTTCTGTTACGTCTCTCTCTCTGCTCGCCCTTATCGTCACCATTTAAACAGACAAAAACGAGAAGATTGTTATTTTTCTCCTTTATGATTTAACGTTTTCAATGTTAATAGAGATTTCGCGGTATCTCAATTAACATTGCTGATTCGTTTGGACTAAGATCTCACTCTCTTTTCGTTGAAAACGATTCTTGCTGGAAGGGATATACTGAGTAGAATTAAAGCTTTGTTATCAAGAGTTTAGCACTATCAGCCATTTCTTCTGTTATCGTGGGTTTGCCTACTTATGAATCATTCTAGTTATTTCTTCCCCTCAGAGGTATCATAAATAGTTAAAATGATGTCTTTAGGCCTTCGTAACTTACCTTTGCATCTTTTACAAATATATGATTTATTTCGCTACTACGCAACGGATTTGAATTTCAAACTTTCTTTCTTCATATACCGTGCTCAGATTAAATTTAAATTTAATATCTAATGATTACTCATTTATTAAAGATATTGGTCACTATCGTCCCAAAACTTCCTATTGATATAGATTTACTTTCCAGAAATATCGGTCGTATTATCAACAATCTTCATTTTTTTATATCGCTGACAGGGTTTCGGAATATCCGCCAGTATTTTATTTCTCGATAGATAGTGAATGACGTTTTATCGTTTCATATGACTCCATATCTTGAATCACATCTTCATTCCTTTCCCTGTTTTTATCAGCGAGAAATTAAGTTTCCAATTCATCAATTTTTGGCTAAAGGATAACTCATTCATGGAAGAATATCACTTTTTTTTAAACTACCATCGCAGTTGAGATATGTTTATTCCATCGTATCATTTTTTAATTCACTCCATCGTAAGTTAAAGAATTGTACGATTTTATTTCGCGTTATTTGATTTACGTATTGTCTTGTTGAGACTAATCTCTTGTTTTCTGAAACATGAAAGGTTTATATCTTAGCTTCTGTTAGGAGCTTTATCTTTCTCCGTTTAAAATATTTCAACGGGTGCATTGACCATTGCTTGAATATGGATCATCTAGGATCATTAACTTCACACTTAACATCTAGGATCACAATTTAGCCTAGAAAGATTAAGTGGATACGTCTAAGGCATCACAAACAGAATAGGAGAGCGCATATTAAAGTAAAAACGCATGGATTGACATGGCGTCATCCATCCGCGCAAAAGTACGTGCGTGTTTGCGGACATGTACGCATCGCAATGTACACTTAGGCCCGTTTGATATTTTCGCGCTTGCATTTACGTGGTGGGAGATTCCTTCTCTCGCTTTACTGTTTTCGTTCTCCATCGTGTTTGCGTCGAACGCAACCCTCTCCACTTTCCAATAGAGCTATGGACAGATAGAGAGAGGAGCAGCACTTGCACGTTCCCGCCTGTGTTTGACAGGAGCCGTCGCATGCCTGGAGCCGCACGGCGCCAGAAGGGAGGGGAAGCTCATGTAGCTCATCCCTCTATCTCTGCACCCCTCTGCCACCTGCCAATCTCCCACCCACACCTTCTCCGCGCCATTATTTTTTATTTCAATCTTCTCCCTCGATGAATCTCCTCTCTTTCTCTCCTCTTTCATCTCCCCTTCCCACTTTCGTTCCGTTTTACTCCCACGTATTCAATATTTCCCTCCGTGTTTAGTTGTCTAATGGTTTCTTTCTTTATTTTCGCGCCGTTCACAATATTCGGAACGTAGCTGAACATGAAGTTCGACGTAACTCGAAGAAAAAGTGGCTTATGATGAAAGAAAATAGGAGAACGATGTGTAACGTTTTTAGATGCTTGTGTTCGTACACATTTAATGGGGAAGATTAAGAGATAATTTCGATAATACTCGATGTTAATTATACCATATAATGATAAATATACATTGAATGTAAATCTTAGTTGAAGAAACTTCATCCCTTACAAACTTTTATCACAGAGGTTTCATCTATTACGTCGTCTTTGTTCAGGTATTCTATTCAACTAATGATTTCATATTCACCATCTTTAACATCTATCTATTGAGGTTCTTTTTTGTTTAAGAGAAATTTAAAATTCTGCGAAGGAAAATTAGCATCCCTGGATATACTTATGGAGGTGTTCAGCAAAGAATGAAAGGATTAATTTTGTATTATATTTTAATTTAAAATATTTTGTAATGGAAAATATTGTATATTTATTTATCGAATAAGGATCGAATCGTACATACTTCCACGCGGAGATGGAAATGTAACGAAGTTTTATACGACTTCATAACTCTTGTAACATCCTTGTAAGTTTTGCCATTCAAAAAGTGTAACGTAGATTCTTAGTCGATCAATTTCGATGCTTGCCAATTATAAATTGTACTGCCCTATATCGACGTCTCATTTAAAAACTTATTTTGAAGATACAGATAACTTTACACGCCGCGTACTTTATGTGTAATAAGTATTCAGCTTCAAACATCCTTATCCAAGGTTTGCAGTTTTTTCTATGGCACCTTACCTTTACCAGAATATTATGTTATTTTTCGCTCTTAATAATGCATTTTTACATAGTATGAACCCTAGCTGACAGGTAGGACTCGGAAATACAATTTATTCTCCCATCTGTATTCAAACAACTTTCTTTACGGCCTTTTTTCTTCTTATAAAGATATATAAAATTCTGCTTATAATAGCTTCTAGAACCACACTTAAATATCTTATGCTCGTATGCTAGCTGGATTAAAATAATTGATTAGATATTCATATGGCTTAATGTCATTTTATTACCATGCGGTAATCGGGAAATATTTTGGTTTCGAAAATCGTACTTCTGATTTTTATCATTAACACTTATAATTCAAAACTCTTTGACACCGTATTGCTAGAGATGTTAATTGGATAGTGAGAAAATCTTTGGAGACTAAAAAGCAAATGTGCGAGTCTAAATTACTTTTATGAAATAAGAAGGAAAGCGTAAGAAGTAGTAATAATAAAATGCAGAATCATCTTAGATTTTTCGAAAGTTTTCCGTTTAAATAGTTTTTAACTATATCAATGTTCATATAACTCCCATTATGAGCGCTTTCCTCGATCGCGGCTTATGTAAATAGGTCAGTTATCTTTTTGTCGCCCGGATGAATCCGATCGTGGATAGGCCTTTTCCGTTTTATTCCTGGATGAGGGGTTGTTTTATAATCATCTTTACGCTATTTAGTTGGATATCTCTCTCTGAGAATCGTGGAGATTGGAAATCAACTCCAGGAAATCCTCGATCGATACATATTCCACCACTGCCATGTAACTACTTTAGTTGAAATCATTTCCCATTAACTTTTGAGATAAATTAATCGAAAAAATCGTCCTCCGTCATCTCTATTTCTAGAGCTAGCAATGAAGCCCCCATAAAACGGCCTCCTCGGAAGCTGAATAAAGAAAACATTGCTCTTCCAAGCTAACACAGTTGAGATTTTTTGGCTTTAGATCGAATGAAATGACGTGGTTTCATTTGAAATGAGATGCTATATTCTTTTCCATTAGTTCGTCGGGATTTCTATCCCCTTGCTTAATTAGTTGATAAATGTAATTTACAATATAGATAACATAGAATATTACTAAACTTAATACAATAATCAAATAGATGAATAGAATAATGTAATTGAAAATCTTGGCAGATATGTTCTCCGTTAAAGAATTGAAATGTTATATTGTATGGTATCATTTTTATTAAAAAATTAAAATAGTAGATTCCCCTGGTGGAAAAAGCATCGCAGTTATAGCCACTGTTAACAAGGTATTATAATACGATTACATTTCCGTTTATATGCTTGCATTTAATCTTCCGAACACGTCTCTGTCATCTTTAATTTCTCTTTGGTTCTCATTTAAAGCAATATCCAATTCCTTCAAAGAAAGGTGGCAACTGTGCGCGCGTTTATTTCTGACAATGCGAAGTAGATTCTATATTAGACAGGCGTTATAGGCGTTTAATGATTGTAAATGCGGATGCTTCTAATCAGTACTCTGCTAACAGTACCCGGGGTAAGATACATAGCCACTGAATCTTAATGCAAGTTTCCCAAAGTCAGCCCACACCTAAAATCTTTTCACCTTATATTTTACCTCGCTTTTAATCGCAGCCTCCATATCTACCTTATTTAAAACCAAACCCTGCATAATCCGGATTTCCTCCCCTGAGGGGATCGTTAAAGCGTAGACAATGAATCTTTTATCCTCTTCTGCCGTGAATTATCTCCCCGCCGATTTTCGGGGCGAAACAGCAACCAGAGAAGCACCGTCACTCCATGTGTCGAGACGACGGCTGTGTCTGGACCACACCCAAGGCGAAGTGAAAGGGCGGCGGGAAACGAAGCGCGTTCATTCAAGAGGGAGGAGCATTATTTTTCGACCTCGTTGGCACATCTAAGTCGTCCATCTCCCCTTGTCCGTTTGATCCCAAGTTTCTGCCGCTTTCGTGAGCGTTGAAACGTTCACAAAGCGGGGAGAACATTAATCATGCCTGTGTAAGTTGAGGGGATGATATAGGCAATCTATAGATCACGACTAGATAGACATGTCTAGTTTAGCGTGGGTGGATATTTTCGTTTCGCGAGTTGGTGAGAGATATGTATCACAGTAAAATGTTTAAATCGTACTTTCTAATGGATCGTTGACCCTTGCATTGTGTGTTGCGATTGCATTATCCGTGTATGCTGTCCGGTCTCTTTGTATTAAAGAAAATTAGCTTGAGAAGGATATTGGGAACCATTCAAGGCATAATCGATAACTTTCCAATTTTTGTAATAATTTAATTAATATTTCACGCCTTCCACTCATTCGGGATTATCCCTCAAGTGTATGTATATATATATATATATATATATATATATATATATATATATATATATATATAATATATATATATCTAAATTAGTCAATACAAGTGAATATTACTCTACCATTAGTTAGAAATTCAAAGTTCAAGTAGCTATAGATATCATGCATGACAGTGGTTCCTTTAAAATAACTTTATTCGATAGATATTTTGCCTCTTGGGAAAGAGACGCTTTGGGAAAATCGATTCGATGAAAGATAAATCTTAACTTTATGTAGATAACATAAGTTAAGCATATCTTCAAAAACCCAAAGCGTATACCTAATCTTCGGGAACAACTTCATTCCATCATTTAGGAAAGTATGTAACTGGAAAAAGACCTTAATAGTACTAAATATTTAGGGATATTATCTAGCTTCAGTAGTAAAGATTCTCCAAAAGTGTAGATAATTATCCATCAAGAGAGACCTGAAAAATCCGTTGTGAGAAAAAAAGATTAATAACTTCCGCGCGTAAAATATTCTGCGAAAGATTTGTCTTTAAACTTAACGGAAAAGAAATACATTAGGCAGTAAAATGTAGCTATAGAAAGACCATCTCATCATAGTTGGCTCTTTGAGTGACTTCACGATAAAGAAACCCATCAGAGGCGGGAAAATAATCTCGCGTCCAAAGAGCTTTACTGCGTCCATAAAAAAGCCTCCATTGAAAAGGACTTACGCGCGATTTTGTAATCAGTTCACTTTGCCGATAGTTTATCATCCCGGCGTTTGCTCCGCTAAGTAAAAATACTCCACGCAGAAGTTTTCGGGGCGGCCGAAATGATTTTCATCTCGGAGGACGGAATTCTTTATGACAGGATGTTACCTCACACGGTTACCCTTTATTGACGATTTACCTTTCGCCTTTCCCATACCTATCCCAAGTCTATTTTAACTTCTCGCTCCCCTCTTTGGGGCGCCCTCTAGGATTTCTTTTTTAATTCGAGAGCGTGGGTGGGAGGAGGTTTTTGCGCCATGGTGCCTCCAATCAATGCTCCAGGATGGCGGTAGGGGATGCGTGGGTGGGAGGGGATTGGTGGGGGTGCAAGAATTGGCGTCATGCGCACTTCATCGCTTCCATCACTTCCCACTCTTTCCTCGCTCCATTGCAGCAATATCTGCCTCTCTCTCTTCGACATCATCTTTCCTTTTACGGAGCCATTCGTCCAATTGTTTCCCGTCCGAAATGAAAACGGAGTTGCAGCATGCAAAAGGGGTGTTTTTGGGAAAGGAATAAGGAGGTAATCCGGTTGGTATTTTTAAATGGGCTGCGCTCTGGAGTCTCATCCACGTTTTCGGTAACCATTTCGGATGTTATTTTCGTCAACGACAGATGGATCGTAGGCTTCGATATTTATTCCGAAGTAGGAAAACACTTTCGAACGTAAATGGGAGGAAGCTATTGAGGCGTATTACAAAGATCTTGGGTTTAACTTGGGAAAGTCTACTCGATCGAGTTGTCTTTTCGTCGAGTATCGTGCTACTTTTGGGTAGCTACGCATAAAATGTATATAATGTTTTTCTTCAGAGGAACATAAATTCAACTTTTTAGTGGACTAGTATTGAAATAACATTAAATAAACGCATATTTTTGGCACAATCTTTTACGTAAGCGCAAATAATTCCGAAATTTAAAGCGATTATAGCTAATATTGCATAATTAAGAAGAACATTTCTATTCGAATAAAATCTTATGATTGCTCTAGTTTGTATTTTGTATGAGGTCTACATGTTTCTTTCTATGATAGCGAATAATATGATAAAAGGAGACAAATAATATTTGATCGATTTACCATTTATACAAGACACTGTTAAAGTTCGTGATTATGACTTATTCTTTTTAATGAACGCGACTATAGTTTCCATCTAGCGAGAACAAAAAATATGTTACATTAAAGGGAAGGGATTTTTCTGTGCACTACATACAACACGAGCATCACATTTATTTCCCCAAAATCTGAATATTTATTTTTAGGGCCAACCGAATCCATATTTTTGTTTCCACACAGCTAACACAGCTATTTAGAAACAATTTTATTTCGGCATCAAGGCGACTATTTCAACCAATGCATCGCTCTATGATAAAAGTTAGATCGCTTTAGGAAAAACACCACTTAAAGAATGAAAACCCTCTGAAAGCGGAAGTGCAATTGGTGTCTTTGAAATCCGCCTATTGTTTGGAGAGGCGGTTAATGAGATATGTGGAACGCAGAAGGATTAAAGGGGAGTTTGGAGGAGTGTTTGCAATAAGATGCACAAGCGCGCGCACACTCTGGTAAGGGTTTCTTGAGCATCTTTTATCGCGTTTTTGACTTTATTATCCACAACTATGAGAGCTTCCTGGAGAAATTAAGTGGAGCAGAGGGTCTAACTTTTCATTGAGATCACTCTCGCTCATTGGGGTAACTCCCTTATAATAGAGAATAGATGAATGAGGAAGGAGAAAGTATTTCTACTCACATTTCACTTTTTCGCGTAAAGATTTTTTCCCTTGGCTATGTTAAGTAGGAGTTATTTGTACACTTTTTTTTATGTTTGTAGGCTATCTAAGGTTGAAATAGCTTATTGAATCCTTGTTTTTCGTTGGATTTATTTTCACCGCTAATTATGGAGAGTCGGCTTATGATATCGGGGACGTGTGTTTGATTTTTGGCAGTTCGATCAGATTCCATTTCTGAGGCAAACGCATGGACATTGCGTTTCCACTAAGCGCATCTTTACACATGGAAATTAGTTCTCTTAATGCAAATTGAAAAAAATTGGGCTTGAGAAGATATTAGATTCGATATTGTGGATAATTACATGTTAATATCTTTTAATGAAACAAGAAGGTAAATAACTAGTAACATTTATTTATTCTAGTGTGACAGAAAAATAAAAAGAAATTGACTACAATAATCTGGTGAAAGTTCACGCAGATATACCAATTTATTTTTAAGAATATCGCTGCAGGTTTCGCCAGAGAAGAAGCTCAAATATAAATCGGCTAGAATTCACTGATATAAATAACACTTAAGTCCAGATGTCACATGAAATAAATATATAATTTAAGTTCTGAGTATATTTCGAACTAAAAGTTGATGCTATTTTGAGTTATTAATAAGTCAAACGCTAAGTTTCGAGTTCTCAGAGGAGATTTAATTTATCATTGCCTGCAAGATAGAGAGTCAAATGTGAACAGATATAGCTAAAAAAATATGTCGTGATAAGGAGTAAAAAGCCACTAGATATAGAGACAGAATTTCTAAATTAACAACCATAGTGATAGAAAATTTTTATTGCTATACTCAATATTCATAAGCTCACTCGCAAAAGTCTCCATTCATGCTACGATCATCTTTTATATCACATAGCCCCATATTCGTTTTCAAGGACCCTCTATAACTTACCCTTAGGCGCACATATCAATTTTCTTCTTCCTAATCTCAGGAGAGCGCATTTCTTCATTTTAATTTTTTAACGTTCTGCCATCCCCTTTTTGCTCGTTTTTTGGCGTTTTCTCGTCCACCGCCTCCCCTTCCTACTTACTTCCGAGTGTTCGCCACCTGGGGGTGGAGCACACGGCTTTTCGGCCTAGAGTGTCTCTGAAATGAAGCATTGAAAACGCCTAACCCCTTCTCCTTAATTAGACTCCCCACTCTCTCACATCGTGGCCTCTTCTCATCCATTGGCGCGCTTTGCAGGCGGAAGGATCTCTTTTTTTATTTTACGTCCCCTCCGTCCTTTCCATTCAGGAGTTCCCTCTTCGTTCCCCGGGTGCGCCCTTTTCCTTACTCTCTCGAGGTAGCTCTCGTTGTATGAAAAGTGGAATGCGTTTTCGTGACCGTCGTCGTTTTATTTCGCGAGGAGTGACTTAAACTGCTCCTTGAGAGCGCTGCCTGATCCCGCGCATTACGGAGAAGGTTTTGATGATGATATTTCCGTGAAGGGGGAACTTTTATCATCTTGAGTCATTCGCTAATAATTATATACCCTGCTCACACTAAACTAAATGGAGTAAGTCAAGAGTCGACGCTTTTAAATAAACTAAATCTTGAGATGTGAACGCGATCTAGGATTTCGAGGCCAAGCATCATCATCAGGTGCGAAGAAAGATTGTGCTTTAGTTTATATTAAAATGTCGCGTCTTGAGATAATTAGGTTGTTTCGTATAAAATGATAGTCTTTAATTGTTAGTAATTAGATTTTGGTAGTTAAATAGAATCTAATGCAAACATAGATTGAAATGGAGCACAAACGAGTTAAGGCCAATCTACTCGTTTAACAAGCTTATGATAATTGTTTTGAATATATATTTCACAACTCTCCTACCGAGCGTAAGTCATTAAGTTGCGTATACTTTGCGGTGAACTTTCGAGATAACTTTAACGGTTAAACAAGAAGTAGAATTTAGGAGCACGAAAACCTTACATAATGGTAAAATCATTTCCCTAGCAGGAACTATTTTTATTGAACGAACAAAAGCATTTGTTTAACTTTTTGTTATACCTCAATGTTATAAATGTGCACTCAGTTTTAAAGCAACTTTATATATCATTGAACTGAATCTAATGTATGCTGTAGCTTACATTCCTGACTGTTGTCTCATTTAAGATATTTTTATCATACATTACTGCCGCTTATTACTTCCTCGCTTTGCTACACAACTCTAGATTTTGCGCATATTGTATATAATAAAATAAATTTTTGATTTATTAATTCCATCAAATTTCCCACACCTTCAAAATTATTTTTACGGCTGAAAAATCTTTATTCCCCACGCTTTGGAAGGCTTTAAATTTATCTTCAATAAATATCTGCCTTGTTATTAACGTCGGATTTTCCGCCAGGGGCATCGTTTTAGATAAAATGATTCTCTTTAATCTAATGAAGTGAATCCATTATCTAATTTACAAAGTGTTCTCCACATTTCTTGGCGTAACCCTTTACAAGTCATCTGAACTATAATTGATTCTGAATCCTCCTGCTTCATTGATAAAAGCCCATTCACGTTGTTTGATTACTAACCTCGTTCTTTGGCCTTGGATACACCTGAAAGTGACGTTCGGACACCGGAATCAAAAAGATAGTTTATCGTACGGAGAAATAAAAGTTTAGATTATTCTTTCACCGTAGGAGTCTGAAATTAATTTGGAGGCACTCAGATCATATTCGTTTTGTATAAAAGCTGTGGAAAACTATAAAACAGCGCCATTTATGTTCCGGTGTATTACATGGATATTTATTGATTTTCATAAGAGAAGTGCCAGTTAAAAATATTTAATCTAAAAACCTTCGGAATAATAGAGAATATTTTTCTGTATTTCGTTTCTCTATTTATCTCGAGTTGGATTTAAATCATGAAGCAGATGTAGGCATCATTAAACGGATAAGGCAATCCGAAATACGGTGAACGTTCGCTTTTCGAAATTTGTTTCCTGCAAACGGTGTTCCATGGTCGGATCGAAATCTTCGCCAGATCGAAAAGACTATTTCAGCAGAGAATTCCATCACATCCATCCATCTCTTCTTTTCCTCCATCTTTCCCCCCCTTTGCCGCCTCCCCCGTGTAAAATTGGGAGTTTGTGCGGGGGAGAGGGAATGAACTGAGGGAGGTGGAGATTCTCTCCATCGGCAGCCGGAGAAAACCAACCCTCTCCCTCGTAGTCATGGCAACGCCCCTCCTGTCAATCCCTCGCAAACCCCTCCTTGATCCCTCCCTCCATTTTTATGCCTTCTCTCTTTCCCTTTATCTATAAAACTTCCTCCCTCCCCAACTGTCTGTAAATCTTCCCTTCCCGTCCGTCTAAACTTGAATCTCTTTCTATCTTTACATCACTCTCGTCTATTTTCCCTCACCTTTCTCCTCCTTTGCATCCTTCGAAGGTTTCCTCTATATTTTTTATCATTTCTAAATAAAGTAATAGATGCGACTTTACATTCGCAATGCTTACACTTTATCTCCATTCTCTCTACTTTCTGATTTATGTTCCTCTATGTTATGCCTCACTTTTATCTAGATGCCTACGAAGTTTTCCCCATTATGACTTCATCTTGTGAGAATAGCTTCCATTTTTTACCACGCACAAATTGACGATTTCATTTTCTTAAGTCTTTTCCTCTTCGATTCACAGTATTTCTACAACTAGTACTATGGCCTTCTTTTATTTTTTACTTATCTGCGGAACGAGATTCAGTTCTAGTATGATGCCATGCCACTACGCTGAATACTAACTTAACATTATTATTTTTATTTTTTGGCAATTTATGTGCTCATAATTGACTTAGCGCCCAGAAAAAAGATATATTGACTTACGGTATGCAAAAATATGCCACATAATGTTGATAAAAATCTCAATATATGTTAATAAATAATGTTATTATAATGAACAAGAGCATAATTTTTACGTAATTTAATTTTTTCTTTTTATTTTTTTACTGTTCATTTTATTTAAATGTGAGTAAATCTTATCTCAAAGACCTGAACACTGGCTTAGAACTTTTCTCTCTCTTCCAACTTCTCACGCTTCTTCATCTAAGACTCTCTCTTGCTAATCTATACCTAAACGCCACTTCTTCTTTGTCTCTCTCCGTTCCTTCTCTCTTCCGCCCGTCCTTTCTCCTCCATTTGCTTCCCCTCCAAACTTTTTCTCCCCTCACTTCGATGCCACTTTGTTTGCAAACTGGCGCGTTGGAATCTGTTGCCATGGGAACACATCCCTTCCCTTTAGGGGGAGAGAACGTGTGAGGGCCACAAGAAGAGGCGAATGTTTCGTGCAAAATAATCAGCGTGCGATTGAGGCAATTATGCTTCGCGGCTCCTTTCCTTTATTCTTTCTAAACGGGTTGATTTGATCACCCCGACTTCCTTAGACTTGTCTCGCTTTTTCGCTCTCTGCTTTCCAGGCATTTTTGCCCCGTCCGAGGATCGATTGCCGATTCGTTTTGTTCGCGTGGATGCATTGGGAAGCGTCGCAGACTGTGAGGACGCACCGCCGTGTTTCCACTGTGTTAAATCATTGTCGCTGGAAGCCTTTTGACGTCCATATTTCACCGTTCTCGACTTTCTCTAATAGAGTGTCCGTGCTAATGGTATGGGTTGGCCTTTTTTTCGTTTCGGCGATGAGTTTTGTCGCCAAAAATGCTCTTTTTCAGTTTTGCCACGCGCGTCGTCCCTTTCAGCGCTTCTTCTGTGTCCCGCTTTTAGTTTTGTATTCCACTACGTTCCGCCTTTATTTGGAAATCAGGTTTTCTATGACCGTCATCACTTATTAACTAAAATCACCCTCTCGTTGTTTATCATAACCGTCTAAATAGACGTAATACATTTGCTTCAACTTCAACGCTCTAAAGTTTATTCAGTTTATGGACAAATGAAGGACGGTCAGCGTCTTTTCCTATTGCGATGCGTACTAAAATCGCTTGATCTCTTGTTGAAGATGGGTGTGTAAGATTTCTTTCGACTGCATGCACATTTAGCGTAAACATTGATTTTATATTGAATTTTATTACGTATTCTATAGACATTTAATACGTATTCTGAATAGAATCATTGTTATTTTAAAAATAACTTTTCAATGTAAGAGCAATAAGAAAGAAATGAATATGTATGCATATAATTGAGTTCATTCTTAAATCTTTGTTCAGTAATTCCGAAGGGATGGAAAAATTAAATAAAAATTTGAATATCCAGTTATTCCGGTATGATATAGTAATTTTAAAATAGTTTTTTCTCAAATATTTGCTCGACTACGGAAAGGAAAAATAAAACACTTTTTTCGATTGAAATGCAAGCAGATAAACGTCACTATCCTTATTCCCAGATAATAGCTCTGAAAAGCAGGTGAATGCTAATCAAGGCAACGTTTTCCATAGCTTAGGTACAGCCACGTTCCGAAAAACAGAAAATTGAATAGCGTTAAGAGTCAGTGGAATTAATAGCGTATTATGTCCATCTAACGTCCACTTTTATCCACTTATCAGAAGTGTTGCAGGCGCCTTGTTAAAGGACAGAATAATCCTTCCGCTACGCCTTAAGCTGCTCTCGATAGTCTGGTGATTAGTGTGCATGGCTTGTCACCAGGGTGGCCAGTGTTGATCGCAACACGTGCATGAAAATCTCTGTTTGTGCGCCGGTTTAAGGGCTCTAACAATAGAAAACCGGCAAAATGCTCATGTCTTAAATGTGGGACCGTGAACGGTAATAATTTTTGCCGTTATACTCCACATTTTTATCTAGCTTCTGAATTTACAGGAAGGTGCTTAGTAGCGTAAAAACAATGAAATATACTATAGCTAGTTTGCTACACCAGCGAAAGCGGTCGGATATGATTCTTCTCTTTGAGTTTTATGTGATCTTTTGTATTTTCCTGTTTTTTGAAGCTAATTTTTACGTTTATTCACATTCATTGCCGAAAATCTGTCGATATTTGTCTCATCGCCCAGAGATAGCGCACTTAAACAGCCATTAAAACTTTCTAGCAAGTTCTTGCTCTTCAAGTTAATCAGAAATTAAATTTCATTAGATAGCCTGCAACGAAGGTCGTCAGGGCATCAGCATACATAATAACTCTTGGTTCCATAGTAAGAAATTTACTTTAATTACGTAAGTTATTTTTAGTGTAACGCTAAAGATATGATACAATAAGATCGATGATAATTACGTATAATCTTGATTATGAGCAATAAAACTTATTATTAAATAGATTGGGAAGTATTTTGATGAAGACTTACTTGACGGACCATTTCTAATACCAAATAGATTTCACTTATAATTTATTTCCTTTACTGACGATGAAGTTTTGCTTCAAAGGAATTAATATTTGTCATTATACGTACAATAGTGTCCCCTTGGGTTGGATAAACTTTTATATTAAGGTGTATAATTAAATGAGATAGATGAGACTCATTATGCTAATGCTTCGGACTTCGAACCAGCTAATTATTTATTTTTCAAGAAATACATATGTAATATGATTGACCTCTAAATCGTTCAGTGACGTTTATGATTACGTGGAATTAATCTTGTATGGTACTAGCTGGTTATTTTCATGAAAATGGAGTAAAACGCATGTTCAGTTAGTTGTATTGTGCCTGATATTGTCTTTATCAGGGCGTGGCTTTAATTATCACTCCTCCAATTCTGTTTTATATAAGTTCGCAGGCTGAATGTGAAGGATGGCGGTCGGAGGGCATTCACGTCAAGGAACTTTAGGTCAAGATACTTGGTGCTAAAGGCACCCACACATCGCTTTTCTTCTCATGGAATGGCGGAGGGGAAATAGAACAGCGAACGATCCCAATCGATGTTTCAGATATCGTGTTTTTACGGCAACATACGTTTTCCATCTCTTTTTTCGGTCCCATTTTAGTTTTTCCCCCTTGTTCCTTCCTCCGGAACTGAAATGAAGCAGATGAGTCTGAGTTGTTTATGTTTGGGATTTCAGAGGCTTTTAAGCTGATGAAAGTCGTGAAAAATTCTCTCCTCGCGCACCAATATTTTCGAGCTCTTAAAATGGCGTACCGAAACGTTTTGGTTGTTTATGGTCGATGATAAAATTGAAAGCAATGTTTACTATTAGTAAGAGAGAGGTAATAGAAAATTTCGCAATTTCCTCTGCGTTATTCTTTGTAAGAATTTTCTCCAATTGAATAGATATTGCGCCCCCTAATGACTACCTCTTAACCACTATGAAATTGGCTATGTCATACTTCATGTATGTAAAAGAAAATTTGTATAAACCCTTTTGGTTGCATCCTTTATCAGTTTAGTTTTGCAATAGCATTAATTGACCTAAATTTTCAGGGGAAGCATTCTGTCAAACGAAGTATAAAATCGTAGTTTTCCCAACAAATCGCTCATTATAAAAGGAGGAAAATGCATTTGCCCTTGACGAGGGTAAATAAAAAATGGAGATGCATTATTATATAGTATTTCTCTATCTTCTCGATCACGGTGAAATTTAAGGAAGGAATTACCGAAACAATTTCAGTTTTTCTTTAGTTTGATGTATCTTAAGTAACTATTCTTTATAGTGAATTATTACAAACGTTAAGATACCTTTAAGAAAAATATCCAATACTGTTCCTATGAACCCACACGAGAACTCAGAAAGAATAGAGAAGTGCTTGCGGCGGTAGCATATTCATCCCACTTATTTAGGTAGAATCCGTTAAAGTAAATAGGCAGCGTAAATTTACTTCTATACGATTATCTTATGGGAAGCAAAAGAAATTCAATTATAGAGTATAAGGATATCATTCAGTTTCTGATCATATATGACCAAAACACAACAAATATTATCGTTTGCATGGGGTAAATAGCTTTCGCTTGCTAAACCTTTAATGACTAAATATATTTGACTTTTTATAGAACGATGAGAGATTTTATATTACACTTAAAATGAAAGAAATCTTCAAGTATCTGGAAGAACGATTTCTTAGGCTATCCTTAAGTGAGTGATAGGTGTAAAGGAACGATTTTCTCTCTTGCACAATTAACGAGGTACTCCAACGTTACATCGTAATTTTCAATTAAAAAATTAATCTCTTTCATTCTCCAAGTCACCGTTTCTAATAAAATTTCTAATCTCTCATAGTCCGCCATTGTGCCTGGAAATCATATCCAGATACGTCTTCGGATGGACAAGTAGGTAAGGCGCTCTCGTTTGATGAAAGCGGTCTTGAGTTCGAATCCCGGTGGAAGCTCACGTGCAAAATGACCACAGCTATCGAAGTACTCTTAAAGTTACTGCTTCTAACATTTTCGTCTTCTCACATTTTAGAAAGGCTTTAGAAAGGCTCATCTTTTTTGCATTTATCGAAAAAATGGAAACGGTTTGGCCAACCATTAAGCCATTCGGAGGCATCTATACTTGGGAATCACTCCTATTCCTTCAGAAAGGAATTCGAGGACGCCGATGCAAAACGTCGGAATCCGCTCTTCTCTCCCGTTTTTCCCGCGATAATGGACCAATTCGCCGCATTATTTCGGAAAAATATCGAGGCCTGTCCTTCGCGATAATATTTTTTCCGAAGCATTCCGGATTACGTTCTGCATCCGTATTCCAGTCAGATGCAGTCGGCCGCGTTAACGACAGCAGAGCCCCCCTCCAGATCCATTCCCCCTCCTATCGCACGGTCACCGTTGGACTGTGATGAAATTTACCGCTAACACAATTACTTGTTTAGATGGGGATGTGCAACCACGTGGAAGATATGTTCATTCCGACTGGGACCAGCCCTCCCCCTCTTGTATCCTACCGCTTCCACCCCATCATCATCACTACCGGCCATTCTACACCCTCGCCGCACCCCCTTTCAACATCCCTTCGTGCATCACCACTCTCCTGTTTTCCTCTCTTTCTGGGAGATTCCCACTCGGAAGACGCAATGCAGAAGCACATACAAACCCGCATAAGACGCTATCCTGTTAAATAGGCGGTTTTCTCACGGTCACTTTCACGTAGTATAGAAGACACTCTGCTTAAACGGCGGAATTCTCTCGTTCCCAGATGCACTGCAACACGCTGTAGCCAATCTTTCACCTCTTTCGATCGACAAAAGAGCTATTTACGTCTTCTCTCCTCACCTTGTCTTTAAAAGAGCTCATTGTGAGTATTCTTATTTGAATGACTAATATTATGAGCATAAATTGAAGGATATATCGAAGCAAAGCATTCTACGAGTATATCCCAGCGTTAAAGCCGGTAAAAACCCAGGATCTCGATCTTAGGATCGACTAAGATCTTCTCTATCACTTATTATTGGGGCAGAGCGAAGGTTAGAGATTCGTTTTATGGTGTTTATTTTCTTCACGATCTGAAGAAGTAAAAATATCAACCACATGTTTTATTATCACTGCTGCTAAAAAATTCTTTATCATATCCTAATTGTCTATCTGATAATAACTGCTTGGTTTTAAAGTGAAAATGGTCAAAATTAAGTAACTAAGTCGCTCTCTCAGTGAGATAAGCTGACAGTTCTTCAAAATATGATTAATACAACCGGCATTTCACATCTCGGTAATTATTCTATCTCGCAAAATATGCGGTTTTCTCTTGGTCTTCCAAAAAGCCTCTGAACCTGAAGAATTTTTCATTTTATTTAACCACCAAAGACGCGATAGGAATGAATTATGCTATGTAATATGTATGTATGTTTTAGCATTTTACTGTTGATTTTCGAGCTTATTCTCATGAAGTCATTTCCTCTTGAATCAGCAAATCATTAGATGAATTTGCTGAGAATGAAAAATGAAAACCAGAAATAACTTTATGCATTACATACTATAATATTTATAATGCGTGATAAATATGCTCGTCATTTATGTCGGTAAACGACGAGTATATGCGAATATATGTAAATTATGCATGTGAGATTTTCGAATTCTAATTTCTATTGCGTATGAAGGTACAGAATGGTGTCGTGATTGAAGATTTACATTATTGTTGCTCTAACGAAAAATACGTTCTCTCATTAGGCATCTTTGCGAATATGATTCTATACGAATACCCTTAGGTTCGTCGTAGTTCCGAACCCTGGCAAAATCAAATTTAAGATTAGCGTTATTTCCTATATCCAACTATTCATTCGTTCAAAGATGTTTCACGACTTTTTTTCAAATAAGGCATTCACATCGTTTGTTTCTTTACTAGTGTATGCAATTGTATTAATCGTACCAATTATCTTTGGAATAAGATAAAGTCTGAGTCATGCGTGGAGTCGAATGAACCGAATTTTCAGCATGTGTTCGCTGAGGCAAAAGGATTCCAGTTATTATTTACAACTACTCTTCTGGAAACATCCATTTTATATTCTGCATTAGTCATGACTTTTATGACCAATTTATATCCGCTATTCCCCTTTCTCTCCCCTTGCCTCGTCTAATCGCAGTACCGAATCAAATGCGGAGGAAATAAGATCTGTGGAAGCAGCGTACGATTCAATCAGAGACTCAAAAAGAAAGTTTCATCCGACATTTCCTCCGGCGCTACCTCGTAAAATGATCGAATTACTGCGCACTAAACATTAATAAAGTTAATAACTGTGAAGTATTGTAGAATGTGAAATAAACAAAAGCGATATTGAAACTCCACATAAAATCATACATTTCGTTATTTTTATTTAGATATTTGGGCTTCGATATGTATAAGATGTCGTCTTCTTACTCGGCTTTGTAACTCCCGAAATATTTTCACGAATTTATTCAATTATTGTTTTTCAGATATTTTCAAGAAAACGTATCTACATTGGCAACTTTGCTAGCGAGTAATTCTGCTTACGAATTTTCAGGACATCATTTTTTCACTGATTTTCGGATTCGATATTTTTGAGATTGCTTGCATACGCGCACGTGTATGAGGGATTCGCTTATAAAAAAGGTGTTCTTTCTCTTGTTACTTAAAATAAATTAGCAAGATGCTTTTTCTAGTATTTCTGCTTTGTTTTAGACTCGTAGTACTTTTAATAGTTCGACAGCTGAGGTAATTTAGTGCGTGTGCTCCCACCGAGAATCGAACCCGGAACCTGCTTCAGTAAAGCGGTCCCGGGAATGTTAGAATGTTTTTATGCTAGAATGTTAGATATTGTTTTAGAATTTTGTAGCAAATTGGGAATTTCGTGTCGTTAAATGAAGGCGAGAGAGAACGTCTTTTTCGTTAGCTGTAGTAGCACGGTCATTCATTATTATCGGAATGTTACATCGCGCTTTATTATTTAACGCATCGCGGGATTGAAGCGGAAGATGAGACCCGTGCGAAACGCTTCGAGCAAACTAACCGAATCCAAAACAGGAAAACAGTAGCTTAAGCAGATACTTACGCAAACCATTGTGTAGCATTGAATGGTTTTGCATCAATCGATAGAACTTAATAGTCTCTCCGATGTTATCGTCAGAACGCGACTCTTTTCTCTAATCGCCGAAAGAAGCTTCCTCTATTTGTGTCTCTGTTGTTGTTGTTGCCGAATGATGTAAGGGGCGGTGATAGCAATCGGCTGCGCAAAGAATATCTCCCCCAGTCTATTTAATCTGTGGATTCAGTCGCTTCAATCGAATAACCGGTTTGTGCCCCCTCTAACAATTAGATTTATGGGAATAGGGAATCGAGGAAAATATTGAAAATGGAATCAATGGTAATGTCATTTCGCCCAATTATTGATTATTGCTCGGGATCTGTACTTCCCTCTATCAGCTAATATATTGGGCAAACGGAGGGAGTGTAATGTTACCTGACTTTCGCGAAACCGTCGATGATGAATGTTATTATCCATGCAAATATTTGTGCGTGCATTTGCATACAGCGCATAATTTTCGTCGCCCGAATCAATAGGTATTTGATAAGTGGAACGGGACTTTTGTTTCCCCTACGAGGTTTTCACAAATTATTATGCGATGACTGTTGAAGTGAATAGATAAAATTTAACGGGTCATTTCTAGGTGGTCGTTGAGCTATTTCTACAAGAGATAGATTGTTAACAAAAATATGAAATTTAACTCTGTAAGAAATCGCTTGAGAGATTCATCGAGTTAAATTTTTCGAAAATGCCATTAAATGTCACTTTAGAATAAATTAAGGTATAGTTTATCTAATTCTTCATATATCTTTCTCTTTCTGACTTTTTCAATGATGAAAATTAAAATGTTAAGTAATAATAATGTAATAAGTGTAGAAAATTTGACTTTTATCTCTTTTCATATTGAAAGCCATTAAAATATATTCAATGATGTTTTTCCTATCGTATGTTCTGTTTCGCGGAAGAGGAAATTAGTAAATATTCTGATTCTACTTTAATTTGCAAAAATTTGATTGAATGCGGAAAAATAAGAGACCCTTCATTGATGAATCGCGAAAGTTATTCGTTAATTAAGTAGGTTAACAGAAATTCCTCCCTTTGATTTACGTGTATTTGGAATCGAATTTACAATTTGAGCTAATATACCCACTTATATATTAAATGATTTATTATTCACATGAATTTTGAAGGAAATTGGGAATATGTATATATGTAGAAAAAACTCATCTTCATATAAGAACTTAATGCAAGCGCACAATAACTCATACGGTGTTAGAGGTGTAAAACAAAAATAAATTAACTGAAATTGCTGCAAATTTTAGTCGGCGTATTTTTTGTAAACCTCTTGCATTTATACTTACGCAGTTATAGTATGAAATTCAAATTAAATTTATCAGAGTTTAAATTTATGTAAGTGTAGCAATTGTACTAATGCTAATTTACGCAAAAATCGTATTTGCGGATACCAAATAAGGATAGCGCGTCATAGTATCGCCAGAAACTTACTGATGAGCAATTTGATCAGAAAAATGTTTCTCCGAAACTCATTTTCGTCATTGAGTCGTCCCATCTGATAGCTTTCCTCGAACCCTATTGAAAACCTCTCCCTGGCGTAATTAACTCATTGATCCTGTTCCTTACGATCTATCCATCGAATACTTTCCTCATCTGCCCACGCATTTCCCACTTTTAAAACATATCAAGTGTACAAAAGGTGGTCCTTCAGCTAGGCTCATTTGTCTCCCTCCCTAATTCCATTAAGGGGACAAATTGAGTTAAAGGGCGCGTGAGTCATTGCGACTCCCACCAGCCGATGCTTAAGTCGCGGATTACACGGATAGTGGAGAACATGTCCTGACAGTGGCCCTTCCCTTATCCGCTTCCTATCCTTTCTCAGGGATGCGTGCAAATGTCCTTGTACCCTCAGGTGGGGTCCTCGTCAAAAGAGAGCTTCTTGTTGCTGCCATTCTTGTACGTAAGTTACGCTCGTAGAGATCAAATGAGTTTTAAATCTCGTTTTCATGAGGAAATGGGTGCTTTAAGAATCGGGCAGTAAGTAGTAAGCAAAGTGGGATGTTCATGAATGTCGTTTTCTCTTTCGAAATCAGCTCTGCAATATAAATATATTGCGCAGAAGAAACCGTCGTCCGTCCTGTGTGTAATTTACTCTAATCAAGGTTTTTAATCGTATTTGTTTGCCTGCCATAATGTTTTATGTTGCATACGAATTTCGGACCTTTTCGTACTAGTCTACAGTCCATCATATACTACAGAGCTCTTAGAAGTTTTCACGAGACTTGAAACAATCTATTAAAGTTAAAATCGTAAATGCAGAGCATATTTAAAATGTACTGAATTCAACTCTCTAAGAGTATCAAAACCTTTTTTATTTTATGTATTTCAAAATCATCACATTTGTCCTAAGAATTAGTTTGGCATGTTAGATTCATTTTTGAATATGTAGAAGAGGACACATTAATTTTATTATTGAAACATGATTTGAAATACCGCTCTAATGATGGTAGATTTTGGACGATGGTCTCATACCACTACATTAAAGAGGGTTTTGGTTTATAAAACGAACATTCCAGTACAGAAAATTATTTGTTCAATGACTTGTTTTCAAAAGAAGAAAGAGGAATCACATTTTATCGAGAGCAAAGAGATTTTCAATCCTCCATTTCTCTTAAATTGGTCACAATTTACGTGCTTTTAATCGTAATTTTTTGACATTCATTAACATTTGAAGAGTTTTATTGCTTTGGAAATATTTTCGATAACAGAATGTCATCAGAAATAATCGAAAGCGTGATGCTTCCCTCATCGAGAAGAGTGATTATCCACTGTGGAGAGGTAGAGAAATGATATTTCTCCACTTATCGTATAAGTTTCTTCCTTGAGCGTCAGATGGTCAGGAAAGGAGAAGGTTGACTTAGAGATCAGTTGTCCGCACGCACAATGCGTCCACCTTCGCCGTCTGTCGCGGTTGCGTCACATGCCGGAGGGATCACATTGGATGCAGTGTGCTGGAATGATTGGAGAGACCCACCCCTACTGATTGGGAGGATGTTTTCCTCTCGGCTAATCTCACATAGGGGATCATCTCGAGGGGAGATGAAGTAGTCGTCCAAGGTGGACCAACTTTTAGTTGTAATAATTCTCTCGTAAAAGAAAGACTTTAGGAAGAGTTGTTAAGCTGCCCGTTTCGTCGATTCGCCCCAAATTAAAGCGGTCTTGATTGGCATTTTGTCTCTAATCGTGCTATTAATTCTGAGAATAAAGTCAAGAACCATGTGTGTGAACTTTAAGGGACGACTTCAGCCTGCTCTCGGATAGCCAAGTGGGGAGCGCGTTCGTCTTTGGTTAAAGCGCTCTCGCGTTCGATTCTTGGTTAGGGTTTCGATAGCTGAGATAAATCGGCGGATATAGAATTACATAAAAGTAAGAGGTGGAACTTCTTAACTTTTTGACGCCTAGGAAGACTTTTCTATTGCAATATTGAAAGTAAATGATTGATGACTTGAAATGCGCTCAATTTAAATGAAAAATAATTATTCAAAGACCAAGAAATCTAAATTAGGAAAAGGTTAGAAAGCGTTAAAAATAACTTTTTGAGATAGTGAGTCGGCTAAGGCAGTAAAACATCTTTCGATACATTTAAAAGATATATTTTAGCATATATTGGTAATCTCAGAATGAATTACCATTGCGTTGACAAAAATTTTCTTTCCCAGCAGTAGATGATAATAATATAAATAAATTCGTATATTATTAAACGTAAATATTTTAAGAATCTGAAGGGCAATATCGATTAAATGGATTTTAAGTCAACGGCAGTATTCTCCGCTCGTTATTATCAGACCCCTCTTCATGGAAATTTTAAACGCCTCGCAATAATTTCCTTTAGTAAATCGCTTCTGATTCCCGACTGCGATAACATCGCCACTCGATACGATTTGGCCTCTGGGGAGAGTTAGTTAAGAGAGGGGAAAAGAAGGACAGCGACAAACGCATTCATTCACTCCCTTTCGGAAGTCCGCCGATACCGTGGGGTGGATAGGGGCAATGATACGACATAAGGCATCCACGCTGTAAGTGATCGAGGGGTTGAAAAGGGGTGGTTTATGGGGTCGTGAAAGAATAGACGGGGGACAGGGGTGACATCACAAACCGTGGTGACCCCGGGCCCCCTACTGGTGGAATAAACATCGGACGACAAATGATCTGAGACTTTATCGCGCGGTGTTCATCTCATTAGTCTTATAATCGCACCCCTCGCTTTCAATTGACCGCGGGAGCAAGTCAATGCTACGAATACTTGCGCTTTGGTTTCAATCGCTAAATTGTTTATTTCTGCTGATCAACAAAACAGGATAAAATATAAATGTGCCCTATAGAGTCGGATGCAAAATATATCAATTTTTTTCGTCGATTTTTCGGAGTCGATCGTCGATTTGTTTATATACTTTGCCGACTTCCTTCTGAGAGAGCGTTATTGCCAGATTCGAGTTAACTTTACATTCCATCGTACTTATATACTATCTTTTTGCATATCTTTGTTATTTCTACATTAAAATATCTCAGATAGAGTTATTTATTAGAAACCCAGCATTAAAAAGTCATTTATTCGCGTAGGTCATCTAGAAGAATTTTATGAAGTTCTTCCACCTTTTGGTGTAGCGAATCTTTCGATTTAACCATTGGAGACATCTGATACTGGGTCTAATGTCATTGCATGTCTATATTTTGCTTTTCCATTGTAGTTTATTTTAACCTGATAACTTGAGTTGATGTTATTCTTTGTTTTTCGGTCAGCAAAGATATAATAATATTGAATTTTAATTTGATACAAAGATACTTTATTATGCCAAGTTTTCCCTGTATAGTTACTTGTAGTTTTTCTACTTTTTTCGATTAGATTTGGATGATTTTCTTAGCCTCATTTCGCGTTATTAACATGAACTGTATTAATGAAAACACTGAATACTTTTTGATTACTATTTCAGATCACCGATTAGTTATCTAAGCATGCTTTAATGATGCTGAAGTAAATTCTGGTTGATGCGCCATTGAATTATCGAATGCAAGAGATTAAATATTGTCTATTGCTAACTTGGAAACAAAGCGAGTAAGAGAATAAGTAATAACCTTATCTCTGCAATTAAGAAATTTGGTTCGCAAAATAACTAAATATTGTTCATCATCCAATCTACCTTATTTTATAAGGAAAAATGATATCAGAATAGCTAAGTAAGTAGTTGCCGTAGACGTTTAGATAAGTTTTTCTCTCATAGGAAACTCAAAGACTCGTATACTTTGATGCTCACAAAATCAATCAGTGCGTTAGAGGCGCGTTCTGAAGTCCCAGTCAGCGGCTATTATCTGTTCAAGTAGACGAAAAAAGAAGTTTTCAAAGGGGATACTGAAAAGAAGCAAGCAAAACAAAGCGGGTGACCTCTTGACCTCACAGTGAGGAGGGGAGAGGTGACCGCGTCGCCTCCTATCCCATCCTCCAACCTCAACCCACTCTCTCCCTTTCTCATCCTCAAGTTATCATTGGTTTACACCCTCCCTATTCCATTCATCCAATTTCCCCATCGTGGTGTTTATGCAGCCCTTTAAACAAAAATTCTGAAATTTTCATTTCTCGAAGTTATTCATTTTTCACTTTGCGATATCGGTAATTCGGTAAACTCGAAGAATCAATTTGGGTTCATCTTCGATCGCAAAGATTTTCAAAATTCAGAGAGCCAAAGTTTAAGTTGTAAATCGTTGAGTGATAGCCTCACTTGATGTATAGCTGATTGGAATGTCGTTTTCTTCGGTCCAGGTAATCTCTCATTCCTTTTATCTTCTCTCTCATTCGGGTTGCTCGACCTTCGACCGCAAAATATCTTATTTCTGCTGAAAATTAACCAAACTTTCCGTTTTAAAGTTTTTAAAATATTAGCACTTTCCCGCGGAAGTTTTGTCAAAGAAATGGGTATTTCATTTGTGCAATCAGTTTGAGGCAAAATTCTGGTGTTTCATATTAGTCGTTGTCATAGCACCTGTTCACATCGATTGTGAAAGCGTTCCCGCACCGGAACGTTTAGACGCGAACTGCTTTAAAATTAAACTTCGAGAAATCTGTCGGTGGAAAAGATTAATTTTCAGGATTTTTGAAATATTTTCGTTTGGAGACCGAGGGAGGGGAATAAGCACCCAACCCTCCTCCACCCCCACCCGTATTATTTTCGTCCTCCACCACAACCTCGTGTCTCTCTTCAGGCGCCGACGGCATTCTCAACGACAACACCTCAGACGGGAACTCAGAGCACAACTCATCTGCCGATGAAGACTCACAGCTGAGACTGCGCCTCAAGAGGAAGTTGCAGAGAAACCGCACCTCCTTCACCAACGAGCAGATCGAGGCACTCGAAAAGGGTAAGCGCTGCACCCACCATTTGTGTCCTTTATCCCATTCCCACACCCACTCCCCAATCGGAGGCGACGCGGTACTCTGTGCCTCGCATTCAGGGGAGTAATGCATCCGCAATTTAAAAAAGGCTCCATATAGGGATTGAGATGGTAGGGATAGGGAATCGGCAGGTTCAGGTATCAGCAACGAGATCATTCTTTTCACGAGGACTCCATATTTTCAGCATACGTAAGGTATTCATTTCTATTATTTTCTATTGGCATGCGATTTATAATCAATATCATTCCTATTCTAATTAGATAGATGATCTGATGCTATAAGTGTACCATCCAATCGTGAATCACAATTATTTAAATGATGAATAATTATTGGCTCAATTGCTGAGATATATTTTTACTGAGATTTGACATTATGTGACCGCTTTACTTTACAAACAAACCAAATCCGTCTATAAAAATCAGCGTATAAATTTCATGATCATTCATTTCAAAAATCATATTTTCCTGTGAGAATTAGAGTGTCGTTTCAAAAGGTGGAAGATACAGATGCATATTTAATTGCTGATTTTTCAGAAAATTTTGGATTTATTTTTCGCGCAAACTAATCGATCAGTTTCGCTGACAGCAAATATCAAATACAAATCAGTTTGAGATCTTCGAGGAAAAGATACTTTAGATAATTTAATTACCAAATTAATAGATATTGATTCCATAAAATGATACGGATTGTATACATATACATAGATGCTTTATTTCACTGATGATATTGGCATGGAAAAAATTATCGAAATCAATTGGTTTTTGTACGAAAGAAATATTTTAAATTTAGCACAGGATCAAATGTTTACGAGTTTCGGATTAGGTAGAGCGGCGGGGAATTAATTGTAAATGAATGATGAGAGCAAATACTAAAGTTCTAGGAAAAATATTATGTGCATAATTTTATTATTTAACGTAGTGAATATAGTAGACACAATAAAATAGTAAACTACGTTATTGTAGAAACAATCGCGATATCAATCATCTTTGTTTTTACTCGAAATTATTAAAATTAATCAATCCAATCTCGTAATTTAAAATAACTCATCTTAAGGCTGATAGTGATTTGTTCAAACCCATGAATGTATTGATAATCTTATAAGAAGACCCACTTTTGCTTCTATAAAAATAAAGTTTCGCATGATGAAGATATAAATGTAACCGAATGGAAAATATGAAATCTTTCTAAACCCTTTCGTATATCCCGTTTATTGTGGTGTAAAAATTGTGTAGTTTTCGAAAAGAAAAGTGAGTTGTGGAGGACGTTAAGGGAAGAAAATAAGGAAGAGTCTCGAAACAAGGAAGCGGGATGATGCGATGAGTATCAGTTTAATCTGAGGTCCGGCAATGGAAGCAATAATGCGTGAAATATTCGCGAGAGGGATATTGTGGTGGAAAGGAAGCAGGGATAAATAATTTGCACAGAGGAGAGAATGGAAGAGTCTCAGGAATTCGTCTCGGAATTGCTTTCGGATTGGTGGCATTGGAATGCGGTTTGTTCTCTTGACGAACCGTTTCTTATCCTCCCCAAAAGATTAAAAAGGGATAATTTTCATTTCCTCCTCGAGGAATTTCCAATTTAATCATCTGAGTCGGCGAATTTCAGCGGAATAAAACACTACTCTTTCGATTGTAAACAGTTGGTGATTTGATTGGGGAAGACTTTCATTTGATTTCGCCCCGTTCAATTTATGTTTCGGTTCTTTTCTGTCGAGATTTTTCGTGCCATTTATTTCTCATTGGGAAATGGTAGGAAGATGATTTTTCGATAACATGTTAAAGTGGAAGTTTGGTTCTCGCAATTTCAGTCGGAAGTAAACTGTTATCAAATTTTTGGTTATATATATAGTAAAAGTTTTCGTTGCTGTCTGTATTAAAAAGTAGATTCATCCTCTCTCACGTGTGGAAGATGGTTATGCTTAATGGTATTCATAATCGCAATTTAAGATATTCATAATAACTTCTCAAGCGTTTAGAGTATTTTTAAGGGATGATAACATCGTAAGAATTTCTACCGCCAGTGCCGAACGTTGATGTCTTAAGACATTTTCCATTTGTGCTCATATTTGAGTTCGACCATTCACTTCACGTGAACTTTGAAAATTTTCATTTAGTGTTTTTTATTGAATATCTAAATTACTTTCCCTTCTGCAGCACGAAAATTTTCGCTAAATTTCTCTTCATGTGATGTAAACATGATCTTTCTTCGAATAATAATTCTGTGCATCCCTCATGCCATCTTTACCGTGCGTTCTCTTTCTTGGAAAAATGGGTTACAGAATTTATCTCATTACATCGGCTTTTGCTTTCTTTCTAAACTTCTTAAGTAATTTTACAAACTTAAATATAGATTTTAATTTACTTTCCGTTTGCTGGTGTATTTATAAAATTACGTTGAAATTAAAAAATAAAAATCTTTCTAGCCATTTCCATTCCAATTTCGATTCTCGTATTTGGTTTATTCTATTGTTACCACTGTGTCGCATTTTTCCGCCAAAACGTATGATTTAGCTTTCATCAATTAATTCACGTGCTGTCCCTAAGAGCGATCTTAAAGTCGGAAAGAGAGCACCCAAAAACTGAATTCTTCATCTCCGGGAAGAGAGATCTAAAGGGATCAATTCTGACAGCAGATAAAGTGATTAAAGGCATCTCGTGTTAAAACGGTAGAAGGGGACGTAATAATCGCCTTCTGATAGGACTCCTTTATTATCTCTTATTGGCGATTATGTCTCCGTTATTAAGGGGGACCTCCCGCTGGCCCTTTTTCCGCTGTGGTTGGAGGCGCCGTGGAAAGGTGCTTGATGCACGTGATTCGGGACGGAGATCAAATAAGGAGGGATGTTGTTTTCTTATCTGAGGTATGCTGGATGCGTAGTTAGGGTGGAGTTGGGATAGAGGGCGTGGGGAGAGGAATCGAGGATATCGTGAGAAAAGGGACATGGATAGGGATTTCTAAGAAGATATATCCTATGAGGGGCTTTTCGGTTTATAACATGGGGTACTTGAGCAGTACGAATAGAATTGTCTCTGCAGAAATGGATCGAGTGTTTTAGGCAACAAGTAATTAGCATTTCTATCCTTTTCACGTAGTTCAAAAAAACGACGCAGGCAATCTTATTCATATTGATAAGGGAATAAATTTCCTATGTGTAATTTCGATCTCATACTATTCAGGTATTGGTAATGCGCGACTAAATCAGTCTTATAGTTTCATCAGCAGGATTCAAATGAGAAAGGTTCCTTCTACTGTCTGAGCTAGTATCAGAGGCTTGCGGAAAATGCACTATGAATCCTTTTTAGCCAAACTTAGCTTCTTTAATTTGTCGTGGAATTTCATAATTCCCTTGACACCGCAACCGACAGCGCTACTTTATTGTAAACTTAATTTCCATCTCTTGACAGGGAAATTCTGCCTCCTGATTTTTAATTTCAATATCTTATAACTTCACTTAAATCTTGATAAGACATTAATGATAATGAAAATGGGTCCGATAACTCCACCTTGGGGAGCTTCTCAAATGTGCTCATGTAGCAACGGGGGCCATCGAATATCACAACGCGTTTTCTTGATCTTGGATACGTTATTTCGTCAGTATTAATACCTGCGGTTTTCAATTTATCTCGAGAGTTAGGAAAAAGAAAATTCAGGAGAGGCCATGGGTTGATACTTTGGGAAAGATGTGTGGAACACGAGGTGGGGTTGAGGAAGGGATGGTAGTTTGTGTGGAGATTTTAAGGAAAGAATGGTATGAGAGGGTGAAGCGTGGCGAAGAATACCAACCTTTCTCCTTGAGCAGAGATTGAATAGCGAATTTTCTTTTCCCTCCAACCCAAGGAGAGTATGTGGCAGAAGTCGCCTTCCTCAGAGGTGAGAGGGTTCCTTTTCTCTTGAGGGAGGAGACATCATTGTTTGACTAAGGACGAGGGGTGTGTTAAAAATAAATGGAGTGAGGTTTCTCCGGAGAATCGAATCCTAGCTCACGTTTCGGGCCTGTGGCAGTTGTGTCGTTTATTGAATCCAACCCCGTTACAGACTCCCCTCCCTTCGGCCATCCCACTTCTCAGCAAACAGGAGGCGATTCGATTACCTGAGGGTACTCCTCCCTCAACTCCTCCCCTCTCCTTGTTTTCCACTGGTTGTCTTTTGCCACTCGGAGAGATGAACGGGAGATCCTTTTCCCAATTGCATTTCCCGGAGAATTCTATTTTCCGAAATTAAAATCCGATTGTGGATAAATCGCGGATTTTCGCGTCTTCTCATCCTATTCAACCGTTTCGTTTGGGTATTTTTTTATCTCCTCCGCCAATGGTCTTTTTACTGATGATTTCAGGTTTGTTCGATTCAGATAGGATTAGGAAAATCGTCGTTTATCAACGTTAACATCTGAAATCTTCCATTTCCTCCTCGCGTCGATCCAAAGGCTTTCTAGTCCAAACAGTCTAAAAGGTGACATCAAACATGCGCATATATATATATATGTATGTAGCAATGTAGCGTACTAAATGTATGTATGTACCTCCTGCGATCTGCTGCCTCCTCCAGGAAATATAATTTCATACTTCTTTAATTCATTTGAGTCCCCGATTAAATGCCTTCATCTTCAATTGTACTTTGTTTACGGCAAATGAAATTGTTCATTTATTTTCGTATCTGATCTTAATGAACACTGGTCTCATAAGATTCGGAATCTCATTTGGAATGTAATGATTCGAACTCGACTTCTTTGTTTTTCTTTTTTAAAGAGTAATGACAACACTTTTACCTTTACCACAGAATATGTTTTATTGAACGACCATGGCTACGAAACTATGGTCCTGCATATTCTGTGGTTGGGATTTCATTATTCTTTAGAAGCTAAATTATTTTCAAATGGGGTACATATAGATATGAATGGCCAAAATCTCAGTTCGTCATTAGTCGAACTCTCTCATAACTAAGAAAAGGCATAAGTAATTTTAGGTACATTTCGTAAATAAGTAAATTTAACAACTTTTAACGCCTCCGTTTTAAAACAGACATTTCTAATCGATTTCACCCTCCATTCTTATCTCGCTGCAGTTTCCTATCAGTTTCATATATATATATATTTCAAGTTAATTCAATTTTGTTCTTTTGTTTGCCAAAATTGTAGTATTTTTAAGATTTTTATTTCTTTAGTTTCGTTTCCCTATTTTTGCTTTCCTTATTTCTTTTTTGCATTAGAATTATGCATTAAAATTATTTTAAAACAAGAGCAACGATTATAAATATTTCCCAGTTCATCTAATATAATTTTCATTAGATTTTTCACAACATTTCACATTCACTTAATGATCTATGGAAATTTCTGCTCCTTGCTGTAGTCGTATATGGTTCAAAAGTATATTTTCACTTCTTATGCTCACTGTTTGTAGGATAGACTTCGAAAAAAGGTAACCTTTAAATTGTGAAAGCAATAAATCTTTTCTTTCACGTGGACTAAATCCTCCTATCTTCTTCTTTTCAGAATTCGAAAGGACACATTATCCCGATGTGTTTGCGCGGGAGAGGCTGGCTGAGAAGATAGGATTGCCGGAAGCAAGGATTCAGGTAAGCACTTTAGCCTTCTTTTTAGATAGAAATGAATTGAGAACCTTCAGAATTTATTCTAAGTCATCGTGAATGAGTGTTCACTATAGTCCGCAAAAGTTAAAACCCTGCATGTTAGTGAAGCATGCTATAATTGCTTTTCCATATAATTATGATTAGTAAATTGTTAAATGCGGAATTCTTAGAAATTATTTGCATTTCGCGTAAAAATATTTTGCTCAGCTCATATAATTCTGTCTACTGATAGTTTGTATCGAGGAATTGATTCGTATATATAAGAGGAAATGTTTGATTATGGTTACGCGTCGTCATCAGGATGGAATTGGGATCTAATGATTCGGACTCGACTTCGTGGCAGTTCTCCATTCTAAAACATTAAGAAAAGCGCGCTTTTACCTTTTGTAACTCTATAAGTCTTTTACGAACGATATTTCGATTGAATTTATGCTAAACTCTACTGTAGATTCACAGAATAGCCTCCTTAGTCAATTACATAGGAAATGTGGATTTTTTTTTCCATATAATAACGAATTACGTAGTAAGAGTGAAATTAGATCTCTGAAAAAATAGTTTGAGAACGGCGGATTGAAACGAAAATGCAATTCCATGCGGATGAACAGAATAAGGAAGTACGGGGCCACACACAGCTCTGAACGGTCCCTCTTTGAAGCATACAATTTCGTAGGACTTGTGACAACCCTCCGAATGCGTCATCAGATGGGAAAGGGATTAAGGGACACGATCAAAGAGGGGCAATTGGTAAGGACTGTAAAAAGACATCCATCTGCGAGTCAGTGTGCCCCAGGAAGAGGGCGCGATACAGGGAATAGATGCCTTTAGGAGAGATTCTTGCACGTTTGCTAAGGAAAGGACATTAGAGGGGATGGAAAGAGAGACCACACCCACGAGTCTGAGGGAGATTTTCGATGGAGGCGAAAGTGCCGTGAAATAATCAAAGGTATGCATGGCTCAAAACATGGAAGAGATCTGCTGGAATGTAGCTGCTGCTAATCTGCTGGATGTTCTCATCTTAATCTCGACATTCATTTTAAAATAGAGGCGAATAGAGGCGAATTTTGACTGATGAAGTGTATAATAGGTTCTCTAATCGATATGGACGTATAATTATTCGATGACGAAAGTGATGCGACATTTTTAAGGAAGAATCGACCACTGCACCGCACTTTGTAGAATGGACAGTTGATGGACTCCTGAAAATGAGAATATCCAATGAGCTAGGAAAACTTCTACATTCCTGTAGAAGGAATAAAACAGGCAAACTTTTCAATAAGATGAGAGACGTATATCGGAGGATGAATAGATTGTATGTAATTACCCGGGCGAACTTTTCAGGTACCGTAAAAGAAACTGGTTTCCCATAGAAAAGTGACGCCAAAATCCGACGAATGCTTATTTTCCCGAATGATTTCTTCATCCACATGTTCATCTTCACTTTGTTTGTTAAGAGCGTAGCTTTGCCACTCGGTAATCTGCTCCGCGAGGCATTCATCGCATTTCAGAGATTAAAAGCATCCGAGAGGGGGGAGGCGGCGTTCATTCGAAATGGGCAACCCAATGTACGTCATTTACGACGGTGGTAATATCAGGGAATTTCAATTTGCGATTTCAACCTATCCTCGGATGTCTTCCAGAATTTGGCCATTGCAATCTCTCAAAAGACGTTTATCGATTATCAACCTCATTTACCAGCTGAGATTATCGGAAAGGAGATTATTCGTCAGAGGTATTTCGTCGTCTACAAAATTTGAGAGAAGTGTTCTGAGAGGTCGTAAATCAAAATTGCGATTTTCTTTCACGAACACGAAAGAAACTTCTATGGAGGACATGGTGCGATTTCTATTCGTGAGGTAAATGTTGCTTAGGAATCTCATTAAGGAAAAAATGCATGGGTTACTGAATGAATTTATGCACTAAGTAAGAAGCTCTGTGTACTGCTTAGCTTTTACTAACTTTTTCTCTACTAATATTTCCTGAATTGATGTCATTTTGGAGTGTAATTTAATTTAAAAATCAGAAGTTTTTGTTTTGTACGTATTCGTAGATCTAAACGGGTTTTTAAAAGGTTGAACTTACTTCGATGAATTTAGTATTATTTGTTTCAAGAATACTACCTCCTTCCTTATTTCTGGAATAAATATTTTTCTGGTGAATGAACTAAAATTTAAACACATATGCAGAAGCATAAGCATATCAGGTCTACGAGGATTTAGAGGATAAATTTTCATTTGCCTACAATTAAAAGATTTTTGCAAAGGTCGTGCGGAAGCTACTGTGAGGCCATTCCATGGGTAACCATTACCTCTAAAAAGGATTTGAGACGGAAATGCCGCTGATATACTTACAGAGTGAGAAAATTCATATTCGAAATTATGTCACCATCTTTATGGGCTGAAGGAATTCAAATGTAAATATACTTCAGCATTGGGTTTCGGGTTCAGAATTTTCTCGTTTAGTCATATTTGAATTACCCAATATATTGAAACTAGTAGATTTAGAATGTCACCGAGAGAAATTCGTCAGCAAAACATTCAAAACACTTCGCAAACGATTTAGTTTTACGTATAATTTTTTCGATTGAACCAGAATCAAAATTCCTCTCCTTCCATTATCACTAGAATTCCTCCTGATTATGATTTCTAAAAGCACGTAAAAGATATCATCTCGTCGGAGATTGGATGCGGGACAGGCCGGAATTGGATCAAACGAAGGAAAGGTTAAAAGATGAGCAATGATGGAGGAGGGAAAGATTGAGTTTTTACAGAACGTCCCCATTACACTCGCTGGTAATTTAGATAAGTAAGGATGTTCAGGATCATTCTTTCAACAGAGTTGCATTCGGTTGCCTTTGGAGAGGGGACTCCATTCACATCTGGAATGGGCGGAGGATGGAGTGGGAGGGGATTACGCCGCTCGGATACTCTCTTTAGCTTCCATCCATCTCCCTTATGCACTTCTCTACGTCTCGTTCTGCCACTTACTCATAGGTTATCCTCGAATGCGCTATCTATATCTCCTATCCTTCCCCGCTATTTGTTTCGATCAGTTTCAATCCTTTACGTAAGACCATAAAGTTATGGTCCCTCGCAATTTTATTTGATGTTTCAAATTTTTATCGTTTTCGGTTCTATGCTCTCGTGTTTCCGTTGAAGTCCCGCGCATGGCTGCAATGTATCAAAGTGCCATGTTGCAAACTTGATTTTGGTGTTTTCTTCCTAATTCGACATAATTCTGAGCAAATTTTCAGATATCATTTAGCTATTCCTGTATTAAAATCTGCACGACTTTTCCACTATATGAGTGCTTCTCTGCTGCGGATCTTTATTTCCTAGGCGTTATCTCCGGGTTCCAGTATTGCTAAGATAAACTGGTTAGCTACTCGGGCGAGTAATGCAGTGTTTGTCCGTTGCTTTCCACTTTGTAGTGTTTTACAGTTCCTGTAATCGAATAAATGTTGCCATACCGACCAATATGATCTAGATGTTCAGCATTATTAAACGAGGAGCTGTAATAGGCTACATTAATTTACCAATGTATTCCAATGCCCTATCTTCTTTGGATTTCATAAAAGTTTAGTCACTCTTAGCGAAGAATCGTTCAAATTTATGAAATTCCTATTTTAATTCCCGAAAAGTTCAGATTCCTTCTAAATAGCTTCACTCTGTAGATTCGCTCAAAATGGATTACTATAACATTAACTTGGGTAAGTTAACTGATATCATCTTCATTAATTAAATATAATATGCATGTGTATTCGACAGCGCAATTCGTGACATAAGTTTTAATTTATGCGTATAAAGGCTGAGACTTTCCGCTATGCGAAAATATACGAAAATTAATCATCGAATATGACTTTTGATGGTAAATTTGTCCTCCGTTTCGCTCTCTAAATTTCCTTTCGCATTCGTGCGCCTTTTCCGTTCCCTTTTCATCCCCTCAACTTATCTTTTTGCGAATCGCAATGCTCCTTGTCGTATCGCTCACTTCTTTTCTCTCTCAGCAATCTAGGGAAAGAGTTGTCTTTCAATTAGATTAATGGAAGAGATCCCGTCTCTTGCCCTTTGGTTGAGATGCAAGATAGGGACATCATCGAGTGGCCGTTTAATCCCAGTTTATCCATCCTCTTAATGTACGATATCTACATATACTCCTCCTACTTTACTTATCGACTTCGTTAATTACCTCTAAACCGGTTGGCTTTAAGACATCTTTTATAGTCAGGTTTTCGTGCCTCTTTTAAGAAAATATTCACTCCGAAGTATATTCTACGGGTCCCACCTATTTTTACAATATGACGAATTTTAGAGTGAAAATAATTTGTTAATGAAAATGGCCGCATTCAATTGCATATATAAACGTAACAGAATGACACACATCAGCTAGAAAATGCACTCGAACACGTCGCTGATTTTTCCTTTGATTTGAATTTTTGCATTTTCGTAATTATTTTAAATGCTTCCAGACACGCATTGATGTTGGAAATACGGGATATTTTAATACAAATGTAATCATGCTGAAGGATATTGGATTGCATTACAAAGATAGTGGGCTCCCAGTTAGCGCGTTCGCCTTTGGTGGAAGCGGTCTCGAGTCCGATTACCAGTGAGAGCCTATATGTGCAAAATTTATTTAATTGGCATTTTTCGATTTTTCGAAGTTGCGATTCAATCTCCATCTTTGAGGTTTTATGCTGATATTATGTCACTGTAATATCATTATTATATTCTTTAATTTTCATTTTTCATTATCAGAATCGTTACTATAGTATTTCATTTACATTTAGATATTCAATTGTTAATCCAGGAGCGTGCAATGAGACTAATACAATTGCAGCGTGATCTCTCGTAATTAAGGGTTTTAAAGGTAAGGAAGATCTCCAAATAAGCTACTCAAGTTCCAAGAGTTTGGCAATTTCTTTACATTACCTTGTAATATTTGGCGTTGACATAACATGAAGGCGTTTAAAATGGAAGTCCAATCTTAAAAAGAGCACATTATTGATTAAAAGATATGACGGCTCATTGTTTCTTGGAACGAGTAGCGTAAGTTTTCCTTATATTTGTCACATATGAACGATTTGGGACTCGTAATGAACCCTCCGAGCCATTTAATCAAGAGCTAATTCAATCAGAGCGGACTAGTATGTGTAACGGTGAGTTTATGCATTGATATGTTTGGTGACTGCATTGAACATTGGCAATTGGAGTGGCGGGCGAAAGGAGAGAGGATTTGGGAGGATCACGTGTCACTTGTCATTCCCATTCGAATCACGGATGTCGAACTGCGTCTCCTCCAATCGAACGAACAATAGCGACGTGACTAAGGCTTTTTATCGGAATTTATCCGCTGGAATCAAACTGGATCTAGGCTTCGGAAAATTACATAAACAGGTTGTCCTTTCGCAAACGAAATATGATGCAAAACCGGAACACGCCCTTTGCAAATTTTCTATGTTGCGGTGCGAAACTTACGAGTGGCACGGATTACACCGAGAATATTATTAAGTTAAAATTATTGTTTCGCGATATTACTGTAGTTGATATTGAATTTTGATGATTTGAAATTTCTTTCGTAATGTATTCCGATACTAATATTTCAATAGAAGAGTTTCTGTAATAGATACTATCTAGTAGAGTATAATAGACAAAATATATATGGTAAGCTATTTTAAAGTTTCTTTTTAATATTTTTTATTATATTCAATAGCTATTTGATAATTTATAAATAAATTTATAATTTTTAAAATAAAATATAATACAAATATTATAAATAAAATAAAATTTTTTTTAATAACAATTTAATAATTTTCTTTAACGACGTAATTTAAAAAGAAACCGGGAGATGCCCCACCCTTTAGCGCAATACCGTGTTATAAGATGGTATAGTTTATTTGTACTCAAATTATATGCTATATAAATACAATAAGGTTAACATATTCGAAGACAATTACCTTTACCTGTACCCACAAATAATTACATATGATTAATAAATATTTTTATCTTGGATAAAAGTGATCAAGTAAACATGAAAGGTTACTTCCTTTTTAAGTTTTGACGCTAGCTGGTGATAAAATGTTCTTGGAAGTGTAGGAGACGGAAGATACCGTATACATGATTGATTATTTAATCGATCGAAGTGACGATAAATATGCTTAAGTTAATACCGATTAAATATTCTTAAGCCTCAAGTGCATATTACATAGTGAACTAGAGAACCAAATAACCGAGAGTAGAAATTAATTGGATTCGATGTATTATAGAAAATTTTAGGAGATAGAATAACTTAATCATATTAAATAACATAAAATATAATAATCTGCATCAAATTATCGGGAGACCTAATTTCTGAGATTACAGAATGGGAGAGGAAAACAAATTGTTTGGTGAAACAAACCTTGGAATTAACTACCAGGAAGTGATTTGGTAAAGGGATAAAATAGAAACTATTCTATTGAAAGGGATTTAAATGGGTAGTTTAGCGTACATAATAGTCTTACTAAGAAGTGGAAAACTAATATTCACCTGATACTAATTTACTTGATCTTTGTTTAAACTGGTCGTGATTCGATTTGATTCATCAGGAGAAAATTCTCCTTTGGGCAAAAATTGAACGAAGCCATCTTTGGAGATTCGATATGAATCTATAACAACATTTAAATCCGGAAAATCTTCGGAATTCGTTGGAAAGAAAATTCGCCGTTTATCACGAAGGCAATACGTTTCGCTTTTGCCTCTTATAAATTAATGAGCGGACATTCCTTTGTTCGATTCCTGGCGGAGCGATGTGCGATTTTAATGAACTGTGTCGCTAACTTTCTCCTAAGAGAAGATGAGCAGTGAGAATGCAAGAGATCCATTTCCGTATATGGGACACCGGTGAAAAACGCACGCTCGGCTGGATCAGTAAATAACGAACGCGGAAGAGGTCGACGACTGTGTTTTCTTTGAGATGTCCCCACCGCTTTTGCTCCACCCATGAATCACACTTTTCATATCCCTTCTCATCACTTTCACCCACACCTCGTCAGCGCCCGACATCATTTATCTTCTTTATCTTTCCATTCGGAACTTATGCTTTTTTGTATGCATCGGCCAAAGAATTGTTTTTTTTGACATTTTTGGCTAAGGAAAGGGATTCCATTTGTGAATGATTGGAGGATGTCCACGCAAATACGTCAACGTACAAATTCATAAGGTTCTGAATATATTTGCTACTCACAGAAATTTCGATAGCTATTTTTTTCTGCTTCTAATATAATTCAATTACGAGTATTCTTCTTGGCCTGAAGAGGTCTGAATTAGTTTAAAATTATACATGTTATATAATTAGTCCTAAATCTGAATTAGTTTATTCTAAATTCATATATTGGTCGTAACCTTTATCAACGCATTGCTAACGTTAACATCCCTTCGATTACATTTTTGATTATTCTCTTTCTTCTCAGAGGGTGACCAGTCATTTTTTTCTTCTTTTCTTATCGTTGAAGTCAGTTCTTCTGAATTCTGAAGTTGCTCTCCCCAATTCTTTTTGGTCTCTCCTCACTCAGTATTTCCATTCAACCACTTAGCATTTCATCTACTTCCTTCTTAGGTTTATCATTCACAGAAATATTTCCTGCAAATTAAAGTATGTAACAAAGGTAAATTCGACAAATTTTTAATTCGGTAGATAAAGTAATTATTGGAAAATTTCCGATGGAATCGTGAATAAAGAAGGATTGCGATGGGTCTATTCCCTCCACGTAATAGAGTACAGAGAGCAAAATGTTTTACGTATGCGATTTGTAGGTCAGTGCAATCAATTGCATTATGTTATTCTAGATAGTAGGAGATAAATTTCTCTACGGATATCGCACCGAATCTAATATTACATTCATGGGATTCTCGTCGGGTTAATGCGATTATTAATGAGCGCGCGGAATCTCGTTTCAGTGAAAGAAGAATTCACCGCAGGGAAGCGACGACTCTCTTGGTCACATCGGTTAAAATACCTTTAGAGGAGTACACTTATTCTTTCCATCTCCTCAATCTTTTGCAGACATCCCCATGGTCGTCCAAAAGGCGTCATTAGGGAGTGGCGCCCCCTTTTCATTTTTTCCCTAATCGCATCGCAGGACACTGAGGCAGGGTGGCGACTAAGAGGAGAGATTATTTTTCAAGAGCTAAAAGCGTACCCCCCGCGAATCCGTCTTTCAATGTGTGTGCTTTGGAGAGAGTGGTTTGGAGTGAGAGGTTAAAAAAAATAAGAGGATGCGAAGGAGCGCCGTTTAGTCTTTTTCGGGATGAAAAAAAAACGGAAAAAGAAGAGAGATATGTAAACGAGGCAGAGCTTCGTTTGCCCAGGGCCACCGCCACGGGATGCCTCCTTTTATATCCCTTTAAGAGCGCTCTCCATTTCTTTTTTGGTCCTCGCAAATTAACGCGAAGTCACGTTTAATTACGGTGAAAAAATGATACGGCTACGTGCTTATCTCCGGGCAGAAGAGATGGGATTTACGCGGCTGTATGTATATATTAATTATGGAGTTATTAAAAGTGCACGGATGAATGTCATCCGGCACAATCGCCGCCCTGGGAAGGTCGGGGCTTTCTAAGGGAGTCAGGGGGAAAAGGTTTTGAAAAAGGACCGCGCCATTGCGTTTCTTTTTTTTCTGGCTTCTCGTTTGCGCTGAGGATGTATCTCCGGCATCGTGGAAAAAAGGCATCTTTTGTGGCGGTGGGCGAAGAGGGACTTTTTTTACCTGCCGCGTCCGCATGAGATGTAGAAAAAAAGCCAAGGTTCGGGATGACATGTCGAGAGACATTCTCGGTTTTTTCCGAAAGAAGCGTCAGTAATTTAGCGCGGGAAAAGAACGCTTTCACGTGATGAGACTCTAATGAAATTTCGTTTAAAACCTCTAGGCTCTCAATAGCGCCAAGCATTGCTCTTATCCTGCCGAATATTTATGTTTATTTATTTCGCGATGCGGTCCATTCATAACGCGTTGTTATTCGATACCAGTATTGCTCTTTGGAAGTTATTTACCCCTTGGATACGTCAGAAAAGTTTTTTTAAAGTTGAATCTATCAAGGGTTAATTACTTCATCTGGGAAGGCCTGGAATTCGATTTCGATTCGGATTCGATTACTAAATGAGCCTTTTACATCTCAGTGTGTCCCTGCACCCTAACGTATCCTATTCAGCGACCTTTCCCTTATTTTTTGATAGCTAACCCTATCCATTGTATCATCCGACAGCTTCGTCTTCCTCCTTGTGTTCTACCTTTATTTACTTCTTTTTAAAAGATGTTCTTTTTTATTGAAAAATCTCTCTTTCAGTTTCTGATCCATGAATTTCTTCCGCTTCAGTTTTATTTCTGATATTAATATCCACAGTACTCCAGAGTTACCTTCTTAATTCCCGTAATTCTATTCTACGTCTAAAAATTCGATATTCCGATCTTTTGAATTCCTCATTTTTGAGGATCCGTTTTCACCTCCATACAGCTAGGCAGAGCAGACATTAGGCTTGGGTTGCTTGATTTTCTTTTTAATTCATGAAAATGCAGGAAAGTAATACCTTTACGTTACCAATTCCAGTCATAGATGAATTGGGGATTATAAAAAGCATAACGAATCAATAAGCCAGTAGAGTATTCCGAGGCCATTGTAAGGGTGCAGGAGAACACGATTTTGAGGATATATATGATGGATATAGACAAATAAAGACTAATTCTCACATGTTTGACACTGACAAGTATCTTTGATTCACTTCCGATGGCGTGGAAAGCAGGGATTATCTACAGAAAAGTTATTACCTATTTTTACAATAGAACGAAGTTAGAAATAACATAAAATTTAATAGAAGACCTAGAGAAGTCTCTTTGACGATTTTAAATGAATTCATATCCCCTTTTGTACCTCCGAATACACATTTGTAATGACCTGTTTATTACCTGCATATTAAAAGGTAGTTTCATATGGTTTTAAATAAATTTCATAGTTTCATATGGTTTAAATAGCGCAGAGGAATGCTTTTGACTTATTTCCCCGTTTCTCGGCTCTTCGCTTCCACTAGTTCATAGTTACACCTTCTAAAATAAGCTACTTCTTGGGCAACAACTTCTTAATTCTAAACAGCATATATTTGTCTTGTTCTTTGGTTCCATTAGGTATGGTTCAGCAACCGAAGAGCAAAATGGAGGCGAGAGGAAAAGCTTAGAAACCAGCGCCGCGCCGTGGAGCAAGTGGGAAGCAGTGGTGGGAGCGGCGGTGGAGTGAGTGCATCTCCATCCTCATCCTCATCCTCTTCGGCCGCTGCCGCAGCCGCTGCAGCAGCCGCGGCGGCCGCGGCAGCCGGAAGACTGCCCATTAACTCCGGCTTCAACTCCATGTACTCATCCATCCCACAGCCCATTGGGACCATGGCTGACACCTACAGGTAAATACTTCCTTTTCTTGTTGTTTGCCAAACCAGGCAGCAATTATCTTACGTAGGAATAATCTGGGCGCAATAAGGACCCAAAACAAGAGGGTTTTCCTTAAAGACCTACATACGTCACGGATTAACGAAATATTCAATATTCAATATGGAGGAGGCATCTGATCGGTCTATATCTCTTCGTTTTGCATATCAAAACGGTCTTGGTCTCCGGCATATATGAAAATGTACTTGAATTGGATACAGTTTAACAGATCTTTCCTTTTTATGGCACATAATTAACAGCAAAACTCCTCTTTCAATTCGCGTTAAAAGATAATTAGTCCCAGAAACAACCGAAATTCATGAAAAAGCTTTCAAATTTCTCTGACTAAATATTTCTGTTGCTTATACTATTTTTCCTGTCATAGGAAGATGAAAATTTCACTTATTTAACTATAGGTGCTTCGTTATCAGATTATATGCTGAGAAGTTATTTTTATGGAGTATCGAATGAGAATTGTAATATTTTGATACGAATACTTGAAGCTGGCGAGATTGTTTTGATGATATAAAGCTATTATTTACCGTAAAACATCAAATTAGAGAAATGGCAATAAATAAAATTTGACGTAATTAATAATTCAGGAGACTTTTAACCTTACTTTGGATTTATTTCGTCATTTTTACTCAAATTTATCAATAGATTTCTATAAGATGAATGAGATGTCCAATGACCTTTTATAAATAAAATCCGTAAATAGCGATACGTTTCGCTTAGAATTAGGTTAGTTAGATTTCCATGGAGAATGAAATGCATTGAAGCAAGTTTAGAGGCATAAAAGACAATGTTGCAGAGAGAAAATTCATCGGAATCTTCAACGTCGGAATCGAGCTCACTCAGCAGAGCCATCATTTCGCGGAAACGTCCTCAATCACGAAATGGAGAATTCGTGTAGGAGGTAAAAGATAACAGTCGGAACAGATGAGTAATCCGACGTTAGTCTTTTAATAGCTTCGGAAATACGAAACGTAATCTACGAGAGGGGAATGGACACGATCCTCCTCGCGCGTTTTCAATGCGTGCCAATTAGCCACCTTCTAATTCAGTAATAACCCATTTTAAAGAAGTCCTCATCCAATCAGAATGAGATGCCTCCCGTACGATAAATTCAATCTCTTTTAACGTCCGCCATAAATAAGGAGACGTTAAAACCTCCGGAGATCTTTTCAGATCTAACGACGGCAATATTGGGAGCCCATTTAAGGGAAACTTTTTTTTTACCTGGAGGTATATGGGTGTTGTTGTCTCCGGATGGTCGCTATTTTGGAAGGAAGTTAAAAGTAGCAAGAGCCTTATTTTGATCCGAACTTACCCTCTGACTCCAAGGGACGGCAAAGAGCAAAGGGGTGCGTGGGCGGGTGGACAGAGGATTTAGGCTGTCAGTCTGAGATAATCCGATGGCTCTCTGGAGACCTCCTCCTTCCCCGTCGCCCTAAATCCGGCCGCAATCCGGGGTTGGGCTACTCACCGAGCCATTTGTCCTCTTGGGCCGAAGACGGGGGGCGGAAAGGAGACTTTGACGGGAACGAAACTTGTTTTTGGCCTTTTTGCTTTTAATCCGGTGGATGCGGAAGGGGAAATGTTTTCCTTCTATCAATCCAAGGATGAGGGTAGATTAAAATGGGAGATAATATTATTTTTATGGTCAGTGTTGAATAGTTCGCCCTTGGATTGATGCATGATGAAGTGGGGATCTTCTCTGATCGAGATTACCGCTTGGCTAGATAAAGGTTTGAATAAATATTAATGCCTTCATTACGGAAACTGCGTTTATTTTGAGAGCCGATCATGCAAATCATCTCAGCGTATGTAGTTAATTTAAATATTTTAGGTGGAATATCATCTGGGTACCTTATCCATTATCTTGCTGTAATAGCTTCTTATCCCTAGTACTATCCCTCATTATTCGCTTTGATTCGTTTGACAACAACTTAGCTTTCCAAGATTTTTCGAGTAGGTTTTTCGCTTTGGCCTGTATGGGCGAAATATCTCCGTTTGTTAAGTCTCGATAGGCCTTTTTGAGTATCATCGGAAATAAAATTTTACTGCCACTAAAATCTGAGCGCTTGTTTATGGAATGTCCGTCATTTATCTGTATATGGTGTTTCTTATCTTTTGCTCCTCATATGAATCAAAGTAATTGAAACTAAAACTTGTACGGAGCGTGTACCTATTTCGTGGAACTCTTTACGTGACTTGTAATTCAATAAACGTGTATTGCATTCCTTTAAGAAACGTGGTCTCGTAAATAGGTATTAGCAAAAAAGCATATAAATTTCACTTAGTTTCCTTTGCTCCCTTCTGAAATTGAATGATTAAGAAGGTATTGACGTTTGACTCCTTATTGAATTGACCGTTTATGATTGCTACGGAGGTGTTGTTGAAGCAAATAGAACACTACTTTAAATCATCAATCCAACGATAGAATTTAGTTGGCAACTTGGACACAATAATAGGATGTCTTCTTATAAAGTCATCGTCCTGAAAGCTGATTTTATCTCCTCGATCTTTAAGCACTGAAGACGAAATGCGGCATACCAAGTGCGATTTCATTTGCTATTGTTTTCCTAAGTGAGCCAGAATCAGTGGAAGGAGTACACGTTAAGTACAAGGATAAATGTTTTTAATTGCAACCAGTTAGGACAGGCCAGGACGAATGCCAGTATTCACCAAAACTCAAACTTCAGTAGCTTTCATATAGTCACAGTCATGATCTAGAAAGGTAAGAGGGAGTAAAAGATCTGTACTCTGAACCAAAGGACAATATTGCATTCATCAAGATATGGAAGCAGTAACAGATAAAAGAAAGAAAAAGAAGACGTTCCTCGCTCGGTAAGTCCAAGTTAGTGGCACACCTTGTTTGTCGGACTCAGCGCATGAAATTTCGGCAGTAAAAGAGTGGATCCAATTACTGCCTCCTCTTAATGGAGGCCATCTTTCATTTAATGGTCACATCTTTCCTCTTTTCCTTGTCTTCTCCTTACCATCCGTCCTTGAGGATCTGTCCGCTACCCTCTCCTCCTCCCCATTCCTCTTGCCCACACATTATCTTTCATCTCGCGGCCTAGAGATCTTCCAAGCCTCCTCCCACTGCGAATCGCACCGCACTCTCGCTATTAAAGCGAGACCACCGCTTTTGGGGGCTTAAGGAGTTATCGCAACTGCTTCCGTATTTCTGGTGGTTCTTTTTTTAGGATTTGTGAGTACTCCTCCTATCGAATGAGTCCCTCCGAGGAATGAGACCATTCTTCCGATTCTTATTAGTGAGGTCGGGAATGGATTTACATTTATTGGGATCTTGGATGGTCGGGAAGTTAGATTCTAGGAGTCGTTACTTTGAATGAGTTTTCCGAATTCGCAAAAGGTTTTTCTAAGAAACCTGGGATGGATTCGAAGACGAAATCTGCAGGTTCCCCGGATTTTGACTGAATAAACTTTGTTAAGATTGAGAAAACTCATTTATACCTCCCACGGAAACTATAGCAAGGAAAGATTTCGAGAGGTAGTTTCGTCATCAGGACGCCACTGTATATATATTTATACAGCACAACAATAAATTTCCCTCTGCTTTAATTCAGTTTCTGATGTAATTACATGTGATGATAAACATCAGTGGACGAAATAGGTCCCTCCCATAAGTTATAAATATCAGCGGATTCAAACTAAGAATCAAATCACCAAAAGCATCACCACAGCCTATGTAAGACACGGAGAGGATTACATTGTTTCCTAAAAATCAGAAATTTACATAGCTGTTTTCAGCTGGTCGTTGTTGATGAATAATTAAATATGTATATCACCGGAATGATACATTAAACGAGCTCCGCCTATAGCACTATTAAATATCCAGTGTCATTTCGGATTCTTCACTCGTAGCAAACGATGCGTCGATTCTCACGCCATCTGGATGTTAAGTTATCATTTCTTTCCCATCCCTTCTCTTCCCTAATTGCCCTCACCTCTTGTAAGGAATCGCCTCTCTGTCTCTGCCGTAGATTGGAGCCCTCGATAGCGGAGCGATTTCCCGAAGAGACGGATCTCAATCAGATTATTATTATTGTCCGCGCGTTGGGAGACGTCCAGAGCGATCGTGTCGCCGCAAGAGCGGTTCGATCAATCGAGAGCCATTCATGTCGACCGCAATGATTTACATCGCGTATTGCTTCGGTATAATTTTATTGCGATCCTGCATATATTTCCTTTTTCATACCTTTGGTCCATGCTTGTGTGATGTACGCCGTTTAGTGGGACAAAAGAGAGCGATTAGGGATTCGGAGGAGATTAGAGTGCCTTCGTTCAATTGACCTAGGGAATGCATCTGGAGGGTAGTTTCATAAATTTACTTCAAACGGAATTTATTATCTACGGAGAATTTCGAGATTTTATGTACTTTCATCAACAAATATTAAAGGAAAATTTAATTCAAATGGAATTTATCTAAACTTCCTGATGATGGTGATTACATGGTTATTTGTGAGCTTGGCTTGATTTGTCTTGATTATCTTGATAAAAGTGGGAAGAAGAGAATATTAAAGAGAGTAAGATAAAAAAACAAAGCGTTTGCTGAAATGTAGCTACTAAAATATTGGTATACTGATATGATTACACTTTTTAATTTTATGTTCGGATAGCCCTGTACTCAGCTTGACTCTTCCTGATATTTGGAATAAATTTAGTAGCTATTAGATTCAAATATTATATTATATAGCTATTAGATTCAAATATTATATTATATAAATATAGCTATTAAATTCAAAAAAGGAACCAAAAGTGATACCACCGATCTTTTGAGATATTGAATTGCGTTTAAATGAATTTAGAATAGCTGTTTACTTAAGGAAATAATTGAGTAAGCATATCGTAAGAGATCTTTTTTCTATCATTCCCTAAATTTACCTTTATTGACGGTAACTAGTAGAGCACTGAAACGTTAATAAAAAAAATTCTATTTCTCTTCTTTCAATGTATTCATTTATGCGTAATACGTAACAGGAAAGGAAATAAATTTTTTGGTCGTAATTCCTTTCAGAATTCGATAATCTATTTCTTTTCTTTCTGCATATTGCATAGATGTTGCTATATCTTTCTCCGATTAAAACGGGGCAATATATTGATAACGTTGAGTGTATCGGAAGAACTTATCCTAATGAACGAAGCCCGAGAAAAATTTGATAAGATATTTCGAATGTCCGATCCGACCCGGAACGCCATTCCATAACCCGGAGCTATCCTTATAGCTAATCACTCTCCGAATTGGGACATTGAAAAGGCGGCGTAATGAGATATCAATAGGCCTCGCGATCTTGTTTTCCGTCTACGAAGAATTTCCACATGAAAGACGGAGACTTCAACGGGAGAAGTCCGCTGGCGTCCACTCGCCGTGGGCGGTTGACTGCGTGAAACGCCGATCTGAATCTCGACGCGACTCCACGGTGGTCTCGAGCCGAAGACGTCTTGCGTTACAGGTGCTCCCTTCCCTTCCCTCCCAAGACCGGAGACACTCTCGCCTGTCTTCAGACGAGATTCCACCGAAGATGATGAGGGGCTGGCTGGGAAGGGGGACCTAATAGGAGGAGAGTACTGACGTTTCCGAAGACTCGTGATATTTCCTTTGATGAGCGATTGGTTATTCTCCTTGTAGGCGACCCAAACCACGCTCTTGTTCGTCCCTTCTCCGCCGTCTTATCTTTTATCTCTCTCATTCTCTTTCTTTCTCTCTCTCTTCTCCCACCTTCTTTTCCCTCCCCATTTTCTTCTCGCTCTTTCTCGAGATTTCATAAAGTTGACCACACTCGTTGTTTTCTCTCCAATCGTTTTGCCTTGCGTCCTTGACGTTTCCTCTCCTCCGTTTCTCGGAGGATCTATATTTTTTGTTCGCGTATGTAATCCGGAGTAAAAATTAAAAGCTGGCTTTCGATTTCCGTCGTTTATTTAGGGAATTTCTTGCAAAAGGTTTTAAGTTGCACTAACCCCTATCAGTTGTGCATCTGATTTAATAAACAGTCATTATATTTTCGGGTGTTTTAGATAACGCACCATTTGCGGGGAAATTTACAAAAGAGGTAAACAAATTATCATTTTGAATGATCTTCTTCAATTATTTTTGATTTTGCGTGTTTGAATTTTTCCTTGCCTGAAGAACTTTTGATGACATAAAATGATGAGCATAATTTCAAATGAGGGAAATATGAGCGTTTGTTTTGCCTTTTCCGCAAGAGATAAAAAGCGATTAATCATTAAACAGTCCAAAATTTTTAATATTAATGAAACTTTTGAATTATTAATTTTACCTTAGCAACAGTCTTTCGGTATGAGAGCGTTACGTAGTAAATGGTATCACGTCCGATATACTGTAATATTTCCAAGACATTCTTTTATGTAACATGAATATTTTACATTTTTCTCTTCAAATCGATTGCAAACGCGTGGTTAAGCATGGAAAGAAATCGTAAAGTCATAAAGCTATCTATTAAACAATCCTGCGCTAAATGATAATAAAATCAAGTCAGGATAAAAACTTCGTAACCAATGATATTAGATTTATTCAAATTTAATTTATTGAAACGCTAGAGATTTTTTAGCGGATTTCTTTTTAACTCACTCGTTACACAAGCGAATTTATTCTCGATCGAGAGGCAACGTATATCAAGAGAAAAGTCTTCATCGAGAGCTCGTGTAGATAATTCGCGTGCAAAAAACTGCGCGAAGTAATAAATGAAACGCTCTGGATAACGCTCGCGTTCTACACGACAGACTATGAGGCGCCAATCCTTCCCCGCTTTCTTTTTTCCTTAATCTAATTCTTCCATCCCTTTTCCTTTTTACGCATCCGCTGTCTCTTTTTTTCCTCTTTTTGCGGTTCTCGGCCGTCGGTTTCCTTTCTTTGGACCCGCGGCATGGAAACCCGAGACTTCAGGCCGCCGGCATCCACAGCCGACAACGCTAAGATAAACATTTCAGCCGCCCACCGCGCGGTGGAGCAAATGTCGACCTCAGACACTCGCCTCTTCTTCTCCCCCTCTTCTCCCCATCCCTTATGCTCTTTCCTTTACCAACCCTCATCGAATCCTTCCGATGTAATTAATCCACGAGCGTCACGGAGATATTGAGGGCGGAATCCTTATAAATGTTGGTCGTGACACTTAGGCCTATATTTAGACATGTGCTCGTATAAATTACTGTAATCTTGGACCAAAAGTAAGCGGATAGTAGGAGACTGATGCGGGGTAAAGTAAGATGGAGTAAGTTGAGAAGTCCAATTAAGGGATGAGCGTGAACTTTGTACGGGCCTTGCGTGAGGCGAAAAATCAGCAATGATTTTCACTTTCAATGAATCATTTTCCGCTAAGTAGAGTATTTCTCAAAGCGATTTAGGAATTATGGAGTACCAGAGGGATATGAATTTTATTTTCGATTGAAGAGATTCATTGGAAATTATGTAGTTCATCATATTAAAGAGCGAATGATAAAACCAACTGAGGAAGGGAAAGAAAGAATGGACACTTATAGAAAGGTAGATCCAAGCGGTAAAAGAGTGGGAACCCAGATTGAAATTTAAAATAAGAAGTTGTGAACTACAAATGAACATGTTGGAAATATATGCCAAAAGGAGAAGACAATGTTCACAATGAAGTGAAGAATATTTGGTACTTGCGAATCGCTTATCTCCACTGGAGTTAATCGTACACTATAAGGAATCAGGAGAAATAAATGGATTGCCTCAGGTGCGAAAATGACCACTTCGCTGGAACCTAAATAAAATGAGAGGCTAGTAGCGATAAAATTAGAATGAGAGTTCAGAGTTAGTAAATAGCAATGCAGCATTACTCCGAGATAATTATAACGTATCCATAACATTCATAGATTTCCTTAAACTAGTCATTATACTCGTAATGGATATTGCAATCAATGTTGAACTATTCATTTAAAATCCAACACTATGTGATGTAATCGCGCTCCGAAATAGGAGTTATTAAATCCCCTCTGTGTAAGTACTCAATCATTCGACCTCACGATAGCTGTCGATGGACACCTACGCTTTTACTTTATAAGTACGACCGGAATGATTTCGGATCTCCCGTCGTCAACATGTTACTCACATACTACACTCAATTTCTGTCAACGCTTTTGGTTGGGATTGCTTATAGGAACAAGATTTTTTATTTATTATTTGACTTTTCCTTTTAATACATGTTTCTCACGGGGATTTTTGGTGAATGGAAAGAAATTTCATCCATTGCGTAGGGGGTACGTGTGACTTTCTTGTGAAATCATCTCATCGTTCTTAATTGAATACATGCTTATTTAATAAACAACTAACTAGCAGATTCCTTTATAAAAATATGCATGTGTATACACTCACACATACTCAGGGTTACGTAAAAAATATATAGCGGGAGATACTGAAGCTGGTCTTCCAGATAGCTAAATTGGTATTCGTATTCTCCTTTCGTAAAAGTAGTCCCGGGTTCGATTTTCGATTAGGGCCCATAGAGGAAAAAACACTTCAGCTGTCTAAGCACTTTTAAATTACTACTTCCACGATGCTAAAGCCATTAATTCAGCGTTAATTATTTGTGGACTCCTCCTGAGGATTGTCTGTTTGTCGAGACCATTTATGCTCGAGATAGTATAGTATTTTGGAATGTGCTCATACTTTGAATATCAAATATTAATTGTAATTAGTTACTGTTAATTAATTTCAAAGGAATTTGTTTTCTGTTTAAAGTGCCTCTTTGATCTACACTTCTCGTTTATTGCTTTAGTATGAATCTAATATCGATTACGTAAATAAAAAGAGATCATCTTTGTTTATTCCAACCTTATTCTGAAGTATCAACTTTCATTCAACGCGAACTTAGTGGCAAGAGTAACAGAACGCTACGTGTTTTCTTTGCATAAACAGTATATCCGACTCTTATTGCGCATTACATTTAGCCATTCGACTGAGGATACGATGAAATTTCCCAATGCCTCCATTTGTACACCGAAAAGCTTCGCAGTATAATCCCACCAGGCTTGACGATTCATTTCTTATTTGCTTATATACGCGATGGGAAAATATTTACTTGCATTAGAAACAAGGAAACATATTTTCTGATATATTACTGTTCTATAGAAAATTGTAATGAAATACTATCTTTATTTTTTACTGAATGGTTGTGAAAATTTTCTGAGAGTTTTTCCAAGATAATCCGTCGTCACCTTTTCCGAGGGATATATTTTCTAGGAAAAGCTTTTTTTTCTAGAAAAGGAGCTAATATCCGTTCCTTTGGGAGTTATTTTCTTTCGGTTTCTGGAATCTCGGCATCATCCCAAATTTATCGCGGTGCTAATAGCGAATTGAGTAAAAAAGGAAGTAAAACTGCAGAAAATGAGGAGACAGAGGCCAGCAATAAAGAATAACAATCTCGTTTAATTCAAAATTTTCAAGCGTTACTTTGTGGGAAGCCATCTGAATAGGATTTATTTTTAGGCCTAATAATGCCTCTGTAATTATTTATCAATAATTTCCCATTGATTTTATGACTACATGGAATTCACTTCTTATTACAATTATCAAGAGAATTATAGAATTTGTATGCGTGTTTTGGTATGTAACTCTTATTCAACCGCAGATTCTTTTCGTTTCTTTCCAGCTCCATGACGACCAGCCTAAGCAGTATGGGCGGCGGATGCCTGCAGCAGCGAGGGACGGAGGTGCCAACCTCCGGATATCCCTACATGTTCCATCATCCCCCGTCGGCCCCACCACATGATCACCCTCTGTCCTCCCTCCCGTACAATTCAAGGGCGGCTGCAGTGGCGGCTGCTGCAGCTGCGGCGCATGCCTCCTCTACGGTGCCATCTTCGGCATCCTCCTCCGTCCCCTCCTCCACTTCTTCCTCCTCATCCGCCCATCTACATCACCACCACCCGCAACATCATTTGCACCACGGAGGAAGCGACTCTTCTCCACCTCCACCGCCTCCTCCACCCCCTTCGCACCCTCCGCCATCGGCCTCGTCGGTGGCGGCAGCGGCCGCGGCCGCGCTCCAGGCGGCCTCCACACCTCCGGTCAACGCCCACCAGCACGCGTCCTCTTACGCGGCGGCCGCGGCAGTGGCAGCAGCGGCGGCGGCGAGCGGTGGCGGCGGTGCGCCCGGAACGGGAACCGGTGAGTCGGCGAGGATGGTCGCCACCTCTTGGGATTTGTTGCATAGCGGAGGCGCGGAGATTCCTCACGGGAGCCACAAGGCGACCTTCCTAGAAGCCCTCAGATGCCGTTGCGGGGACTGCAGAGGGAGAGACGGTGAGGTTGCCACGCGACTTCCTCTGATCTCCCGGCGGTTGCCGATATCTGGGGTGTGGGTGGATGGACGCCTAAGCTATGAAGCTAGGATTGCGCAAACAATGTGATTCAATGTCTGCAATCGTTCTTTTAAAGGCGGACTATAATTGAACGTCACAGAGAAGTTTTGAGGTTCTTAGTCATAATGCCGGATCTTGCACTTTTCGCATATATAATTATTCAGTTGCCACGAAAACAAGTTTTCCTTGAATATGTCTAAAATATACCCATAGAACTTAAATCTGATGTGACCAAGCTCAAATTTTTAGAAGGGAGCATACTAAAGCATTGAATAAAGACTTCGTAACTATGTAATTCATTGCGATGACTAGTTTCACCAGAAGATACTTGCCTACAGTGGAAGTTTATTATTCAATCCATTAGTATTCATAGTAGAGTTCGTTAAAAAATATCAGTGGTCTATGATTGATTTGGGTTTATTTTGTCTAAGCTGTCATACCTTTGGTACTTTCAAAATTGACGGCAACGATGATGATAACACTTTATAAGCTATAATTACTCGGTTTCGCTTCATTCACTTCCTAGTATTTTGAACCAAGCAGATGAAATCTTTTCGTTTTCATTGTTAATAAACATTCCTAGCTTGAATTTCACAGTGAGCATCTGACGAGTACGTTTTCCAACGGTTCTAATAGAACGATGCTGACTTAATGACAGTTAGAATCCTTATAAAACTGCGGTTTATCATTTAACATAGAATTTTAAAGCTCTTGTATCTGTTTGGTATCTGTTATTAGGGAGTGCTCTAATGAATTAATTGCTGTCATAAGTAATTATCGAGTATCCTTTCATGAATTTATTTCGCTATTAACTTTTTCGTGTAATATTCGTTCATATAATTGCATGATGTTTATATACTATTTTACCACTAGTTTGTTGAAAATAGTACTGTGGTAATATAAAACATTAGAAGAATAAGCTTTATTTTTCCATGTTTCACGGCATAAATATTCAAAGAATCATTTAAAGCTCCCGTCAGCGAGATCTTCATGCGCCTCCGCACTTAATTATAGTTAATGGAGAAGTTTTTATTGTGTAAATGTATCTGTGAGAGGATCGTATATGTTTCAGAATCTGAAACATCACAATTGGACATCTGAAATTCAGATGTTAAATTGTGAATTTATGGTAGATATTTATTCACTCATTCATCTTATCAAGTTATATTCGATAGTCGATTAACTGTTTTTGATTAACCTTTGCTGAGAGTAAATTAGTAGCTAATATTTGAATAGACATTGAATTCGATTTTACAAAACTACCTCAAGATAAATTAATGCTTACAGCTCAATCGACTATCGCTATTGTTTTACGAATGAGTGAATATTTCTTTCACTTTTTCCACACCTTTCAGTGAAGCAATTCAGTAGTATATCTCTCACTGAAACAATTCAATGGTATCTCATAAAATGTCAGCTTTAAATTTGTCTCCATTCTTTGCACACCAGTTAAGGGAAAGAGAAAATTTTACTTGTATACGAAACTAATTATAAAAATTACGATTTGCACTTAGTTGATTGCTTTCTAGCTTTAAAAATGCAGAACAAACATTTACTCGATCAAATCATTTCATGAGCCAATGCATCTTTTTTGGAGGAATTATCAACTCGTTGAAATATTTCGAAAATCTGTCACAATTCGTTTTCAATTCGTTTTGATTAAAAATTTTCATGAACTTACTGGCATTGTTGCTTCACTACGACAAAGCTTTTTCCTCTTAATGTATTGATTTTTAATTTTCAATTCCTATAATTTATCAAGGGAAATAGACTTACAGATTTCTTTCAACGAAAAACAATGATACTTAGCGAAGCATTTCGAATCCCATTCTATGTTTCAGCTTTCTATTATAGATCCTTTATTGTGTTAATTCACTCTTCAAATCTATGTACCAATTTACCATTTTCCGGTAACCAAAATTTTCATATTAACTTAGATCAGATTCTATATATTTCAACAATGCTTCGATAAGTAAACTAGATATATTAGAGGTGGTAACAGACCCTTACTGGTCTCAACATAGTAACGAATAAAATGTGTTTTCTTTTACTTATTAGAAATTGATAATAATACAAAAACCGCATTTTCATCGAGAGCCATCGTCCGTTTGTGTGGGCCATTACTCTCATTTATCGGGATTTCCCGAATAAATCTTTCCCTTCTTTAATCGCAAATCTTTTTCCCTCCCGTTTATCCTTCTCTCCCTGTTTCCCTGTCCTCAAAGGAACGCGATTCCTCCTCCTCAGGACAGAAAATGTAAAAACACTCTTTGATCTCTCTCTTTTGCACGTATGTCCCTTCCACAGGTGCACTTCAACACCTCTCTCTCCTTTTTTATTTCCTCCTCTCCAATTCCCTTTCTCCTTCCCACGTCAACCACAGTACCATTTTCGTGCATACTTCAAAACCCACTCACACACACTCCCAATTTTTCCTCTCCTCCACACCCACGTTCCGTTCCTGCTCTGGATCCGTTTGCCATATCACACGCCCTTTCTCCCTGACTCCGGCTAGGATGGCTTATTTTTTTTCGGGGAGACTATGATGCGCGACGAAACGTTCGTTTGTTCTATCCCCGCCGCAACAACCCACACCGCCGCGTGAATATGCCAACACGTGCTTTTCATTCGTCAATTGTTTGCGGACGTGAGGTTTGAGGGGGACGAATTTAGCGGGATCTCGGAATAGGAGGTTTCGAAATCTACAAATCCGTTGGCGCAATGCGAGGCTATCTTTGGTGAGAAATTGTGTCCCAGTTGGGTTCCGGCACGATGAGTGTTTTGTATTAATCTCGAAGACGCGATTTCCAACTGCGCGGGAGAAGTCAACTAATGTTCCCGATAATAATTCTTGCTGAGCGCGCGGGAGAGAAAGATTGTTTGCTTTTCTTCCGAATGACCATTCATCTGTTCAATACATATTAATGTAAACGGGTCCGAATCTAAGTTCTGATGATTTATTTAGCTGATTTTCCCCTCGATGGTAATCGCTATATACTACAAAATATTAACCATTGGAATTAACCTAAAAATTATAATCATGAACTAGTTCGAAGGTTCGTGGATGCCATTTTTAATGTAATACTATAATTGTCTTTCTTATCTTTCCCTACTTTCGAATCAATCCAATCATCATTTCTTCTACATATATTCGTGTATAAATTAGATATAAACATCTTCGATAAGTTTCATTTATCATGAAACAAGGATATGATTCATATCCTATATTATTATTTCTGAGGGTCCCTTAAGGGTCCTCCTTAGGGCCTCATGCTAAAATATCAACTTACGAATAACTCAACATCTAATACATTGCAATTTATTTTAACTAGTTGTTGTGAGGAGATTCGAATTTCACGTCAGACAAAATCCCTCAAAATTCTAACCTTTACGGTCTATTTATTTTTAGTATTGGCCGCTAAGAATTCATTTTATGAAGCGCAAGAAGAGCCAAATTTTCATTTTGCGCGCTTCATAAATGTTTAAAAAACTTATTTTTCCTTTCACCCTTTCATCGATTATTTCCTGTAAAAAATAGTGGATAAAAATTATCAAGGGGAGTGTATGATGCGATGCCTTATGTTTAAAATTTAATTTGTCGGAAGCTGGAGGAGCCGTAGTTGCTATTGACATAACTTTTCCGATCCGATGACTATGGTTAACCTATTAAAAAAAAGCAATTAGAGACAGCTCAGTCGCAAGCGTATCATTCCTTTTAATGTTGACAATGCTCGAAACATTCCATCTCTCATTTCTTCCGGGTGTTGCGATAGAAAAAATAGCGATCGGAATGCCGAAGGACAAGATGTCTCAGCGGTAAATCATCCGGAACGGTTTTATTTCAACCCGTCTCATCGCTCGGTAAATTGCATTCTGGGAAACCAATCATTCCACCTTCTCTCGCGTCTTCATTTGTTTCTCTTCAGAGACACGTATTCTCTTTCAATTCTCTCTCTGCCTTTTAATCCCTTTCTCGGCCGTAAAACTCTTTTCCGCAATGGTGGCCGGCCGCTAACAATCGTCTCGAACAAGTGGTCACAACACACAATCCTTTTCGGCTTCTATACATGCTCACTCTCTCTCTTGCCAACCTAATTAGACCTTTCCCTCACGGACGGACGAGGCTAAGGAATGCAATTCCGCGCATCCATTTTTTTTCCTCGCCTCTTTTGGGGGGGCGCGTGGCCCCCTCAGGAGGGAAGGGAGCGGGGGCGGGTGTCGGGTGCTGGTGCCGAGGGGCGGGCGAACTCTCGCCCGGTCCACCGAACAGGCGGTGGCGCTCAATAACTACGAACCTTAAAGGGGAGCCCCCGTTCCGGAGGATGGGATTGCCCCTCAGGAGTGGATTGAGGGGGGCATTGAACGTCCTGTACTAAAAGGGGAGTCCACCTGCGCTAATTGGATGAGTGTGGACTGTTTGTTACTCATTACACGCATTTATGGATTTACATAAATTTATATGTGAACGAATAACTGATGCAAGAATTATGAATTTTATTACGAAATTGATAACGCTGCGACGAGACCGATCGAATCATAGTGGCATAAATAATGTCAAGTGCTAGATAAATTTAGTAAAAACTAAGTATCCTAAGAGCGCTGAAGAGCTAAGGGAAAAAAGATTCGGGTTCTGAGAGCGCTAGATGCTAATTTCCGAGAAATTTCCTGCCATCGTATCTTGATGATGATTGGAATTTAATCATCATTCTAATAGTAGGATACAGGGAAATGTATCTTTCATTTGCTTTATCTTCGTGGTTAGGCTATATGAAACCCACTGGGGCACGAATGATACTGAACTAAGGCATCCATTAAGGTCACCGCTCTTGAATACTAAGAAAAGTCTAATTCATTGTGCTGGACTTAGATGGACTAGGTTCCCCCATCAAAGCTTTAGTTAGTAAATGGTTGAGGGTACTACTAGAATTCAGGCTGAAAACAGTAGAGAGAGAACATATACCTGCCCGACGATGGAAGGATGTAATTTTGAGCAGCTCCTTTCGGAAATAAACACACGGGTGTTACAAATCAATCACATTCATCAACCTCCTCCAATGTTATTATATTTTACGTTTTCGAAGCTGGAATACTAAGTTCAATCTCTTGCAAGACAAATTCTTACGAAATTTATGGCGGCGAGAAATATCTTAGTTCCTCCCAACGTAAATATAACTTATAGAATTTTTTAATATGACAGGTAAGTGAGAAATGACATGATGGGAGGGTATTTTTTCCTCATAAGTTGGATGTTTTGTAAACCATGGCCTTTTATGATGTTCTCAGTCCTAAAAAAATGTTTCATTTTAGACCTGTCGTTGTTGCGTCAGAAAACCCTCAATGTAATCCATATGATTAAATATTTTAAATAGTGAAAGTTTTTCCAATATTCCTGTGTTGATCAACAACATGAAGTTAAGCCTAACTTACTGTCTTTTAGAATATCTATCTACATTCGGAACTTTATTCCGTGTGTATGTTATAATTCGATTACGTATGGAGCAAAATAATTTTAGGGAAAAAAACTAAATTAGATTAATGGAAGCAATATGAGATTAAAATTCACTTTTAACGTGTATCTCAAATAAAATTCACTTTTATTCAGTGATTCTATCAGACCAGACAAAAAACCTATTCGTTAAAATCGCACAAATCAAGGTATCATTTGAAATAATATTGAAACTGAACGACCTCATGCCTGAATAATTTATGACGACCTAAGTAGATTCGTAGGAGATAAATTAATGTCATCGCATACCTTCGTCGGGATTTCATTACGTTGATTAAGACTTCGGTTTAATTTCATCCGAGTAAAATATCTAATACTAAAGAGATCTTGGAAACTTTGGGAGGATAGTTTTATTCATTGTATACCCGCACGTAGTGTATATGCGATCTTCCGTCAGCCTCAACTACGAAATGTGTTATGTAACGCATGTGGAATTGCATCTTCCCTTGGGGAGAGTGAGGCGGATCAAACAAACAGGAAATGAAGGAAATAGATTTTACTCCTCCGCATTTCCACGAATAGCAGCAAAATGTCCGTGAAGACAATGCAAGAGGTTAAAAATAAATAGCGCGACTCAGGGGCTGATTTTCTGCGATGTAAGCGCTGCTCGCAGAATATTTTATTCCGTAAGTGACATCTTAACGAGATTTAATTTAAACACGACCTTTTTCCGTTGCGGTCTAGTTTTTTTGAGATTTGGATGGGGTAAATAATGCCTGAACAAGAGGGAATTAATTAAAATAAAGCCCTGAGATAGGAAACAGAGGATGTGGAAAATAAGTATGGAAGGTTGCTCATCGTTAAGAAAAACATTAAATCTTTGGAAAATAAATTTCAGGAAGAGATCGACGCCAGTTTTACTGCATCCCTAGTTGATTGACAGTTAAGCGTTCAGAAATAGAAATACTTAATTCCGATTATATTTTAGCAAAACTAATTTTAAAACTAAATAATTCACTACCTCACCGTTCACTTCGTAGAAACTTGCCATTATATTCATCGTAAAAGAGAATAGGCTTAATATAATGCTTTCCCTTAATATTTAGTTAAAAGACCTGACAACCAGTTTCGCCATATGAGCATCACTCTGAATATCTTTCCAGAAGTTCTTTCAATAAACATCTCTTGGAAGACCATAACATACATCGTATATTCTTTTACGATTTACGAATTAAAATTTCATTTTTACTATTTTACAGAGGCGTAATTAGGTGACAGATATTAATGAATCCTTCGCTAGTTTTCCTTTTAATTCAGCTTTTGTTGTGGTATTCTTTCTTTGTACTCATTTTAGAAAATTCTTTCATTTTCGATAAAATCATTTGTTCTGAGTCAGGGGACGTCAGGAAAGTCTTTCATATAGCATAATGCATCCATAATAGTCTCTTCACGCGGAAATTTTCCGGATGGACGCTCTATTCAATATCTTAAGAGCAGGATTGTGCGCATGCGCCCCTCATGGTACGTCCACCTACCGATGGGTGACCAATCACATTGTGGTCATTCTTGAACTCATCTCCAGCCTGGCATCGATTGCTACCTTCCTTCCTACTCGAACAGGAAGTATGCATTTTCGATTTAAACTGTTAATATAAGATTTTATTAATTTTAACTCACTTAGAAACTGGTGTCAAATTTTGCTAAACGTAAGACATAGTTATTGAACGCAAACTGTGTTCTTTTAGAAGGATCAGCTTCAATCGAAATCAGCAGGTTTAATCTGTATGACGAAATGCCGCTGCTTTTTCAACATTTTTATTTTATTACGGAGACGTATTTATTCGGCTCCGTATTATTTATTTCAGGATCACCGCACCTGTTCTAACTGAGTTAAAAATGAGCATTACTAGGGGAAAATTGTAACCACCGTGTAAAGTATGAAATTGGTACAGTAACAACGAGCGACGTGTAAAGATATACTCATCCCGCAGACTGAATACACTTCCTTTTTATCTTATCCATAGTATTAACAGCCATAGTCGTACCTTAAATATTATTTACTAGCCAATTTTAATGGAAATACTCATTTTATCCTTTCTAAATTTTCAAAATAATACGCATCTCTATGGAAGAATTTTTTATCAATCTCTTGAATTCAAACTTCCCTGCTCTGTTAAGCTTATCTAATATTAATTACACAATTCATAATTTGTAATAAAATTCAGTGATAACTCAGGTAACGAAAATAATTCGTTCCCTAATCATCTAAGAAATCTGGGTTAAACTAGTAAAGAAACAGAAAACTACCATCAATCGACTTCTGCCTACGTCGGAATCTTTGTAAAAGAATCCCAAATCGTGAAATACACGTACATGACGTTAGAGAAACATCACTCTCGCCATTGACAATAAGAAGTATCATCTATGTGTTGGTATACATAGTTGGTATACATTGGTTGGTTGTACTTCTTAGTTACATTACTTAAGTCCATAGAAACCCATATACTTCAAACTTCGTTAGCCGAGTTCAAAAAGCAGTGGAAGGATTCTTCGTCAAATGAAAAATGAAGCTGAGTCACTCGTTAGCCAGCCTACTAGCAGAAGTAGTAGCATCTTTGAAAGTGCTTCGACTACTAAGCTCATTCCGAACATATAAGTCCCCACCGGGAGTTAGCCTTACTATATCTATAAATGGAAAATAATTCACGTAAATGCTATAGACATTGCTAGTTTAGATGCGATAAGGAACTACTATTACTGAAGTGTCTATGCAGGAGTGGTATTATTTTCCATGGCTGCCCATTTTATATTTTACAGTTTTCCCTGCGTAAAACCTTGGGTAACCTCTATTCCACGTCGCGAGCGATGGATTTCATTACTTGATTTATATAATTTACTGGGAAATGATACGCTCATCCGATCGGTGATTTGAAGCCACACAGCGTCACCGAAATCAATATAAATCCACCAATTCCTACCGCATTCTGCTCCACGTCAATCACTGCTTACAAATATTTGCATCTTTTAAAAAGCGTCATAAAGCATGCAAATGTTCGAGGCAACGAAATCGCATCATTTGAACCTGTTATCATTATTGAATTTTGTGATTACATTGCAAATTGTAAATAAGATATGAGGGACGCTGATCGAAACAATTTTCTGTTAAATTATGGAACGCAAGTCGTATATTTAATTTATCAAGCGTGTTTAATGTTCGGAAAACAATGATAAGTTGATGTTTATTTTTCCTTTCCACACGCACGTTATGCAGAAAGATAACGATCTTTCTGTTAACTTTCCACTATTTAATTTGTTTAATTTTCATAAACTTTTTCAGTAATGATGCAAATCGCAGGATTTGTTTTTTAAATAAATATTTGTTCTCAAGTTGCATACGTAATCGGTCGATTATTATTCTGAAAACTTGAAAATCCATTATCCATTTTGAATGCGAAAGGAATGCATTGCACGGGATTTTCATAGAGACATTTGGAATTTGTAATCGGAAATTTATACGCTATAATTTTTTTCTGCTTATGAAGATAGAATTAATGCGTATGGAATTAGCTTGTATGGGAGAAAAAGCTTACCTATATTTAATGTTCTAACGGAAAGTGGATGATTAAGGTATATTAGTCGTTCCATGACTTAGTATTGACATTTTTGTAATATTTATTCATATTCAAAATGCCAGATTTTTCGTTTATCCTGTAGATATTTTGTTCGTGCATATTTGTTGAAAATTTCAATTATATTGTGTATTTCGTCGAGAATCAATTGCATTATTTTTAAAATAGTTGATGATATGCTTTCAAAGCTATTAAGATAAGCTGAAAGCCACGTTTTTAGTTATGAAATTAATATTAAGATGGCTTAAACATTTTAATGTTCCATTGATTTAACGACGAAAGTTGAAGATTAAACAACAGCATTTGAAAAGATAAGTTTCGTGTAGTATTATATAGCTATAAATTCTATCGAAAAAGATACAAAAGAATTTTGCAAGGAAAGATATCAATCCTGCCTGCCGATCGCAGGGTCGTTTATTGATGGCGATTGTCTATAAGGCTAATATGGAAAGATTGAAATTATAAATAAATTCAAGCATATATTCCTATTCTGTAATAATTGATGGAGAGTTTATAGAGAAATAATGAAAGAGTGTTTCTTTGATGATAGATTCTCTTTTTTGAATAATTGTTAGAGACACCCGATCCTAATCGAAATAACAATTATCAAATTCAACCATAGCCGAGGGTAAGTTCGACTTCTGACGCTTGGATGAATCATCCTTAACTTTAGCTCATACGTTTCTCCTGAATAAAAATCTGAAATGCGAAGGTATGATTATTTTCTTTTCAATGCGACAACTTTCAGTGAATTTGGAAGCAGAAAATCGACGGTATTGTGAAGAAAAAATCGTTTATTGGACAAGGAATATTTGTTGTAGAAATGGGAAAACTTGTTGGTTTATCTACCTGATATTCAATCAATCTGTACCGTTTAGGTTATGTTGAACATGTCACGATTATTTGAATATGTCAAGTTAATACCTATCTAAAATAACGTCGGCGTATTAATTTCTTTATTCGAATATTTTGGCTAACTTAAAATTTTTCTGGAAAACTTAAATAATGTTAGACGTATACTAGAAGGAGAACATAAACCAGAAAATATAAATTTGCACTCAATGTAAAGGCACTTACAAACATGAAATAAATTTAAAAAATAATATGAAAATATGCGAAACTACACCAATATTATAGCCAAGGGCCTTCAAGTTTGATACAATTGTTCAAATTTACATTAATGATTGTTGTTCTTCAATTTTCTCTGACCTATTACATTGAATCCTTACAAGTAGCGAGCTGTGCTCCTTCATGAGAATGTAAGCATCTCAAACTTGAATATTAATGCATGTTTTGATTAGCTAACCGAACAAGCTCCCAATCGATTCCATCGCCGTAATCGATGTGATCGTATACAGGGATCTAGCGTCATTATACCCTTATAATGACACTTGTAGATAAATTGTTAGGAAGAATTAGATTAAGAACCGCCGAAATCTTTTGTTGTAGTGAACAAGTTGTCTATTCGGTTATCTATTTTTGCTCAGGAAAATGGCCGTTTCAGGAATTAATTTTTTCAACGAACGAAACGCAAAAATAATCTATTAGAGAAGTAGAGTAATGGTTAAATGCACTCTCCGCCAAAGGCAAGGCAGAAAGGCGGCTCGGAACCTATTTCCAGCGATATTCCATAAGTATCGCTGGGAATAGATTTCGAAATGTTTATAGCATCTGCCTTCAATATCATTTATGTCGTTAATTGATTAGTTTTCATTTAAGTTACCGTATATTTAAGAACAATTTAACTCTCCTAGGTTCTTCATATCTACCTGCGTACTTTCAGGTTATATTTAGTGAGATGCGCCGTAACCATAATTCTGCACTCATGCGTTTTTATGGCGTTAGTGCTATCGAATTCGGAATACTTTCGTTTCCCTTCTTAGATTGCATTTGTTCTCTCGGAGACGGATTCAGAGACCAAGCAGAATAACTATCACAGGGTGTACTAGTCAATGGGTCGGCCGATGTTTACGTGTGAGTCAAAAGAGAAGATGCAATATTAAAGACAGCGGCGGTAATTGCCATACTTCGTTACCTGTCAGAGGCACTGTGTTCCCACGTAAATTTTCCTTTTGATTCGTGGTAGACGTAATCCAGATTGCTCCAAATAATCGCGACTGTACAGTATATAAGTTTTAAGTCATCGCACAAATATATGTGCATTAAATCCACATTTCTCTATAGCGACAAATTTCCTTTTCATTTCAGGTGTCATCTCAGCGGGTGTATCCGTACCAGTGCAAATCCCCAGTCAAGGACCGGATCTCGCCTCCAATTATCACTGGCCACGCATCCAGTGATCACCGCTTAGTGGCGGGAGTCCATCTAGCGACTCTCCGTAGGGCGATTTGTGTGCCGTCGGGGGACATCGAGGACTAACCCGGTGTCCTTCGGGACCTTTTCTAATCCCCTATTCGCCCGCCATGGAAAGCAAGCGGAGGACCAAGGACGGACCATCCCGGTCGAAGGCGCTTATTTTCGGTCCTCAGCAAGGAATGTTTGATGTCGGAGGTCCCCCGTTTCGGCCCCTTTCTTACCCCCGAATCTGTTGTTGGGACCCGGATAACAGGGTAGTGCGACGTGGAAGCACATCTCGTCCCAATGTATTATCTCCCACACGAACCTTTATTTCGGAATCCTGCAAGAGGATAGAGACGCACAGGTGACCTCAGTTGTTTTTATTTTCTTTCTCGCCAACGGGAGCGAGATTGATATTTTAAGAATTTTCGTTGATTTATCGGGAGTCCACCGAAAGTCCGGTGGCCGTTTCTCGTTGTGTATAATTTCCTTCATATCGTTGTAGGGGAGGGAAAGTTCGATCTTTCTGAGGATGATACCAATCCGGATCACAACCATACACATGTGCATAGGTATAATCTATATATTTAGTATTCTCTAATTATTCCGAAAGAATTTCTTCGGCGCTTCTAGGCGCTAGTGATATTTCTCGAGAATTTTTCACGATGTTGATATAAAAAGCCCATTGTTGTCACGGTTGGTATTTCCCTCGTCCTGTTCTTTCCTTCCCCGCCACGATGTAGTCAATGTGAAATCGATGGAGAGAAGATCGGGCATTAAAAATAAGAAAAAAGAGGGTCCATTTATAGTTTTCTGGGGTAGGAATGAATGTGAGCGTGTGTGTGCGTGTTTCGTTTCGTTGAACGTCTCGTCAGAAAAAAGAACAAAAATTGTGTAGTGATGTCCCATTTCTTTTCCTACCTGAAAATTGAACCGGCAAGTCGGTAGTTAGCCAAGTGAATCTTTATCGAGGTGAATCCAGAAATAAAAAAAAATACCCTAATGTACCCTAAGTTGATAGTGCCCCTTTCCATCTCCTTAATAAGAAAAATTGATTCCTCTTTGAGAAGAAACTGTGTATATGTATAAAAAATGATGTAATTTTCAATTGCTAATAGTCAAGTAGGAAGGTAGAGTTAAATGTTCGTAATGAATGTCACACAAGATTTTTGTAGTTCCTATGTCTCATATTGTTGGTTTTATGAATTATTCTCCAATATAATCAAGAGCTGATGATGAGTCTCTATTCAGTTTCTTTCTTAATCACCAGAGGATATTTTTCGTTTCTGAACAACTCATGAATAATTTAGAACTGTTATGCATTACTAATATAATGAACTTCATGTCGTGAAAAATTTTGTTACTGTGAATATGTATGGAAGAAATTTGAGGTACAATAACTTAGCTGTTTTAGTGTGTAGCAATCGAGTGGAATCAATAAACATAATTCTTTTGTTTCTTCCTTATTTCAGTTGCATGGAAATTCATTCATCACCTTCACCAAACCTCATTAATACCTCATCCAAAAAATCCAATGGTTTTACTGTTTTTCTGATGATGATATTTTCTTAAGACTTATTTTCCAAAGTAGTAGTATTCATTCACATATTTGCTATGAGATTAATTCTGATTTCTCAAATACTTCTGCAGAGTAAGAAGTGAAGCACCTTAAAAAGATAGCAAAGTGATAAAAATCCAGGAAACAGATCCTTTATGAATGAGAAAATGCCATGCATATGCAAAAGAATTGGAAAATATTATAAAACAATGAAAATATACAAGAAAGGTTGAAAAAGAGTAAGCATTATTTTAAAATATGATAAGTTATTTGCTCATTAGTTAACTCAGTAATATTTGTAATTCAATCATAGTTTTTGCAAGAGTCTCATTCCGAAATAAAACTATTTATGTTCTTCATATAACATTATCCAAACATATTTCATGTCATCACCTCTCTCAGTTTAAGAAAATTTTTGTTTTTGATTCTTCACTGAAATCTGCCTACTATATAATTTTCATTCAATATTATTTCATTGTTCATCTTCAGCTTCATATGGAATGAGAGCCAAAAACGAATCCCCCTTTGACTGAGAGAAAGTGCCCTTGGTCTCATCCTGGATTAAATTAAAGGTACTAATGATTAGGCATAAAACATCACTATTTTTATTAAGATAATCAAAGCCATTTTATCCAAGACTACAAGTGACTTGGTAATTGAGATTCACTTTGATACCACAATGATCATAACAATATTTAGCTAATGCGATACAGCTATTTCATATCATGTGTACACTATAACAAATTTTTCCTAAAAATACATACAGAAGTAAAACAAGACTAAAGTTTTAAGAAACATAAGAGTCATAATAGGAGAAATTTTTACTTAAAGGCATGAGTATAAAAAGGTAAATTTATGCATATATTTATTTGAAAGTAAACAAGTCTATGCAGTAAATATACAAACAATTCTCGATAAAAAATTTGAAGTTTAAAACTTTTAACAACTAAACTAATTAACTAGCCTTTGGAGAACAAGCTGAGAATAGGATATTTTGGCAATGCCATTGATCAATAACACCATAATGAAAAATATATCAGCACCAGATACACTGATAAATAGAGAGATCCCGTCACTGAAACATGAACAAAGCTGAATATCATCGAGATGACAACAATTAAAGCTTCGAATGACATATATTAAGAGGAAAAGGGAAAAATTGGACGTCCTCTACCAGGGAATTCAGCTTGTGAAGCTAGGAAGATTTAAAAAAATAAAAAATATCACAGTCAAAACTGTGCTAGCTTGCACACTCAGATTATAGGTTGAACAATTTTGAGGTAATTCAGGCAGGAATGTTACATTGGAATAAGTCTACCATATTAAGTACTAATACAAATACTTAAGCCCTGCGTGGGAATAAAAGATTTGAGCAAGGAGCAGATGGACTTCGAGATGGTTCAAATACATCATCATAACCATCAGGAGGGGTGCGGCTTGGAATACGAGCGTCAACCAGCAATGGAGTTCTTTCTCCAACTCGTTGGCGGTACGATGGCCATCTCAAATTCATCTGCCAACAGCATAAACTGCTGGGCGGTGGGGGATAGGGAGGTCGATTATATTGAAGCGCTGACTGAATAGCCATTCCAATCAATGAAAGCACTATCCAAGTGGCTGTCAAAGCAAGGTCTGCGGAAACAAAGAAAAGGAAAGAAATCAGTAATCACTCCCTTATATTTGTATCATACACACTTATATATAAATATTAATGGTAATAATTACTGAAATAATATTTGAAAGTTTTGGCAGTACTACATTCTGAATGGCTTCTATAGACATGCGACAACAATATCCAACTGATTCTCACAAAGTAAACATTTGGGTATAATTTGAAGAATCCAATGATAATCTATTCCATTTAAATAATGAAAGATTCAATTTAAAAGACTATAATCACCTGCAAGTCAATATTTTTTTAAAGAACAGTGTACAACTACAGGAATTACAAGATAATGTTAAAGAACTACGAGAAAAATGTTAAGATCCATACCTCTGTCACCATATGGAGGACTTATCACAGCAAATTTAAATTCTGGTACGGTAGCTCTCCTCACAGTATTCAACAGTATGAATTTTAAATTACTGCCAATATAATGATCTATAGGAACAATAACAGCAAATGCTCCCAGTATAGCTCCTGCTATAATGCAGATCTAAAATTCAAGAATATTCATAGGTATCATACAAAAATCTAGATTCAACTGTCAGTTCTATTCAAAAGTTAAACATTTACCTTCTTTGAGAAACAAGTCATTGCCATTGGTAACATTAACACCAGAACGGCAAAACTAGACCAATAATTTATATCACTTTCCATCAAATAAAAATCACCTGTTGAGAGGTAAAAATCATTGTGATTATTCAGAATAATTATAAGAACATGAGAGGTTCAAACAGTATTTATAAAAAGAAAACAGACCTAATCCAGCAAAAAATATAATAGAAGCCATAAGGAATCCAAGATTAATGTATACAATCATAATATGAAGTAATGGCCAACCGGCAGCACGCCAGAAAAATATGGATGTAACAGCCACAGTAAAGGCAACAGTAAGTGATGAAACATAAAGACCTGGAAATGATACATTGAGGCATAAGTATATGATCAAGAGAAATATGGATCAAATAAGAAGTATAATCGTTAATCAGTACCTATCTGAAGGAAGCCTGAGAAGGCAATATATGAGATGAGTCCACCAAGAAAAAAAGAGTGGATGAAAACTTGGGGCTGAAAAAACCGCTGACCAAGAAGGCAAACAAAGAGTCCCACGAAAAATATTATTGCACAAAGCAACTTCGCAAAAGTGGTGGCTGAAAAGAGAGGTTTACATTTTTATATACATTATATAAGGAACAACTCATACATAAAATGATGTTTAATTATTTACTCAGAACTTCACAGGAGTCAGCCCACGACATGGTGCTGCATGCATATGTTACAGCAGGTACATATGCGGAAAAATAATTATCTTCCATTCCTTCATAGGTTGCAATCACAGCATAAACTGAGCCTGTGCCTGGATAAGCACTGAATATTCTCCTCATTTTGGGGCCTTCTACTGTTTCTCTAACCTGAGAGAAATGCAATGAAAATTCACTTCAATACTTATCATGATTATATGAATGAAAAACTTCAATATGTAGTTGTTTGAGTTCAGAAAATCGTAAGAAATTGTTTCATTAACTATCACAGAATTTGTTGCCTTCTACATGCAATATCAATCAATCGATTAACTTTTAAAACATAAAATTCATGGAACAATAATTACATAATAATACAATGATGATAATAATAATAATTCAGTTTTCCACTTATGATTAGCATATGGTAATTTGAATGAAAGAATTATATATTATAGTATTATATATTTCTTCATTGCAATAGCAGAAGATGAAAATTATTAACATTAATTTTAAGATGTAACTCTTCTGAATCGTTCAGTGTAAGTGTACTGTAATATGAATTTTTGAAAATTCTATGAGAAAAATTTAATTCAAACCTGTAAAGCATGTTTTCGGATGCGATTCACAGTGAGCATATCTTGAATTGTCGCAAAGTATGTCTCGGGTGTGTAATCTCTTTCAGGAAGATATGCATAATACATTTCTACATTGACACTCATGAAAGAGCACGTATCGATGCTGTCCTTTGGAGGTGATGGAGCTTGGACGTCCACTCTGACCACTGAACGGCTAAAACTTATTTCTAAATAAGGAGCCGTTTCGACAGAAGCTACCATGTTACATCCTCCAGGAATGGGAGCTTTAAAAGAATAACATACCGCTAATCACAATATGGATGTTACGTATCTTTGGATTACCAACATCGTTATTGCATTACACAGATGAAAAGAAGCTTAGTAAATTTTCTTTTGTGACATGGTCTTCAGCAAAGTTACGCTTGATCATATCAAATTCATTCGTTGTTACGTAAGCAGTGACTATACTACATGAGAATTAAAGGCAACTGTTTTTCTGATACTTACAGTTTTTCCCATACGCTAGCACGGCAATTAAGGCTGAAATATTTCGGCTAATGTTATGATTAGTTATGAAGACGTCAGATGCCTTCCCACTCAGGACTGGCACTACTAATCCAATATTTGTTCCATTTACATGAAAGTGATTTAGTAAGGTTTGGTTATAAGATATGGAGAGATTAAAATTTTGGGTATGAGCTTGAACCACTAGAAATTCCGTCTCTGGAGGAATACTCGTTTCATTCACATGGACTTGGATTCGACTCTTCGGTGAGAGTGTTTTTATATTTTCATATATAACTTCGTCATTTTCAGTGGCACCAAGAATATTTCCATCAGAATGAATTTCTAAAACTTAAAGAAAAAGAATAGATGAAGGCATTTATATATATTAGAGTAACTTCAGATAATATTTCGTGAGAAATATTTTATATACTTACTTTCAGCTGAAAACGTCGAAACAGCATGATTGGAACTGATAGATAGTAATATTAAGAGAGGGAAATACAAGTTAACTAAATTGGAATAAAAAGATTTGAATGATAATACTTTCAAAGAAAATGTTCCCGAGGTAATCATGCTTCTCTATCTTTTCTTCCACAAACGCCCTCTTGTTGTTTCGGGCGGCTTCCTGAGCTCAGTTGTTTTAGTTCCTTGAGCGCCGCATAGTGGCACTGTGAAGCTAGTAAGATGGCGGTCATCGATCAATGAATTCTGTGGTTTTGTAAATTTGTGTGAATAGTTGATTTGTGTGACTTACTCTGTGCTTTATAACCCGAGTTAATGGAACATGGGCAAGGACCACGAGCTGTTGGAAGCAGCAAGAAATGGAAACATACCTATTGTGGAGAAAATACTAAGTCAACGAGCGAAGAGGAGTGGCCCTCTTGCAAGGTGGGTACTTCTTTGAGCAAGAAAATCATGTAGTATCGTCTGCATTCGGTTTTTGTGTCTATCGTAAGTTCTTCTTGTATTGTACATAGTAAACATTTCTAAAGCTTTGTTTCTTATATCGTAATCTTCGTCTACGTTAACGGAATAAAGACCGGAATGAGAACATCATCTGTTTAAATACCCCTTACCTTTGATCATAATTTAATTGGAAGTTTATTTATCTTATAATATACCGGTAAAAGATTTTAGTGTAAATAAGAATTGAGACATAATTTACTTGGCTTATTTACTCGCTTGGATGGGCTCGCCTGTAAACATTTCTGCTAAGTTCCATTTGCAATACGAATTGGAGATATTTCGTCTGCTAAAGATATGTTTACTCTATGGTTCTGTGCTATTTTAAAGGAAATGGTTCTGTTTATTTAGCTTAAATAATGTATCTGTGCGTATCGCGTCATATGAAGTAAAGTTGTAGTATTTTTACGGCTCATCGGTCGTAAAATCGAAAATGTTTGTTTACGATGGTCAATCGATTCGTGCGCTCACAAATTGGCCCATAACATTTTATATTCCACCCAAATGGAGTTACGTTTAAGTAATTGTGTGGAAAGATAAATAGAAGCGATGAAATGGCCGGTCGGAATGTGGGTTGCGTCAGGGGCACAATTCGTGGAATTCGAGGCTGTTGGTACATGTATCTTCGCATTACTACGTTGATTCGGGTGTTGTAAACGTTGCGTTCGGAGGCGCCGTTGGTTTGCAACCCTCCTCCCGTTGCTCGTACTCCCAATCTCAAACACCCCCTCCACAACGTTCATTATTCAGACCTCTCGTAACGCAAGTGTTTTGGTTGGGCGTGACGCAATGCTTTCGCGGGCTGCTGTTAAGTCATAGCTACGAGGAAATGCTTTCCTTTAATTCCGGGAATCGAGAAGGTCTTTCTATAGTTTTCTTAGGATGGTTTGGCGGGACTGCTATCAGATGCTCTTTACAGAGCGATCTCTGTAATATCCAAGAAGAAAGAGAGGGAGGGGAGGGCGGAATCGGGAACGATTCCTTTTATGCTTTCTGATGCCTTCGCGCGGCCTTGCAGTCATCATTTTCGAGGTGTTTCTTTCGTGCGGTTCCTATTTTTATTTGCTTATCGCTTAGGCTTCCTTGCAAACCGAAGAGGATTGCACAATTTTTCTTATCGGCTTCCTTTGCGGTTTGTTATGTCTTGCATAATGAGGAGGATGTATGCAGCCGTTAATAAGTTGGATTGAATTTACTATTCCAAAGAAATTTTTCGTTTCTCTTATTTATCAGTAGTAAATACTTCTTTAATGTGTTATTACTAAGTATCGCTTGATTCTTTGTTTTGTCATGTTTGTCATCTTTTCAGATCGAAGAGATTCGAAACTTTAAACGCTGAAGCATCCCGTCTCCATTCGCGCATTCCTTATAACGATTAAGTAACTCTCAATACGCTCAATTATCACAGATTAATTCCTGTTGGTGGTAAGATTCAATTTATTTCAATTATCTATAGGAAGTTATTAACAAAATTAAAACTTTTTACAGTTCAAAAGTTTTTTTTTTATACAGTAACCAGATTATACCCAAATTTCAATTCAATTTCACTCTTTATTTTATGGATATAAAATCCCATCTTTGTTTCCCTTTTCTAGCTGAGAAAAACAAAAAAATCCTTTCTGCTCTGTCAAGCGCTGTCATCCAATAATGTCGTTTTTAAATTTATAAATTAGAGAAATCAGCGATACTTTAAATATTTGGAGGATGTTCGGGAATTGTTTAATGTTCGCATCTCTTTAAAGCTTTAAATTGGTTAATAGGTAGAATTTTATTCTAAGTCACCGAGGCTCAGTAATAGTTATAATTGCATTTGCTCTATTTCTGATCACTTCGTCTCGTTAATCAGATTGAAGTAATCTACATGTTCCCTATATTTTCCTCAGTAAAAATTTAGCTATTTGATAACATATGCATTAACGAAGAAATCATTCAACGTAAGTTGCAGAGCTATTATTAGCATCTTTGGTGTCAAGTTGTTTGCTTTAATATCGTATCGACAATGCAAACCCATTCAATAGTACGCGATTTTTGTTTCGTTCATACGTGTTCGTCACTCGAACCGTACGCTTCATCTGCAGATAATCAATAGTCGATCCGCGTAACGTGCGTGAAAACGTTGGAGTAAATTTTGGAGCCGCCAAAGCTGAGGAAGGCAGTCATGTAAAGGAAAGGACGTTGTCTCAAAGGGGAGAATTGTGATGCATTATCCTCTCGTGTTATCTTACTCCTTTTTTTGTTTCGGAAGGAGGGCGATATCTCACCCATCTGCCCCCTGTGAGCATCTTCTTCCGGTCCTTTTTTAGTGAAGAGCCTCCAACAGACACTCTAACGACGACCCCACCAGCGTAATTGATTAATCTCTGCACGTCCCAATGGATTGCCAATGACGCATGCGCCTTATCGGGATCTCGGTACAAGTCTCTTATCTCATTTCTTTCGTAATTTCTCCCTTTCTATTTTTGTGAGTTTATGGACTCGACAGGCCAGTTGCAGTGCTATAGCTTTCCGTTATTTCACAGTTTAACGCGCTGCCACTCCCCTGCTCGTCCCCTACACCTTGTCGTACGTTGAGTAGGTCTTAAGCAAGATACGAGATTTTAAGTACAACATTGCTCAGCGAAACTAACGTAGAAGATTTAATATAGAATTTCCATTAAATTTTGAGGATCGCTGAGAGGTTGTATCGAATTTAAATATATGTTGAAAATCGTAGGAATTAAACTAGTATTTTTTCGATGGTTTTGCAACATAAATCCAATGAAAGATCATAAATGACTGTGTGTTTGCTATGCATTTTGCGTGAATTATTGGTATTTTCAGGTGTATTCGTATTGAAGCCGAGTTTGCAATCTTGGGATTGGATTCAAATTCTAGGAGATTTGATGTTCGTCTGCTCCAGTTGCTGTGACGTATATTTAGCCTCCAGACGGTGTTTTTAGCGTATTGATGAATAAATAAAGGAATTTTTATAGCAGAAATATATATGATTCTGTCTGAAATGGATTATTCACTCAGAAGAGTTAAGTATGTGGGAGTCTTTTTCACTAATGTGGCTTACTACGAAAGGGAATTGCTTCATTGCTAAGTAAGCTTGTGTTGTTAAATTATTGTTAAATGTGTGTGTGTGTTCTTTCTAGGATTAGTCGGATATTTGTAGGTTGAGTCATGGCTGGTAATTTAACGCCAGGTTCTCCTGTTGCCACATCCTTGTCGGCGTAACTCCCTCAAGTGAATTTGACGGTATAAGCTATTTCTCGACATTTCTTCAGCATTCAGAATAGCTTGCTTTCCTGTGTAAGTGTGGCTAATTTTACATTCGTAATACCTTCATTTGGTTGTGCTAATTGCGGAGAAAGGCTTATGCTCACTCGACTCTGTATTATATAGGATATTTGTTTATCGCGCGTGAAGTTTTTATAGAGAATTGCCACATTATGTGAAAATCATGGTCCCTGGTTTGAGTTTCTGAATAATGTCGATACAATGGTACCTCGACCCAGGTACTTTGTTCTTTCTATCTCTCAAAACCCGATTTCCCATTATAGCCTATAATATGAAACTGAAACTTACTAAGCGATATCTAATGGTGGTTCATTCTAAAATGTAGTAAAAAACAATGAATGATACAATAGATTGTAAAGACACAAATAAATATAATGAGCAACCGCATTAAAAGTTAAGACGTTATCATCAGTCTCAGACGAATCATTCTGATAACGTTGTTTGTTTTCTTAAAGTTTAACCTAAGATAGTTTTCTTACTTTGCTTCTTTTATCTAATTAAAGTCAGAATATAGCAGTAAAATCAGCTAAACTTAACTTCAAGAATATTTGAACATATTTTTCAAAAATCTATTTCAATTCACATTGTAAGTACAGCTTCTGGTTAAATAGTATCCAAAGTCTCTGAATTTAGGTTTCAAAATGTAACCTTAAAGTTCTTCAGAAGGGATCAATTTAATTGCAAATTAGTCATTGGAAACAGAACTTTTTTCATTGCTCCTTTCACAGCTCGAGTACAAATCTCCGCCCTATAGTTTGGTGCAGATTTAGTTAGAATTGAGTTATCCTTATAAAAAACAATTCAAGACAAAAACTCGATCCTTTTCCTTTATTTTTATAAACATAAATAGCAGTTTTCTTGATTTTGATTGGAAAAAAACGCATCGAGTTCTAACTAGAATTAATGTAGAATTGGAATATCAGTTTCATATTTCCTCGTTTTTTTGTGGCATACTTTTTCTTTCGCTGTATTTTAGGTTTGATTATTATTAAACCCCGACGCCTAATAGCATAAAGGGATTAGAGAAAGAAGGTGATTATCCTTAAATGGGCCGTATATATATTTTTACTTTCAAATTCTGCATTATATTAAATATTACTTCCATGTTTTGGTAACTTCTCCAGGCTCGATTGTTATATAACATCTACAGATTATTGTTGCTTCTTTCTTTCAGTTTTCCGGTGTTTTCATTCCTCTTCATCAAAAAATATGAACAGAAACATTCACTTCAACAGTCGCTTACTTATATTATTTTCATGTATTTTTCTATTGCTGATTGAATTGTTTATCATTTCTCTTGCTTGTTTCATTTTTAGGCATTCAGCTGTTTTAATCTTCCCCAAAGGAAAGCGTGCGCATGCGCTTTCATCGGTGCAATTCTCGTGGAGCGATTAGTTAATGTGCTGACCTTTGAGATGTTCTCTCGCGATTTCTGGGAGATCGTGTTTGCCTTATCGGGTTATTGCTCTCACCTGCCCACATCCGATGAGATATTAAATACGGATAGGTTCTCGTTTCGTTGAGTGTATATCGCAGTTAATTAGCGAACAATGGCTCTTCCAATTGTTTCCCTTCGATGTAAATCCATGAATGCCTTCAGTTTTGTCAATGTTAAGCATATGGTATCTCATCAACGATTAGAGTTATAAAGGCACTGTGCCTTATGAAGTACACTTGGAATTCATCTAGCCTTTTTACGTTCCCTTTTAATGATTTCTTTATTAGTTCTCTTTAATCATCTGTTTTTCTTAGTATTTTCAATTTGTTTTCCTTATAAATTATTGTTTATCCAAGAGGTGGATTATTTATCAGATTATAAGTGCTTTGTTGTCTTAATTGCAGTAAAGTACTACTGATGAATTTTTAAATTCACTGAGCTGAAATATTCAGAACTCATGGAGCATAATATTCTCGTATAAGTGTTTATTTTTATTACTCAACAATTTATTGATATCTAATTTTTATTTGTGATAAATTTCGCAGATGTTCAGAAAAGAGTGATTCAGAAAAATTAAGATGATTGCTTCCAAAAGAGAGTCCTATAGTAATTAATTAAGGCTGTTTAATCTCTGTATCTATCTCGAGTGTGAGTGTTTCGTAATTTTGCTAATGAATGAGAAATGAAGCATTTTATGTCTTAGGAAACTTTATCTTTGAGCAATCATTTATGAGGAATTGCAAGTTGTTTTCAATGTAGCTCTTGTTTATCGGATACTACCACCCAAACCATTTACACCCCTCCTGCTTCCTGTTTACGCCTCTACCTTTCTTAGCATTGAGCTTAAACGTTCTAATTACCTTACCGGAGAAAGATTATTGAGTTCTATTGTGCTGCTATTTCTGCCATCGCATGATTTTCATTTTCTTAGTCTCTCAATCTTGTTTATTTGAAATGAACATGGTTATCATCATGAGATTACCAATACTTGAAGAGGACACAGAAGAGGAGCATTGATTTCTGATCGAGGAGTTCGTCAGAATTTTGTTTTGTTTTGGGAAATGGAAGGAATTTTTTTCATTAATTGTAAGCGATATATGAAAGTAATCATAGTCACCGATTTCCTTCATCTGTACGTTCAGTGTGACGTATACTCTTGTTCCAAATTGTTTTCTTTTCATTGTCGGGAAATTTCAAAGAAAATAATAGTTTTTCGAACGAGCTATGTCGCTCTTGAACTATCGTTGACCTAGTTTATTCCATAAATACATGTACATTGTTTACTATATACAGTTACTTGCGGAAATGGTGCTCTGCCAATTTATCATTGTTTTATTTCATCAAACCCCCGCTACTCATGGAAATTCTATCGTTGAACGCTGGATAGGCCTGGTTATTGATGTATATAATCAAAGATTAATGTAGAAGGTTCTGACTTCTATAAATATTCTCATTTCTATTCCTTAGAGATTCAACGGGCTTTTTCGCTAGTAATTTATATAATCAAAGATTAACGTTACGTATATGCAGCTCTTTACCTTGTACTTTTTATTAGATTTTCTTTTGCTCCCCCTTTCTTCCGTTAACTATTTTATTCCCTCTTAATAAATGGAATGCCGCTTAAAAGCACCATCGTAGATTAAATCTGTCAACTCCAATGTAAATCAACGTGTGTCTTTTCTTCTTTGACGTTGAAGTCCTTTAAACCTTGTTTTCCTCTTTACACATTCGTGTTTATATGTACCGTGTGACTCCGAAAATATCCTGGGAGCCATTGCGTATCTGAAGTAGAAATTTACCCTTCGGTTTCCCATACTTCTCTTTTTCTACGTCACTGAAATCTCAAAAAGTTCTCGATAGAGTTGGAAAGCGGTCGTCGCTTCTTGGTAATGAAACTTGGCGCTGTGAAGGGAGTGACAGGATTTGAAATAGGGCGCAGAATGGCCCAAAGTTAGTTGAGCGAAGTTTCGTCGCTATTGGTTACGACTGTCACAAAGTCCTATCTTTCTACGTTTATCCGATGCTTTTGAGACACGTTCCTCCACTGTTGCAGTCTTTTAATTGCTGAGTCCCTTTGCGTCAACGTGAAAATTCCTCAAATTTATGATTAGCTGTCAGAACTGCCGTTTGCCTTATTTTCCGGTTATCAGTCGGAGATTATTTCGTTATTTTCGGAATACAAATAATATTGACCCTGTGTGTTACATTTGAGATGATGCAATGGATAAAATTAAGGAGATAATCTTAGGTAATCTTTTGACATTTGTATGACCTCCATCAAGTCAAGTTTTCACGTAATGTTTTATTTTAAAGTTGCAAAATGTTTTTCGTTATTTATATAATCTTTAGTCCAATTTAACTTAGAATATAGATCATGTGGCTGTATTTCAATCGTTTCATATAGTAACTTTCTGCAAAGTACCAAATTGCTACGGAAGTGAAGTTTGAATTATTTGGGACTTTATATCGTTAGAATGAACATTCCTCGTTTAAAGTAAACAGAAGATGTTGCAGATTTGCATTTCTCAATTTAACGTTTACGTTTCTCATGAAGTCGGCCAACTCGTGCAAATTATGCTGATTGAATGATTCTTTTAGTCTTGGAGAAACGTACTTTTGCTTTGAAAATTCGGTAACTCTGATATAGAATATCCTAAAAAGAGTTAGACGATACCCTTCTAAAACTATGCTCGATCTTGACATTTGACACATTTTCCGAATATTTTTATAATCTTTTGATACTTCTTTCGGAAGGAATATTTTTCCTTGATCCAAGGATAGGAATACAGCAATTTTTTAGCAATTAGGGAGTCCAAGCTGTGAACAGAAATGTCAACAAACGGTCGTGTTGACAGTCCTTGGATGCCTGTGGAAATTAAATGTATTCTTTTTGATCGATTTCCTTCGTTCGAAAAAATCGTTTATGTGGCGGAGTACCCTTATTTTCCTGATACCTGAATCTTTCCTCCTCCTGCGGAAATATCAAAAATATCTGGAAGCGGCAAATTACCGTAGACGCGTGATCTTATTCCAAAAATAGTGATCTCAGAATCTGCACGTTTTAGGGGCTTCGAAATTTTTTCGGAAATCAAATATTTTTGTGACATTCCAACGTAAAGGAAGGAACTCGCTCGGAATAAATTCTTGGAGGGGCGATGTTTTTCGTGAGGGAATTTTCAGATTCACGCCAATGTCAACATTTTTGGATGGAATTAATTCAACGTCGCGTTATCCACGAATTATATACTTTGTTAGCTGTTCATATCCTTCAGTAAAATCATCGTTTTCAGTGTCAAATTATAATTCACGTTTAAAGCAGATTGATATTTTTACGTAGCGCTCTTCTCTTAAATATATCTCTGAGGTAACTTAGCTTCTTCATGTAACTGTTGTTTAAAGTTTGGTTAAAATCGCTTTAAAAATCTCACTATAAGAGTAAAGTTTAAAATTTTCAGTCTTGTATAATTCAATTTGATTGTCTTCTTAACTGAACGATTAAAATAGCCGGAATATTTTTCTTTAAGGTTTTCCTTATTTTTTTCAGAAGTGCTTCGTGATTAATGCGTATGGATAATTTAAAAACCTCTTATCATTATTCCAACGGTACGAATAAAATAACTTCGTTAGCGTTCTAGCTTTATTTGTGCATTCCCATTGGCCAGGCTATGCTCTCGTTTTAATTTTAGTCGCGTAATGTTTTCCATTTCCATTCATACCTTGAGTACATGGTGGTAAATAATTTTGTTCCATTTTATCTCTTTTACTGTCTTATTTGCCTCATTTATCTAGTAATAGTTTATCTAAATTGTCTGTTTTTCATTTTATTTATTGCAAAATTATGAAAGTTGCTCATTTTGAGAGTGTAATCTGTGATAAATAGTAATGTATGTACTTCAGATATTTCCGTTTTGATCATTCTGGATTGCCTTAGTTATATTTTTATGTACGCTAGTACCATTGTGAGCACCTTTTTCTTTAAATTTCAATTGGGGTTGTTTTAAAGCATTTTTATATAATTTATAATCACTGATATCATATATGTAGGAATATTTTTCATTTTACTTTAGCGACAGAATACAGTTTAACGTACATACCATTTACTAACTTTTGTCTTAGGCAGCAGTCTGACAGTGATAATATGAGAGTACTATGGTATGAATGTTGATATTCATCCTAGTAGCTCCTTAAATGCTGCGGAATGTGTTTCTCATTGGGTCATTGTACTGTATCATTGGGACACTTTCCTCTCGAGACATTCTAGAAGGTGAAAGCAAAGAAGAACCACTTCTCATTTTACCTAGTAAGCCTCATTTACTCTCCTGAACTTTTCAAAACTCACGGAGGAATAGGAATGAGGTTTAATTGAATACATATCCAGACAGATGACATTAATGTAATAATTGTTTTCTGCATCGTAATTGTGCACGTTTCCATATTTGCTAAACAGAGATTTCTCAAGAGAAGCATTTTCGCGTTAAATATTTTGGCACGCTCCTTGGGTCAATATCTCTTTGAGAGTGTTGCTCTTGAATCATATCCTTCTATCGTCTTGAAAGGGATCGATCCAGATTTCTTATGTCGGGGAATTTCCCCTGTCGAGGCTTCTTTTTTTCTTTAATCGAATGTGGTGGAAGGCGTGAACTTAAAATGCCTTCCAAATTTTAATTTTATTGCAGTATTCATTGTGATGAGCTATCGATAAGTTCAAGACTTAACAATTAAAAATATTTTTTATTTACTTAATTTGTTTTCAGATTTACGGGGAGATTATTCTTAAGTCTTGAGTTCGTCGTATTTAGTCCTGATAACATTGGTCTGCGAAAATTCGTTTTATAATTTATCCTTCTATAATTATTAGTATTATGCACAAATACCAGTTGAGATTGGGACCGTAAGAACGTATAATTAACTTATCTGAATGTAGACATTTAATTGTATATTACAAAGAGCATTGTAAATACTAATACCATGTTGTTCAATTTTCTATTATTGGCATCCCCGCTTCGTCTTGACGCTATTGTTTAATTTGCTCCTTTTCTTTCACCCAAACATTCCCAGTTTATAGCGTAGTATATTGTTTTTTCTTGCTGGAATTTGAAGTAAGTTATGTTTACTTCAATCGAGACCTGAGTATTTACCATTTGTTAGCATGCTACCCTATTATCTGTTCTCAGACATCAACTATCATCTCTGTTTGGTAATGCTGAATCACAATTTCTCCATTCCGCACAATGCAACACTATACTTAAACGATCTTCTTACACGTCGCATAGAAGAACTGTGCCGTGAGTTTCGTTACGCGAAACAGCCTTGTTAGCCTAAAATTAAATCCTCGGCCTTTTCGTTTCCACGCTAGTTTCACATAAGCACACACATCTGTTTAAAGACTGAAGAAAAGCTCGTTTCTTGAGCAAACATCACGGAGAAGGTTGCAAATTCCCTCGAAGCCGGTTCCATCGACTGGATGCTGTGTTTCCGGGCGAGGAGCGGCGGGGGCATTAGAGGGGTGGCACAAGGCGGTTTCCCTAGCATCAATCGATAGCCAGCGGGAGGGCTGCTCAGCCCGGGAAAGGGGGTGGAAAGAGAGGGGGGAAAGAATTTGCGGACCATGGTAATTGATTATTTCACACTCTCATTTCATGCAGCTATGAAAGTGTCACAAAACTACAGATGTTGCATATGAGGGTAATTCCAAGAGGTGGGAAATGTACTCCGATTAAATTCGTGTTAAATGTCCCTCGGTGGGTGTCTGAAGAAGAGAAAACATCTTTGTATGAATTGTAATTAGTTCATAAAAGTTCTGTGAAATGGTGCAGATTTATTTATGTCAAGATTTAACATAAAATTGTAGCAATTGTTAATACGTTATTCAGGAAGTCGATTATGATTGGTGGTTTCCTATCATTTATTGGTCTAAAGCGGGCCAACAGAATGTAGAACGAAAGAATATTTAAGAGGTTAAGTGTGCTAGTCATAAAGAATTGGCAAAATTAATGCCTTAGCCGGGTCGTGCGATCTTGTCATTTTTTCTTTTGATTGATCATTTATTGTGTATTTGATGTTATTTGCGATGGAGAAACTGTCATAAAAAAATTTGGTTTGCCAAGTATATATATATTAGTACCTATGTAACTTTGTTGTTGGATTAAAAAAATGTAAATAGTAAAATTATTTCAGAATAAACATAAAATATTACATGGAGCATGGATCAATAAATGCTCTCAGAGGTGGTCGAACTCATGGTCTTGCGGACGTTTAATTGAGGAAATGATGAGGGTAGTGCGTGAGGGGTAGATTATGGAGAATGGTGGATGTGGAGGTTACTCTAGCGCCAGTAGCACTATGGGGGATAATGAACCGAAGCTTGAATCGTTCCAGTTTCTTTCGCCACGCAACCTACACTAAGATTTTTAAATGTTTTGTTTTTGGCACTCTTCTTTCAGTCGCTATGCACCTGAATCAGCTAACCTGGCTAGTAACATTCTCCTTTTACTAGGAGGTGACGATCACCTATCATTCTGTTGTTTCGTTGTTACATAAAAGGTTATCTTAATTACTCCTAAATCTTATGTGTAACGTTTACTAATACCTCGAAGGTTACATCTCTTACGGATGTTGCATATCCTCTCCATAAGAGATGCTAATAATTAAAAATTGTTTCAATAAATAGTGGTAAGATGAAAATGAACGTTACTTTGCTTTTTAAGGTATTTTATTCTTAATTATTCCTTACAGTCCTTGACTAGAGAAAATCAATTGAAACAACATAAGGTGTGAAATTCAGGTTCAATCTTGTCACAGATTATTAATTAAATTTTCCTTTCTTTATTCTATTTAATGGATTAATTTCCAGTTACATATTAATTACCACTTTAAAATCCCGAAACAGTAAGCGTTAAATGAAAAATCTTTCTCTTTTTATCGCTCACTGTACTACTATTTTAGTAAACTATTAATATAAGTCAGCCATTTAAATTTTGTTTTGGTCAAGCGCTATTAAATGAAGGACAGAATTTATTTGATGTAGAGATAGAATAGTTTTTCTGTTTTCATCGGTTCGATATCCATAAGCCATGTTAATAAATTAAAACTAATATTTGATTGAATTACTTACGTTCGGGAGTGAAAATGAGTGAATCTGTTTTTAAATACTCCCCAATGAACTTCCAGAGTTTTGTAGTGTACATTTTCCCTTACAGTCAGTGGTGCCTCTTACCGCAACTCTTCTTACTGGCAAACTAACTGATGCAAATGACTCGTAAAATGCAAAACAGGGTCGTTTTTATATTGTGTTAAAATAGCACGTTCGATATATTTCATTAATATTAAATGTTTGTTAACAATCTTTAGATATCTTTTCTCTTTCTTTATTCATTTATGGTTATCGATACGAATGAAAAACGTCTTTTCTTTAATTAATTAACATTCTTGGCCCTATATGCCCTTTTTCTGCCTTCCTCTCCCTATCGTATGCTGCCAAAGTAATAATATAAAAATTAAGATGGTAATATAAAATTACATACCGTATATATCCGTGTGTGAAACACCTGTGTTAACGACGGAGGTTTTTAGAACTTTATTCTTGATTTGTCATAAAAAATACCATGAAAATACCATCCCGTAAGAAACACCTTGTTTTTTTAATCTAATTTATTTTTAAAGAATGCGTCTTATACGTCATATATTCCACATATCTCTTCGTATACAATGAAAGGAGACGAGTCACAACTTATTCTGTCGCCCAAAATGAATCCCTTAATTTTTAATTCATACTATTCGTATAAAACCACTATGAAGCGATCTAATTCATTTACTGCCCTCGTTTCCGCTGATTCTCTTCATTAAAAATTTGACCTCTCATAATTGAATTAATCGTACAAAGTTGCCCTACGCATTTGATGCCTATATTATTAAATTCCTCCCACAGTCGGTAGGCGAAAAATGCGATTAAGAAGTGAAAATATTACGTCAAAGTTAACGCAAATGGAAGCAACGACGAGAAAAGCCGCCAGAGAGCATTATTTTATCAGAGTAGATTATATCCGACGCTAAATTAATTTTAGTTCGCAATCCACTTCATAACGTATTTACGCGACATTAACGCGTGTACGCTCTTTTATTGTGGGTATAAAGTTGACGTTGGTAATCTGAAACAATCTATTCTTTTCACTGAAAAAGAGCTGATAAAGAGAATTACTTGGAATACTCTGGCCTAAGTGGAGCGGGTAGTGTCATCTTCGATTCCAGGGAATGTCGCGCGTTCGATGCATATCGGTAATAGAAAACGGTAAAGCAGTGCTTTTCAAAGTGAAGAGGAATGCATCTTTTATGTAGACTCGAGGAGAGAAATTTAGGGGGTTGGACGAATTCCTGCCGTAGATGGCGCTGACAGTGAAATGAATGGAATCGGTTATTTCTTTCTTTAAATCCGTGACTTTCGGTTTCCCTTTGCGAAACATCACTCCTGCGTAACACTAGTAATGCTATTTTCTCTGACTTTAGATGGAAATTGCTTATCGTATTATCTGCTTACGAAAATTTTCTGACCGGATAGCTTGATTGGCGAAAGCGGAAGATCCTGGGTTCGTTTCCCGGCCTCGCCAGACTCTTTCAAGTCCGTTTATCTTTGGGAATGTTTAAAAAAACTTGCGGAGAATTTTTCTCATCATTTACGCTACTTAATATCTTCTTATTACATAGGTGATTTACCCAATACGTAGAAAATTTCACTCGCCTACAAATGACAGAAAAAATCACTTTATCAATTCATTATAATGAATGAATAGCTCAATATTTTTTTAATGATTAATTATTTTGAACAATTTTTAATGCATAAAAATTAAGCAGTCATTGTTCCATAATTAATATTTAAAGTTACAGCGAATATCACAAAATGAGGCCCATGGAGTTTGTGTAGAACATAATGCGCCCCACGAGGTAAATGCTTTGGCATCTTAGCTCGAAATCTCTTTCTTAAGAAGCTTCACTAGCGTTTAAGCAATCCTTTTCCTCCTTACTACGGAGGCGCTTCCCATAATACGTCAATGGGTTTTTATCGGAGAGCTCTTATTGTAGATACGCCGTCACATAGCAAAAGGCAAGGATTTTTTGAAAAAGCTCCGAGGCGAATGCACACTTTTAGATCGCGGAGAGTTAAGAAGCAGCTCGAAAATTCCACAGGGGCGTGGACTTCGAAAGGAGACGAAAAGAGGCTTACTTTTGTATGTCCCCAATGGCATCGTATTGTTTGGATGGGATCCAAAGAGAGTAAGGAATGAAAAACGGCTTATTCGGCAGAAAAATCACCGTGTACAAAACCGCAAAACGATTAGAATCGCGCTATTTGTGATCTTATTCCGCCTCCAGACTAGTCTTCTATATCGAGGGACGTGGGTTCGAATTTGACTCGGCGTGTCGATTGCTTGATGGCAATTGTCACCTCTGTAGCCAGCATTTCCAGTCTTCTGGTAGAAGACGGGGTTCTCATGCTATGTGCCCACCTGTAATGCCCCGCAATTGGTGTAGTAATATTCGTAGTTGATCCCATTACTTTCTGTGTAAATTTAGTTATGGGACCGGATAATTGCCGCTAGATTCGGTTCGTGGGCATCGTAATTTTACGCCTCTGACGTGAAGTTGAAAATAAAAGTAGATTACGTATGATACCGGTATAAACAGTCTCTTTCCGAAAATAATTACAGTAAATGTTAATTGAGGAGCGAAATGACCGATTCCAACGTAGAATATAGTCATAGACTTTAAACGACCTGCAATAAAATATAAACACTGCAACTTACCTACTAAATGCAAGGTCATTGCTAGATCCGATGGAAACCGGTGAGAGCAGCAATAAAACATAAAAGCACGGAAACGCTTGTGGCATTAATGTAAATTTTCAATCTTTTTAACGGTATTTTAAGGCAATTTGAACAAGTTTCAGATTATTATCAAGCTCTCTCTCCTATAAAAATATTACAAAATTTAGTCTACAAAGTGAGTGTTGCGTTAGAAAGCAATATGACTGAAACCAAAATGAAGCACTTAGTGATTTTCCACTCGTTATTAACATACAACCGGATAAGCAAGCATCAAGTAAAGATGCACAATTCGGTCGCACATAAAACAGCGAAAATCACAACGTTTAATTTGGTTAAGGCGCTCCACGAAGTCTCTCTTCAAGCAATGGACGAAGTAATGAAAAGTAACCCATCTCTTCGACACTCGGTTGGATACACCTGAGGACGCGATTAATCAGCCTCAGATTCTTTTCAATTGACCCCACTCCTATTTAATTTTATCCCTATCTGTCTACGGGTGACATGAAAGATGATGAGTGATGTAGAGCAATGTTGTTTATACGGTTCACTCCGTTTTGGATACTTTGAGCTTCATAAGTTCATTCTTCTGTACTTGTTTTAGAGTGAGTGAAATTTTAGTTCAAGTAAAGAACGAACGCGATCTCCGCGAATCTTCTCCAAAACAATACAAGGAAGAAATCGCAATATTATTACTGATATTTATTTTTGGTCATTTTTCCCCTGGCTAATAGAGAAGCTTGTGGGGTAGAATGAATTTAGATGATTGTGTCACTTCACCCCCCCATACGCCACTGGCGGCTCGCGGTGTATAAATTTAAAACATTTTCCCTTATATCAGCTCTGTGAAGAAATCGCACTACCTCACTCTCCAAAGTTGCCTCATTCTCTCTTTGGAGTTTTTCGCTACGGGAAGATAATAATATATCTTCCAATAGATCACATCGCGTATTTATATTATCGTTCTTTGATCAAGAAAATGGTTGATATTTGCATTTATAATCCCGGAAAAGAGCCTTGTATGAAGACAGAAATGTGTTTAGCCTCAATAAATCCTATACATCCCGTAAGAATAATATGCCGATTTTACTTGCTCGCTGCAAGGGAAAATGATGCCGTCGTTTAAGGGTTCAATAATCCCCGTTTATCTATCCATCATAAAATCATTTGTGTACATCTGCAATACGTCATCGTGAGTATATTCGCAACAATGACCATCGCATCTTCACGTCGTCCACTTTCTTTCCTCCGCTTGTATTTTTTTGAGGTTGTTGACACGAGAATTTTATCCGGACGATCAATCACTATGTACATTATCTTCTTCCTCTCTGTCAGGTTTCACTCAATCGATTGCCTCCTTTCTTCATTGCCCATCCACTTGCTTCCCAAAGGCCTTTATTTTATGATCGCTTTCCCATCAATCAGCTTTCCCACCAACCGGACATCGATCCAAAGCTTTTTGGCAAGCGATTTCGCATCTCCTTAATTTCTTTCAATTGGTGTTTCAGTTCGTTGCTCCATCGTTTGAATTGATGGGACTAGGTTTATCTTACTTCTGAAATATACGAGTCTTTATGTTTTATCCGAGTTTCAAAATTGCGGAATTTTTGTGATCGTATAACTTTTCTGATGATACGGGTTTCTGTGCATATCAAGACGACTTGGATGATCATCAGCTACAAGAATTACAATTTTGTTTTAATTTGTTTATCGAATGTTTTAAAATGTCGAAGGGAAAGGATTTGCGGAAGTAGCTGATAATTCTTTCCTATTAGATAAATTTAAAATTTTTAAGCTATTCAATGTTACCTTTTTTTAATAGGCTTAGGATAACAGCATCTCGATTATTTTAAGCTATTTACTAATTACTAAACTAAATCTCCCGAGAAAGAACTGATAGCCAGGGATAATTAAGCAGCATTTATTGCCTCAGAAAAGGTTTCGGTTATTTTTAACCGCGTATTTTCAGTATGTTTATAAACAAAATAAAACGAATCACTAGCCGAGGCGCGAAGTTATCATGCTGTATAACTTGGAACAATGAAAATCTGAATTTAACGGTAGCTTTGTCTGCGTGGAATTGAATTAAATTTTTGTGTAGTCGCTTTTCAGTTAATCGTTTAAATTCATAGTAATTCATTTCCCACTTCAATATGGGCGACATTAAATGCACTCGTAATAGAGTTATTTGCTTATGGAAAAAATAAAATAATACCTGTGGAGTTTTGGAATAGGTAATTATCCCATTATATATTTCACATTTACTGCGTCTATTTTAATTGAATTACGCGATACTGAAATGAATCGGCTGATAGTATAATGAAATGAATATGTAAATTAATATCTTTGTGTATCACCTAATTACAAAACAGAAAAAAGATGGAACAAAGAATGTAGAAATAGCTTTCATTATTTAAAGGACCATTCTGGCTCTATTTATGCTTTACGAAAAATAGTGATTCTAAATTTGATTTATCTAAAAATTGACTAAATGCTAAAATTGATATTTTCGTGAAGTTATGGATTTTTCATATTTTAAATAGAATATTGGGAAAGAATGCGTAATTTTTTTAGTAGGATACGTGAAAGAAACCCAAGATGATATATTTCATCTCCCGATCGTGGAGGTGGCTGAGAAGAAAACTCGAAGGAATGATGAGTTTCTGTAATCAAAAAATATTATTGAATGATTGATGATGATTTCGGCAGTTTATTGATTTGCTATTTTAAATCGAAAAGTCTGTCCAAATTATTCTTTTTGCTATTTTGGTCTTTCTTAACATGGTAATGATTTTTTATTCCTGATTTACGTCACGCCAATTTTAAATTTAAGTTGTTTCAAATTTGTCTTTACAAAGGAGTCAAGTACGGATTTTGGCAAGTTTTTGAGTTGCATTTCTTGCATTTTGTTATCCACGTTTCCTTAGTATGCTTCGTTAGAAGACCAGGTGAATAAATATATAAGTATAACGTCATTGCGTCATTTGACGTAATTTTATTTTGTTGAGTAAATTACTTCTATACTTGAGTGTACATTTACTTTTAATGACTATCATATTCATTGGAAATAGGTTGTGATTAAGCCAATTACCTGCGTGAAACTTGGCGAGACATAAAATGAGGATATTTTGCTTATGTTTATCTAAATAGAATTGTACTAAAATAATAATTATTAGATATAGTCTTAAGTTTGGCTGATTACTTGCTCCTCTAGATTGCGGATCAATAAGTTCAAATTTTGAGTAATGTGATACTCACAGTGTCTTTCACACCTTATCACCATCTTTGTAGGTATATTTAGATAAGCTTATCACTCTCCACTTTTTAGTGGTTGTTTTTCTAACGTAGATAATCTTTTTTATCTATCTCTTAGTTTTTATATATATCTATCTCTCAATTTTATCGATATATCTCTATCCAACTATTCACAGTATTAAAAATAATAACTGTAGAATATATACACACATGTAAGGGTAAATTATTTAATCTTTTGTCAGTACGGTTTATTGACGTTAATTCTCGAGAAGCTCGAGCCCCATGATGACGGAAATTGTATGATATCTTTTAATTATTATTATCTCATTAACATACGTCGTACGAAATTGCTCATGAAATGCTTCTATTTAAGAGAGATTGCTGAGTGATATTCACTCGCCCATCGAATCATTTCGTGCTTTAAGCGTTCGCCAGTCATACTTGGCTGCTTTCATTAAATTATCGCGGATTCACTTACTGGCGCTGCAGGAAGACGCTAAATTTTTTCTTTTGAAATCCTGTTTTTCCCCGTATCTCTCGATCCAAACTCGACTTTGTATGAATTAGGCACGTTTTCCTGCGCAGGAAGCATAGGAGTATAAGGATTCGGTGGGGTTGTTTTTCGCAAGGGGTGGGTAACGATTGGTGGGGAAAGTTCGCGAACGAAGATGATTTCCCCCTCCAACCACCGCACCTTCTCCGGCGCTAGCGGCGGTCTCGCCGGAATTCTGCTTTTCTCTCTCTTCATAATGAAGCCCACTCGGGAATCCGCTTTTTATGCGAACCTCTTCTCTTAACGCTTCTCTTCTCCTTTCCTCGATCTTCTTTCCACACGTCATTCATCTTATTTCTTCCGTTTCCTCATTCCTCTGTGAACAGGGTCGTTCTTTGTCTTCTCCTCCTTCTTCAGCTTTTCATTCCGTTCCTTCTTCCAATCTCTCTCTTTTTTCAGAGCTTTCAAGAAAAATCACACTTATGGGTCTCTTTGATGTCTGTGTATGTTCTGAGAATGGAAGTTTCCTTCGTGATGTATGACTGGCAGTAACCCTAAAAATCTCATCGACTTTTAGGACAATTTTGGTGACTTTTTGATGAAATATTGCCAATATTTACATATTTTATAATTATTCATTTGCTTGGAATATATATTTGTTTAATTTTATTTAGGCTATGCGATAGAATGTTGGATTTAGGCGAAGAAGTTCTATATTCAGAGTTTCCACAGAAATATTACCGAGAAATATCCAGATCATGCTTCAGTTCATCATCAGTGACCCTATAATACATATATGTATGAAAGACAAAATGGAAATGTTTCTTCCACAGTGCCTATGGGTCCTGATTGTTTAAATATGTTAACCAGAAAATTTCACTAAATAGTTACAGAAATTGAAAATAAATAGGAATCCTTCACAATTATTTGCATAAATATGTCGGATAATTGCATTAAATATAACTCTATATAAGTGCATTTTAAACAGTCGTGGCCAAAGGTTCACGAGAAACGGTTATGGATGTAGGCTCTTTGATGTAGGATGTATATAATTTAATCTTTTATTCATTTATTCCCCAAGGCCCCCATATTTACAGTAAACCAAAATGATATACTATCTTATTCGACCGTTACCCAGCGAGGAGGAACTCGCCAGGACACGAACCCTAGACCTCGGCGTTCGTTGGTATAGTATTTATTATTTCGCAACCAAGATTGACAAAAATATTTTCACTTCTTTGGGACCTAACCAATTCTTGTTATTGACATAAATTTCACAACATGAATATAATCAATCTTTGCATTCAGTTGAATTAAATCTCGACTTCCTAATGGAACATGCACTGCCCATGAGAGCATTGTTTCATTTCGTGGATCACGTTATGCCAAGTCGAACGTGTGATTCTGGGTTGGATGTTGCAGAGCGTACTTTTTTCCTGTCTTTTAATTCTCAAGGGCGAATCCGACGTCGCAAAAAACGTATCGGCTGTCTGTTTTATTCTCATATGTTTCTCTTTCACTGCAAGATGTGTCATCGAGGAGACGATGCTAAGAAAAGGATGGCTGGAGAGATTGCATCATCGATTATCTCTTCCGTCACTTCTTGGAACTGATTTTCCAGAAGGAATTTTAAGCATCCAATAGCGTAGAAAAAGATCGAAGTCGTTCATTTTCGATGTTATGTAATGAAAATCATTGTCTATGATATGGAGTGCAAACGAGATGAATAACTTATTCATTTCTGCTCCAATAAACGTAATTATCCCCTTACTATAACTTAATTATGTTATTTGCTCACGTAGGGTGCGCCATTCTTCCTAGGAAGTTAAAAGCTGTGGTGTTCTATCCGTAAAGCTACTGCATGAACGAGGATTAACTTCGAGCAGTATAATTTAGTACTTATTCACGAATATATGCTTCTGTAAGACTATTGCAAATTTATTCCGTGAGCATTTTGGATAGCTGATATTTTGATCAGTTTATTTTATTTATGTTACAGTTATGTATCTTAAATACCCACAAGCAATAGCGTACCCCACAAAACGAACAAAAGAAGTCAGTGTGATAATTCGTTTTGAATTTACGTTTTAATACACTTAAACAGGCACTGCGTCTTAAAATCCTCAGTTGACACATAAATGATGCTTCCATTGAAATAGAGGAAAGGCAACTCTTGATTTACTCCAACAAGTATGCGTTAAATGTAGAGTTTTGGAATTATTGCATTATCGATCTAAGAAACGGAAGACTTAGGTGTATTCGAATGGATCGGAAAACTGGATTGTCCAGATAATACAGTAATTGGAAGAAAAATTGGAGATTGTAACAGAATAACCCAATAGCTTATCAATGTCAGTACACTCAGATCTGTTATTCGGGGCTCCAAGTTTATTCCAGGGCCGTTTTTTAATTAGTTTATATAAATTTCATCGTCACCAAAGAAAATAATTAATTTAGCCTGTATGATTTCTTGATCTTACATAATTTTCATTAACAAATTTATTTTAGTCAAATATTTTATTTATATCTTCTTTTATCTTTAATGAAACGTACTTCTTTTTTATCATTCCTTTAATTGACTACTTTCTTTTTTTGGTCTTCCTTTTAAAGATTTAATATACAGATACTCTCTGTATTCCTTTTAGTTAATTTCCAAATTAATCTAGATAGTCATAACGGGATCTTTTTTTCGTTTAAACATGTGTGGGAAGTGGTTTATGTAATGAGTATTCTTTTCTTCTTCTTCGTCCTTATTTAATGTTTTATGCATATTATTTGTATGTTATTGTTGGTATTTTTGTATTGTATGTTAGTATTTTACTTCAAGTTTGTTCCTCTTCTTAAACTACCTTATTTTAATTCCTCGCTAATGGATTAAACGTAAGATCTAACAATTAAGGCTGAAAGGCGTACAAATACTTTTGGCAGCCGAAAAAAGTGCTTCCGTGGGCGCGAAACGAAAATCGGACGCGCGAAATGGAGGGTCGCTTAAGGAAAATGTTTAAACCTCTTTAAGCCTCCTCCTCTTTAGCCTCGGGAGAGGACTTCACTTCACAATGGCGTCTTTGCTCAAGTTGCGCTTAATGCAGAAATATCCTCGGAGAAAGCGACGACACGAATTTCAAGAGAATTTTCCTCTCAAGGATACTTTAGTTCCTTTTGCCCTTCCTCTACCTGCTCCTCCGCAGACGGATTATCTCCCGCAGCGCGCGTGTCCCTTTCTTTTGTTTTATGCAGGCGACGTTCCGTGGGTGGCAGCTAAACGGATTGCACTACACAAAACTTCGATTTCTTTTGTTCGCTCTCCAATTAGCCCCGCGGAGCTAATGAGTTAGCTCCTTCTTGAGGTGGGCTGAGTTTTGCTGTTGCCTTTACGGCCTTTCCACGAACCCTCGTGCTAGATCGAACCTCACTGTCTGCCATGTTGCGAAGTGCTCCTCTTTCATTCATGGATTTGTGCCTTTCGCAGGGCAGTGATCCTTCTAGGGTATAAGTTTGCGGAAGTTATCGAGGAATTTTTATTTTCTATCCTTTTCGATTTTTTTACGTTTTATAAGACTTCTCTTTTCAGTTTCCCAACATTTTATTCAGATAATTTATTTTCTAACGAGTATATCCTGATTCTATGAGCAAATCGCAAATTATCTCTAATTCGAGGGTCTCATCCAGATGGTGGGTCTCAATTAGATTATGCTTAGGAACTTTCAACATCGTAATTTTTCAAATATTTGTAGAGGTTTGGCGTATTTATAAGTTCTTGGATTTTTTTGCGAGAAGAAAGATTTAATATACATGTATATATTGAGGAATTCTAAATAATATGTTTACGGAATCTAATGCATAAATGCAACTCTCCGTGTATTGCAAAGCCTATCCATTACTCATAGTGATTGATAAATATCGTTCAAAATTCTGTATTTTATTTGTGTTGTAAGCGATAGAATTTTATATGGTGTATGTATCTTATTAAAATGTGCATATTTAACTCTGATAATTCCTGCTAGGGGTTTTGATCTGATATTTTGATTAAGTTCTATAATAGCACAAATTCGCCACAGGCAAAAGGACTTCCAACCGGTCTTTATCAGTCACCACCAACTAAGCTGGCTGTCTGAGTGGACCGATTTTTTGAGCGCTGTTTTTCTGCGATACTTGAAAGCCATGAGCTCTATTTTTAACAAATTTCTTTGTATTATGATATACTGGGATATTATCATCCACAACATTTTTTCCATCTAGCGATGAAAAATATTAGAGGGAACAATTGTGACCGCAGAAGTTTTCTTTACAAATCGACGCACTTTACGAAGGTCCTTTACATTTACACCACTTCCCCGCGTAAGGCTAGAACATCGAGCTCCCTAATTAGCCATCTGATTTCCTTGCCTTATACTGTCTGGAAAGAGAGACCACATATAGCTATAATCTTGAGAAATGTGTTTGACATCTGCCCTCGAAAATTCTGTTTTATATAGGATGGGACTTAGGGGAAAGGAGATTAAATCATCAGAATGGTTGCTAAATAAATTCTGAGATAATACGCTCTATGAGAAATACGATAATTAATATGCGTCCACTCTGTTACATTTACCTGTCGGATCAATCAAGAAAAATTGAGGAAGTGTTCATTGTAAAAATTCAATTTTTCCACAGACGATATTTGTTAGGAACAGATGAGTGAAATACGTAAACTTTCGATGCATCCAATCTCAAGCACACGTCGATAAGTGTAGGTGTAGGTTTAGAATTGGGAAAAACACTGTTGTCTGATTGTATTTGTACATGCTTCACTGATGAAAAGGTAATTTTGGATTAGGTATATAGTATATTTTGTATTTACTTTCTTCTGTTTTACCACTTAAACTGTATCGATTGAAGCATACGATCTTAATGCATGGAGCAATCGAAGATATTAACAAATGTAGTTAAAACCCATGCTTACTTCAGAAGCGAATCCTTCTTCTGTACAGAGATTTTAAAGATATTTCTTACGCCCTTCGGATTTATCATCACTTTAAAATTTGATATTTAAAATAAAATAATTATTTTTTGAGATATATTTTACTTTTAATTGATATGAGGTTTTGAGAATTGAGATATATTTTATTTTCGATTGATGTTTCATTTTAATTGGAATCCCCAATTTTAATTGGGAATCACAAGTCTGCGTAATGTTGAAGTATCTCTGTTAATGAGCAGTGAGGATATTTTTGCTGTTTTTTTGGATTCGCCTAACGAATGTTTTGGTGTATTCTCATGTATGTTCACGTGGATGAAAAATTCACTAAGGACCGGAACAAAATGCGCCTTTTCTTGGTTAATGAGTTTGGTAGCATTCCGGTGGCGTTGATTGTTTATTTTAGGATTTGGGAACACATGGGAAATTTCGTTCGGCCAACGTTGATGATTTCGGAACGAATTATCTCCGTTAACGGAGATATCACTGTGTTACATTATCCTATAAATAGCGAGAATGAAATAAATGATTAGCATTCGGATACCCTTTACTTTAACTCCCACTTCGGAAAGGCCACCTTTTCTCCAGAGAGAACTCTTTATGTCTGTTGGTAGGACCGATTCAGTGGTGTCTGCAGTGCATGAAATGTGCCGGAAGACCCTCATCTATTAATAAGCGGTCGGAGGCTCCAATGACCGATAAGCCGCTAGTTAAGTGGCACTTTCAAAGAGAGACTAAAGGGAAAGAGTTGACCCTTAAGCATTTGACTCACACTGTTGCTCAGTTATACCTCAAGTAAAGCCATTTTCGGTTTATACATTATCTGTAGAACCTGTACTATGAGCAACTAGATAATGATTAATGCTGTTAGATAAAATAAATTCTGAATGTATTGTTTCATTTCTAAATGAACAACATTTCGAATTAAAATTTTTAAGTATTGGGAACATTCAACACTGAATATAATAAACAAACAATATATGAACAAATCATCGAATGACCATTGGAGCGGTTTAAGCACGTAAAAAATGTAATACCAAAATATATTTTTGTGTATAGGCTACGCTGTTTCCATTATGTATAAATCTACCGTGAATAATAACACAATATTTCAAAGGGATTAATCGAAGGAAGTTTAATTTTCGACCTCCAGCGTTAAGGAGTATTCAATTTTCTGAGTCGTTATTTAGCATCTCTGTTCACTGATATTATTTGGAATTATTGATTTCGTAAGAGCTACGGTGATCTTTTACCTTGGCATATTATTTTCTCAAGCAGCGATTTAAATACCTCAATTCGAATTGCGTTTCATTTTAATATCCTTTAAGGTCCAGAAACATATGTAAATGCAGAGTTTCCCATATGGCCCTTGGCATTTAAGGCAGCGGTTTCATGGTGTGCTGTTCCCTGAGCAGCGTCTGTCTGCCTTCACGCGTGGAAATATAATTATAAATATGCACGCATCTCCTCTGTCACGAGAACGGCTCGAGTAAAAAAGCGTAACCACTGTGACCTAATTCAAGGGAAGAAGTCTGCGAAGCATGTTCTGCTCGTGTTATTATGCATTAGTTGTTGCAAACAACATCGGAAACATCCTTCTTTGAGTATATCTTCGAAATGTTCAACAAGAAATCTTTGCGTTATTAGCGGTAATGTGCAAATGATGTCCCACTCCACTTCTCTCCTTTTTCTCTCGGTCCAAGCTTCCCACCGGTGTGGCGTGTTGGTTTACCACATACTGAGGGAAATATTCCTTCATTTTGTATCGCAAGTGCTTTATTTTGCGATAAAATTTTCCATTTACTGGGAACTCGAAGTTATAATACTGAAATAATTTAATTCGTAAGAATTAAATATGTAATTCTTCCTTTTCAATTTAAAGTTTGGCCGTAACAAGCAACTTTTTAGTTCTCTTCGAAATTGAGTCCATACTTCATTGTGTCGGGAAAAGTAAAACGTAGAGGAATTCACAACTGATTGTTGGAGAGACTGAACGTGCAGTAAGACCAAATTTCGTGTGTTCGAATCATATGTATGGGAAGAAATGTGAAATATCTACCGCTGGCAGCTTTGTACTTACAACTCATATAATTCTCTATTTCTGTTTAGAATATTTAATTGTAGATTGATTCAATTACACTATTTGGAGAACATTATTCTTTATCTTGTTTCCGTTGCTTGTTTTTCATAGAGCAGTTCTTTACAGTTGATTCTTTACCACTTATTCTCAACAGTTGATTCTTTTTTAGGAGAAAAGAATACGTGCAATCGTCTGATAAGAACTACTGGTTCATTTGAAGTATTTAAGCCTACTTAAGCGGATAATTACTTTTTCACTCTTATCGGACAATTTCTCGGTGCTTATGAGGCGTACTGCTATTTCATATCTTATCATTTGGTTCGTGTATGTTAATCATTTGAACTTGCGAACTTTTTATAATGAAAAATGAAATTGATAAATATCCTTTTTCCAAAATATTTCTTTCGCGGTTTTTTGTAGAATTTAGCAGTCTTGGAAAAATATGATATCTGGGATTAGCTCTACCTCTTTAATACTAAAACTGTACTGGCCCTTTAAATACACGATCTTACTTTGGAAATATATATACTAGATAAAATTTCATAGTATATATATATATACGAGTAAAAGTTGCTTGCATACTGCAAGCTAATTGGTAAAAATTTACAATAAGTTTCCCTTACGGGTGTCATCTTCGAAGCTTATCCAGCAAAATTCTTAAAAATTTCCGCAATGCATTTCTTACGTGAGAAATTTTCATCCATCTGGCATCGAACTAACGGTCAAATGTAACCTTTCTTCCACTAGTTCTATAGAAAAGTACTTTAAACGCAAACGCTGTGATTTTGAATTGTCTCCTGCATAGAGAAAGGCCTCAAAACAATTTTGAAAAATTTGCGTAAATGACCGCCTGGCGTCGAACACAGGACCCGTTCGTGAGAGACAAGGCCATACAAATGTTAGAGAAGTGCTACTCTGACGTGTTTCAAAGTTTCAATTCAGTATCTTATCGGGAAGGTCCTAAAATAAGATCCGTTATTCCCGTTTGAAATGCATGGTAGAATCGGAATGACGCTCTAGCATCGAACCAAGGACCTCTAGAGAAGCAGTGGACGTCATGAAGGAATCTTCTCAAACGCCTCTGTCACCATTCCGGGTTTTATCTTTCCAGTTTATCGGGAAGGCATTTTAAAAAATCGTCCCTGATATCAGCAATGCATTTCTTACGGAGGCATTTCGGACCCACCTGGCGTCGAACACACGGACATTTGGTAACATTTCTTCGTTTGGTACGATGGAAGACCATCTCATCTGTAAACACCGAGATTTTGATTGCTCTATCGCATCGAGAACGGCCTCAAAACAGATTGAAAAAATTCGCGCAAAAGACCGCCTAGCGTCGAACTCAGGACTCTTCCGTGAGAGAAGATAGCAAAATAATATTAGATAAGTGCCATCCTTACTTGTTCCAAAGTTTCGATTCAATATCTTATCGGGAAGGTCCCAAAATGAGATTCCGCTTTCCCCATTTGAAATACATGGAGGAATCGGAATGACCGTCTTGCATCGAACCAAGGACCACTAGACGAACGATGATATTCATGGAAGAAAGTTTTCAAACGCTTCTGTCACCATTTAGGGTTTTATCTTTCCAGCTTATCGGGAAGGAATTTAAAAAAATCGTCAAAGATTTCAGCAATGCATTTCTTATGGAAGAATTTTGCATCCACCTGGCGTCGAACTCACGGTCATTTTATAACATTTCTTCCATTCGTAATATAGAAGACTACCTCAGCTTCAACCTCCGAGATTTTGGTTCCCCTATCTTACCGATAAGTGCCTCAAAATAATTTTCAAAAATCCGCGCAATGCATTCTTATGGGAAAATTGCGATTTTTGGGAATTTCTGGTATCGAACCCATGATAGCTAGCGTCGATGTCTGCATTATTCTGGCGTCTAGAGTGTAGGGCCAGTACGTTGAAAAAATCTGACGTCGATGGCGCTTGTGGAACATGGTCAGAATTCGTATCCCCTATATCTATATATATATATATCTATTATATATAGCTAACTCTCCGGATATACCTATATATATATATATACGAGTAAAAGTTGCTTGCATACTGCAAGCTAATTGGTAAAAATTTACAATAAGTTCCCCTTACGGGTGTCCCCTTCGAAGCTTATCCAGCAAAATTTTTAAAATTGCCGCAATACATTTCTTACGTTAGAAATTTTCATCCATCTGGCATCGAACTCACGGTCATATGCAACCTTTCTTCCACTGGTTCTATAGAAAACTACTTCAAACGCAAACTCTGTGATTTTGAATAGTCTCCTGCATAAAGAAAGGCCTCAAAACAATTTTTAAAAAATTGCGTAAATGACCGCCTGGCGTCGAACACAGGACCCGTTCGTGAGAGACAATGGCATATGAATGTTAGAGAAGTGCTACTCTGACGTGTTTCAAAGTTTCAATTCAGTATCTTATCGGGAAGGTCCTAAAATAAGATTCGTTATTCCCGTTTGAAATGCATGGTAGAATCGGAATGACGCTCTAGCATCGAACCAAGGACCTCTAGAGAAGCAGTGGACGTCATGAAGGGATCTTCTCAAACGCCTCTGTCACCATTCCTGGTTTTATCTTTCCAGTTTATCGGGAAGGCATTTTAAAAAATCGTCCCTGATATCAGCAATGCATTTATTACGGAGGCATTTCGGACCCACCTGGCGTCGAACACACGGACATTTGGTAACATTTCTTCGTTTGGTACGATGGAAGACCATCTCATCTGTAAACACCGAGATTTTGATTGCTCTATCGCATCGTGAACGGCCTCAAAACAGATTGAAAAAATTCGCGCAAAAGACCGCCTAGCGTCGAACTCAGGACTCTTCCGTGAGAGAAGATAGCAAAATAATATTAGATAAGTGCCATCCTTACTTGTTCCAAAGTTTCGATTCAATATCTTATCGGGAAGGTCCCAAAATGAGATTCCGCTTTCCCCATTTGAAATACATGGAGGAATCGGAATGACCCTCTTGCATCGAACCAAGGACCACTAGACGAACGATGATATTCATGGAAGAAAGTTTTCAAACGCTTCTGTCACCATTCAGGGTTTTATCTTTCCAGCTTATCGGGAAGGCATTAAAAAAAATCTTCAAAGATTTCAGCAATGCATTTCTTATAGAAGAATTTTGCACCCACCTGGCGTCGAACTCACGGTCGTTTTATAACATTTCTTCCATTCGTAATATAGAAGACTACCTCAACTTCAACCTCCGAAATTTTGGTTCCTCTATCTTAACGATAAGTGCCTCAAAATAATTTTCAAAAATCCGCGCAATGCATTCTTATGGGAAAATTGCGATTTTTGGGAATTTCTGGTATCGAACCCATGATAGCTAGCGTCGATGTCTGCATTATTCTGGCGTCTAGAGTGTAGGGCCAGTACGTCGAAAAAATCTGACGTCGACGGCGCTTGTGGAACATGGTCAGAATTCGTATCCCCTATATCTATATATATATATATATATCTATATATCTATATAGGTATATCCGGAGAGTTAGCTATATATAATAGATATATATATATATATATATATATATATATATATATATATTATTGGGATACGTTGTGAGATTTACAAGGAAAGGCCGTTTGATTTAAATAAAAACAATGATCGCAGCGTTTGTCATTCTCATTTCAGCTCAAATAATTTATATATACAATTTAATAACAACAAAAAAATTTAAATTAATAAATGTAATCCCTCGGCAGTTAAAACTAATTGTTTTTACATCGTTTGAAATCCGCAGGAAATTCTTCATAAATCACCTATTGTGTTTTGGTTTTCTAAATAGATATGCGGCGATATTACATTGTGTTTGAAAACAAAAATATGCTTTACCCTTTTTTACTTTGAGCAATAATATGATGATGAAATGCTGTCTCGGGCAACGGTTTCTTCGAAATAGATCCATTTAGAATAATATTTACATTAACATGAATCCTAATCCTTTCGGCTTGATAGTTTCTCAATAGCTTCGACAAGTTCTCTCTTTTTCTCGTGCCAAACATTCGAAGACTATTTCGATTTATTCCCACGTTTCCACGTCGCACGTACTTCAGCTTTCCTTCCACTTGCTCAACATTCTTTTGCGTAACTCTTCACACTGGCACCAGGCGCCCGAGAACTCGTCCGTCGCAGGAAAACGCATGAGTTTTTTTTTCTCTGAAACAGCGCGCCTTCCATTTGAGGCACTCGTGCCAATAAAAGGCTAATATGCGTTAATCATGCGAGGAATTTCAACGGTCTCCTCTTTTGGCCCAAAAAATATTCTTCTCCTGCCTTTGTATCTCTGAATGTGTGTTTTTTCGACTTTCTTTTCATTGGTATGCAGAAGTCACAAGCGGTTGCGCCGTCTATGAAACTTTTTCTGTTTGTCTTTTTCTTATGAATAGCGATTTGTTGAGTCTATGAAAACGTATAATCTCAAAACACGATTTGTATATTTTGTGTTCAATCAGCGCACCTGCCTGATTTGGGATAGCTTAATTGCCAACACTTGCTTGGATTTTGATGCATAAAATATTGTCGTTGTGTAAATTTCGAGGTTTAATGAATGCAGATGAAATGAAAAGAACGAATCGTTTTGAGATTTGTTGAAATTATTTTCAACGTAGAAAGGATGTATTTATTTTTAAAAGATTGGTTATAATAGGAAGAAAAGTAAAAATTGACTTTGTTTTTGTTATAATATTTTGGATGCCATGTTACGTTTCGTACAGACTTGTGGAGATGTGTGGAGATAATATCTTGTTTAGCAATTTAGTACCAGGAAACTCTCAAGTGTTACTGTCAAAAATTATTGAGATTTTCGAAACGCGTTCGAATCATATCTCAAAAAAGGACGGATTTATTGGCGAAAGAGTGAGTGTGCTCCTTTCAATATATTACACTTAAATGTTTCTTTTTGCTGATTAAAAAGGCCTATTTATCATCTTATAATTCCATATTATTTCATATATACGAGACCCTGAGTTTGTGCAGGAGTGAATTTAGAACCAGATATTTCTTCTGTAGGGAATCCCTCGAAGACCTATCTTGAAAATTGTTCAAATAAATGACACAGAAAAGTATCGATAATGTAACAAGTCTAAGAATTCAGTATTTTTCTATATTTTAGGATAATTGATAAAACTGCTACAAAGTATTGAGATGATCTAAGATCGTTTACTCCTGATAGTCGAAATTTCCAAATTTGGGTTCCCTAGAGACCCCAATCATGAGCCACTCAAAAATACCACGAACTCGTTTATTGGTAGAAATAATGGAGAATGTCTAATATGTTTTGTAAATTATATTAAATTATATTATTTTCTGCACGCAGATTCACAAAAACGGTCGTTAGTCGAGTTCAAGAAACAGCGAAAAATTCTATCACTCATTACTTAGCGTATTCCTAATTTTGTGTACTCCTTAACCATGTATCTTCTGTAGGAATAGATGAAATCGCAGTAATCATAGCGAAGAATTTTCTCCAAATGCGACTTTCAATGTTGTCCTACACCTTTCTACTGGAATAATGAAAATGGCATATTCTAGCACAAATGAATTCTTGTGCGACTCTCTCTGCTTTTTTTATGACAATACATTCATATCATGATTGAGGTGTATATCGCTGCTATAATGCGTCGCTTGACTCAGCTATTCACTCCCTTAAAGATAATAAGAGGAAGAGGTTTATGACCCTCATCTCGCTCTTAAGAACGGAGATGATGAGGATAATACTATTTGTCGTGGTTGATACTAACCAGCATCTATCTATGACGTCAACGCTTATGGCCCTCAGAGTTTTCCTCATGATCACCTCTTCCTTCTTCAGAAGGCTTACCAGATGTTGACCAGGATGAGATGTCATCATGGGACGAAACGAATTTTCAAACCTCTATGCGGAACAATATTTGCAAATACCGGAGTAGTTTGATCATTATCATTGGAAGCTAAATACCATAGCATTTGAAAGTAATTGGTAAATGTTAACCTATCGTTGCTCTATGTCTTTATATCAACACATTTATGAAATAAATGAGCATAATGTGTTAGTCAAATGGATCAGGAGCCTTATGTCTGAATCTTCTTCCATTATTATTCTTACTTTCTTGCAAGATGTGGATTCTTCAAATAGAAAGCTTGCGGGCGAAATTTGTTCTAGCTACATAAAGTTAGTCAATTTATCCGTTTCCTTTAATTTGGAAATCGAATTACAATTATGGTTAATGTAAAATATTTACAATATCAATTTACATTTTCATTTTTGTAGGAAAAACAACAACTAAGTTTAATAAATTTCAGTTTCTAAGTCCCACTTTTTCAATCAAATTTTTGGGTGAAATAGTGGCCGTTATGTTAATTTTATTTTTATTAATTATGTTAATTTATTTAATATGCAATGTTTGAAGTAAATTGATTGCCGAGCCAAAGTGAGCTTCTTGTAAAACTATCGTCATGATTTTTTCTATGGCTTTCCATCTTTCCGAAGTTCCATATTTCTCTCAATTTTACACAGCTATCATTTCCCCTCTCGTTATCCTTATAGATTTCTTTGTTGTGTATCTGGCAAGAAAAAGAGCAATTGTGAGGCACGCCGTGCCGCCGTATGCTGGATTTTTAACCAGTTCGCCATTCCTCCGCCAGTTTTTCAAATAAATTTTGATGGTAGACACTTTTATTCGCAAATCAGTGTAAATTGATGTAGTTATTAATTAAAAGTATTCTTGTTTTGATCATAAATTTACAGTATTTGTATATTCTGAACAGCTTCTCAATCCACTTGCTTATTTAGATGTATTCAAAAGAAATATTCCTCTGCTTACGTATGCACTTTTGTTATCTTAAATCAAAATTTCGTACTCCCTACAATTTATCGATAATTCCTTTACCTTATTTTGCGCTTTCACATATGCAAAATCAGTTTCCGTTGACTGAACTAAAAGCATTGGATCCTCTTCTAAACATTTATGCACCGAATATAATCTTTCGCTTGAGTACCTCCACTAAAAGAGTTGCCTCCGAACGAATTCTCATCTTCTGCCCCCTCTTCTTCAAAACTCAATTACCGCCGCAACCGCTCGTTATCGCCGCGTATCCTTCTCTAATATTTCAGCGAACGCTCTCGTCTTGGACCACTTCACCTATGAGTGCTTCTACTCTTTCACCGATCGGAACTATAATGGCAGCGAAAAGACGCCGCCAAGGCAAATGAGGATTCGGGAGATTCTCTCGACGATCGTCAATTGTTCGAAGGCGCGTGTCGTTCGGTCGGCACGGTTCTCAAAGGATATTTCTCCCCTTCCTAAACTCTTTGAATCGCTAGTTTTCTTTGCCGAAGCCTCTTATATACCCGCTTTTCCAAAATCCTTCTGCCCCTACCTCTTATTCTGCATATGTGCCTTTTAGAATCCTCACCGCCTTCCCCAATTTGTTCAGGACCTTTGCCCCAATGTATTCGGGAGATGAGAGAAAATCATACGCTTGCCTTGCGCTAGAGATCAAGGGGAAATAAAGTGTTTTACGTATTTTTCGGCGATTTTGAAGTCGTTCAGACGCCTTATAATTGGGATGAGTTAATCACCAACTCCGAAAGGGGTTAGTGTTATAGTTTCTCCACGTCGAATGTTCCTATTTCTAAACATAATTCAGCGACGATGCGTCAATGTTAATATTATTCACTTTTCTCTTAAGAAAACTCATTCACCAGAAGTTTTTTTAAAGCCACTCAGTATCACAGAAATTTAAATTTCGAGCAATACTTAGTTGTGCTTTTCTTCATTAGTTTCGAAGCGTCATTTAGCAGTAACATGTCCGTGGTTTGATTGTTTAATTTTTATAAAGAGAACGCATTCAATAGAGTATCTATCAAAAGAATCAGAAGTTAGTTATGAGCGTTCATTGGAAACATTCTATTTTCTCATCGTTTGTCCAAGTAATATTTTGGTTTTTAACGAATTGCAATTATCCAGCATGCAGCAAACTTCTACCTCTATGTAAATGCAAATATTTGTACCTTTTTTCAAGTCCGTTTCTCCTTGGGATTTTTCCTGGCTGCACGCCCTTATGTGCAAAGTTACCTTTACCCATTCCTAGATATTCTTGTACTGACATCAATTTGATTGCTATATGGTGATTGTATCTCTTACTTCATTTATCTTATTTCTAACCCTGACCAGTTGTGAATATCTTCTTTTTTAAATCTCTTCTTTGATTTTGTTAAGAATTTTCTTGCTGCTTTCGTTCGGCAATCTCTTTCTCCCGCCTTAAGGCTAATATTATAAAATAAAATAAATTCATGTGAGCTGATATAATATTCTAATAATTTCTTTTATGGATTTTGATTTTCATTTACATCCCTGTATTTTTTCTCTTCCAATCCTTCAGTTCGGCTCTCTCCAGCTCTTTTCGTTTTCTCACTCAAAGTTCCATATTTCCCCCTATCTTACTCAGCTATCCTTTCTCTCCCTCGTTATCCTTATAGATTCCTTTATTGTGTACCTGCCAAGAAAAAGAGCAATTGTGAGGCACCGGCTTTTAACCCTTTCCCTCCCTTCCTTTTTTCCCCTCTTCATAACTTTTCGAACCTTTTTATTCCATCAACCCCCTTTGGCCGTTGGTTTTCTTTTATCTTCCTCACACCTTTCGCCCCCCAATGTCTTAATGTCCTTTCCTTTTTCTCTTCTTCATCACCCCTCTTTCCTTTCTTTTCTGCCTTGATTTATCACCGCCTCACAGACAAAAATTTCTTCCTTTTTCTTAAGAGAGGTCGAGAATTTATCTTTGCTTTGTTTCAGGATTTTTCTTTTCTTGACAAATTCTTCTAAAAAATATTATTTTAATAATAATTATTTTCAATTGGCATATCTTCAGAATGCAGCAGCTATATCACTTTAATTTCGAGCAATAAGCTCGAGAGAAAAGGGCATTTTAAAAATTCAGTTTTCCGATCGACGTTAGAAATTCTTGATATAATTTCTCGTTCTAGAACAAAAATGTTGAGGAGGGATTTTTTTCATAAGCAAACAAAAATTGACTTTATTCATTTATTTAAATCAATCGTTCGTTGCAGAGTATAAAAATTCACTTTTATTTGAGAACCATCTGGGCAGGAAGAATTGTCGTGGGTGTGTTTTTGGAGATGAATAAAGCGAGTTCTCATTGCCTCTTCGTATATGAGATCATGAATTGCAATAGAAAATTCTTGTGGAACGAATACATCTGCCCAGGGCTAGATAAGGCAGGAATCTATTGCGGGTCGGGGCTTTGATTCTTAAAGTTGAAAATTTATATCCGAAATTTCAGATCGCAGTGGCCTTATTTATTTACTAAATTGTACTTTGTGAATTATTTGATGTATGAATAACTAATGTTGGGGTTGAGATGAATTAAGTAGCGAATGAAAAATCATCGTTGTAAATGAGATGTTACGTAACAATAATCTATGCCGAAGCAGAATGCATGCTATACGTGATAAAAGGGAGTCCAAAGTTAAGACAGGATTTTTACAGGAAAATTTTGTTTTTACAGACACTAATTGACGCCTTTGATATTGAAATGTGGGTCGAAAGAATAAAATCAATAACCAAGGAAGTGATATTTGGTCACACATCTGAAGACGGACGAGTATCTAAGAAATCGAAATCTCCGCTGATTTTTGCATACGGGAATCTCTCGCTCCTCTTCATTTCTTTTCTTTTCTCAGCCTTTACCGGTCCTCATCACCCTTGACTCCTGGACCAACTTCTTCCCCCATCGCCCTTATCTCTCGCCAAGTCTCCAAAAGGGGCATTTGAGGGTTCGTCTCCCTCACTCTTAGGGGAGTATCTCAATTAAAAATCTTATTTTTTCTTCCTCGGGTATAATGGGCCCATTTATCAATGGCTGAGATTTTTTCCCACTCTTAGATGGGCTAAAAAGTGTTGTGAGATGCCGTTACGGAGATATTCGAGAAAGCGTTTTTCTTGGGAGTTATTAATAGGGGATCTAGCGAGTTTTGCTCTCTTAATGGTCTTCTTGGGTATCGTTTCCCTCAGGATCGCCGTCTCTTGAAGAATTATAAAAATGGAAGTGGGGCGGTGATACTCAGCAGTGGAGGCGCTTTCAGGATCATCTTAATGGAATTTTATCTCCTGAATTTCGAAAATCGTTGCTGTTCTACATTTTTCATCAACAAAAGACTACCAACCGATTCAATTGATCACCGTTGCTACTTGCAACATCTTTTGATTTTTAAATCCTATCCCAACATTGGCTCAACGCGATCATTAAACCAATTACCAAAGCCGAGTAATTATATCTTAACCTCAAGCTTTTAAATTTCATTTGTTTACATCAGCATATGTATGTATCCTGCTAGCCACCTTTCGGCGTGTGGCAGGGGGACACTTTCCTTTGAGTGATCAATGTAAATTTGGTTGAATTGTGCGCTTAAAGTTTAATCCTCCCTTTAAATATCTTTGGCGTGATATTTAAACAAACTTTTCGAGGAAACATTATGAATGCAGCGGAATATATTGCAAGTCCATGAGAAATCTTTGCAGGAGTTCGTCTGAGGCAAAATATTGGCCTGATCCCTTATTCACAATTATTGATAAATGTTGATTTTATATGAGGGAAGAAGTTACGTTTGATGCATAAGCTGAATTATGTCCAAAAACGGTATTAATTTGGCTGTAACACACGGCATTATGCGTAAACATACATAATTCGTGATAAGATCATCATACACCTTCGATTTCGCGCGTGCTTGAAGTTACGGCATATCTTATTTTCTTACTTATTTCCTCTTTATTTATTTCCTCCTTGTTATTCCTATCGAAGTATTGGACACAAAACTTTAGGACGAAGCAAATCCACTATTGAATTCGAACTATCAATTCCATTCGCTAAGGTGGCATTTTCGTCGAAGATTTCGAGAAACGTTCTTCAATTAAGAATGGATTGTTATTTCTTACTTCTCCTCTGTCCAGTTATAAAAAAGTTTTAATCTTGATGCCCTTATATTTTGTTAGGAATATTTGGAGTTTTTAAGCTCTACTGTTTTGTAACAATATGTTTTTCTTGCTTTATCTGAATGAAAAATATTTCATCAACTGCTAAGATATATTCCTTTCAATTTGAGTATATGACTAGAAATGATGTTAAAATATTTTTATCGCTATTTCCATCACCTTTTCCTTCTTGATAAAGTATTTTGAATTAATGGGGCTTTTACTGGAGTTGTACCCCCTCGCCTAAAGCGAAAACCATAAATAGGTGACGGCAAAACTTGAACTGATTTATTGGAAGACACGAGCGATACAAATTTACCTCTCTCTCATGGGGATTTCCCTTTCCAATAATTTATTCTGGGGAAATACCGCATAACAGCTCTGCAGTATGTTTAGTGTCGCACTGTTCTCCATTTTGCTTTATACTTGTTCACCTTGAAAGCAAAAAAAGACTTATTCAATCGGAGAAAATCGTATTTTCTCAGTTTAATAAAGACATGAAGAATACTGAATATATAGCGATGAATGTTGGCTGTATAAAAGATATAGTGTTTAAAGAGGGAACGGTATTATCTTTTACTTCTCTAGGTTTTCTAGCCCTTCATTCACTTAATTGTCAACTATAAAAAGGACTTTATTCAGTCAGATTGAAACTTACATGTTGCATCTCACATTTAACCCTTATTATAACTAAGATATAAAAAGTGCATGAAAAGAAGAGATTTTTGTAAAGTAAAAAGACTTTTATGATATATTTTATCTAAGGGGGATTACAGAATGACTGATACCTGTTTGTGCATTTTACTCATTTTTCGTCGTAGATTTCCAGTTTGTTAGCCATTATTCTACTGATCATAGTTTATATTTAAACTTTTCATATTTCGCATTCCTCTCAGGTTCCGATAAGTAAAACCTAAGTAGTAATTAGGTAGGTAGTAATTAAAAAATCTTTAGGTAGTAATTAAAGGATTTAGGAAGGCGAACAAAAAGATTGAAACTGGCTATGCAGACTCGGTATAACATTCGACAACAAGAGTATCTTTAGAAGTTGAATATAAAATTTTGAATATTAATGACCATTACTCTTGCCTCCGATATAAATAAGAAAGTAGAAACTCAACTATGTAAATGATTGCATCCCATCGAGGGAACTCAGTTATTGCTATTAATGACTACTTCCCAAGGGAGCTTCACTTATTTAATCTTTGATTAGAATCGGCTTCTCAAGATTCTCGTTTTGATGGTGGGAAGAGTTTGTGGAGTTACTCGGATGCGAAAAGAGATCTGTCTCTGGGGAACCGGATGCTCCAACTAAGTGGTGAATTCTTTATTTAGCATGCTTCCATTCTTTTAATATCCGTTTCCACGGCTGACCCAAACAGCAAAGTGGATACTAAGGCGGAAATGTTGCAGCTGGCACTTGCGGAGAGTAAGGTTGTGAGTTTAACAAAAGGATCCCTAACAGCGTACATTTCGAAAATGTATCTCTCAAATGCGCATCATTCAAAAACTGTTTTAATATTTATGATAAAATTATTGATGAATTAATATAAATGTACATCTTTAAGACATACCTTTGTGTGCTTAAAAAACCTTGTTTAAGAAACATTGCACGAGGAAAGACCTAATTAAAAAAAGACTTCTGCAAATAGTCTACTAGTCAAAATAGTCATGAAATCTTAAAGTATGTATTTCAGAGTTGCTAAAGAAAAGGTTTCCGGTGTGTTCTTCGGCAGGCCGAATAAGAAATCATTGATGTAGAACATGTAATTGCGTAATATTAAATTCATTTAACTTTCTCTAAGTGGGTAAAGAGATTTTATATGTTTATTCTATTTACATAGCTCTTTATATTTTACTAAATTATAGCGGATTTTCATAACTTTCTAATGCAATAAGGCTTTACTCATAAAGAATTATTTAACTATTTAAAATAAGGTAATTATTGCATTTAAACCGTCAGTCTCCTCATTATCCTATCCTCTTAGGATCTTACTTATTTAGATCATTTTCCTAACCCTCCCAAAATGAAGTTGTGATCTGTTTAGCTAGAGTAGTACTCAAGTAGGAGTCAAGAAGACGATGAATCTTCCTAAACGTCCGCACCCCCTGATTTATATGTCGGAACTCCCCAAAGGGAACGCGCCCCACAGTTTAGAAACAACTCAGTTAACGAACCTATGAATCATTAATGCTTCATGGACGCGGTAGAAGAGGAGTTTATATTATACTGTAAAACCCAGTGAATTGGGATACTAGGATACTTCGGAATATTATCTTTAGCACTTTTCAGTTTTCTTAATCATTAATGAAAGATTGTATGGGAATGAAATCCTATGCATTTCACTCTTTACTGCAAGAATATCCTCATTCCATGTCGTCTCTATGCGATGTTTCTCGATCTGGAGATTAAATTAAGGTTTATATTTAACATTAAAAGATTTAATTTACAGTTATCAGCTTTCCATCCGACTGGAAAACTGGAACACAGTACCATCAAAGATATATTCCTATGGTGTTTTTCAGAGTTATCTTAGGCAATCGCCATAGCATTGAGAGTATTTCTTAGATCTGATTATTCGAAATGCGTGTACATTGAAATCCGAGGTCTTGCTTTAATTCGATTTCCCACTAAACGTCTTTTAATTTGAAAATTTGAAATGCGTGTTTTGCGTGTTCATGAAGGTTTATACTTATCTAATTCTTATCACCTTCTTATCTTTATCCATGTAGTTTATATAGTATATATAAAATAAATATGCATTACACCATTGCCTTAGATGACTTACAGATATCCGGATACGAAAGAAGTTAATCATATATTCCTTTTTCATTACTTTCAGGTCTTGGTTTTTGTGTAATTTTGATAAGAAAACATGTCTTTTTCATCATACATTAAATATCTCTGAATGATAACGCTTGAATTGTGCTCTGCAACAAAGTGATATTTGTTTCAAATCACTACGGATTGAGTTTGTACCACTCATTTGATTCGAAGTAAGATTTGTCGAATTGTCAAATTTCGGTCCCTTGAATTTCAAAATGTTTCACAGTTTTCGTTTTCTTCCACATCCGATCAAACTTGTTTACAAGCGAACCCGGCCTCAAATCGATTACTTTCCCATCGGCTCTTATAAAATGCCACATTTCGTTTCTCCGTCTTGGGTTCAATGAAGCGTGGAAACCGCAAGAGCATCCGCGGTTCAAATTCAGTGCGAGTCGGAAAGTGGTCGTCAGAGGGGAAATAGCGAGTTTAGCGAGCATGTGCGGATGAAGTGGGTTAGGACTCAAAGGGGTTCGTTTTTAGAGGCGGCGAAATAATAGGCGCTGAGAGGGATGATATGTTCGTTAACTCCTTTTTTTATGCCTTCGGAGCGTGTTCCTCCCCTCTTTCATCTGCACCCATCGTGGCAGAAAATCGGCGCTCGCATTGTCGTTACCTTGGAGGAACATTCTGCCGGAATGGAAACTCTTCTTTGGGATGTTTTGTGACTCGTTTGGAAAATGGCGCTTTGGAGACATCACTGTGATCGCGGATTTTTCTGTTTCAGCCAACTGACGGCTTTACGTACGAGTTCTGCAACTGCTGCGATAAATATGTGTGACTAGAGTTGCAGTTGTAAAAGTTGTCGCTACATGGGATGGGAAAATCAAAGAGCCGTGCTTATGCATATGATATGTTTACAGTAATACCTAGGCTACCATAATTATATATTCGTTCCTGAATCATCTGCATTACCACAAATGCGATTTCCCATGGGTTCCAAAATCCTGATATACACATAATTAACGCCAAATGTTATCATTTCTCTTTAAAAGTAAGCAGAAATTGGCAATATTCGGTATATTAGGTAATTTAAAATTTTTATGCCTACAGACTTGCAGCAATCCATTCTCGTTAGCTTATTCCAAAACCGGCGAAAAAATCTTTCTCAGAAGAAAAATTCGCTGGCAGTTTTACTTGTCTGACGATATATCTTTGAATACGAATGCAGCATTGCTAATCGATGCATGTCAAAAACTATATTGCGTATTCATCGAGAATTTGTCTTGATTATCTTTTATTTTTTGAGCGCTTCAACAGCTAAGGCACAAATGGTTTCCCATCGGAAATCGAACCCGAGACAGATTTCACCGAAAAAAAACACACTACCCTATTGGGTACCAATGTGACTACGTATCCCTCGAACTATATTTTAAACTTTTATAATTCATAGTGACGTACTTCATTTTCCCAGTGTGAGACTCCCCTCCGTACAAAGAAAGCCCTAATTTCTCGAAATATTGAATTAAAAATTCAATTTCTCAAGATTACGTATCGTGCTATATTTTTACTGTTCATTTTTTCATTGATAAAATAATGTTCTGAAGATAATTCGTTTCCTCAGTTCCCTTTAGAGAACTTGTGGAAGGTTTTCTGGTACACCATTCGCGTGAACAAATTTAATAACGACCAAAGTCACACTGTAAATTCTCGGAAAAGAATTAATCACGACGATATCAAGAAAAACTTAGATCATCAGAATTATAAGGTAACATTGCAGGTGTAAATAAATATCCATTAGCCAATGACGAGGAAATCATTTGAGTAGTGAAATGGGACGAAAGGATTTTGAGAGGTGATGGTAACGAAGGGGTATTTTTCATGGTGGATATTCATTTTCCTTGTAATGGAATTCTACGTAATGAAGGATCCTATAGGTTCTATTTAGTTTTCATTGTTTATTGTTCGTGTTTAATGTTTTGTAAGTGCCTCTGATAATCGTAGAATAATTTTTAATAATGGAGTATCCCTTTTCTGTTTGAACTAGCGCCTAGAATAAATATGAAGAGGCCTGTCTATGTTTGCTTTCTTTATCATTAGACAAAACATGGGAGCTGAAATGTATTTACCACCTTTAGTAATTCTGAGAGGACTTATCCGTTTGTTAAACTTCCCTTTTCCCTTCAACTTTCCCTTTAATCTATTTATATTTGGATACCAATTATGGAATCGATTTATAAGTTGCGTGGGTCTTCGTCCCAGATTTACTTCTTCGAGTTTTCCATTTCTTATCATTCTTGGAGTGAATTTGTTGACGTATCTCTCTAAAAAAAGACTTGTTTTCACCAGACTATTGGGTCTTAAAATAGAATCCGAAATCATTTCTTTATTGATCAGTTTTGGTGAGAGAGTTTTTGGTACTTCCATTCAAGAGGTGATGTGTTTGAAATACTTAAAATGCTCTATGTTAGCTATTGAGAAACTCCTCTCATTCTCGTATTTTGCGATTTTTTACATTATTTCGTGAACTTGTTGTTTTCCTTTTCTTCCTTTTTAAGTATACTTTATCTTTAATAATTATTTATTTTAAAATGGACAAACACAATGACAGGCGACTTGTTTGCCTATCTCGGCGAAAGTACGCTTTATTGTTATTATTTTTAATAAATCTTTCATAATACCTCACTGTTTTTTAATGTCGCTGGATTTTCAGAATTGCGCTGAAATTTAGAAGATCGTTTACGAAGAAGGATAACTTATCTGTCAACATTCAGTTTGTTTCTAATATATTTGTAATAGGATTCTCTTAAACTTAGAAATGCGATTAAAATTAGGTATGCTCCGAAAGAGCTAATAGGGACCACATTTTTTTTTTAATAATAGCGGTTTTAGCCGTTGATATGATCTGGTTGTATTTACACCCGAAGTCTTGAAATTAAAAAAAATATTGTGAGATGGCATTCATCGTAATGTATTGCTTCATAATGGTCATAACTTACCACATCTTGGCCGCCTCTGTGAATTTAATTTATAATCAGATGCATTTAAATTCAGTTCCTTTATCTACCACCGTGATTATGATATTTATGAATAAGTTTAGTAGATATCTTTTTAATAACATGTTCATGCAATAGATATCTAATTCAAGTATATTTCTTGGCTTCATTTTTATTTACTTGATAGGTTTCACGATTTGAAACCAGGGGAGCTCGTTGCTGTAGCACAAATAAAGGAGAATTACCGTTCATAATTATATCAGCTCACTATTTTCTTGTTTTTATCGTTTAGATTACAGCAGAACATAACAGCTTTTTATTCTCAGAATAATATTCATCTATCAAATTTACTGGTGAAAAATTCTAGGATGTGGATATGACAAGCACTTAGAAGTTACGAAATATCGTGAATGAGGTATGCTCCAAATCTCTGAAAGATTAGGCGTCGCTGTAATGTAACAAGGCATTAAATGAATCATTTATTAAAAAATACATGTCTCTAAAAATATTTCATAAGTTGTCTTAAGATTAATGTCCTTGAGGTGTGAGAGCTTCGTTTGAAGAGAGCTGATGGGGTTTTCTCATGTTGGCCTCTTCAAGTGCTCCCTCTTGGCGTCAGTTTTCCTTACATTTTCCCGATCGATAAATTCTATCAAAGGGTCATTTCATTTATTCATTGCGAGGGCTATTCAATTATTTACTCTGTGACCACTTCCGCGCGTGAGTCAGTTCCGATATTTAGACAGACCGAACGATGCTTCAGCAACTGGCGTTAATCATTCAACCGTATCTTTTCCTTCTTGTTTTTACACCTTTTTATTGAACATAACCCTAGAGTTTGACATGCTGTAAAATATTTAGCGTAACTGTTTATGGTATCCATATTTGTCGGTTTCATTTCAGAAACTAGGTCTGTTTTGTCAATAATTGTATAATCGTGAATATTTTATATGAGTTAAAAACCAAAAACTTATATTATGGAAAATAAAGGATTATGTTTTCATGAGCTATCATTAAATTTTGTCGCAGACAAGCTAAGTCTTACATCGCATTTAATTGTACTTACCGCACGTGCTGCCCTGTAGTGTGATAAACTTATTATAAATAATATGAAGTAATTAAATTTAGTGAGCATCACAATTTCTTTGTACTCATCAGGTAGTTGACTAATGCAATTAAATCATGACGACTCTTTCTTTATCACGTCAACGCCCATACTAATACAAATTCAAACAAATGAAAAGATATTAAGCGGAAAGAAAAGGCGCGCCGGTTTTCTTCATGGCGTTTATCTTTGAAATTCTGTCACAATACATTTCCTTCTATATTCTGTATTAATTAGGTCAGTGGGAACAATGACACATTTACTATTCTAACACGCGAGAAGATATGATCACGCAATGGCTCGGGAAACAATGGCCATTCGTTCGGTTTTGTTTTCCGAAAATTCTGTTTTTGCTTTCAGATCCGTGACTTGTAATTATCTTGCGCGGATGATACTTGAAAATTGTTGTCCATATAGCGGAATTTCATTATTCTCATTTAATGGAAAACGGTCGGTCGTTTACTCTCCTCGCTGGAAGCGCTCAAATAAAAATAACCCTCTGAATTTTTGGCCTTGAGGAGCTTTTTTTGTAATTTTGGCTGCAACTTCCAAGTGACAGCTGCCAACTTCCTTTTCTCGCTCCTATCTTTCTTTCTTTCTCGATGCTAATTACATTACTTCTTTTTCTATATTTTTCCCTCTATTTGGTCACATCCATTTAATTCTTTTCCATCAATATTTAGATCACATAACTTCAGGTAAAGCGAAATAGTCTTTTCTCATTCGTATTTGGTTATTTCATGTGTCTTATTAAGAGTAGAGTATTGCTTCCTGGGTGCTAAGCTGTCTAACTGAACATTAATCAGGCCGATCGTAGATTAGATCAACCAATATCAACTACAGAAAGCTTTGGAGAGGGAATGAGGCGACTAGGTGAGGACTGAGGTATTTTGGCCTTATTTTCCCCACTGAGCAAGATTGTTATAGGTGGAACAAGTCCACATGAGTTTAACACAATTACTATTTGAGTAATACTTGATTGTTTTCAGTAGGGGTTACGAAAATGATTGATATTTTTCAGAATCATTTAATCCTCAATAGCAGTTATTTTATCACCGTCATTAAAAGGCAGAGAAAAAACAAATTAAGGATACATTATCTCCATCCTAAACGAGAAAGTAAATGAAAAATATTTTAAATATGAAGATATTGCACTGGGGTAACAAACCTATTGCACATAAGTGATATGTGAGTACAATTTTTGGCACTTGGAATTCTGAGCAATATCCATGTTATGTATTTTTCACTCATGAAATTTAAGCCCCGCAGCTAATATATGTGATTTCTTTTAATTAATAATGTTAATTTAGTGTAAATTTTGTCAATTCTCATATAAAGTATTAAATTATTAAAATATAATACTACATACTGAGCTCATCCGTAACGTAATGAAAAAGATACTATCGTCTTCGCACTGCATGTTTTAGCTCCTATTGTCAAGTAAGATCATTCTATTTACAAGTATGGAAGTCTATCACGAATGGTTCGGTATCCCTAATATATAAGAAGGAACTGGGTGAATGACCGTCGTGTTGAAAAATGTTGTACTTTTCAATTCTTCCTCGTCATCAAATCCATTTCTTTAGTGGCTGCAATATTTACAGTCATTTGTAGATGGCTTCAGCATTAGTTGATTCCTATAATTTTGAAACGTAATGAGTGCTACCACTTCCGGTTTAACAGTTACCGATCAAATTCTACATCTATTCTTCCCGTTCCTTCCAGGCCTGACTGACCAACTCTATTCCTAAAATTAGGAAACCAGTCGACTAATGAGTATAAAATTCAGCAAATGAAAGCTTAATTGAATTAACGCAGCTTCTAGTACTGCAACAGCCAATTTCATATTATGCATGTTATGGTTTTAATTAAGGTGAAGTTCTACAGTTTTGCGGATAAAATTATTTTCGTTAGATAAACAATTTAACTAAAAAGGTTATTTCCACCTTTAATCGAATCTTATGGCAGCTGAATTTTCATTCGTTTCACTTTAAAAATTAGCATAAAAAATTGACTTTGTAATATCCTGTAGGGATTTCTCAATAGTGTAAAATAAACGGAGTCGAAAAGATCCGCTTTTCTAATAGTTTTCATTGGCTTTGTTTGACTTCAAGAGGCCGGCAAACGAAGATTTGGTCCTAAGAATAGTATTCAGTGAACTTTTATTCCATTGTTTTCTCTTCTGACATGATAATCCCGAAGTTTCATATTCAAGTTACGAAATGTATTTCTTACGTTTTCGTCGTTTACGTATTCACGCACTGGGTTAATTTTATTTTACTCTGCAAAACTGAACTCACATTATGAAAAGCCCTTTTATCGCGCGGTAACGAAAACAATAAATTCTGATGTATTGTTTTTAGGAAAATGTTACATTTTCAGCATATATTTGAGATTCTCGATATATTCCACGATTAAAGACTATAGAAATTTTTAAAAACCTCAAATTTTCATTTATGTTGTATCATTTGATAAATTGTATTAATGAAGAATCACCGTTCAGCTTAACAAAATATTTAACGAGCTATATTCAATCGGTATACCTCATAGTTTAATACTTTTGGTAAGTCAACTTTTTCTGTCAATATGATGTTTTTCAATTTTCCTCACTGCTTCACTCTTCTCCGCCATGGCGTATAACTATGATTACGAACCATGGGAGAGAGAGAGAGTTAATAAAATGCAGAATGGATTTGAAAAACCATTTTCTAATTAACGTTGTTTATTATTGCTCATCTTATTATGGTACCCGAAATTGTAATTATGACAACAAATATATCACAAAGAGATTTCAGTGTTGTGGTAATTCCACCGTTTAATCCCCGTTTATCTGAGCTTAATTGTTGGTTTGGCAGTCATTCCGCTCCGATCACCCTTTTTTCCGCACATTTTGGCGAAATCGCTTGTGAAAATCTGCGGAAAAATTATGAATCGCTTTGGCCATTATGTTGCGCTTTTCATAATTCGGCGAAACGGACAAAAATAGAAAGATTCTCCTTTGTTGGATTGGATGGACATAGGGGTGTGCACCTTTTGTTCTCGACAGCTTAATCTCTTAAAACCGAAATTACGAAAAAATAGATTATTCCCGGTTCCAGCGATAGTCGAGGCATAACAAAGGCGTTGTTTGTGACTTTTAATCCAACATTTTTGACGTGTATGAGGTGTAACGCGCTTTGTGATTTTTTTCATTCCAAATGGTATCTCGTTTGAAACAGCCACGCCGGGAATTTCCGAGAAATACTTCCTCCGCATTTTTTGTCCGGAATAATTCAGGTTTATCATTTATTTAGTACTTTAACCAACCCCTGCTGTAATTTACCCGGCGTCCCAATCAATTAAATGACATTACCCCGTTGATGTTTTTCGAAAGAGGTTCTGCGTTATTTAGTATTTTTGAGTGGGATGGTCATCATATTCTTTGAAATTGAATGTCAGCTATCCCAGCAATGATTTTAAAATGACAAACAGTGCATTGTTTCGTATACTCGTTCACTTTTAAAAGAAGTTAATATCCCGTAAGAAATTTCGTACCTGCAGCCACCCGTGTGATGAGCTTTCAGATTTATTTGCCGTAGACGCTTCGTTACCACAGCTTGAATCTTCTGCTATGCTATCTGACAGTATTGGGGTAATAAATGATGAGTTTTTGTGGATATATCTCGTTTTTCATCATATATTTACGGATAATAATTCCAGAATAGCTTTTTCTTCCACCTTTTTAATTTTCACCTGTTAAATACTCCCGATGATATCCAATTACCTCAAATAAAATGGATTCGTTGTTCAAATTGGTGCATGACACAGTACTTTTGTACAGGAGAGATCTTTTCGTTCATATTCGTCGCAGTTTATTTCAAGCTTTATTGCTGTCAATTTAGCCGTTTATACGCTGGCTCTTGATATTTTGTAATGGAGAAGAAAAATTATCATTTCGCAGAAGCGGGAAATATTACGAAATACGAAGAAATTTTTAAAATTTCACAGTCAAGTCCAAGTTGGCCCTGAATAGTATTAGTGTTGTGAGAGAGGGTTTGTAGATTTTGTAGTATTTTTTCTTTTCTATGCACTATAATGACAAGCAATTAAAACAAATACAAAGGCCCAAATTCACGATGTGGAATTATTTGCTTTATTTAAAGATCATTTTAACAATGTTGGACTTTTCTTTGAGTGAGTCCCACGCATTTCCACCCATTCCTTTTCGACAAGCAAGTTTAAATTTGGCAGCTCTGCTTTAGTTCTCATTAAAATTAATTTCCTTCTCTTCGAGTGTCAATACCAGGATGTTTATTCTAAGAAGCGGAAAAGGTTGCTTTTTAAGGAAATGTGTTAAGTTTTTATTCTTATATTCATCTCCTACCGGTACGTCTTGTTTTCCACTTTGGTAAATTTTGATTCAAAGTGCCAGAACTATTTACTTTCGCCATTATTCAGGAATCGATGGACAGGTGTTGATCTAACAGCGCAAATAGTAAATTGAGGGGATATTCGTCAATCAAATCTTATATATAATGTCTGTTTTTCGATGTCAAATTCGTTGTACCCTAATTTGAATTTCAGTTCATTCAAGTCGTCGTTAATTTTGAATCAATCGAGTAAATCTGAATGAGGCGTGTCTGACTAATTTCGAGTGTATCTAAGCGTTGCAAGAAACAGAATTAACAATTTCTTAAAATTCAGAATCATCACCAAATTCTTCTACGTTTAATTTGTTGTAATTTATACAGCCAGGTCGAAAATGTTTTATTCAATAATAGTGGGCTTTCATTCAATTTTTCAATGCAGGATTTTTTCTTTGAGGAGCCATAATTCCATAAAATAGCGAAACAAATTTTCATTTTTTTCCCTTTCTTATGATGGTGCCACAGGACTCATGCTGTATTGCTGTATCGGTGAGTTCCAGAAAACTATCCCAGCATGCACTCCGCTCATGTTGGAATTGGCTTCTTCTTGCAGGCGTTAGAGAACGAAATAAGTGCTGAATGGTTAGCCTCTTAACTAGACAGTGGAAGGACATAAGCTTCTTATTGCTCGGAAAACTTGCTACTTTGTTAGAAGAGTTTTGGCGTATATATTGCAATTTAGTGGCTAATAAAACTGCTTTCGTTTCGACGAAATAATCTGTCAAAATACAAGGAAAGGTTAATTTCGATTCAGCTTAATATCTTCTAAAACATTACGATTATATACTTCTGGAAAGATTTTATCCTTCATGCTGTGCTACGATGAGAATTTTACTGCAGAAATTCTTAAGGAAAGCTTATCCTATCTGTCTAAAAAGCCTCTAGAACGAATTGATCTTTCTGAAGATTGTAAAATACAATGGATATGTCCTTCAATGTGCGAACTGAACTTTCTCGCAGCCAAATCAGAAAGAAATGATGTTGTGTATTTGTTTACTGCACGGGGAGTAGATTGTGAGCTCAGGTAGTAGTCCTCTGTACGATGTTTAGATTAATTATGTTTCTTCTAGATAAATACGTTGAAAATTTAAAGATTACATACTCCAACAGAAGGTGGAATAGTATATTTGATCTGTACTTCTGATGAATAGATGTTTAGAGTAGGTATTCTTCAAGAAGACATCAGTTTTAGTGCACCTTATGGTTGTATAGAGGTATATACTGTTGAAAACTTTGGCTACATTTTCTTTTTATTTGCTTTATCACACTCGTTTTCTTCATAGACTTTTCGCTTATTTCCTTGCGATAAGTTAAGAAGGTTGACGAAAAATTGGAGATGCATGAGTTGATGAAATGATCGCAAACGGATTGAGTCGCTTTTAACTATTTTAAGGATAGATATCGGTTTTGAAATTGGTTCTCTTTCAGTAACATATGCTTGTTGCGTTGCACAAGCTTCTTCGCACTGCCCTGCTGAATTCCTTTTGTAGAGATCCAAGTGGATACAACATATTTTATTTAGACTATTAGAAGTTGAACATTAAATTAGTCAGAAATCATACTTTTTCCTCAAACGAAGAAATTTCATCTGTTATTTTATCTATTAATTATTGATAATTCTTTCGAGAAAATATCAAAACTTTACTCTTATTCACAGTGCTGCTGTAGCAGTAAGTACGTACATAATTTACTTTTGTGTAGTTATATCAGAATGTATCTAATAAAGTGGTGTTCTTTTATGCAAATCTTGAGTATTTTAAATCTACTTTCCCTGGTTCAGCGGACTTTAATTTTCCTATTTTGTCAAGGGAAATAATGTATTGATTGCAAGTGGAGAGAGTTTTAAGAAAATAAAAATGACTTTTAGTATAGGATGGTAATGCCATTAGATTTAAATACTCATACGTATACTTAATACTGCACATTCTTCCATATTTTTGCACTGGAATATAAGTAGCAAAAGCTTGTAGTCAGCTGAGTTGATATGCGCATGAGGTACCTGCGTATCTGAGAAATTTCAGTGATCTTTTTCTCTTACTTCTTAACCTGCGTCAGGTTGAATCTGATTAATTCATGTTTCCTGTCTTCCTTTACAGCCTCCGCCGTGGTCCAGGAGCAAACGTTCAAGACAGCAGTGGTTACTCCGCCCTTCACCATGCAGCTCTCAATGGCCATAGGTAACATATGTCTAATCATAATCTGCTTAATTTACGGTGTTCTTGATTTTCATTAGAGCTACGTTGCATCTTTTTAAGGATTAGGAGTTCAGTATTCGAGATATCAACTACTTTTATGAAACAGTGTTGAAGGATGAGGTTCGAGTACACCCTGTTATCCGTCTGTCGGACTAGCGTTTTCTAGGTAGAAGCAACGAGAAAGGCCAGGATTGCCGACTTCTAGGAATCGTAGTATGATGATAATAGTAGGATGATAGTATGATCATCAAAGTGCGCGTTTGGTGATTCCTAGAAGTCGGTAATCTTGGCTATTCTCGGCGCTTATTGTACCCGGAGGAGAACTATTCCCACAGACAACTAACGGCATGTTTTCAAACCTCTAATGTATTAATAGTCGAGAACCATTTTTCCTTTCCGACTGGCTGAAATGTTTTATCCTATAATAAATGAATTTATTTCTCTAAAATTCCAGAAATTGTAATTTTTCCATCATAAATTTGTATTCAGAAACGGTCTGGGAGCATTGAAGTAACTGGGAAAATGTTACTAAAATATTTCTTGCATGCGTGCAGGTCCCTGGATAAGGCTCAGTTTTCTATCAAGTCAACTAAAGGGGCACTCAAAATGATTAGTGTTGATAATTTGAATTTAAGATGTGTCAAAGGGAAAATATTATTCATTTCGGTAAATTTATGTTCCTTATATTCTCGGCTAATTTCGACTAAATTCAAGTAAAATGATTCGTTTAGGGATATTTAAGATAATCTGGCAAGTTATCATAGATCATTGATATCAAACGTAATACCAAAAAGTTGTAGTGGAAGCTAAGTAACCGTTTGGTTATGTTTGTTTCGGACATATATTATCCTTTTTTACTAATATTTATTGCAAAAGGATTTTCAGTAATAATAATGTTAGAGATTTTTTCAGCTATGAGAATACCTAGTAATTAAAATTAAGTTTTTCGGTCTCCAATTTTTTGTCTTTGAACTATAATAATAACCAATACCACGTGCTAATAGAATCCAAAATGATTATGCCATATTTCATATATAAAGAAACGATATTTTATTTTTAAGATGAACTTTAGATTATAGAGTTCTTACACTAGCAATGAACTTTTATTTGAAAACGAATATTCCCACTTATTTCTCGATAACGAATATTTCACTCATTATAATTTCCATGCTGTTACTAATCAGATGAAATTGGGTGAAAACCCATGTATTATAAGAAGTAGAACAGCAGTTTGCATAATCAATGCAAATCTATTGATTGCAACTTGTGCCGTGTTCGCTTGGTTGCAAAGCAACGGTGATCACAAGATGGTACCCCTCGCATTAGGTAAATTCATCCATATTGATTGGCATCGTTCACTCCGCTATTTGATGTTAAGCGTATGTTGAGTTAACTGTTATAATATTGATTGATGTAACAGACGGAATTTGATTTCGTTTTATTTTAAGAAGATGCTGGTTTCATAGTACTATATGAGGATGATAAATTTGTATTAATCTGAAATGAAGTAGAATGCTTAATAGTAATATTAATTACTGAATTTAAACTATTTTCCTGAAGTCTATTAAATCATTTATTGTTTATTTAAGACGAGTTCATCTCAATTAACCGGCTTTATCAATCATGGCTAATGGGTTTTAATTAATTTTCTAAGATTCGGATTTCAAAATAGTTGGAATTAGATGCAAAGCATTAAGTTCTCTATCTCAACAAAATTAGAGTGTAATGAATAGTATAAAAAATCCATTGCATTTTTAAATTTTATAAAATGTTTGTGCCATGTTCAGTTTATTTGAATTAATTTCCTCAACAGATATCTTTTTGTATCTCTTGTGCATTGTAATGCTGAAACAAAACAATTTTTCAATTATGTATTGCACATGGAAGAAAAATTTTTTTCCAAACGCACATATTGGATTGATTGTTTACTAATATAAATTAATAGTTTTTCATGTGTGCACATAAGAAAGTAATATATATATCAGTAGTAGTACTAGAAAGTAGTAGTATATCAACAATACCGAGATCCCGGGTTCGAATCCTGCTTCTTGAATGTATGTTCAAAGCTTAATTCGGCTAGTAAAAACGTGATTATTATTATCATTATATAGGTGTGATCCCAATTTTTTTAATTTGATTGGTGTTAGGGAGGTGGTGCAGCTTCTGCTGGGTCATGAGGCATCCACGAACATCGCCGATGGCAAAGGAAGCACACCACTCCACTTGGCGGCGTGGACGGGCAACGAGGACATCGTTCGACTCCTCCTTTGCCATGGACCATCCGTCCCTAATGTCAACCTCAAGGTTCGTTCTCTCCTCTCGAAATTCATAATTTCAAGCGATATCTGCTAGAACTTCATGACTTGTGGAATATTTAATAATTTTATATGTACAACCTGTTAACGTGTTTGTTTTGAATTTCATGTTTTGGAATTGTACATTTATAATTATTAAATATTCTATTAATCCTTGTATAAATTCACATCTTCAATAACTATGCATTCTTTCTCCTTGAAATTATCCTTGTTCGTTGTCATACCTTTTTACTCCTGTTTTCGGTTTGTGGTTCTTTTCTTTTTGCTTTCTTCTCACAGGTTAGAATTCCTTCGTTCCACTTCTCTCATGTTATTTCTCCCTTTTCTAGGTCTTATTTTGTATATTTCATTAAAATTTTCCTTTCTATTTGGCTGTTTACCGTATTTTTCGTAAATATCACATACCATCTCAATCTCCTCATCTTAGCTAACCATCACGTTCTTATCTATGATCTGGTTAGCACAATACACGTCGAGAAATTTTGAGGCTAAAGAATTTTTTCACTCACTTTTTCACACATTTTTTCACACACTTTTCATTTTCGAGACTGTTTCGAAATAAATTCGATAAATTTGTTTGACTCGGAAGGGATTTGATTCGGCGCCTCGATTTCGTGGATTTGCTCATTTAAGGTGATAGGAGATTAGAAGATCCAATTATACGTATGTGGGTCACTCTCTCTCATTCCGAATTTGGCCGCACCTTAATGTCGAGTATCCAATGTTGAAAACTTTCTCAGATGAACTTATAAAGCCCCTGTTATGAGTGTTTCAGGTAGTTCTCCGGTTATAGATTAACCTTAATCGGTTGCTCAATTTTCCTCCGTATCTTTTGTTAGGGACTACTTGTTGTTATAAGAATTTCAATCGCCCAATCCACCTTTCTAATTTTCACTTCTTAGTTAAAGATAACATCTGCTATGTTGGCGAGATCGTAAGTAAATTCTCCAATGAATGGAATGAATGAATTTCAAAACATATTTGCTCGGAGATTAACTTACTTTATCAGCATTTTCACGGTTTTTATAGAATAAAAAACTCAAAAATACAGGCTAATGCGAAGTACGTCACAATTCATCCGAAAAAATGCGTCCGTGGGAAAACTCGAATCCGTACGCTTACGTCTAACTCGAACCACGACTCTTTATGTCCTGACCGTTTCGATTTAACAATATTCTATTATATTATGCAACTTAGACGACGTTTCTGTTGATTCTACAATACCAAGCATTGAAATAGTCTCACTGTTGTTTCTCCAGCAAGTATTATTCTGAACTGTGATATTAACGAACGTAAAGCACTTATCATTTGATTTGTTGATTATATTGTTTTCCGAGAGAATAGTTATGTTAATTTTTCGTGCAAGCAAACACTGATGTGCTCGAGGGAATTTTGTTGCAGGACTATATACTGATTAAAATGATCACTTTTTCATCTCAGGTTATAAGCAAACAAAAGTGTTTCTCATATGGTTAAATTTAATTCTAAGAGAAGAGGATATTGAGAGCCTATGGATATCCAAAGCGATTAGATGAATGTAAATTTACCAAAAAATATGGAATTGTATTTCAAAATTAAAAGAGGCAATAGGATTTTTGGGAGAGAGGAAAATGAATGCAATAAAGATAGGAATAACAGATGAAATAAATGGCTATTGGCAGAAATTCAGGAAACCGATATATAGCACAAGCTTTACTGAAGAACCAAAATAAAATGAGGAAAGATGGTGTGGACCGAAGAACAAAGTTAGAGAGGAAATCAGGAAGTTCTGGGAAGAAAGAAAGAAGGAAGAAGAACCAAAAGTCTTGTGTTCATTGCGGTTTATAGTTGGTCAAATTAAAATGTTAAAATTAAAAATGATTCTTATGTTATTTAGCATTATTATTAGAAAACGTGATGCGTTTGGGCATGAGTAATCGGCAAAAAGAAATCTTTTTTTTTATTACTCTGCATTTGTAAATCCCGATCCGTACAAATAATAAGGCAATTTCCCTGCGTTTGAATGTATAGGAATGTAGGAGGTTGAAGAATTATTTCCTTTACAGGTACAAGTTTCTTAGATCGAACCTTGTTTACGAAATTTTAGCATGATTGGCGGGGTTTCATTCAATATTCAGAGGACCCCATGCAACCCCATGTAACCCTTATAAATTGGGTTTATATGCTCGATAATATAAAATATATGTTATCCAATGTAAATGTCATTCGTTGTCATCATATGCGCTCGTTTTTTAGTTTTGCTATTATTTTTCAACAGTCGGTGTTTTATTCCCATAGAAGGCATTCATTTCGATGGTGATTTTCCCTATCAGTGGAACGGTAAAATCTCTGTCGAAATCCATTTCATTGGGCCGCGTAGGTTCTCTAGGACCTCTCGAACTGATGTGAGTGCTCTCGACTCTCTTTCTCCAGCCTTATACACGCCGGTTCTCATTACCATAATGGCCACCGGAGGACGCTGAGGGGTTTGTATCTGCGGTGGTCCTTCGCTTGGGAAGGATGCCGCAGGATTAACAGAGAGAAGGACATCGACCCTCTCTCACCCAGTGGACATGTTATTTTCAAAAAGTATTTAACTCCCCTCTTTTCGCTAATGCATTCTCTACTCGCAACGGTTAATTCCTCTCCATTGTGAACCTGAGTTCATTTAAATCCTATACCTTTTTCCTTTGGGCTTTCGTAGTTTTATGGATGATTAACCGATTGTTCAAAGCTCTGCCTTTTTTACCGCTAATTATGGATGGTGCTTAGGAGCGGCGGAAAATTGCAGTTATGACGAGTTCTATTTCCCTCGACCGCTTCGTTAACCTCCAAAGTAATTGTTTGTCACCTGTTAAAACGGCAAATAAGCTTCAGTATTGTTTTCCGGGATTTGTTAGCCAACTGTCATGAGCGTGGGTTTAATGGAGAAAAGGTTTGATAACGCTCATACTAATGAGATTGGGACGGATTTAACGGATCCTCCGCAGTTAATATGTTTCCAAATGTATAATTGTTGAATTAGAGGAGGGGGATTCTCATTAGCGATGGGATTGCGCTGCTTTTGGATGCCCCCTATCGATTGTATTTGGAAATGTGATTCAAATTAATAAGCTTTTCTATTCATTTATGAAAAATGTAAACAGTTGTATTTAACGCTCGATTTCAAAATGTTGTTAAACAATGAATATTATGTTAATATAGCTCTACGGATTGTTCGGCTCACTGAGACTTTCCTCATTTTGTGTGATTAATAAGTTATGAAATGTTAATGAAAATTTATGGTCATAACACTTAAGTAATTAATATCCTTAAGTTTCTATCCCGTTTATAATTAAGTTACTAGGTTTCCTAATTTTGTGCAAACATTAATGAAGAAGTGGCTCGTTGGTATAATTATTTCACATCGGTAAATATTTCTGAAAGCGATAAGCGTTCCTCTACAACACCCACACTAGGCTTTTTGCTTGAAATATCAATAAAATAAGTCTTTTAGAGATACCTTCGAAAACGTATACCGTTGCTTAACTTTGTGCTAATGGCACGAAGGGTTGAGATTTTGGGCGCATATTTACTGCTATTGTAAGCAATTTTGTTCTCATTTCGTTAACCGGTTTGTCAAATGTATTCGAATTAATGAAAAACGTCAAAAATCATTGGTTCTTATGGTGTTCGATCTTCGATTTATGAATTTGGTGTATATTCTCTGATTTTAAAAGATGTTTTTCTCAGATAAACTTATCGCGTCCGTTTGAATCCTTATGGCTGTATTTTCCTATCATTTTTCGAAATACCAATTCCTTTTATAATTTATAATTATATTAATAATAATGAAATTTGTCAAATTGACAGATTGCCGAAAGCCCTTTAACTTTACCTCGCCCATCCCAGCATCCGGCATTTGATAATTTCATCTCAGGAAATTGGCTATCGAGAGGGAAGCATTTGCTCTTGAAATACAAGATAATCACAATTTATAGAAACTTACGTATTTTAATGATATTTATGTTTCGCATATGAAATCGCGGTAAGTTTTCCTCTTTGATTCCTCTTTCTTCTATGGACAAACTACCTTTGCATTTAGTAATTTATCGGTCAATCAGCCGCCAAAAGTTTCAGTTAGTGTCGTTAATATAATCACTAGTTTTAATTTTAAGAACTAATGTATAAGCGTTTTAATTTTTAAGATAAGGCGAAGAAAAACATCATGCTTTCAAAAAGCTAAAAGTCGATCATTTGGGATGAGACGTATTCATGCATTATTTCGTTGAATGATAATTCGTTCACCCCTGACCAACTGCTTAGTGGAAATATTTTGCGCGAAGTCATTTGTTATTGTTTGTTCCATCATTTTAAATATGTTAATATAAACGATATTTTAGCAGACTGTATTCGGGCAATTGGGCACAGTTTCAAACAAACCCACCATATATCGATTTCCTCCGTAGATACACTAATTCTTTCGGCTCCCTCTGATCTATAGCCACTTCTTCCCTCTTAATTATCCCCTCTTTCGCGACTCCCTTTGCGCGAGCGGTCTTATCCAATTAGATGGACTCAAACGGGGTTTTAGAGAGGGTCATCTGGGTGTGGAATATGGGCGAAAAGGTAATTGGAAGTCTCCCCTATGTTTAGTTTCACTACTTCCCTCCCCTTTAATCGGAACTTTTTCTATTCCTTCTCCCTTACTCTTCCTTTATTTCCCATCAACGTTCCTTCTCTGTCTATTCTCATTCGTTTCACCGCCGATGTAATCTGATTAAGACTAGAGTATGAGATGGTATCCACGAATGTTTCTTTGTAGGTTTTCCTCTATAACCTTTTGGACTCATTCCTCCCATTGTCTTCATAATACTACATTGATACTCTTGCTTGGGTTGGTTTGCCGCTATGTGGGTGGCCCTATGAAAGGATGGCTTCAACGATGACTGGGCTGGAATCTATATGAAATATGCTACCTATGGCAGATGGCTCCGTGTATTACAATATGCATTTCTTGTTGAATTTATTGGGAATCTCATTTGTCTAAACTCAAATCAACTTTGTATTTTGTTTTATTAATGGGCACTTTTAGTAATTAAATTTTCAAAGGTATTTTTTTATAAAGACATAAAAAATGGGATGTTAAATGTTTGATAATGGTCATATAGGCAGGTTTGGCCAATAAGGGGACTCCGTGGATGTCTAGCGTCTCTAGCATGCCGGGCCCCAACTTTACAAGGGTATTTTTTTAATTTGTAGATAGTTAGCAATATATCTATTGAAGAGGTCCGAATATTTATTTATATTATACACCCGGACCCCGTTTGGTAAATGACCAGCCCTACTCATAACTAATGAAGCACTCGGACTGTGATAGTCTAAATCCGCTCATTCCTCGGCTAATGAAATTTTTTTCCTTTTGGGCTCGGATGACGTTTGGTTAGGCGGATGTACACGTGTATTAAAATTTCAAAGATGACCCGATCAAAATGGATTGTCCCCATGCTTGCTTACTAGTAAAGAGTGTGGTAGTTTTTTGAGTGTTGGGTATTAATCAAGGGCATTATAGGATTTGCGAACTTATAGGAAACCATTATTTGGAATACGGTTGAGATTTTGTATTATCTTCTTCAGCCGAGTTAATTTTTATAAACATATAGGTTATATTTAGTTAATAAAATATTCAAAGAGTTTTGATTGATGCCTGACGAATCAAATTTATTTTCGTGGTCATGTAATGTTTAATGTTTCATGATTAATTCGCGTCGGTTAGATCAGTTTTTTTCTGCGTCTGAAATAATTTCTCGTATTATAGCAGCTTACACAAAGTTCAGCTCTCAGAGTTATGTGTCACTCATCTGTTTGATCGACTCAAATACCGACATATTTGAAGAAGTTTTTCCTTATTTGCTTATATTAGGGGCTTCCACCAGAAGCAATTCTACTAGCAGCATAAATAAATAAAAATTCTATACCCCGTTACATTTCGTTATAAACTTTAACACCCCTTCCCATGCCTTATTCCTCTCTTTCCCCTTCCTCCTATTGTCTATTTGTTTCTTTCCCCCTCATTCATCCCTCTTTTAATGCTCCCCTCGTTTGTCCTGTAATGCACTGTGACCCCTCTTCATTCCCCCCTCTTTTATTTCCTGCTGACGATTCCTCATTACCCTCTTCTTCTCTACTTTTCCCGTGAATCATCTCTTCGCGGCTCCTTTTGATTCTCTTATCTGACGCAGAGCGGCGCTGCTGCGCAAACATATTGCGAGACTTTGATGACTGTGTAGTTTGTCATTCGCAGCGAATTCCTCCTCCTTATCTGCTTTGATTCGTTGGAACTGTCGCATGGATTACGACGTTTTGTAAGTGGCAGTAACTACTGCTATTTTCATTGACATGTAAATTAAGTCATTATTTTCAATGAATTTTCTGCTTCATCGATCCGTCATGTGGATCAGAGAAACGTAGAATTGATGCCTAGAAAAGGGTTATCGGCTATTAATCAACTCCATTTGCTATTTGGACTGACCACATCGTAATTAGTCGAAAACGAGACATCTCCCGTCTAGGGATAAGGAATTCCGTGGAACTTTTTCTATCACCACATTTTAGCTATCACTGTTTAGAATATAGGCAATTTTTAGATGATAATGTCATCAAATATGAAAGGAAAAGGTTCCCAAATTCTATCTATAAGCAAGAATTACATATCTACCTCTATATTATTCGACCATTTATTAGGCGAGATTAGATCAGAGTGGATTACTTAATATCCCAGTATCAATTTGATAACATATCGATGAAATTATACTAAAAAGATCAATACGCCACTCAGTTGACAAAGATTTGGATGAATGAAAAATAATGTTCAAGGGAGATTGTTGGTATTTCATAAGTTACATGTTTTTATTTTCGGTTGCAGATATTGTTGATGAAATTCATTTAGGAGAAATGTAGGCTACATTCCAGCCTGCTGTCCACTAATTGCATTAGCCTCCCGTAATAGGTAGAAAAGCTGAAGTAATTCGGGAACATATTTATGTCTTTGATTAAATGGGAAATTGTGAGTACAGCACGTTGTCAGTCTTGATGAATGGCTTAGGAGATTGAAACACTTCCCTTGCTATAAAGAAAAGACTTAAAGTTGTACAACGCTTTTAGTGCCTCTTAGACGAGGTACTCGGAAGATTAAATCGCGTTTATGGGGACGAATTGTTTTTTCTCCGTGGACTCATTTAAGTAGTTCCTCTCTTTTATAGGCGAATCCATGGAAGAAAGGATTCACACCAACATTCACTCTTCGACATACTCGCAATTAAGTTTGATAGTCGGCGTTATGTTATTCGTCCAAAACTTTTTATGTTTATATAAAAATGTTATTTTATACGTTCCGTGGTGAAAAATCATATTTGTGTACGGACTGATAATTGCTGCGCATTTTGGAAGTCGTAATACTTTGAAATTATAAGGGGGTTTAAGTAGGATTAGAGATTTAATCCCAAAATGTCATCCATATCTGAAAATCTATTATATAAATTACTAACTTTCGTAAGTATATCCATACGGTCGTTTCCAGACTGCATAAAGGTGAGGCGACCCCTTCAGGAGCAATGAGATTATCGGGAAGTTGTACGAATCTAAAACTAAGAATTATGAGATATAATTTTATAATATTTACAAGTTCTAATTTAAAAACCTATTGCAATCAAATGTGGTGAATAGCAATATTTGATATTGCAATAAGTTTAATTTTACGGAAAGTGAAAACTATCGAAACAATTCTGTGGTTTTTGCCCAAAGACTGGAAATTTCCCAATATAAACAATCGTATTTCTTCCATTGCCGAACACACGGATTCTAATGCATCGTAATTGTTCCCTGTCCTACCAGCTCTTATGTTCCCATGATTATTATGTTTCATGTTTTCTTCTCTCTTTAGTCTAAGCATAACATTAGGTACTTAGTTAAATGTTTTGGCTATATAATATAATAATGGATTGAAGATTTATAATCATTTAAACCTGATTTTTATTTTAACTACTAAGAAAACAAATTTTGTATTTACATAAATTAATTCAAAATAGAATACCCTACGGGCTCTAAAGGGAAGGCGTCATCTGACCATCATCTTCCTTTCGTAATTCATTCTAGGTATTCTATTCCTCCCCTTTCTCTATCAAAAACTCTTAAAAACTAATCTCAAATCTTATTATATATAAAGTTATATAAAGTGATAAAAAGTTATAAAGTTATAAAAAGTAATAAGGGTCAGGTATACCATGATTTTTCAGTAGTCAAGTATATTTCACGTATGAGTCCTTTGCACATGACGCAGAATCACTCAAATTGTACGCATACACGTGCTACAGCTCGAATCCCTCCTGCGGCATTGAACATCCATTCAAAAATGCATTCATGTTTCATTCTGTAAGTTAGCAAACAACGTATTCACACGTTCTTAGAACCAATCAGAGAGGCATCTTTTCGGTAGCGTAACAAACCGCAGGGGGTGTGCATGAGTGCGTGAGGTATTTCCCACCGAAGTGAAGTGCGCGCGCCATTGTGTAAGCGTATGAAAGGATTGCTTATTGTCTGTTATGGCCACTCGCCTCTCCCTTCGCATCTCGATCCTCGCTTTTGTTTCTCGCCTCTTTCGCTCCGCTGACCATGGCCTCTTTTTTGGGATGCCCTAGCACCTTTTACGCTGCTCGTTTCCTTTGCCATGAAAAGATTTGATGCGCAAATCCTGTGCTTCGCTTCTCCAAACATAGCTCTCTTCTTAGCCACTTCTCTGGTAAAATGGATTAAAGGTGTTTGCCAAGTACATTTACATACAGAACCTGCATGCCGCCAATAGCATATGACAAAGATGCAAAAACACCGATATCCTTATCCAACTCCAGATGCTATTAAATTCTCTTACGCTCCGCTCCTAGCTAGTAGTAACTATCTGTTCTCGCAATTATTTTCTGGTCTTTCGTTTTCTCGCGGAGCTCGCGAACGTTTTTAACTGGAGTAACAAAAACAACTATCTCCTCGAAAAAATCTGTGCAAATAAATTTTTCGAAAAGCGAAAGAAAAGGACTCTATCATACCCGAAACACTGATGTCGAATATGAAATTTTCTTGACAACGTTGAATAATCTACGGACTAATTTCCCCTCGTGAGGTTCCCAAATCGCGTGATAGTACTCTAGGAGAGGCCGAATCGGGGAAATTTACGCTGTTTCTTTTACTCTCGATGAACATCCTCTCAGAATATTTGTTTTTGATTCTCTTGATCTATGATGCTTCAAATATGCTCTTTGAAGGAAGTAAAGAGTTGTAAGTATGCGCTGGTTTTTTTTACTAAAGTAAGGATCCTTTGCGGAATACAGGAGTTATTAGGTCTTTCTAACAACTAGATCGTTTTATGGAATCTATACTATGGATACTAGATCTAACTAACTTGTAAGATATTTAAGGTCTTTCTTAGCTTCAGTTGTAGATCTAACAGCTGTCCTCTTACTATCATTTTCATCAGACCGCCTTCTAGGACCCATGGTGAATACAGTAATTTGTTGAAGTTAAAGATATAGATTTCGTGTTAGAGTTCGTATTCCAAGAAATCGCTCGGATTAGATACATAATTTACGCAAGATTTTAGTTTGGCTTCCGAGTTATGAGGAGTTCAGATTCTGAGGGCAATAATTTGTTCCTTCTGGGATTCCTAAATTTCACGTATTGGAGAACGCGTACTTTTTTAATGTTTGTTTTGGCTGAAGCAAAATATGCATTATCATTTCAATATATTATTTTTATATCAGTTCTAACCTGTCTCTGTTTATCGTAATTTCACTGAACGATTCCCAACGCTGGTTTGGCGTTAAAATAAATCACGTCAATTAATTCTAAAATGATCATGATTTACGCTCCTCTCAAGTGATAATGTGTTAATCTTTAATATTAAATCTCAATCTTAAATCAGAGATGTGAAGCTATCGTTTAGATAGTACTATATTCCACAAAATAAAGGCTGTATGCTAGTTTGGTTCCAAATTATGTTTACATTATCTATGTTATCACCCCAATGTTGAGATTAAGATATTAAGGACTAACAGAGATTATCTTCTTCGAAGCTTAAATTTTTAAGGGAAATATTTTCTGTGTATGATAGCGCCGTCAGAGTTCTGCGAGCCAAAAATTTCTCTCGCGTGCCTCTTCGTACACGTGCCATAAATTCGCCTTCCTTTCCTTAAAATTTGTTTCTTCATCAATATTTAGGGAATAAATTGTTATGTGAAATATAACGGACTGTCCCGAAAGGTGAATGGATTGATCCAGGAAGTGATGTTAGGCGATAGACAGAAGAAGGAACTTCTTTGATGACATAGCATGATGGAGATGGATTATCGACTGAAGGGAGATACGGCCTTGGAAGGTAAATGTTTGCAAATCCGGACCTATCGCAAGATAGAACACCATGTTGACTATGCAAATAATTGTTTATTTTGCGAGAGAACGGAAATCGTGCAAGACGAAGTTCAATGTTAGTGTATTGTTTTTGTGCCGGTTTGATAAAGGAAGTTATAAAGCAGACGATTTTGCAAATTCATATTTCTCGGAATACATCGTAATAATAATAAATAATATAATATCGTAATATAATAAAATACGCTGAGTATAAGTACGTATATTATCAAATACAGTGAATATACATTTCCTGAATATAGTAATTAAAGCACCGGACGGATTGTTGTGTTATCATATTTAAGACCCGAGTCTTCAGTTATTTTGATAAAATATTTCGTGGAAACTGTAACATTCGAAGAATTTTCTTTTGCGATGAATAAAATGGCAAGGTCCCGTGAAGTCTGGGATAGTGGATTATATGTTCATATTTTACTTCTTTGAAATGATAGTCCGTCTTTATTCGAGGATGATAATTCTATTTTCTTTTATATTGTATTTGAGGGTGAATTTATCAATTCCGTATCGAAATAAATGGGATACGAATTACTGAAGTAGTGTGTGCTCAAATAACTCAGGCCTTTATTTGGGAATTAAAATGTCACTCCGTACAAGTTACCGCAGATTCAATTGTCCAATTTTATCCGTTTTCGCTTATGGAAATGGAGAATAAAATTGTTAGATTGCTTGTAATACCTGAGGACGTATATTAAGGAACGTTTCTCGTCACTCTTTGTTTTCGGAGACGAATGAAAATTTTCCAATGCAATCAATGCATTCGCCTGCATAAATTACTCCGGATTAGGCGAGAACAATAGTCACATCGGATTTTTGTCGTGGATATCACCCCAGTCTCCCGTTATTTCTTTCGCTTAACAAGCAATTTATGCACCTTAACACATTTGCATCGGCTAATGACGTCTTCGGTTCGGTGAGCGCCCACCCTCAAACACTTCACCTGCCACAATCTGAAGTGGCATTTGGAAAGGTAATTGCGGAAGGGAAAGGATTCTGATTAATTCCGATTGGCGAGCAACGAATCGGAAAGAGTGGAAGATGAGAATTGTTTTGGGAGCTAATATTCAAAGTAGCTGTCGGATTGGATCGGAGAAACACTTTTCCTGAGGTTGAAAGTTGCGAAGTAATGTTCTTCCCTCGTGTTTAGAAATATTCCGAGTTTGGGGTGATTGGGAATGGGGAGAAGGGGTCTGGGCAGAACGAGAGGGAGAAAAAGTTCGTAAAGGGAGGAGAAAGAGTTGCTGAAAAGGTAGAAGCATGGTAGATAGAGTTAGTGTAAGTGTAAATATGGATTATTTTACTATGACTTTTACCGGAGAATATCATCAAACAAGGAAGGAATACATAGATTCATCTTTTGAATATGAAAAGGAAGTTTTTGATTTTGGAAACTTTGCGATAACGTTTACTTAACCGTAGATTAATTTAAAATCTCAGATTCATTTCTAAACTTTGTGAAACAATACCACCAACTTAAGCCTAATATGGTGAATTTTATTCCATTTTAATACATCGAGAAGGTGAATGATTGAGTCCATCACTAATTTCATCGTTATTCTACTGATTGAATTCAAATTTAATTAGTACTTGTGACATTATTTATATGGGTTATATGGAAGAGGAGAGACTGTTGTCTCAATCTCGCCCAAAATAAAGACGAAGATTTTATTTATTTGCATTTGTACTTCTCACTTGTTCGATTATTTCATCCGTTATTTCAGATATTCACATGCCATAAATGGGATTCATCCTAGAAGAGGTGTTCTCAGCCAGTCGATTGCGATGTAGTGACCGTCCTGACTTAGTTTTGGTAAATCTCATAAGTATTCTACGAATTCATGATGGATAGTATGTCAATAGTCATACCAGCTGAAGTCAGAACGCGAGAATAAAATTACTACCCCTGTTGAAGTATTCGGTGCGGTGAAATAGATTTGTGAAAAGCGTTGTAAAAATTAAGAAGGGCGGAAGAGAGATATAGATGGCAAGTGAGAGACAAAATAGTGTATTTCGGGGGAAGAGTTTTCAATAGATTCGCAGCGGAAGAAGAGAGGAAGAGAAGAAAGGGAGTAAATTTGCATGAAAGAAGAAACGAGAGAATGGAATGGCGAAGCTTTGAAAAGCGGAGGAAATATCATTTGAGCCACCTCCTCTTCCCTCCAAACCTTTTCCGAAAAAAAATCTCTCTCATCTCGCACCAGTGGTGCAATTCATAATTGCCAGACCAAATATTTCCCCTTAGCAGGTGACGTTGCTTGGATAGGAAGCGAAAATATAAAAATAATCCGAAAAAATAAAGAGCGAGGGAGGTGCGGGGGGTGTATAAAAACACTTACACCCGAAGACAAATAAAAAGGGTAAACAAACAGAATCGCGAGAATGAAAGAGTGAACCTTCCGTACGAACGAGACATTTCTCGGCTGCGCGATCTCTTACGGATGAGCGGTCCAGAGGGAGGCTGTGCCGTGCGGGGGCGGCTCGTGAGATAGCGGCAGCCGGAGATAAATATTCCAGGGATGAGTGCTCGGAAAAAAGGGATTGTAAAGTTAATATAAGTTAACAATTCTTTATGCGAGAGAGGATATTAGCTGGCGTACGCGTGCTGGGGGAAAACGCCACTTTTTTTACCAAGCGCTCGGATTTCTTTCTTTGATTACCTCGAGTGAGCGAGTTTTTTTTCAATTCATCTCGAACTGTGAAGTATCGCTCGCTTCTCTGCGAGGTTTCGTGATTGCCTTTTCTAACGGCTGACGTGAAAGGTACGTGTGTCGCTGCTTTCAAACAATCATTCTCATCTACGAAGGGCGAGCTTTTCGGGACGAATTTTCAGTACGATAATGGGTTAACTCTTCTTTGAAAGCTGTATTATATTGTTTTAAGTGTCGAGTAACATTTTGTATTCTCTCCTCCTGTTGCCAGTTCTCTCGTTGTAACTTCTGAGCCAGTGAGCATCTGAAAAATTGCAAAAATATGGATGAATTCATTTGCGATGTTTTTGTCGGCTGGTTTACTTTATGTTATGTCTATGTTTTCCCTATCCATTTCCGACATTATTAGTCAGTTATATTTGTGAAAATTTACAATTTTAACTGAAAATGAAGCCATTGGAAGGGAATATCCCGGGATATTCTACCTATTCTAGGTGCCCAACTCCCGGGCCTACGGAATGCATCTTGTCTTTCATCTATAACCATGTGTTCCAGTAGGTATAATCATATGTATAGTTGATTATAAAAACTAATGATTTTCGATGTTTTATTAACCTTGTAGAATATAACAGAGTGCGTATGTATGCACTTTATCCTTGGTACGCAACGTCATTCTAGAAACAAATTCATGTCATTGGATACAAAAGCTTATTTTTTGCTCTATCTCTATTTCTAAATGGGGCAGATGTATGGCAGCACAACTTTAGAATTTAAGTAAAGAATAAGAAACGGTACTTTATCCTCATCTTATTCTTTCATGATTATTCATTTTCATAGATGGATTTTTAGAAAATCCTGTCTTCCAAACATTTAAATATTTAAATTAATATTATTTTAAATTATTTTTGGAAAATGTATCTATTTGCTCTCAGTTCGAAAAGTACTGCAAATTTTCCCTTTATCAAGACTTTTTGTCCGTAATTCCAGCCTAAAATTGAGTTAAAACTATCTTAATTTGGCTTGATATAAATGCCAAATGAGTGTACTTCAGAAATATTTCTATGAAAATTAATGCATTTCGAAATTTCATCGAAGTTTTTTATCGTTGGTGTCCATATCTATATTCATATCATATCCAGACTCGGGAATAATCCACCATGGTTCAATCCACAGTTAATTGAGAGTTAGTATTCAGTCGGTCAACTTCCCTCTTTCTCGAATCCATTTATTTTACTTGTGTCTTTCTTCGTAGCCATATTTAAGATTTTTCGAGGCGAATGTTTTCATTCTTGAAATAATAAAAAAATTGCCAGTAATAGTGAAGTTATCTAATTGATTTAACGTTGTCCTTTCTTTAGCTTTTTCCTCACTTAGTATCTACTTTACGATTGAATCTCCGTCTTATGACCGCCTGTCGATTTCTCTATTTCACTTCTCAAAATCTTTTGAGCTTACAAAGAAGAATACATCTACGGAAGGTTTTTCCAGTTATTGTGTAGATTTAAGCTATGTTACTAATTCGACCTCTCCCTTTAAGAAAACATAATTGCAATATAATATCAATTCTTATGAAACAACCATCCTACAAAGAAGAACACTCCGTAACTCCCACACCAAATTTTTAATTTGACATTTTCTTAACTTTCATTGACATGAGGGTGTTAAAACGTAGACGAAACTTGTCAACGTAAAAATCTGCCAAGTGTTTTTCTTTCCAATATATGCTAGAGAATTGGAATGGAAATCCAAAAGTAATGAGAATTTGTATTTCAGTTACTTATTTAGTATTATGAGTGAAATCTGAAATGAAAGGGTTACACAGCTAATGAAACATCAAAGCAAAGTAAATCGAGGTCAGCCATTGGTCGAAAGGACGGTAGACCCCTTCTGCCTTCACTATCTTTATATCGAATTTTATCTATATGAATTCAAATTGAGTGAGAGAAAGAAACTCGCATCGTTAATCAATCATGACGCTGCTAATGAACGCTGCATGCAGAAAAAACAAATCAATCAGAAGCTTTGACGTTGGAGGAAGAAGAACGCAGCTGCCATCCTAATGACGTTCTATGAGCTGTTGGTGAAGACGCAACAAAGAGATCGTGCGAAAGTCGCGTAAGAACTGCATCAAAACAGCATACTGCCGACAACCGAAAGGATGTACAAGTGGCTGCCATTGGGGTCGAATGACGGATTACTTCTTTATTCATCATAAGGAGAGTTACTTTACCAGTCATCTGTATTTATAGGAAAATTATTAATGTTGCAATGCTAAAATAATCGAAAAATACCTCGCTACTACTCACTTTTGTTGACTTAGCGTCTGCTGTCAGCGTCATATTTACTTGTAGTATATTAAATATTAATTAATCAGTATAATACGTTGTTACAACGCATTATAGGCTACACAGCACACGGTATCGTAAAGATAAATGAATGAATGCTATTCTACATTTCTCTCTATATAATACGTGTATCTAATATAATGCATATGATAATGTATTTCGTTATCATAATAAAAGTAATGATGATATTATTGCCAAATGTCACAAGAGTAAGTGAAAAACTTGGTTTATCAGTTATAACGAATCTGGAAATTACAATAATGATATTCTGAAATTCCTATTAGTAATTCATAATTTTGCATAACTCTAATAAAAATCAAAATAGTTCGTTATAGTTGCAGTAGCATCAGATTTTTTCTGTATGAGAAGTATATTTTATCAAATGGTTGGTATAGAGTGATACAATTTTATCAGAGTGATATTAATATATAAATTTTATTATAATAGTGATAAGGTGATTTATTTGCCTATTTTTTCGCTTTTTCAATAAATGCTCACATCAAGAGAAAATTATTTGCATTCCAGTTTAGTCATACTCGGAAAAATTAGTTAGACTTTTCGATTACTTCCTTAGTAAAGGATTTTCTACTTCAAAAATGAAATTTTCCCATAATAGTCTCATATGAATGAAAACTTCATATTTCGGGTTGTAAATTTGAAATCGCTGTACCCCTTATTCCATTGCCATGATTATTTTCTCTCTTTTTGAATTTACTTCCAGTAAGAAACCTCATGCGAAGTGAAATATCGAATGTTTTTAAATGCAAGGAAAATATAATATATTTAATTTGTACATTTACAGACATCCAAGGGTAGTCTACTATTCTTAAATATAGTATAATATACAAAAAGTTTACAGTATTAAGTATAAATAAAGTAACAGGGTATATAAATTGAATTTTCTAATTTACAGAGGTAGGTAAAGAAAAAAAATTGCAGATGAGTCATAATACGGTACTATTGTAACAGAATGAGGCATTGCAATGTACAAATGAAGGTACTGATATATATGCAAAAATATAGATTTTTATTAAAACAAAATTTCCCTTATAAAATAAGGCAATGAAAAATGACAAAATTTACAATATAAAGTTGGAATTATTGTTCATACACATTGTTCAATCCATCGAATTATGAATGCAATTCGTTCTTGCGTAAGTTATGTACATTGAAAAGCCTTGTGTCTGTATGATTGAATTGTGTATTATTGTATGTTAACTGACTATGAAGAAAAAGAATATCTATTGAGTAATCAGTCGATCGGTATTAACAAATGTTTATGCATATGATCGGCCACATTGGAGCTTACTGAGCATTAATATACAATACCATGTAATTCCATATTTACTAATATGGAATTCTAAGCAATGGAAATTATGCAACATATCAGTTGGAAACTCTACTACATGGCATTGTATATTAATGCTCAGTAAGCTCCAATGTGGCCGATCATATGCATAAACGTTTGTTAATACCGATCGACTGATTACTCAATAGATATTCTTTTCCTTCATAGTCAGTTAACATACAATACTATATAATTTTACATTACACTTAACCTAAATGAGATTTTGCGCTATTAATTAGAATTGGCTGTTACCCTGTAAAAATATGAGGAATGTGGTATTTTGCCCTTACTTTACCCTTTGGCAGTATGCTTGGAGTGGAAAATGAATGAAGTTTCTCGTAGCAAGAAGTGAGAAAGATGAATTTCAGTATTCAGCTCGGTCATTCCTCAGTAGCTGTCACATAACTACAGCCTTGAATAAGACTATATTGAAAGTGAATTAAATAGATATTTTTCTCTATCCTACACCAAAATAGATGAAAATTATCCCCATCATCCTACATCATAGTATAGTACAACGGATATAAGAAAAAAAGTGTACACGGCTTTAGGGGTACTTCATATCTCTTTATATATTTATTTACCAGCCCAGCATTAACTTAGATTTCACTTAGTGTAATTGAGATTTTTTTGGCATATGTGTCAATAGAAATTTAAAATATCAGTTGCACACCTCAAAAGTATATTTTCATTGCTACGGTTCAGACTTAAGATACTCGTATCAAGCATTTTTCCATTATTTAGATTTCCTGACATGGTGAACGATTATTTTCAAATAGTGATTTCGCACTAACTCTACATCTAGTAATGTATCGAAAGCAAAGGTAAATATTTTAGGAAGTCAAGAAGGGGTTATGTTTGCAAAATATTTTGTTATAATGCCCGTGAAATTAAATACACGAGATATATGGCACGTAGCGAAGATGAAAAATCTGCTTAACTAATTTATTTTTACACGTCAGCCTATTAAAGCACATCTCCCTTATCTGTCATTCGATTACTTTATTTGATGAAAAGGCAGATTTTATGTTCGCGCGGGCATGAAGTTTCATTTTCCTGTGAGCGCAGTCGCAGCTCTTGACGCCGGAAGATTAAATTCTGCGCCTGTTCTAGAGAGGGCATTGTTTTCGCTCAGAGAGTAAATTTAATTATTCGAAGCCGTGGACTTGTGACTCGAAAATTCTACGGGCGGGCGGAGGAGAATTTTGTTTGAAGTGGCTTCCCGTTTTCGGAAGGCAAATGTTTAACATGAAAACATTAATTGTTGTTTTCGGGTTACTTTTTTGTGTCGCTCTGTACTCACTTCACGGCCTCTTCAATTGGGAGTGAACGAGCGTTAAAGGCAAAGGTCACGTTACATATTCTGTAAGAATGTAAATAGAATTTCATGTAATTACTTTTGTCGCGCATCAACGTGGACGTATTGAAACGTCTGTAATTGCTTCAAGTATTCGATTCTCGATTCAACTATTCGTACGACATTTTCCATGTAAGTTGATCGAGGAGTATGGCAGGGGCTTTGTGAAGAAAGAGGACCAGTAATTATTTCGTCCTGCGATAATTGTCTCCAAACTTTTTTCGTTCGTATTTACAGATCTCTACTAACTAAATTACTTAATCAGCTATTTCGTCCATTAGGTCTATACTGGTGATTTTTTAGAAAAGTCTCCGTTTGCAATAGCTCTCGAAACAGTTCCTCCCAATGGGCTCATTCTTGTAAGCTGAAACACTTATGCAGGTCCCGAAATCCTCGAAAACAAAGCAAACTGCTGTTTACTGAACATTCTCCAGATATTACTTCAATTCTGTATCCCAAAGACTGCAACAATGGACACAAATAAGACAAAAAGTAAAATACGAAGATTAAAATAACGCAAAGAGTATAAGAAATATCACAAATGCTTCCAATGAATTTGTTGTTTCTCATCAAATGGCCACTATTTCATTTGGTGCTTTTTAAGTATCGTTTTCCTATAAATATCGCGTTAGTGCAGTAGCACCAGTCCTTCCGTTGAAATCGCTCACCCTTGGCCACTCTGGTTTTCGTCAAATCCACCCTAGAGCTGCTTATCGAGGCAGACGTTGAACTCTGCTTCCACATATGTCCAGTCTTATCTGCAAATTCACCAAACAACGCTACGAACATTTTTGATCCCTTCATTTACGGTAAAGAAAATGGATAAAAGCGTAGACATAGGTATGTGCGAACATTTCCTTCGATAACGCCAAATTAATTTCTTACAAAATGAATCGACCCATTAAAAAATCCACCGTAGCGGTGAAAAGAACAGTCAAAATATTATAATTGCATTTAAATGCTAGAAATTTCAGCGAGAGTTTCACAAACTTGAGAGAAAAATACCTGAAGTAATTGTAATTATCAGACAGATTTAAATGTACGAGACTATTGATATACATTGTATCTATGCGTAAGTTCTACATTATCTGTATTTGCAAAGTATTATGTTTATGTTCTCTATGTTCTCTATTGTTTTTGTTTTCAATTCTTCTTCTTTAAAAAATCTGTAGGAGTTTTCTTGTAAATTTTTTATAGCTGTCGTGTGTATTATTTCTGTGTCATTCTGAGGAGTCTGTTTTCACATCTTCAGCTCTATATATCGGTAGATTAGCTAATTATCTAATTTCATTATGAATAATTTCCAGCTATGATTATTGTTTCCTAAGTTTCTCCACATTAAATTAAATACAGGTGTACCCGAAAATGGTACAATGTACCCAAACCGGTCGTGCAAAATAAATTATTTGTGGGACTCAATTTGTATTATATATGCCATACGTAAAAATTAACTTCATTATCACATGAAATACTGAATTAATTCGATTTGGAAAATTTCTCCTAGACGCAGGTCAAGTTCTTGAGCTTTGATTTGGCCTATGTATGTACAAATTTTTATGTGATTTTTACTTATCTCTGTTAAACTTAGTTTACTTTGGAGATCAATTATGATTGACGATCTGTCAACCATAATTATGTTCTTGGTTTATGTTTTACGATATGTTAACCGTAATATCAGATGGAAGAGAATACATAATTTTACACTATCTCGCCTGAGGCAGGGCCTTATTTATTCATCTAAATCGTGTTATTTTAAATTGTATGTTACGTATTTCGAATATCCGTGAAATATACTCTTTCTCGCTCGCAAGTACTAGTAGGAAGAAAAATGTCAAGTCTGCAAAAGAATGATTGATATATTCTTTTATTGCATAGAAATGGATTATTTCAGATTATTTTACGTAGTCATTGCGTAAAAGAGATTTTTTTCTATTTTAATATGTAATTGTAGGTTTTATCATCTGTAAATGAATTGTTTTCTCTCTAAAGTCTCTCTGTTCCCAACAGTTATTTGTATTATCTGTTTATTTTTTCGCTTTCTGAATTATTTATTGGCTATCGGTGGCTTTAATTAAATTTTCGCTGCTAATATACCTCTGAATACCAATTTCCTCTCTTTCATACTCACCATTAATCCGAATTTAGCCATATAAATATAATTCAGCGTAAAATAGATTTAATAAATGAAATCGGTTGTTATTCTTTATTGTGCTAATCACATTTGTTTTCTATCTAGAACAATAAATTTAGGTTATTATTTATTATAGCTGTTAATATTGCAAAGATCCCAAAATATAATAGTGAAATCCTCTATTTGCGGCTCAGCAGGTGAAGGGATAAATAGCTAATAATTGAATTTGACTATGGCAGAAGTGAATTCGTTCTCCAATAAAACAGATTATTCGAAAAATTTATCGCAGAAAATGCGTCGAAACGATTAATGTTCTGGGTAGCTAATTGGAGGAATTTTAAAATTTTTTACCTCGGAATATTTTTAATAATTTCAACTCGTTTAATTCGATATTTATCAGTTTTTTTAGGGTTGAATTTCATCATTTTTTCATTACATCCTCATTGTGCGGAATAGTATATGTTATTCTTATTATGTAATGAAATGTCGTATTGTGTGGAAGAAGTAGAGAATAATTATGCGGAGAATCATCCTCGTTTGTATCTGTACTTTTCTTAGAAAATCCTTTTATTGGAATCTCCTACGCCCGTGTATCTTCTACGTCTTAATGTATTATCTATATTTTGTTTCGAAAAATTGAGACAGACTTCCGGAGATATCTCTTACTAAGCTGTGGTATTTATCTTTATTCTGAACTATATCACTAGCGATAAGGTTAATCATGACTGATTGTACGGGAACTCCCATAGATTTGTTTTTCAGTTTCATTATTTCCAATATACTGCTAAACTTTACAGTGATCTTGTTCGTACATACCTTTGGTAAGCTATCGTCTCTTCAACGTTAGTAAGAGAACCCTAATCATATTGTAATAAAATTAATAAAACATAAATTCCCCGACTACTTTCTAATCTTCCGTCGGTTCAACCTTTAACAAGTTATACTTCATTCTTTCCTCCATTTTCTCGTTGAAAATGTGTCTGCTTAATTTACCTATATGCTTAGTCTAATTAATTAATTTATTTCTAATGAAGCCTACTAACTTAAACTTTCTGTGATCTTGGAGGGAGATGCATATAAGTAGATATGTCCAGTCTTCACGATTCTTAATTGTATTGGGGGAAAGACTCGAGTCCTATCATGTTTACGTAAAAAAAATGAAGAAATTTTTGTCTCAAATCTAACATTTATATTTCCTTAAGATAGAACCATTTGATTTCTATGACCCTCAAACAGTACTGATAGATTATCTTTCTAAGACTCGTAAGGATTCTACGAGAAACAAATTGCATGTTCTTCCTATGTTATGGGATACTGTTCTTATTTGGGAAATTATCAGTATATTAGTGTTAAAATAGGAACGATATTGTGTGAGATTTACATTTAATACGCTTTTTAGTACAAATTACGCATTATACTCAAAAGCAGGAAACAGATTATTATAAATTCACCAAAAATGTGTTTCAAAATTTTGTCTTTTATTTCTTAAAAGTGAACGAAAAATTGTACAATAGCTCTGATTTCTAATCTCTCCTGGCTAGTTGACGTTGGAATTATATCCTTATAGGAATGAAGTGCCATTTGGGAAGTATTGGGTATTCCCACGACAGTGCCTCTGTATATGAACGTTATAAAAAAATCTAGCAGAAGATTTAAAATTGTTTTGGTTAGTATTCGAATTATAAATTCAAATTATTGCTGCCAATTGAAAATATGGCCAAGTTAAGTTTATTTACGACATTGAACAAGTCTTTATTGTACGAATTTTAGTCCTAAGAGACAGCTCTAAAAATTAATCCTTTGTCAATTCTCCAGGAAAAACCTCACAGTAAAGTATGTTATCGAAGTCGCAATATTTTTCATCCATTTCCTCTATCATTCTTTTATTGGGCGGAGGGGTAAATATACATTCCTAATCAATCTTTATCATTGTTTAGCTGATTAACTGAATATACCGTTAAAAACAAAAACCTCTGATGCAATATTAGTTTTGTGGTCGGATCAGGTACTCGAATGTTTTCTCGTGGAAAATTCCCGTTCGTTATTTTTACCTTACGTACGGATTCCATCTCCCCGGAAACACCGTTGGCAACGCCGCCATGCGGACGAATCGCAAAAGCACTTTTCTTTCCTTTTCGACGATTCAGCGCGCCAAGTTATGAAAAAGTCCGCAAATCTTTTTGTCTTTCCTCAGAGGAAGCGAAGAAGTCCGTCGGAAGTAATCACTTCTTCGAGGAAGCCATTGTTTCCTTAAAGCAATCCATTTTCATCTTCCGAGGTTTGTATGGGCTCATCACCTTCCAAAAGGTGTAGTGTATCGCGTATCCCTCGAACTCGCGTGCTTTGGGAAAGAAAGGATGAGGTGGACCGTGGCAATGGGCTCGAATTATATCGGAGGGTTTTGCAGGGACGGCGGGGGTTATTTTAATGAAGGGGTGCCAAGTGGCTGAAGGGGTGGTCTCCATTGTCAATCCCTCCATCGAATCTTCCTTCTGTTGGCATTGCATTCTGGGGTCCGCGGTCGGGTCCGTTGGGCTCTTCTAAAAAACGGGCTTCTAAGGTAGAGAGACTCGGTTAATTAGGGAAAGGTGTTTGGACGGAAGGGAAGATAACCGATTCATGGAGGCGTGTAACTCTCCTTCCATCCTTTTTTTTAGTTTACCTCAACACCCTTCTTAATTAGAGGAAAGATTGTAATTATAACCCTTCGAACTCGGCACTCGATCGGTGGAGTGCCACTTCTGCTGTCTTTCTCACTTCTTTATCCTCTTCTACCAATTGGGCGAATGAGGTTGTCGAAAAAGAGGTTCCATTATTCCCGGAGGAAAGATGCTCCTTAAGATGATAATATCGCCAATTAATTAGGATCCTTTCGTACGGGGGGATGGATTTCGGTTCTCTCATTAAGACTTTAGATAGTTAAAGACACCAGAGGTGATCTTACGGTCATCGGATTGATTATGGCTACTTTATTATCGAACGTTTCTTTATCAAACTTTTCTTTAAGAAAAATACTCAAGTTATTTACAAAAACATTACGAGTGGGAAATTTATTGACTCAAAATGCTGTTATAAGATGTATATTGTTGATTTCTTTATCTACCACATATAAGAGTATATCATTGTAAATCTCGATCTATTTTTGTTAAGCACATATTATGCTGAGCAAAATTGACTCTTTATAGTTTATATTAACGAATTATATTTTTGTCGCAGAATTTTCCATTGTAGTGAACCGAGAGAAAATTTATTTAGGAATAGAAGATAAGTTTTTACCTTGATGTTCGTCTATGGTCATCTCGAAGTACTTTTCAGAAGGTATTGTAGTTTCGGAAATCGTTTTTACAAGTATTTATACAATATTTTATGTTAAAATAATTTTATTTCGAAGACAAAATTATTTTATAGTAGTCAGTTAAAAAGTTATAAAAGCTTAAGACGTCGGGGCAAATATCATTAATTTTGTAAACATTCCTGCTAATAAATAAAGTTAATATATTCGAGCTTCACTCGGTGGAATTCAATGCACAAGTTGAAAAAGATGAATAATTCGTAAATGTCAACTCATTGATGAAACTAGTTGGAAATAAATGTCTTGAAATTTTGATAAGTATAAATTTATTTCAAAATATTCATTCTAATGGTTTGTAATATCGCCATCAACATGAAATCTCGAAAATACATCACCGAAAAGTTCTCCACGGAAGGGCTCAAGTATATTATGAAAAAAAGATTAGTTAAGCCTAGAAACGGATTTTGCTTGGTGTCATTTGTTTTCTTAGCTTTTAGTAAAACCGAAAACCCAGCGGAAAATTTAGAAATTAAAATGAGATTTAAATAGTGAAACGAGAAAACTCAAACTTATTTACAATGTATTTTCCTGTCAAAAAACCTTTGTAAATTGACGAAATAAATATTGTAAGGCTCTTCAAAACATGTCAACTAGCTCAGTGTACATTATTCCTAGTTCCCAGGTTTAGGAATGAGATACTTCATGAATTAATCAAGTGCAATTTCCCCGATAAAAGATTCGGGCGTACTTAAATTGGGGAAGCCTTTTTTCTCGACATCGAATATTTCTAGCAATTAACTGTAATTTCGTAAGCAGCACACATCCAAGCGAGAGCAAACTGCGACAGAATTGCTGTTTCCTGGAATTGTGCGATTGTGAAGGTACTCTGTTAACAAAACAAGCTGCCTTGGGCGAAAAATTTCCATGGAGAAAAATTCCCCGTAGACATTTGCGAATGGACGAATAACATTCCGCGCGATCGGTCTCGTCTGAAAGTCGATCCTCTCTTGTTTTAATATTTCACCCGCGGCGATCGCCGAAGCGAATTAAAATTCCGATATCGAAGCACCAATATAAGCCATCCAGCATAAATAAAAGATTTTTCCGCTTCCGTTTGTTCGCCGATGACCGCTTTAGTCTTTATTTTTTTACGCGCTGACCCCTGATCTCCTCCCGTATCTCCTCTCTCGTGACCTTGCTTATGATCTCTTGGAAGTAGGCAAACTAGATTTCCTTATCCATCAGCTTGCTTCTGAGACTTGCGTTAACTTCCATACTAGGAAAAAGTATGGCATTGTGTGGCAGAACTCTACTTCCGCCCACAGCAATAGAAAACTGCTCTTTGTTATGAATAAGATAACGCTTAGGAAAAGGATAATTTATACTGTCATAATTTGGGCTATGTTTAAACCAAGAAGTATATTCTTTCATCCAGCCCATCGTCAGTGTTATTCAGTTCAACAATACTAATTTAAATAAATAGACACCATTAACATTGTAATATTTGTTGTGTTTGCGTCTTATACATGTAATTAATCTGCTAGAAAAGTTTGATTGTTTTTACCGTCAGCATTTCTTCAAGAATTTTCATTTTAAGCAGGCATTTTTATTTAGAGAAGTTTGGATTTAGTGTTTTCCATGCAAATATATTTGAAAACTGCGTATTTCTGGGCACTCAGTTATTAGTTTAGGTCTTGTTTCCAACGTAAATTATTGATAAACTATCAAATTCAGTATTCCTGCTAAGATACCCGGGTTCATGTCGGATAATAGACTTTTTCCTCGGGCTCAGGCAGAATTTTTGGCCTCAAAATGCAATAAATGACGCATTCGGGTTTAGGAATTGGGCCGAGCCAGGAACAATATTTCCGTTCGTATAGACCAATGATAGTGTGTCCTTTAAACACGATTTTCCTTACCTTTTCTTTTTTTCGCCCCATATCTTGTGTCTTCTCTTCTTCGATTCCCTAGCTTCCTCTATTCAATTACTTTCCCTTTCTTTGAATTCACTCGCAGTATCAACTCATCCATTTTTTCTTTTATGCTCCTTCAAATAGAACCCTTTTCTTCTCTAAGATCCTCAATATCCTCTCATTATTTTTTATATCGGCCTGCCTTACTTTCTTCACTCTACGTCAAACTCATAACTTAATCGCTCCCAGGCCTCCGATCACTTGAGGTTCAATCTAATCGCATCTTTGACCTTTTAATGGTATCTCATCGATCTGATTAAATGGTGCAAGCGACAAAGAAATATAGAGAGAACAAAGAGATTCTTATTCATCGGGAAAATTGTCGCGGTAGGTTGGGAATAACTATTCCCCTTAGAATCAGAAAATATTGCAGAACTTCAGAAATTCTATTTATTAGCTCTTTCAATGGTCTAATTATTGAAAAATACATCTATAAACATTAATATTGACGCATATATTGCGGAAAATAGTTATCTATTGAATCATACTACTTTGTTTTAATTATGGCAAGATACCTGAAGAAGAAATCATGCTTGTACTATTTTCAGCGGCAGTAGTAACCTTACAGCAGAACCAATATTTTCCTTATCTTTCTTCTACATCTACATACGTACCCTGCAAGCCGCCTTTAGGCGTGTGGCAGGAGGTGCAAGCACCATGACTCTATTTTCCTAGTCGATTATTTTCGCGTATTGTTCTCGGAAAAAAACGAATTCTTGAATGGATTGGTTCTAGCATCTATTTCTCTGATCTTTCTCGCGGTATCAGAACGGCCTGTATAACAAGGAGGGCGCATAATTTAGGCTACATCTTCTATGAACGTACCTTTTCTGCCCTCTTTCTTCTAAAGATTCCCATCCTGCCTCCTGAAGCATCTGTATAACGCTTACCGATTTATCATAGCATCTTCATTCTTAAGAAATAGATAAAAAGTCAATAGGATAACTGCGAAAGTAGGCGTTGCGCACCATTTACTTGGGAAGACAATTCTTACATATTCAATTTTTATTCTTAAAATCGGAGAGGATTTCTGAGAAAAGAAATTTTCTTATCGTGCGCTTCAAGGTAGATTCGTTTACTAAATATCGTTAATATCAATTATATAAAGAACCTGGTCTAATAATTCTAATAAAAATAACTAATGGGATGAATATTCTGTTTATAAAACTACATACATTCAAGGAAAACGGCTACCTGGTAGAATTCCTTTAGGAGAATATCACTGAATATACATGCACATGGGAAATGATCTGCCATGCACCACTGGCGGCTTTCGAGGTTCTAAATTAAATCTAAAATCTGTTAGTGTGGATGGACAGACTCACGTATGTTTGATTTTAGGGCAGCACAGCAAATAATGGATAATATACTACATTTATGCCCACTAAGAAAACTGGACGCAGGTTGAAAAGAACTAAATAAGTTCAATCCAGTGGGCTTGTAAATGATCGCAGGACTATGGTATGGATGAGTAATTCCTCCTATTGTATTTTAGTCATGGTTTTTAAAATTATTCGCGTAAATTATTTTGAGCATATTTTACAATATTATTTTATTCGATTCAGAGCTTTTCACGGATAACGTATAATAAAATACAGATAGAAATGAGATCCCTCTTAATACGACCATGGTTTGCCGGAGGGCTGTATTAGAATAACTCGTTTCTATCTTATCCGATCCAAACGTTGGATATTTGAATGGTGATATCTGATATGCTGATTGCATGAGAGGAAAAGTCTTACCGATAAACTCCACGTTCTTCGATTGGTAATCGAAGCAACTCCTTTTCCGGGGCCTCATGGTCTTCCCAACTAAATGGTTTTCTTTAGAACTCAGTATTTATGCTCATACCTCACGAGGTCGAGGCATTTTATCCAACGTGGGTTGAATCACATTCAAAAATAGGGATGGTGTTAAACAAGTCCGAAGGTAGGAGTTAGAATTTTTTCACTCAAACAAGAGCTCTCGTCATGTATGTGCTCTTATACACATTCGAATGAGGATACTCGTTCCGGTCAGCTCCCTCACCGTACTTTGACGAGTGTTTGTTTTACTCTTTATTTTTTCATCGCGTACGAATCTTTTTCCTAATGCCGTTTCGGCGCACTTACGCACGAAAGATTCGCATGTCGGAGAAATCGAAATTTTTCGTTTCTAAAAAAAGTAGAGAATGGATCTAAAAGCTTACAATATCCAGCGCATACTGAGGTGCTGAGGTGCGTTTAGTTGATTGTGGACAGACTTTATAATTTCATCTAGGTATCTTCGCAGGGCATACAGGGAGGGTTGGAACCTTCCGTCAAGTTCCCGTGATTTAAGCCTCTCTCCTTTACCAATGATAAGTTTCATACGCTTTTGATAATGTATCTCGAGAAATGGGAACTGGAAGAAGCCGATGGAAAAATCATTTCCGGAAGACCTGTTTCGGAAAAATATTTTCGGATTTCCATCTTCATTTCCCTCCTCTTTCATATTGGAATCGTCCCTACTCAATCTCTGCGTACGCAACTCACCGCTGAATTTTAGCCTTTAACCCTTAGATCAAACTATACTACATCATCTTAAAAACTTATATAAATCTTCACAAAGAAGATAACTTTCCGTTGTTTCACTACCAATGTCAAATGATTGTTCAGGTTTTCAGGCTAATATTTCCAGTTTGATTTTGAAAAATATTTTATACTAATTCATATTTTTTAATCAGTATCGGTGGCATATGGGGGAACAAAATCAAATCTAATGAATTATTGCAACTGCAGTTTTCATCGACTGACTAGAAAAAACCAGAACAGTGCAAATAAGAATATTGGTAATCTTCATTTATCCCTCCGAAGATGCTAATGAATGAATATTTCTGATTAAGTTATAGCTATAGCATTATTAGTTCGCTGTTTTCTGAAAGATGTATAGCCAAAGTTCCTATATTTTTCAAGAAATTTTCTTAAGGAATTTCTTTCGTTATGTACGAGTAGTTATTACACAAAATTATAATAAAACATACTAATACTCTTTTAGTTCTAGAATATGATTTAACTTGAATGAAAAATGAAATTTACATCCAATGGAACACTTGATTAGAGTTTGTAACTGATTTAGATCATAATTTAAGAATAAATGTTTCGCTTTCCTAATTAAGAACTAAAAGTAGTTATGTAAAAAAGTCAAAAAGAACTTTTTATCATGTATGGCGTGGTAAACTAATTACATATCTTATTTTCGTATGTATTTGGGTTGTAACATGAAGATAGCTTGGTTATTTAGTATTCGGAAGCTTTATCCATGAGATTTTGCAACTCCAAACTAAAATGGTTTATCCTTATGAGTGCAAAGGCATAATGATGAATTTTATTTTTTTTCGTGTAGTTTTTTATTTCGCTGTTGTTATACCTTTTGGTAACATTATGAAAGATGTCCGCAACCGTACTTTGTAACTTTTTCAGCAAATATCCGAGATAATCCAAATGTAAGAGCCATCGATTTCGCTCATTTCTCATGCCAGCATTTTTCTCCTGCGCTGTAGGTTTTCTCCATGCAAATGAGAAGAGATTCGCAAAAACGCGTTAAGCTCTCAACCCCGGAATGTAAACCAGAGAGGGAAAAAATGAATTCTAATCATAATTATGGGAGTAACTCGTTTATCAGCGCTTCTGTCTCTTGCGAGGGAGGAGAGGATGGGTCAACTATGCCATTTCACACTTCTTTTCCACTCCGTACATCTTTTTCTCTTATATTTGCGCAGTATCCACCGACTACATTTCCAAGGAAATGTCAACTTCGAAAGGGTAATTTTTTAACCTCAAAAATGATACTCTACAACGGTAATGACTGGTAAATACATACCTGTGCGACATATTGATTCTGTGAATAAGTATGTTTCATTCACTTCAGGCTTTAAATAGAAGATGGATTGTAATTAATAGAATTTATCCGTATCGATTTCTTGCATTAACTGACTGTTCACTAAATTTAACATCTGTTCCTTGATATTTATAAACATAATTTTTACACGATGTTTAAGTCGATGCACTGACCACGGATTATGTAAATGTAAAAATCACTGCCCTAATGGATATGTTGTTCCGTGGACTTTATTTTATAAAATGAAAGTATAAAGACAAACTTGCTTTTTGCATCGCAAGTAAAGTAGTAGTAGTATTGTTAAGTGCTTCGACAGCTGAGTTAACTTAGTACATGTGGGCTCCCATCGGGAATCGATTCTGGGACTGCTTGCAGGAAAGGCGAACATCCCTACTTGACTGTTCGGAAGCCTATGTATAATGTACTCATTATTCAAGATATTTACGATCTTAACTACGTTTAACCTATATAATGTATATGTATCACAGTCATGTTAATAAATGTAAACTACTCTTTCTTTCGTTATTTAGATAGCAATTATACTCTAAAATAGAATAGAACCTAACAGTAAAGAATAGAATCTAATAGCTGCAGCATTCTAGGAACTTACCGTGAATGTGGGTAACTCAAGTAGAGTGTTTGTTTCGTTTTTAAAAAGTATATAATTCCAGTCGAAATTCTGTGGAACTATCATTTCTAAGAAGCCAATTATGTGTTGTAACGTTTTTAAATAATTATGGAAAAAGTTGATGATATGTTTACATGAAGTGATTACTCATAAGTTCAAAGTAGTATATAAGTTTCAAATTTTGGTGTAACGAATGAGAATAGTAAAGGTTCTTTAAGCATCCTCTTTGAACGAAATTCATAATGCCAACAATAAATCCTGCGTCGTTATTTCAATTTAACGCGAATTTCAAACAACGAAGACCAATCCGCGAATTCTTTATCCAAACGAAAGACTCAGCGAAAGGTAAATTTCGGAAATAATTTCGGCGTGACGTTAAAACATCAAGGAATCGCCTTTTTTCCCTTCTCTAGCGTATCTTCCCCTTCTCTCAGCCCATTTTAAGCCACTCTTTCTGCTACCCACAGCTCTCTCTCTCTCCACACATCAGCACTCGCATACGGAACCATCGAAGCATTAGGGGAGGGAGTGGCTTCGGAAAATATTAAAATGAAACAAGGGATGCGCACACACACGGGGTTTGTATCGCCCACCCATTGCAGCGTCGCGATGGTGACTGTGAGCACGCATGGCGGAAGACCCCCCAAAAGAGTGGGGATATCCCTAATTTTTTCCTCGCTTCTCTACATTTTCGTCCCGTTTAAAGAGGGATTGTCTCGTAAGTAAAGGGACAAGTAATAGGCTTACGGAAGATTTAAATGTTCTTTTGCGGGAATCATAAGGGTTTTTCTACGGGTCGAGGTTTTTAGATGCCACTTTTTGATGCCCAATCGTTTGAGCGATTCGGTTTTATTAAAGTAAGTTCCGAATTATTCGCGAAGACGTGTTTTGTTAGGTTTGGTTGCATAAGGTAATAAACTGCTTTCGGGTCCATTCTTTTTAAGAAAATTCATTGCGGTTGGACTATCAGTCCGGGGTCAACGTTGCACGATAGTATTAGTTAATAATAACATGACACAATACTTCGTACAATACTGCAATATATATAATACATAATTATTGACGATAGCTGTACATAGCTATAGCAACTACCTACAATAATAAGCTGTCATGATATAAATACTACCTTGCTACAGTAGTACAACATATACGATACTATAACAACACAACTGTACAGTATTCCAACCCTATTTCATCTGCAAGTAATACTTATTCACATAAAGCTAGCTTACTAAATAAAAATTTACATATATACTCATTTTTTTCTATGCATCCCTTATTAGTATTTAAGTTAGCGCAAGTATTAAAGCATTGGATACAGCTACCATAGTACGGGGAAAAGCGCCCACCGTACATCACCCAACGAGGCAACTCACTACTTCACTAGCACTTCATCAACGGAAAGCTCACTCATCCATATAATATGATCTACAAAGTAGATCCAAAAATACCTTAATGATAAAAAACTCAAGCAGGGAAATTATTCCATACCATAAGAGCGCGATTTAAAACGAGAATTTACTTGTATTCGTTATTTGTTGTTTTGCTGTCACTTTCTATTCCCCTACGATTGGTATACATTCCATCGAAGAAGAAAACCTTTTTGGAGGACCCCATTATAAAGATGAATGAATGATATATATGTGAAATTCCACTTAGATTCATCTATTACCGATTAGAATTACGATTAAATAGATTACGATAATTGCGATTACGATTAAAATTAATAATAATTATGCATTTCTCGTAGATTTTTAACGATTAGTGTGCATTGTATTATTATCTGCCATTTGCAGTTACTTTGTATGTATCCGATGATGAGTTAAGGTTTTATCAAAATCGGTTCTCATTTACTCGTAAGTTTCGTATTCAGTAGTAAATCATCCTAACTATTCTAAAGATCCTCATTTCATATCTATAGGCATTCTTCCTAGTCTATCACTCACATTTCTCTGAAATAGGAATTTGATTAGGTTTCTCTCATTCCAATGTCTTCTCTGTTTACTGTTCCCGTCAGATCCCATAAATTCCGCTACAGCTTTCGACTTTCTGAGCATAGCATCGCAACTATTTTAGTGTGACTCTAAGAATAACTTTCGCAGAAATCCTTAAAACGTATTTCATTGCCAACGGATGACCCGTTAAGATGACATGAAATTCTAACATTATCGTTTTTGCAGTCAGTAACATCAGTTAACGCTTAATAGTTAATTACTTCTTCATAGCTTAAGATGTATGTGAAGTTGGACGGAACACAATTCCAGCTAAAAGTTGCTTAAACTTCAGATAAAGTTCTCTGGCCGTTTTAAGTTGTTAATCATTTAGTCTCTGATTCACGTATCGGATCACTTGTTGGTCCGATGTTTTGGCAGTGATCCAGTTTTCGGATGCGGAGATCGACGGATGCAAATTTTCCGCCATCTGCGTTTTTATCTTCCTGAATTGTAAATAGGCAGCTTTTAACTCGCCAGGCTCTCATATCATCCTCTGCCGATAATAGCGTCTTATATTTCACGTATGGTAGAGTTTAAATAGAAGTTATCAAATATGCAATATTTTGGACGGAGTATGCTAATAAAACTGTAAATCCTAAGTTCTGAACAGTACAATGAGATTTTCCGCTAAAGAAAAAGGGACAAGTTTTAGCATGTCGATAAGTTATGTTGCACTCTTTCTTCTTATTGCCTTAGTACTGAAAAAAATAAACGCTAAATAATTATCTATTGGCCTTAGTGATTAAAAAGCTATTCTGACGGGTCTCAAGTTTTTTTTTATAATATCGTGGCGCTTGATAAATCTCTCCAAAACTATGTTGAGAAGATAAAAATATTTTCCTGAAATTATTTCATATTAACGTCGAATTAATGTAGCTGTTGAAAAATCAAATACGCGCATTGGAAATCAATGTGCTTGAGAGAATTTTACCTCTTATTTCCATATGACAAACTATCGTAGGTAATACGAATCAATTGATATTTGCGAAAGAATTTTTTGTGACAAAATTGAGCTGATTGGCTTGAATTCAGTAGAATATTGTATAATATAAGTAAATTAGATAGAATTAGCAATTGATTACCACAGTATTTTAAAAATCGAGGCCCTATTGACTTAGCAGCCTTTCAAATAAATTAATGTTTAATTATTAGGATATTTGATTGGATGCTGAAGGAGTTGAATGCACAATGATTAATTAGTTTGACAATCAGTCTAAGCCCTTGATTTAGTTTTGCTTTTTCTACCACGCTGCGTGAGCCATTATTCCCGTGATAACTGCATCACGATTTATTTCGATTGCTTTGATTGTTTCTGTTGGTATATTTGTCTCATGCATCCATTGTTATGTTGAAAAGTCTGAACAGGACGTGTGAAACATGGCGTCGAGGCGTAATGGGCACTCGGAGAGCCTAATGAACGACTTCCTCCACTTTTGCCCTCGAAACTCAATTTTAATTTCAAGTTTATGCGTTTGCTTCGCAGTAACGATAACTCGTATGGACACATTCACAGCTACTTTGTTTCTTTTTATGTGGCCGTTTCCGACTCTTTTGCTATTTTGTGTTTTCTATGCTGTGTCATGCCCATGTCTGAATATTTCGAACCTTTATTTTCGGTGTAGAAAAGATGATTGCATTTCTCACATTTTCCCTACATAAGTACCCCTCGTTGGTGTGAAGGACTGTACTAAGTTTAGAGTAAAAAAAAGTTATTCAAGTATTTTTGGAAAAGAGAAAGGTATAAATAGATCTTCTCTTTGACATGAGATGTAAACTGACATTCGAAATACATACATATATACATACTATAGGTACGGCTTTATCATTTCAGTCGAAATTGGAAATAAATGGTCTCGTATTAAATTTAACCTGTTAAGTATAGGTAAAAATAAAACTTAACGCTAAAATCATGAGAAAGAAGGAAAAATAAAAAAATATAAAAATATAAATTCAGTTACAATAAAAATATGTAATTTAATAGAATCGTTGTAATTCAATAGATTTACTTTTAGTTTGACAGATGTAAGGTATCCATCTCGGCTTGATGCTCATCTGTTCCTAAAATTTTCACATCATATAGTTTTATTCATTGGACCGTAGTAATGTTAGTAGCAATGACCACGTTATTGCAGCAAAATAAACTTACGAATAACATTTTTCTTAGCGTTCTATAAATAGTGACCATAATGAACTATCCAGCATCTCTCATATACGAACCTTTCATATTATCATAGCCGTTTACGAGACGGAGGCAAAAGAATTGATAGAGAAATTATTTTCTCTCTCGCAAATTAAAAATATTTTATTCGTGTAAAGATGTTGGCAGATACCTTGATGATGTAGAATCCAAACATATCGCTATTTAACTCTGCATGTATCTACGATAATATCCCCACTCTATTCGCAGCTCGTTTACAGTTAATTTTTTTTCTCGGTTCAAATCATTCCGATTGAATACGACGAAACCCTGACATTGAAATTAATTTTCTCCAGGTTTGAGTTTATTTCTGTTCGTGTCAGCCATCAACTCCGTTTTAAAAAGCTTACAATTGTAAAACCCTCGCCTGTAATTTGGAACGTGCGTAGAACTTTCTCTTCTGTTTCCTGCTCTTTTATCACGAGTTATCTGCTGCTAACTCATCTCCTCCACCCTCGAGCAAATATTTTATGCGTTTAAACGTCAACCCGCAACAAAAGCAATTTATTTCTCGGGGAGGAAAAAAGTCAGTGGGGTCGTTTGTTTGGCTCTCCCCCTCAATTCAACCGAGGGGTGGGAGAGATATATAGAGAGATTGGGTTAGATTAATTGAGAGAAATAGGCACATTTGCTCTAACCTAAATTAAACTCAAATCTAAGGTGCTACTTTTATATGTGTGACGCGGGATTCGTATACAAATCTTGTTACTTTTAGATATTTGTTTATTTATTCATATTTCTTAGCGTTCTTGCCGCAGTTTGATCCTCCTGTCGTAGCCTCAATCCTTATTATTCCTTGAAAGTACTTACTACTATATATGAATTTTATAAGACTATCTCGTTCCAAAGTTCTAGAGTAGGAGAATGTTACAAATTCCTAATTCCATACAAATATTCATTGTTACCGCTTAAGTAGTCTTTAAACATATAATCACCCTGAATCTCATTAATGTTTGCAAGCATTCCATTGTATGCTCATAAGAACTGCTCGAATCGCCTTATCTTTTTTATAGGGGCTTAACACTTCTCTTGTAATTTTAATATTCATATAATGGAACCACATATGGCATTTCCAGGACAGTCACTATATAAAAGAGTAATGAAAATGATCACGAGGAATGATAAAATCGTTTATTCGTGTGATTATAATAGGTAATCACACGAATATCAGTGATTTAAGAATATAATTGGACCATCGGCGTTACTGGAAGAGCCTCGTGATATAATTAAAATATAATCTTTCTCATTGTCAGTAATCAACTCTGTTTGAACCCTTGTTCTTCATAACCGTTGGTTACGAAATATTTGGTGAGGGAACACAAAGCTTACTAAGCAAGATGAAGTGAGTTGTTTTAATGTCCTTTCTAAGTACCCATTCACATGATGATTTTTTCATTTATCATTGGAGGAGGAACCTTATCGAATGACATTAAACCTAACCCTCCGCTTTTACTGTGGTCATCCACAAAAGAGCCGTACGAATCGAACTCATACAAATTGAGAGTAACATTTGCATTGAAAATAAGAGAATGAGCTCCCAAACTCCTCTATCCTGTGCCAAATGGATACTGACAAGACCATTCATTCACCATGATATTGTAAGAGGGTATGAAGTTAAGGAAACGTCAGAATAAAGAGATGTCATCATATAGAAGAGCCCTCTGGCTGTTGAACCACTGTCATCCTGTAGTGTCCTTCCGTTTCCTCGCTTGGAGAGAGTGGTCCATCAGGGCGTGAAAAATCCGGTGATCCGCATACGTCCTGAGGTGCTCCCGATGGCCACTTACTCGATGGGGAGAGAGGCAGGTGTTCCAATCACTATTCTATCCCTTCGATTCCGTTTCCCTTCGCTAAGAGACATTCAGATAACTTCCTGGTGTTTCTTCGATTCTTCCTTCATTATATCAATCTCCTCAGAGAGGGCATTTAAAATGTTAATTTAATTGTAGCTCTTCCTTACGAAAGAAAACGAAACATGAATAATAGCCAACAGAAAAGTGTGCGAGCTAACGTAGAGAAATATTTTAGATAGGTAAAATGATCGCAAAAAGTGAGACAAAGTTGTTAAATCCGACATATGTAATTTAACCCAAAGTGAAAAAGTGAAGTAAGAGTTTACGGAAAGAACATTTGGAAAGAAAAGATAAAGCTTTAGCGGATTCCAAAACGTAATTGCATGAAAGAAGAAGTACTGGAGAAAACCTGTAAGAATACTATATCTAATGATGTTTAGTGATAGTTGAATGATTAATGTAATGCGTATGTTAATGTTAGAGTTAGGATCAAATCAATGTTAGCTCTCATTTACGAGTAAGTCTATAATAAATAAATCGATTCATTTGTAAGTTTCATTTTTCCGTCATCTATAGATCAACATTTAATGAGCTTCCAATATATCCGTGACTGATATCTCTTCACTTCTGTTTATCCTCAAACCTGTGCAATCTGGCGCACATATTCTTTTTATTTCCAGATCTCCTTCTGCTCTGTTCGTGTTACTCTGCTTTATGATTTTTCTTTTTCTCCATGTGTATGTTGAGTTTTTCACCAGAATCGACTTACAGTTACTGTTGTATAATATTCGATAATCACCGTAGAATTAGCATCCAATGAAATGTAAATACGTTCAAATATAAACATATTGTAACGCAAGTATATGCATATTTCATTTCGGATAAAATGTGATTAGAGATCATCGTCTTACTTTTAGCCCTAACAAATGAGTACTTAAGTGGAGTGGTGTACTTTACATCATAAAAAGATGGCTAAGGATATGAAAGGAAACAATATCATAATATATAAAACAAATCAGAAAGAATCTTATAAGACTAATTTTTAATTTAGAAAGGTATGGAGACAATATATATTAGTACCGCATCTTAATTAGGAAAAGAAAATTGGAATACGACTGTTAGTGAATAAGATATTGAACATATAACTTAAGTCGTTTGTCGGGAAAACGTCTTCTAGGTACCCAAGTACCGGGAAAAACAGTGTGATTCCTCGAAGTCAGTAATCGTGGTCTTCTCCGATGCTTCGGTGCTTGGAAGACGCTGGATCCGACAATTGACTAAGGAATTGTTTTAAACCTCTAATCATATTGTGAGTGAATAATTCATTATTAAGAGTGTCCCGAACATGTTACCTTCCGTTTTATCTCCTCATTAAATGATAAATGCCTTCTCTTTTCAGACGAAAGACAGTGACACGGCGCTGCACTGTGCTGCACAGTATGGTCATACAGCCGTTGTGGCGCATCTTCTGGAGCACTCGTGCGACCCATCCATCAGGAACAGTCGCGAGGAGACTGCATTGGATCTCGCGGCACAGTACGGAAGGTAAACACACTTAGTCGAAAATCACGATGAATAAGTCTAATGAATTCCCCCATCAAAAATGATAGAACTAAATTTAGCTAATAAAAATGTACTGCTATTATTGCATATATTGATAATAATGATCGATCATCAATAGAAGTGCTGTTTCATACATTCTAAATGAAAGACGACCCGAATTTTTCTTTTCTGAAATTTTCTATCATCTTATATCCTTGTAAATCTGATATATTTATTTGGTATACCTCTCACATTAAACATCGATGTGGATATGCAACGGTGATTATTATATAAGGTAAAGACATTAATATGTATATACACATCGGTGATTATTATATAAGTTATAAACCGCGGTTTATATAAGATGTATGATGGGATGTTGAAAAGAACTTCCCGATGTTAAACATCCAATCCTCAAAGATCTAATTACGGGTACAAATCATATACATAGTGTTCGTTGTTTCTCTCTCTTTCCGGAAATTTATTCTTATGAACATTTCTTGTATGCCATTCCATCGATTAAAAAAAAAAATTCGCATACGTTACCTTTGTAGCCTGGAAAATAGGACTGCGCAGTTTTCATATACAATAGTACGAGTTCGGATTCCAAAAGTTTCGTAATGGCTTCCAAATGTAATGGACATTGCGGTTCATTTTCATGTCTTGCAGGTTTCGTTTCTTTTAGATATTAAACTGAAAATAATGTCCTAAGAAATCGAGTACCCAAGGAAGGGAAATAGAATAATTTAGGTCCAAATTTAGGAAATTTTCTACCAAAATTTTATTGTCCGGAAGAATAAAATATTTTTTCTTATTCAGCACCGTATTAACGAACGATTCTAAGCCAGGGATGGCGAAACTTTTTTTTAACAAAATTTAGATACATAAAACTTGAAGGGAAGAAAGAGTTAAATTTATAAAGCTAATTTTAGACCATATTTATCCTCAACATGAGAATATTGATATTTTAGTGAAAATCACGAGAGTTCATTTCGGTGTTATATTATCTTTATTGAGAGATTTATATTGAAACTATCACTCTTCTCATTGCCACAGGAATCCTCTGCTATTTCGTGCATACGTGCCCATACTTCGCCATTCACTCTGTATACAATCTCTGACCAATATCGAAGCAAGTATGTTCTATCTTTCGAAAGAGGTTTCCGAATTTACGTCAATATTCAATATCAGGAAATTCAGTAGAAATCTGATGTATCTTCCATCGTTTGGAATTGCCGTCAGGAAGATTATTCTGCGACTATAAAGAGAATATGAGCAGGAAATGTTGGTTTAGGGTAGCGATTCTCAGGGGACGTATGCGAGGAGATGAATATTTTGAAAATCGGTAGCTGTAAAAATCAACAACACTGTCGTCCATAAATATTCTTCATTTCCTTCCTTGGCTTCCCGGAGTGGAACGGCTTTTCACTTCGCTTCATCGGATTGATATATTTGTAATGCATCGCCGTGGTTTCCTTCTCCCTCATCCTTCTCTTCAAACAACTCTTGCTTTCCAACTCATATCTGCTGCTATTTTCCCGATCACTCTACGCTTTTGTCAGATTTTAGGCCGAAAGAATATCTGCAAAACTTGGAATTACTCATTGCTGAAAGGGTTTCGTTGAAGTGACCTAGGGCGTTCTGCAGAATAGCTGGCAATTGGACCGTTATTTTTAGTATCCATCATCGACCTTAGAAATCACCTTGTTGGTAAAAGTAGAGTATTTGCCGACGACACGGTAATTTTCAGGGAAATAGAATTCAAGGATTATATGTTAATTCTGTCGAATGATTTGTTTTAAGAAATGGCGCAAAGACTAGCAATTGGAGCTTAGTGTAGACACTAACTCAGAGTTTACTTCTTCGAAAGGAAATCTATCCGAGGGAAAAACTTATTAACATGAGAATCGGTTAAATGTCGTAATCCTCCCGAATAACTTAACATGTGGAGCCCACATCTGTAATATATGTGGGCGGGCAACTAAGGAATTCGTAGAGAGAAGAGTTGGTAGGAGCGATGAAAAAGTCCGCGAGGAATGCAAGAGGCGTACTAGAATTGCTTCGGCAAGTCGGTGAGCGTTACTTGGATCTTTTTATGACATAGGATAGGATTCTTCAAAAGAAAGAAGATTCAAACAGACTTAATTTACTTAATACTATACTTAGTACAATTAGAGATAGTTTGTTCGTAGAAAAGGTAGCAGATATTATTCGCCCTCCTTGTTACATATGTCATTCTGCGAGGAAAATCAGAGACATACATGCTTAAAACTATTTGCTTCTAGCTTTAATATTTTTTGCGAACTATTTGAAAAAGTAATCGATTAGGAAAGTAGACTTACAGTGCATGCACCCCCTGTAACACGTTGAAGGGTGTCTTTCAGGGTATATTTTTAGCTGTAGAAGTGTGTTGCACTGAGAAGAATTCCTTCATAATAGTGCTGTACACTCCCGTATTGAATGCAATTCAATGCAGTAAAATAAAATCAACTTTATTTTGCGTTATTGGGACTAGGAAGTTCCTTAATCGCCTGTGAAAAATAATTACAAAACTCATACATACACCTAGGTAGTAAAATTCATACTTAAATCAAAAAGGTATAAAAAAATCATATACTAAATTAAAGAAATTATGCTCATTAAAATTTTCGTTTGTATACACCTAAGATTATTTTTCATATATCGCATTCTTAAGCGTCGCAGAAATTAACGCGGATGTGTTGTGTTTAGCTACAATAATTTGCATTTTATGCAAAAATTTTATGTTTTTTGTTTTCATGGTTTAAACCAATCAAATCACGAATAAAATAAATTTATATATGCATCAGTATTTTATAGACGATCGTGAAAGAATCAGTTCATATTATGTACACGTCATGTACTATTGTAAAACAGTTTGATTATATGTTTTACTTTTATTAGTGACTCTGAGATAGAAAACCTATTGGTAAGATTTTATGTTAGAAAAGGATCTGTTAAAAATTTTGGATAAATAACTCAAGCTTACTTCTGGTTTCAGTTCGGATCGACTATTTACCTTCTGATTAGAAACGTCGCGATTCATAAATTTATAGGTGAATCTGAATCGGTCATTTTTGCAAGGATATGAATCCCTTTTATCAACCCTTTAAACACGCTGTTCCTCCATAACTCGATTTCAATTAACGTGTGTCTATTAATAGTGACGTATCGATTGAAAGTGGCTTCGCTTTTATTTGTCTTTACGTTTCAATCTAAGAAATAAGTACCTTTATTTTGGTCATCTAATTTTGTTACTTCTAAGGAGAAAGTTATTACCATTGAACGTAATAAGCTATTTCATTGAGTAATTGTTTTTTCCTCAGATTGGAGACGGTGGAGCTGTTGGTGCGGACTCACCCCGAACTTCTAAATCCCTTCTCAAGAGGCCATAACTCAGCCAACACCATTTTCCCCCACACACCACTACACCTCGCAAGTCGCAATGGCCACAGGTAAGAACAACTTATAAGTTTACAGTCATAGAATATGCCTTTTACTTGAATTTCTGGCGTTATGTTAGCTCATTCTCATTGATATCTCATTCATAAGGAAAATTCTTAACTCGTTAATAATTTAATAAGATAAAAAGGAGAATGTTTTCACGTCGTCATGAAGCATTTTAATCCGATGTCGGATGTAGGATTCCCCAAGTGTTTTCTTATGCTCTCTATTCTGAACTTTGCCATGCCACCTTCTAGGAATTTGACAATGTGTCCGTTCCATCGGTCCTGTGGTCTTTTTCTTGGTCTCTTCACATCTCTTGGTGTCCAGTTTGGAACTGCTAATGTCCAATGGCTATCGTTTCTTCTCATCACGTGGCCTGCGTAGTATATACTCATTTTAGTGATCGAAAATGTTTCGCTTAAAAATATTTATCATTTATATTTGTTGCCAATTTAAAAATTTCGATGTCGAATTATTTCAATATAGGCGGAACGCCTCTCTTGTGCAGCCTAATGCTTTCTGAATTAGTAGAATTTTATATTCAGCCTTTCCACGAAGAAACGTCCCATTAGCATTCGTCAGTAGGGAATTTCGCGAACAGAGTTACCTATAAGCAGATATATCGGTACACGTTAAGATATTTAATTGAATGCTCGGGATAGGCACTATACTATGCTAGTTGGGCGATAAGAACCTTTGGATTGGAAAAGGGAGGTAAGTGAAAGATAAGAGTATGAAACGGGAGATAGTTGGCGAGCAGTGGGATCATCTTTTTTGGCGCGTGTGTGGGCTCTTCTGACGGTAATAGTATTGTGTGGGAATACAAAAGCATATTCAAAAGGAAGGCGGCGATGACTGTGTGATTATTTGCCGTGTCCGCTCCAGCGACGTGGAAGAAGTCTGGAATTTATCATCGCTGGACCGACGAATTTTTCTCTTCCACTTCTTTCATCGCCACCTCTCTTTGCTTTCGTTTTTCTCATCCCAAATCTCGTGCAAGCACTTGCTCTGCAAACGAACCCACTAGAGTTGTTAAAATCGCTTAGTTTACGCGGTCTAATGACGAGTGGATTAGAAAGTATTTCTGTTTTAACGACGCATAATACTTAACGACACTCGATTACGCGTGTAATTGGTATATTTAATATTTAAACATCCCGTCTGATTACCGCTTTTATATTTTTTTGAGAAAATTCAGTGTTGCTGTTGGTTATTCTGTTTGAAAGCCGCAGAAGTGAAATTTCTTTATTTAATATCCTTGCAGAAGTTATTTTGCATAGAAAAAGACATCGTCGCTTAGCAATAGAATCAAGGGTCAAACAAAAGAAAAGGACTGTTTTAGAGCTTTCAGTGGAGTTAATGCAGTACATTCAATGTTTGAAACATTTTGCGAAACGGATGTTTGACTAAGAGCAAGCGTATCGAATTCCGCACTTTTCTGCGGATTTGTCAAACCGTCATTTCATAACTATTCGTACTATTGGTCTAGGAATTGGAAAAATATTCCTATCATTACTTACATTAAAGCATACAAACCCTTGGTGTCCTGGGTGTTTTATTGGGATCCTTACCATTGTTTCCCTTTCGTAAAATTTCCCACGATTCTTCTCCAGTTCTTCTCTCTTAGAGACTCTTGAGTGATTTTATCATTCAAAGTTCGACTTTATTCTCGGCAAGAACTTGGCAGCCAACCATGTTGAGAAAAAGGGTTGCTTTTATATCCCGTTGTTTTATGTATTCGTTATATATTCTCTGAGACCTTTCGGATGTCTCATCGTCTTTCATATCTCAGCTATTACAATGAAATGCCCACATTGTACAAGTGGGCATTTTGGAACAAGATTCCTTGTTAGCTGGGAAGATATAATGTTCGGCGGAAGTATTGCACTAATTTTGTTTTCCTCCAGTCCGCAACTTACCAACTTATCTTGCCATTGAAATCTTTCCTTCCTAAGTAACGTGTAGTAGTGAACGCTTTCAGTGCTACTATTGTAAATAATGAACTTGGTAAAAATCCACTCCTAGAAAAGAAGACTATATTTTGTAGACATTCTGACGCTACTTAATTGGGGGCTCTGATGTCGGGAAGATTGAGTAATTGTAATCTTCTGTAATATTCTTACAGGGCTGTTGATGTAGTAAGGTCTAGAGTTGCAAAACCAGTCGCTCAATTCTTATTGTGTGCAATTGCGTAGATTACGTATTTTTTGTAGAAAGAGATTCTCTCGCCTCTAGTCCCCTGTGTTTAATACCACCACTTAAATCATAATCATGAAAGGATTTCAGAAGGTAAGAAAGTTCAACGATATCAGAAAGTTTTCAATTTTCAGATTTCAAGTTTTTCAATTGAATATTTAGTAATACATAATTGGAAATGTTTATGTTCGTATTTTATAGCATTTGAAGACCTTTGAAGACATAAATTATCTCAAGACATATGGTGCGTCTATTGTGGAATTCTGTAAAATCGTAGATGCTTTAGAAGAAATTTCAAAACAACCCGTGAATGCAGTGTTGTATCGGAATCAAAGATCTAAGTCGATTCTTTATCTAAGTACCTGCGGTACATTTATTCGTAAACTTCTGCACGTGTTGAGTATTAATAAAGAGATTGGGGGATTTTTGAGGGATTTGAAAGCTCTATCTAACCTACTATGTCTGCTTCGGAATCAAAAAATAATTATGAAGTTTATCGTTTCTATTTTACCACCACAATTTTATTAATTAAGAATTTATGAAACACGATGCTCATTAATTTAGGAATTTAAAAAGAAAACCGTTGGGAATTTATTAAGAGATTTCCAAAGGTAATCTTGTTCCAATTTCGAAGTCAAGGATTTAAGCGAAACGTGTAAATTCTATTTCATTACCGAAATGAATTTATTCTGGAATTTTAAAACATATCATGCATCTATTAATGAATCTTAAAAGGTATTAGGATTACACAAAAGAATTTCAGGGCGTTATCCGAAATCAGAGATTTATACAAAATTTATATCGATTTAATTTCATCCCGGCGACGAAAGAAACAATCGTCCAACGCGATAGTCATTTATTCGTGGATGACGCTCTATAGGAAAGGGAGAAGTTTTAGCAGTTGACTGGATATATCCATCCTCCTAACTCCATTTCTTTTTCACTCCTCCTTTCCGCTCCTTCGTTCGGAAAAAAAGATTGAATTAGATTTTGATCATTCCATTTCGGCGCTGCAAATGCCTTCTCCCTATCGTAAGCCGTTATGAAATTCTCGTTGGGTTTTTTAAGCCTTCAACCTGCCCAATCATGTTCGATTCAATTTTTTCTCCGCACCCCCACTCCCCCGGATGGATTTATCGTTTCATTTTAGCCGCCTGTGGACTCCGGGCTTCAACCGAGCATGTATGAAAAAGGATATCGTCACGCTTACATTCATGCCCGCCTCCCGTCCAGCCCCGCTATCAACGCCCCTTTTTCCGACTCCTAAAACCCTTTTTTACCCCTAGGCTTTTTTCCCGCACCCCTCCCCTTTTTCTTCCTCATCTCTGACGATACGGATTCGAAAAATCTCTCCGCCTGATCTATGATGTCTCTCTCTAGCGATGAAGTTCTTCCGAAAATTGCCGACTTGACCGCTCTTTTTATCCGCTGCTCTTTGAGGTCTTTTTCGGCGCAAAAAGAAATTTAGGATGTTTCGGGTGATTTCTCGCGAGCGCTTTTCTCTCGAGGGAGTGACTTCTGCCGTTTAATATTTTAGAGGTTATCTTTTCTCATTTTTGCGCAGTTTTGCCGATGAACCCTCTATTTCTCTCGTGTAACCATACGTCGAAGCTGGATCTGTGAAATTTTAGTCAAATATATCGTTGAGTACTCTCTGAAATTCACTAATAAAATCGTGATCTTGCTGAACTCCATTATGAGAATAAAAATAAATTATGAGAATTAAAAATAAACTCAGATAATTATGAATAAAATTTTCGGTTTTCACTCCATTTCAACCCAAAACAAGCCGATCGTGCGAAAACGTGCAGTTCGATGAAGTAAGTGTTGAAGTAATTTCCATTTTAATTGTTCGTGGCCGTGGTTTTTAATTGACGATAGAATTACTTTGAAATTCGTGACGAAAATTTTGTGAAATTTATAATTTCGGTGTTGGAACATGAATTATTCAGAAATAGAATTGATGATTGTCCAATTTTGAATGCCATCAATCCTCATTTGGAAATATCTATTCGACCTTCATCAGAACAACCTTCATCGGGACAACCTTCATGTCGTCAATAATGAACAAAGAATTTTCATCTTTATCAAAATGGAATTTTCGTATTAATATCAAATTACGGAAGTTGGTTATTATGTAGTCCTCTACTTGGCTCGAGTCGTAGTTCGACTTTATAAATGACGAAATAGTTTGTAAGATTTATACTCTTTGACGCTTTTCTTATTCCAACGATTTCCGTAACGTATAGCGGCAATATATAGCAAATTAGGTCAACATCTGATAATGTCACACAGTAAAACCTATTTCGGAGGGAAACATGTTGACTCATTGGCTATATTTTTCTCGTCTTCTCCTGACTTTTACAATAAAATGATTTAATCTGTTTTCATATTTTAAAATCATTGCTAAACCCTTTTCCATCCATTTCAATCAATCGAGACCATTCGTTGAAGAAACTATGTTTTAGACCAAAATAAGGATCACTTGATCAAGCGGAGAAACCGCGATAAACGATAATATTTGTTCCTTTCTTTCTCTGAAGAGATTCGTCTTAGTTTGCTTCCTCATCCATTCCTAGCATCCATACCTAGCACCTTTGCATCGAGCAGATAATAGTTTTTCCACCCGAAAAGGCGTATGGAATATTTAATCTGGCCGTTTCGCGTGTATTTTTCCCACCTAGTGGCGAGCTTCGGACAACGTCCGTCAGAGGAGGCACATATCACATGGGGTCCGGTGGAATTCCACGGCTGCGATAGAAGGATCCCTTTTTTCAGACGTTAATTTCCTGTGCGGTGACGCGCCCATCTCCCTTTCTATCTACTCATGTGCAAAACGCACTCCCTCTTCTTTCTATTCGTCGAATGCCGCGGGCCTATCCGGAAGCTTTTTCCAACTCGTTTTCTAAACGTCCGCTAAATGCCGCCGCTTCGATATCGCCTCCGATTATGCATTCGCGCCGCTGTTTATACTCTCAAACCAAAATGGCCAACGAATAAACGGGTTATTCGATTCGGAGCGAAGAATCGCCGATCGAGGAATTTTACTCTGAATATCTGTTTACATGGAATGAAGATAGTTGCACCGACTGCAAATTTTCTGCTTCTTAGTAATAATCGTCACCTTAGCGTATAAAGTCATCCTCCTGATGTCAGTAACTGCTGACTAAATGTTAGTAGTAATAATCATTTCAGTCGTGCAATTCAACATTAGGCTATGAACATGAACTATAAACTATTAGGCTACTTCTACCTTCAGAACGTGGAACCTTAAATTAATTAAAACATACATTTACCATTTCTAAATTTAAACCAAAACTTTTGCTTGTAAACTAAGGAGGAATTTTAATCACTCATAAACCACGAAATAGCATTTGAGAAAATAAATACTTTCTCCTAACAAAGAGGAAATGTAGTTAAGAAAATGTAGAAAATTTCCAACTATCAAATCGTAAGTAAAGATATAATCTATCTTTCCATCTCCGCTGATGCTGAGTCTACCCTATCCTTACTCTTCTTTAAGCTTGGAGAAATATCGAAGGACTATATTTCCAATAACACCACTTGGTACTTCATGATTATGTTTTATTCTGATTGTGTATATTTCGGATACATCGGTGCCTAAATATAAAAACTATTATGAAGAATACGTACTAGGATCGAATCAAATAAACTAAATATAATTATCTCAGTCTCACATTATGGAGTATCAGCTCACAAAATCTTCGTCGTAAAATCCGGGAAGAACCTATTCTGTAGTTGATGCCGATTTTATCTTTTCCGTGGAGACATTCTCCGATGACACTTGTTTTACTCTCAAATTGGAAATTCGGAATTAATCAACACCGAAATATCGGTAGAAAAAGTATTACGATTTATATACTTGAAATTGATTTTTGTCGCTGAGATGATGGAGTATGAGCTCCCCAAAATTCCGTCGTAAATTCGGAAAATATAATTTCAGCAATTACTCCCGATTTTACCTTTTGCGGCGACGTTGTGTGATTAAAATTATTCGGCGGAATTTCAATCGAAAAAGAGAGAATAACCGTCGGAAATTCATCGCGCAAAATAAAAGGACTTCGGGAAAAACTCGGCTCATTCACGCGGGATTTGAGCGTAGGAGTTTTATATTACCGTCGTTAGATTTTCCTCGGGATTATTTTTTATCGTCAGCGAGCAATTCGGCGGATTAACGCCGTCGAGCGCGATCTGGAAGTGCTTTTTAAGATCGAAAATAACGATAGTCGAAAGCGTAAATGGGTTACTGTGCTGCTGTTATTATTTTTTCTCTTTCGCGGATTTCGATTCCATAAGCGATGTCATCTCCGGCCTATCACCCCGCCGTCCTCTGTGAGCCCCGTCGTATGCCGGAAAGAGAGTTCGGATTTATTTGGTCCACCGTAAATCCCCTCCCGTTGAAATCTCCCCATTTTTCTCCCTCCCCGATTATCAAACTCCCCCTACCGCACCTTTACGATGTTTTTTTCGTCCTTCCATTCACATCGACGATGGATCGCCGATATGAGTTTTACGTCTCTACTTTTATGCTCTCCTGTTTATGTCCGTGCTTGTTAATGGGCTCTCCTAACCCTCGGATGGCTTCTGTGCGTTTGTTCCAGAGATGAATTCGTTGTGTTTTCTATTTTTTCCGTACTTAGGCAACGTTAAAACTAAGATTATGGGTTTTTTAGGGGAAGGAAATAAAGGAAGTGATGTTAGAAGAAAGGAATTGATGGAACATTCCCCATACCAGGGAAGTGTGCCCTTTTTTGGCATAGACGAGATTAAAATGAAAATAGCTGTGGCAACAGAAGCCTTTTGTAAAGATTTGCGGGGTATCGCCTGTAAAAATCATCTTCTTATGAGGATGCGAAAGGTAATTACAAGCACTAGTTCGAATGTAGTGAACGGAGTATATAATTTTGTTTCTTCTTTAAATTTTACTGTAATAGACAATCATGCATCAGACTTAATTCATATTATAAAAGAATAAAAAAGTTTCATGCATTTTCTCTCGTCTTAATTCCAATACTTCAATTTCAATACATTAAGAGTTATATTTCTCATTATTTTGAAACATTTAAAACGTTAAATTTTGGGTTTCGTCCCAAACTAATTATCATCTCAGTTTAACCTTCATCCATTTTCTCGAGTTTGTATTCTAATTATTATAAGAATTAATATTGCGTAGTAGCTGTTGATGAAAATTCACATTTCATTTGTAAAACTTCATTTTTTAACAAGTAAAGACCTTAAATCTCGTAACGTGTTCACCCTTAGAGGAGAGTATCTCTCTAACAAGGCAACTTCTTGAATAAGAAGGAAATATGTAGGCGAAATTGCATTCCCTATCGATGAAAATACTCGAGTGAAATAATCTTTGCCTTTTAGAAAACATTGTTCTCTGGTTTGTATTTCCTATGTCAATGAAGACATCTCAGACGCAGGTTGGGAATCCTCGAAAGAGAAGAGACTAGAAGATAGGTTACTATTGCTTGATATATTTAAAGACAACACCTATGCAGAGGACGTAATCGGTATCATGCTTGCTACTTCGGCCGATCCGACAAACGGCGTAAAAGAGAAATAGATGTTAAGACAAGTCGTTTTAAAGACAAATTCTTTGAGCGAACGATACGCGATGGTAACAAAATTAAAGAAGTGATCTGTGTTTACAACTCTACACGCCGAAAAACGGCTATCAAGGTATAAATGTAGATGTTTTCTAAAAGCCTAATTTTCTAACGTTGTAACAACTAATAAAGTTTTCTGTAATTAAAATAGTTTGAGTTTCTGAAAATCAGATCAAAGTTACCTTAAGAAAACATGACGGATTGAGTTGCGACTTATTGAAACTTCTTCTTAATCACAGAGAAATGAAAAATCATTTAGTGTTTGTGGACTCTACTAAGTTTGTTTTTATTTATCTGTGATTTTTTTAAATAAAATAATTGCTAAATCTTTGACGTATATAATTTCGGTTCTCTATTTACAATTTCGAAAACCGAATTAGTGCTCTAATGTTTAACCGTGCATTTAACGCTTCTTGTATTGCGTTTTTCAATTCCGAAATGTGTATCGCACTACCAATAACCTCATCCTTATCTTAGAAATGATTCATTCATTACCAAAATCCATACATTGGCTTATAAACCTTGTGGTCGTCAATTTCCGGGATGTCACCACAGGAAACCTCCGTTTTCCTTATTATGTGAAGTATAAATTCCGAACTGACAGGCAATCAAACTACCATTGCTGATAGGGAAAACTGACGAAGAGATTCATATTGCAAAAGCTATATTTTCATTCTTCTTGGGAAGCAAGTATCTCAACCGTTCTTAAAATTCTGATGTCCGAATATAATTTGAGCTATACTTTGTCATGAAGAGACCACCTTATATCTCACGGCACCGTGTATTCCGTACGGGGGAATGGCGCGCGCTGTTCGTACTGTTCTATTAGGAATCAATTCTACTCTATTCTGGATGTCTATAAACACAATTATCGCCAAATTTTCTTTTCTATGCAAAAGTCGCAACAGCTTCACTCTCAGAGGAGAGTATATCTCTAACAAGGCAACTTCTTGAATAAGAAGGAAATATGGAACATGATAATATATTCCCCCATTAGATTTACGTGGTCTCTTCATGACGTTGGACGAAGTATAAGCGGAATATGATTCTGGTTTTATCATCGAATCCCTAAGAATTGCGAATTTCCAAAGGGCGTTTTCTTAATTTTTAAAAGTTTGGAGTTAGTTTGCGGTACCCTTTTGGGTCGATTGATGTTTTTCTTTGCCTTGACACATATGTTTTGATTTTCAGGGCCGTCGTGGATGTGCTTCTGTCTGCTGGGATGGACGTGAACGTTCGAACGGCCGCTGGCACTGCTCTTCATGAAGCTGCCCTGTGTGGGAAGACGGACGTGGTCAAGACACTGCTAGAGTCGGGAGTTGATCTCTCTGCAAGAGATGCTGGAGGTCACACTGTTTTAGATGTTTTGGGCCAGTTTCCCACCCATGTCACTCATGACATCATGGAAATCATCCAAGGTAAGGCTTGTTTGTGAGCTTTCGTAATATAATTATGAGAACTTTGACAGTTGTATAGTCTTGCAAAGAAGGTTGAAATGAAAAAGTACCGTAATGAAGCAACGGAGTTCTTATCGCACCCAGTAACTACGTCCGAAATTGTGGACATGAATTATTATGTCTGTAATTCCCAATATACGCGTAAATAATATGACTGATGTTATATTTTCTCGGGAGGAATTGAGTTATACGAATTTTCTCCGTTCGATTTCGCGATATATATGCAAGTTTACATCTACTATAGTTTTAATTGATGATTTACCATCTCTAAGTCTACGACGGTTTACCTTTCGGTTCTCGCGTAAAATATTTGCATCTATATCTCGTTCGTATGTAAAGTTTTCGATTCCTCTGACCTTTTAAACTTAAAATATACTCGTTAAATGTGTAATCGTGTTAAATTTTCACGCGGTTGATAACTTTTAAAATTTTTACTTTAAACTATCTACTTTACGCCCCCAACTATAAAAGTCACGCTGCAACTTAAAACCCTAGATAATTCTCAGGCCATCGTTCAGTGCTTGTAAATTTGAAGTAACACTAAAGCTAAAATTCATAAAACGGTTTTTAATCTGATTCCGAAATTCATTAAACCAAGCTATCTATCCGGAACTTCATTTTAACCTCAGAAATGAAAGAGCTAATTAACTATCATTAAAAATGAACATTGTCACCAGGTTGTATGAAGTTTTCTAAAATGCTCGAATATGTCTCAGGAAAAAGAATAAAATGTTAATCATGATGGAATTTTGGACAATTGAATCAATTTTCTATGATTTCATTGGCATTGCATTTCCATTTTTCTTTAAAATAATGACTGTAAACAGTAAAAAATAATTTTGAAAATTAAATCTGAAGATTAAATGACTTGTGATGATTGCCCCCATATGTCCTCCCCTTTGGAAGTTAATACAGCGAGTGAACCCCGTTTTAGGACTACGGAATGTCTGCGTGCCTCGTCATGAGATCACATTGCTGTCCCCACCCCCAGGTTACAGGGACCGCCCCCGCTCGCCCCTCGGTGGCACCCGCCCCGCCGCCGATGGGGACGCGGGCGGGGGGCGGAAGGAGCGTACCGGGGCCGAGGAGGAGGCCCTCGGCGAAGACAAGGAGAATGCAGACCCCCTGCCCCCGATTCCCACCTTGGGGAGCCCTTACGAAAACGTGCGACTCACCCCCAAGGGAGGCAGAGAGTTGGGCGACGAAGTGCTGGATGAGGAGGCGGCGGTGGAGGTGGACGAGGACTCTTCGCCTGGGCAGTCGCCTTCCAGGTGGAGGTACTTCGACGACGGCTGTCACAGACATCGGAGGCATCGCCCCCAGGGGAGGAGGCGTGGGGGCAGAGAGCAAGGCCAACCTCCCGATGGGGACGGAAGAGTGTCTGCTGCCTCCACGGCTTCTGCGTAAGCATCTTTTGCCTTTTGTGTAATTCAAATTGAAGCCGAAGAGGATTTTTTGGTCAAAGACAATTCGATTCACCGCCATCACTTCTCCGCGAGTATTTTTTATATGATATATATTATAAGCGTACGAGATTTATTAATTTATTGCAAAAAGCTTTCTTATATTGAAGGAAATGCTTGCCCCAAACCAACTATCCTAACCAACCCAACACAGCAAATTATGATTACGTAAAAAGTAAGCGTATGTTAGAAAGATGAAATTTACTGCATTCTATGCAGAAATAACAATAGTCTTAATAAGAGGCTCAAAAAACTCTCCAGTCCCCGCTTTGGCGGTGACCGTCGGGTGCCAATTCAGGGAGTTTCCCAGAAGGTCCTTCCTTCTTGCTCCTTTCGAGGAATTAGAGCCCGACACGGTCACCGGTATATCGGCGACTGGGGTTTTCGAACATCTTATTCATTAACAGCCGAGTTTTATGATTTACCTTTCAATAACAATGATATTTAATTATGGCGTGAGTCTTAAGGATTATGACTTACACGTGCTTACACCCTTTGCTGACTTTTGCTAGCCAATGCTATGACTTCTTTTCTGTGAACTTGTTACTGTGTCTTTAAACATATTACGGGCCAACGAAATTTAATTCGCAATTTTTTCCTGTGACTTAATTATCGGTCACCCCGGAGAAGAGTCCATTCCATTTTAAAATACTTAGCATTCACGGTATCATCAATTAATAATTAACTTCTAACTTGAAGGAAAAATTCCCAACTATTCTACCAGTGATATTTAAAATATTGTGTCTGCAGCAAAGAGGATCTTCCGGAGAAATGTCCACTGGGACTGCTTAAATCTCATCTAGTCAATAGATAAATGTTGGTATCTGCAAATACATGTTGAGATCGCGTTAAGTTTATGTCTTACAACTTTCTCAATTTGTATTCTATTAGCTGTACTCCGAATCAAAATTAAACCGGCTTGAAATCTCTACCACTAGTCATGTGAAATTCCAGTATCCTTTGAGAAGAGGAAACATTGGTATTGGCTCTTTTTTTCCTTCCCACCACTTCCGACCGACTTTGGCTTGTCTCCTTATGCGCCTTGCTTCCTTTAATCAAACTATTTCCTACTGATGAGTGTGAACCATAAGATATTCATCGACTTCCTTACAGTAAATAGTATAATTATTCTACCAAAGTTCCTAGTCCCTTCTACAGGTTAAACTTCCGCTCGTTCATTTAAAATTCGTATCTTTTTTCGTAGATTCTTAAGCCTTCATTTTGCATTTACCCCATCGAAGAAGATACCTCGTCTCCGACGTGGAAACTTTCATCACTTTTCTAGTCTTTCTTGTTTTCCGGTATATCCGCGTGCTTCTGTACATTTTTAAGGAAAAGTCGAGAATTAGCTGGGAGATATTTTGAATAAAACATGAACGAAGAGTTTTTCAAAACTTTTCTGCTTTGGTCGACCAGATTCTGGACTTGCCGCATCCCCGCTCCTTCCTTCCGAAGTCTTTCGCATCTCATTTTTTCTTCCTTTCATTTCTCTTCATACATCTTGCAGCATCACATTTGTATCCTTTAGGACTACAACTCTTAACATATTCTCTCAGAATATTTTTCGCACACATTTTTAATTTTCATTTGCCTTGGTGTTTGAAGCTCGGGTTTCTGCTCTTGAAATGTCTCAAATTCAATATATCTTATAGTAGCTATTGGTCAACAATAATGCCGCCAAATATACATGCACCATTTTCGAGCGGAGTACAAGTTTAAAATATTTCATGAATTTTATTGTAATTGTGTGCTTAAGCCAGCATAGAAAATATCCAACGTCTGTTGGTTTCAGCAATTATCTGCGAAACAGTGCGTTTTTATTCGAACGTCGTACCTATCCCCTCAAGAAAAGATTTTTTACACCGAAGTTCTCCTTCACCACTGTTTAAGAACTACTAAGCCTCATGCGTAGTGTGTTCGTCTTTGACGAAAACAGTTCCGGGTTCGATTCTCTTTGGGGGCTGATAAGTGCGAAATGACCTCAGCTGTCGAAACACTTTAAAAAATACTTCTGTTACTAGTTAACTAAATTATTCGATAGCACCACTGCCCTTCCTCCGATTACAGCCTACTCATGCCCCTATGATTTTCTATGATTCGCAATTCTTTACATTCACAGAATACGAAAACCTAAGAAGTAAGTTTCTGTCTCACCGGCTTTCTTCAAAAGAATAGTCGCTTCGGAATTCGAGATGACTTTGTATCCTACGCTAGATGTTGGCCATTTAATCATTTTCGCCCGCGAACCATGTTAGAAACTTAATAAACACTAATTTCTTTCAAGAAAATTATTAATCCGACCATATCATATTTGTTAAAAGTAACTAATTCCATAAGTTGAAAATGTTTATGTTAACCGCTTAATATGTTTTTCTGTACGCAATTTAAGTAAAACTTTGGGCAATAAAAGAGTCATTTTAATGAGGCTTTTGATTAGTTACTCATATTTTAGCTGTCATTTTACTAATTTCCAAGAGTTAAATTTCGAGAGTTGAAAACCAATTTGCGTCGTCATATTATCACAAATCGGATGAACTCTTTACAACTTCGAATTTAAGAAATGACCATACGCAATAGCCATTCCGCAATCCTAAATTACAATTTCACAATTTTCTGTTTTCCTGTATACAAAAGAGGAGTTTATATTTTCATATATTCTAGGATTCAACGGAATCATACATAAATATCCTAATATATTCTCTGGTGGTAATGAAGAAATTCCCAGATGTAACAAGGAAAATGTTCATTCTTTAGGGAAGGAAATGGTGTCCATAGGAAATGTCTTGCTTATCTCTCCCTCGGTCACAATATTGATTGGATTCAAGGAAGTTAGGTTATTTGGGAACAGGATATTTGTGGGCGGGATAAACATGTATACTGCGTCATGTACCCCTTGAATTTTGAAATAACTATTAATGCTAACCATTTTTTAGAGAGCGCTCTCTAATTTGACCCATAGCGCAAATAAATAGCGATTAATTTTCACTGTTGGTGAATTACTATCCTCCCTTTAGTAAAAAATGGTATTAATATGTTTGCAATCTGTATTTATGTAATTTAAGTTCATCGATGAGATTCATATATCCTTTTTCCATGTAAGGAAACAATTTATCGACTAATATATTTATTAATGAAAAATACTACATTTAATAGATATGTTTTGAATTTCGTCGATTCGGCATCGATCCGCCAGTAATTCCGCTTAGTAGCATTAAGAGTTTCGACTTCCATGCTATCTTGTTCATATTTTGAGACCTCACGGAATCTTACTTTAGGCAACTCTCCCTTGTGACATTAATTCTGATACTGCGATAATTACGATACTGCGTATATCCTGTCGCCCCGAAAAGGAATCGCACCTGGAAAAAAACATCTTTACCGAAGATAAGCGTACTATTTCTGTTTTAAATTGTTCATTATCAATAATTATTTGATTTCTGTGAGACACTTTCAAGAACTTGCAGACACTTCAAGAACACAGACACTGCAAGACACTTGCAGACTAAAATACTATAGACTATCAGAAACCCTCCATTTGCCTAAGAATTCTTGCGTTGAATCTTCACAAGGTTGATCATGTTTCAAATTGTCGTCGCCTGTGGTTTTAATCCTAAAACAAGAAGGAAGTTCATGCTCGAATCCTTACTTTACCTGCTTTTCAAAAACAATGAGACCAGTTATATATGTGGTGTTTTCACTCATCAAGGAGCTGCTAGAGCAACATGTAGGGGACCAGACCAACTGATTCATTCTATTCCTCAGTCTAACGTCTTCCTTAATTTCTTTCAGATCGCTGGCTTAGCATTTTGGAACTCCTGTACTGACTTTATTTGAAACCCTGCCTCGGCGAGTTTATTTAGAAAAATGTTATCCAATTACCTATTAACCATAATTTGACTCAATTTTATTTTCCTTTTATTTTCTAATATCATATCTATGATTATTCTTGTACTTGGTTTCAGTTTTCCTTATTTTTGTTTGTTTCTGACTTTTGTTTTTTATATTTACTATCCATGGAAATTTCTCACAGCAAATACAATTATAATTATTAATTTCTCTTGCAACTATTGAAATATTTTAACCTTTCTCCTCCAGCAGTGGCTCTGAAGGGCTGACTCCTCGTTCGGTGCATTCGCAGCCCCTTTCTTTGCCTCACTCTCACCACTTGCACCACACGCAGCAAGCCCTCTCCAAATCCCTGGATTCGAGCTGTGTCTCCGAGGACCTCTCGGATCTCCTCTCCCGAGACGCCGACCGCGTCAGCATCTCCTCTGGCTCCAGCGTCCCTCCGCCCTCGCCCCTTGCAAGGGCCCCAGCGGACGCCGAGGCCACCACCAGTTCCAGACACCATCGACGGTGCAGTCACGACGCATACGTTGCTATGGGACCTGGACTTAAGGTCTCGGTGAGTGCTTCTGTACTTTCTAAATTCCTGGAGAGTACATTACGACTATGTGATGAGTATGAATCTTTATCATGGGTTATATAGAGGGAACTCTGTGATTCATTTTGCGGATATGGATGAAATATATCTTAACGTCGATAACCCCGTTGATATTCCGTGGCTCTTCAACTTAATTCATGAAAGATCTCCAATTAGTAGAGCATCGAACCGTAATATTTTTCGTTCCGGTTTTTGCTCAGGCACAACCAAAAACAAACATCAGTTCCTCTCCTTTCTACGCTTAAACATTTAAATTTATATCTTTCAATTTTTATATTTTACAAGTGATATTTAAGTTTTTAAACTATCAATTTTGTCGTTTTCAATGTATAATTTTCAAAAAGTATTTGAAAATAGTATAGAGAAATATATCGTGATCTAAGTATACCGTACCCCTCAGATGGATCGATTTAAGTCCCTGTTATATTCTCTGCAGCCAACGCCGCCCAAGAAGCCACCGCGGAGGAACCTGTCAGTGTCACCAACGCATCCACAGTCGGCCGAATGCGGCAACGTGGCTTATGAGTACCTTTTCTTGGCGAGAAGCGGTCACAGAGGTCACGAAGACGGCAGCCTCGCCCCTCCGGACATCCCCCGTTCTTCCCAATTGCACTCTCCTGGAAGGGAAGTGGCCGCAGCTGCCATCAGAAGAGGAAGGAGCGTTGACCAATACGTGGAGATGAAGGGATTCGGTCCCCGGCACGATGAGCTCGAAAACAGGCAGAAGAGCATATCCAGAAGGAAGTTAAGAAGGCACAACGACCACTCTTACGAGAACTACGACGCTCCTTGCTGGAGAGGTACGAGGGATGACTGCATGGTGGGCAAGAGGCTATCGGAAGGAGATGTGGGATCGGGTTGGGGGGATGATGGGGGCGTGGGAAGAGGGAAAAAGACCAAGAAAAAGAAGAAGAAGAGGAATCTGACGGCCATCCCCGTGCCGCTGAGTCCGACGCACTACCAACAGCCGCCAACACCGGATCATCCGCCGCCCTCAGCGCTTCAGGCGGAATGCAGCATCTTGGAGAGAATTAGGCCCCTCAGTCAGGTGGGAATACTTGCCTTAGTTAATATTCATTAAAACGGTTTGCCGATTCCCTCTGAATCTTTTCATAGATACAATCGATGCGCTTTCCCGGCACTCCTGGTAAATATCATATTGGGAATTACAAAGTCGGTTTTAAATTGTTTTTTCCGTTCTGAGGAGTTTAAGAATAGCTTCGAAATAGTATTTTTTCATTCCAATATTGTCCCATTAAATTTGAAAGGAAAAAGTTTTTATTTTAACGAGTCTTAGAAAACTCCAGACTAAAGGGATTTTTTTCACTCACTTTTTTCTTTTCTTTTTTACTTTTTCACACTCTTTGTGTTCAGACTTATTAAGTATCGAAATTTGATGTCATCCCAATTTTCACTTTCCTCCTAATGCCCGCTTGCTTGCACATATAAAATCTCTAGCTATTTGTTTGTGGCAGCTTCATATCTGTCTTTCTCATGAATAACTGATATTCTTCTGAATATAGCTTTCACCCTAAAACGCCGGATTTTTTTCTTTGTAAAGTAAAACTACATAAAATAATATTTTTAGTGTAAATAAAATAATCAGCAAGCAACGGAAGTCTCTGTTTGCAGAGGCTCTCACTAGAGATGAAGCAAATTTATTGATCAAATTATTGAAGTATATACATCTTTGATGTCGTCATATTCGATGTGATAATACAATCAATCTAGACGTCAATGAGTTAATTCAGTTTCAATTCTGGCTGATCCAATTTATAACCGAGTAAATCAAATATGTTTCGCAGATTCAAGAAATTTGTAGAACATTTAATTTGTTACAATTCTGTAATTTAGTTTGATTACACGTAGGTTTAAATAAATCTGTAATTTAGCTCGTTAAATTTTGGTATTCCATCCGAGATAATTTTGTAAACTGTGAAGAGGAACCCAAATACTTTTACAACATTGCCCCTCTCTAATTGACTATGAATGCTATAATATTTCTCCTATCGAGGATCGGTTTGAATACGGTGAATCAAATTTGCACTATGGTTAATTTTCTAGGCGTTAATAGACTCTTTATGTGTCTCATTAATTTAATTTCGGCGCCTACAGATAAGGAGCATTTTAGCTGACCGTTTTTCTAGGTACAAGAGGCGTTAGCCCCGTGTTTTAGGCTATCCGTATATCATAGATTCGTCTAAGTAGGCAACCCACCTGACTCCTGTCCTTTTAAATTCGGCAACTTTTCTGCTTCTCTATTCTAGGATCGGAGAATTCACTTTCAACTGAGAAGTTACTTTACTCAGAAGCGTAGAGGACCTTTTAGTCTTTTGGTCTTTAGGATTTTTCTATTTGTTGGTTTTCCACCCTACATTTGATAATCTTTTGACCCTGACCTTTTGAAATCTTTTGAATTTTTCCTGATTGAATTAATTCTTCCATTAATTCTAATAGATTTGAATCTATTTATCTGTTTTCTTGAATTATATAATGATGATATGATATTTCGATTAAAAATGTAAGTAAAATAGGGGTGTAGAAAAATAACTGTATCCTGATTTATCAAAGGAAATAACGAAAAGAATTTTATTGAAATGTTCATCCTAATTCTGCATAAATATCCGTCTTGAAAACTCGGAATAATTATATATGATCATGGAAATCGACATGTTGTGAATTTTTTATAGTTGTATTGCAGGTGAATCATTTTAGGCTGTTTAAATCAATACTAATGTTTAGTCGACATTTGTGGCTTTAGTCTTTTAGCAGTTTACATCTACTCCTTTAAATAAATCCTTTGCTGTGTTGCGTTTATTTATTTTTAATTTTCTCATGCGTATGAGAAGACACCACTGAGGTATAGGAGGTGATTTTGATAGTTGTATGATCATTCATTTTTGGTTATTTTTTCTCGTTATCTGTCATTAAATTATGGAATTCAGTCACTCACTCACTTGACGTATTAATACTTCCTTCTTCCTCCTTAATCATCTTCTCTCATCGTAACTTAAATCAGATTTATTTCATCCTTGTTAACCGTCATTTTCACAATACATGTTTAACCGTTTCTAACGTGAATTATTAGTCTATCTTCTTGTTCACATTTCTCTCGTGCATTCGTAAGCCTTTATTTTCCCATTCTCTGTCGAGTGGAGTTGAAGTGGAGTGGAGGGGAGGTATTCAATGAGAGAGGGAACACTTCTCCATCTATCGGGCAGACGGTGGAACTACTCGGGCTTAGTCCTTGCGTTTAACGAGCGTCAAAAGTGCAGGAGTGCGTTTGACTGTCTCACGGCCCTCCTTGTCTATCCATCCATAGTTCTCACGCCCTCTCTAGGGCCGGACATCATCCCTCAGAACAAAGCTTTGAATGAAAGAGAAAGAATTTGCCTTCTTTGACATTAAGATATAAAAGCAACTTCACATTCCGGTTTGCTTTATTCCATTTTTACTCAAATTCCGCTTTTTTCTCTCCCAATTTTCATCTTCGCGTTTATTCTGATTTCTTCTGTCAGAAGAAATTATTGGAATTATATTGAAATGTAACTTCAAGAGGGTGTGTTTGTTTGCTGATATATAGACATGATTTACTCTTGTAGAATTTCACAATGATAAGACACTTTATTTTCTTTCAAATATTAAGATTTTTACTACAGTATTAATGATAATATTTTAAAATCATTAATTTTTAATTACATTTTTATTTATTAAAACTATCATATACATTTATTTAGAAAGTTAAAATTTTCCGGGAAACGAGGAAGTTTTTAACTCTACATTTGTTATTAAAATAGACTTTACTAGATTACTCTAAAAACCATCCTCTATTTTCGTTGAAAATGAGTATTCTGTCTTTATCGGCGTTGGATTTTTGTTTGTTTTCAAGTGCAACATTTCTTTCAGTTGACCAGCGACACATTTTAGGAACACTACGGTCGATATTTCAAAATATTTCTTTCTCGAACCCTTTTTACTCCCTAGTTTACTTGTATTAGATATTCAAACCCTTTACTGATCGCCCTCAATGATTTTTGCCATGGAGGTAGTATAGACTGATATTTTCTTTATAAAAATCTGACGTGGGCATTAAAATGCGGTGGGAATAAAACGTTCACTATTCATAATAAATTTCGACCAATCACACGAGATTATATAAACAATAAATGGATGCTGGAGACAATGGACATTCTAGTGCTAAAACAGAGATATCTGCTTGTGTTTACAACATCGTGAGAACTAAAAATATCTTCCGGAAAAAAACATTCCTTTATTCTAAACATGGGATGCTAAACATCTAAATCCCGACGAAAGTATTCGCTTTGATAATTATTTGCTTTCATGGTTGAAAAGATATATAGATCTCGAGTATTGAGTACTATCATCATCATGCTCCTTTCTCCATATTCATTCTGTTAATAAGACCTCTTTTTTTATATGTGCCAGCTTCATTTATTCCTTCTGGAAGTTTCGTATTAATTCTGTAGATTCCTATTTTCTATCTTATTAATGATTTGAGCGGTTGTGATGGATCCAAAGTATGCGCGGAATTTTATTTTGAATTATAATAAGTATAAAAGTGTTTTCCTTCACAATAATAACTGTAAAGGAAAACACTTTATACTTTATGACGAATCTCGTACATTATAACCACAGTTCCTGTATTTACGTGTGAGAATGCTTTCTCATCTAAATCTATTATTTTTCCGTTGGGACAGCACTTCGGGAGCATACAAATTATAAAACGTATTCTTTCCAAAGTTTACTGCACCACAAATTTCGCCAAAGGAAGAACTAAACTTTTGCTAAGTTTACTGCAGTGAACTATGTTCACTTTACTTTACACTTGATTCGAGCTTAAAATACTTAACTTTTGGAAACCATGGCGCTTAATAATTCACGTTCCGAGGAAATGTTCATCTGTGGCACGCTCTTCACCATCCATGTCACGGATGGTGATTCCATTGACGTTCGAAACTTTTCAAAGAACGTCGTCCTTTATTTTGGATTCTAAATATATGGCGATCTTCCAATCGCCGTAATAAATGCCATTCACGATATTAGCGACGGCGGTTTCCGGTCGAAGCTCTTTCCTCCGCATCTCACGTTCGCCATTAACGATTCCCTTTTATTTTTCATGCTCTTTTACTTCGATCTCAGCTGCTCACTCTCTCAAATCGCGTCCTTACTGCAGTATAATGCCATTGATGCTCTCTCATAGAATTACCCTTTCGAGTTGCTTATTATTTTGTTGTGTCTATATTAGCACATTCAGCATAGCCTTTCACTCCTGGCTTGAACTCCTAATACGTAGTTCTTCGAACCATTACCTGTATTATGCAGTACAAACACATTCTCTTTCTATCACATCTTTGTTTTTCGATTAAATCTGACATATATATATTTTTTCAGTTCATAAGTCCTTTTTAATGTCTGAAATACTCTTGGCTATTTAACTTCCTGCTGTTCTCGAAATTTATCTATGATTTTTCCGCTGGGTTATTTTGATGACATTTTCCGCCAGTCAAGTCCGCTGGCGAAGTATGAATCAAAAGATATTATTTTAATGTTTCATCTTCCTTTGCCAAAGAATATCTTAAAAATCTTCTTCCCTGACGTTTTATGGTCGAGTTTTGGCTTTTATTTTAGAAAGCATTACCCTCGGTGAAGGTCTTTGTATCGATTATTGTGTCACCAATTTCAAAAGAATTTGAAGATGGGAAACAAAAAACGGAAACTTTTCGATATTAACAACTCTGTACAAAAAAATATTATCTCGTTTACATTATTTAATCAGTCTCACCTTGCTTATTTATGATCTTCATTAAAAATCGCAAAATATTTATATTAATCTTTTTTGTGTTTAATGTTATTTTCTTTGACTCTCTGATGTATTTTCATTAGTAAAAATGAAATGTCTTGCCAAATTTATAAATTAAATTTTATTGGGAATGCAGCCAACTTCATTATCAACTTCTGAGTTTTGTCACCAAAGCACTTTTATTTACTGCTGTGAAAGAATTGGTTGCTCGTATTTTGAAAATTTGGTTCTTCCTTAGATATCAGCCTCAAAAATATATTTTCCTTTTAATTTTATATATTTCTCCGTATCTCTTTAAATTCTGTATTTTGCGCTTTCAAAAGTTATACGCGGGAAGAGTATTTGAGATTTTTCATTAATTGAGTATCTATCTCACGCTAAATTAATATTCAGTCTAATCTGTTTTTAACTTTTCCTTTATAATTCGGCGCTATTAGATGTATCACTGTGGTAATACGACTGATGAAGGCAATATGTTTTGAAGTCTTATTTCTTCGCGGAAATCATTGTCAGTTGGAAACAAAATTTACAACTAAAAAATGAAAACTAACTTGAATCCCAGGTTACACATAACCCTTCTAGTGATAATAATAATCATGAATTTATTAGGAAAGTTGTAATCTAAGATGAAGAACCAAACAACTGACTCTTGTCAATAACTAACTCAAATAAGAATGTCATAACTAAGATTCTAACTCGAGACCTTAGTATAGCAAGCCTATCGCGCTAACTCTTAGTCTGTTTTATTAGTGAACAAATTAGGCAGTGATCTATTTGTCTCGAAACTTTTGACTCCCGTAATTCTCGCGAAATACAATCCTAAATTAGCAGAAACCGTATTCGTTGGCCGAGTCTGTAAAACATTTTCAATAATAAAATCTTGGAACAGAATCTTTGTTAGACGATAGTTTGATTTTGGAGTTACTCATTAGCCCAAGTGTTGTTATATGTCATTTAAGATCGCAAAATTCAGCCAGCAAATTTTTGACAGGATTGATCCAATTTCTCGCCTTAAATCCAATTTCTTCGAAGGCGATCTAAAGACGATTCCGTTTCAGATCGTTAATCATTCCATAAACACATCAGAATAGGATATTCGTGCGTTAACAACCGCGATAAATCTCTCTCCCGGATGCGATTTCGGTTCGATTCGGGTTATTAGCTCTCATTTTCGTATCGCGTGCGACGCTGCTTAAACTCTTTGGAATGGATGTCTTTTCTTCTCGGAGTCAATCGGCTCATTTGCGGCGACCGCCCAGGGAGAGGGGATTAAGTGATGAGGGGGGGCGGCTTCTTGAGCGCGTCTCCAGGGGGCAGTGAATCACTGCTAACTGCGTCCTATTACAAGGCACGCGACTCGCCCACTCTAACCGCCTTTCCTATCGTTCCCTTTCATTAGGATATCGCTCGTTTATTCCCACGTGGACTCTCTTTGATTCTCTAATCAACCATGTTTCCCGCATCGACGTTCAAGAATACCTTGGCCTTTTTCTATGTCCTATTTGGTGTCATTGTATGCATGTAATTCGGCGCGGTTGTTTTCATTTTTGCTATTACTGATCCCCCAAATACAATCTTAGATAATAATAAATGACGGAAGACTCGATGATAATCATCCTATTGCATTTCTTACCGCTTATGCCGGGCTTCTTTTTTGCTAGAGGATCGTTGTAAAAAAATCATAAATTTCGAAAAACAGTTGGGACCCTTTGTATTAAGCTAACCCTCTTTCGTAAAATTGATTAATATTCATATAATAGAATAGTTTATCTCTTATAATTATTTCATTTCATTCGTAGTTCATTTGCTTAAATTGTATAAATTCTGGCCCATGTATCGCATGTAGTACGTAATAAAATCATCATTAGAATACATAAAAAATTATTGTTAAAATCAGACCTACACGTAGGTTGAAATTTCATTAATGATGAAAATTGCAGTGTAAATCGAAAAATAGAATTTTCAATGGCGATTTTGCATGGTACTGAAAAAGTCGCTGTATTTTATCTTCGGATTCGCGTCTTCGAGAACTATTCCCGAAACTATTAGAGTATTGGCGTACAATTTTAAAAAAAATTCACAGCGCCATATGTTGGACTATCATTAATTTCAGGTATAGATTGTCGGAAGCTGCGTTTCTTGGGCAAGCTCTCTAACTTTATCAAGCAATCGCATTCTAGCTTCTAGTTACCATTCTTTCACGGATTCCCAACCTGCGCTTGAAAGTATCTTCGTAACGCTTGCCTTTTTCATGTTACATTTTTTACAAAACGTATCGCTTTGCGCTGCACTTTTTCGAGTTCACGGGTACCCGTCTCATCCGCTGAATTCCATATGCTTGCTATACATTCCAGATGGGGCCAGACCAAGGTGAAATAACATCGCTCTCTAACCTTTTCATCGCATCTACCGACAACATGCTTCATAAAACCGAGCTTTTTACTTGATTTACCTCAGATTTCTAGGATATGAGTATTCCATTTTAAGTTATTTGTTGGAATTATCCCAAGATATGAAATTGATCCAACTACATTTATACTTATTTCATCTATTATACACTGGTAATTTTGACGTAACTGTTTCTTTTTGCAGATATTAACATTTGAATGGTGTTTAAATAGCATTTACATTTACATGGTATACATTAACACTAACATAACATTAGCATTTACTCAAAACAAGCGTAAGTTTCCTTTCTTTCGACTACCTTTGAATAGGAACTAAATCTTTTAATAGGGAACTACGGACTTCTTCGTGTGATATTTCTCCACGTATGACTTAGTCATCCGCAATTTTTTTATTCCTCATCCTTGTTGGTTCGCGTCTAAATATCTTACCTCAAAGGTCCGTAGATTCATCTTCATGCCCGACCGTCTGATAAAAATACATTACTGTACCCTTAGAATAAATTAATAGTAAATGCCTGAAGAAGACTAGTAAATTTTCGCATCAAATCTTTTTACAAAAATCCGTGAGAAAGTGTATAAGTAGCTATTTGTTATGGGTATAAATCTTAAGATGTATAAATTTTCAATAAAATGATGCATAAGGATTGTGTATCATCTGCTGGCGGAAATACGCTGCATGGAATTACCATGAGAAGAGAGTCTGTCTTCGCAAAAGCATATTTCTTTGCGTGTGTTTTTCCCGATGAACGAGCGAGGGCCCTATTTACTCTGGCGGATCGATTGATCGATCGAATGCGGCACTTCCGTCGAGTGGTCATTTGAGGAATGCTCTCTTTCCGTTAAGTGGGAGGCAGGTCAAGGTTCGTTTGGCGCCTCCTTGGGGGCATCTGTTTGGATTCCCATTTTCTTCCACGACCTCGGACTCGCTTATGAGAATCCCACATTTGCGGTCTTCCCTAAGGGTCGCTTGCTTATCCTAATGCACTTGTGATCCTATCTGCCGTTTGTCAAGCGATTAAAAGACCTTCTCCCACCCTCTGGACCTCCATCACTTTCATCATTTCGCTCTCTTCCTGAGGTTTTTAATATCTCAGTATTGATCCTCTTTCTTTCTTATCATTTGATATTTTCTGATTACAGTATCGTATTAGACCGTTTTTCTAGATTCTTCAATCATAAAGCTGTTGTTTATTAGACGAAACGCTAAATGAAATAAAATTAAGCGATAAATAATGTTGTAAGGATGCCGGGTGATCACTTGTCGAATTCTTTGTACATGTTTTAGTCTCATGAGGCGAAGTAAATATAATGATAAAATCCACTTTTATTTTCGAACCCTTTGTGAACGACACTGGTTATGTGCGTTAGCTTGCATCGTTAATTATAATTAATGATTACAAATTTTTCTCGTCTTTAACAGTATAAAGGGATCTCTTTCACATTTTAGAACCTGAGAATGATGACATTGTGATTGGAAAGTGCATCAAAATTTTATTTAGGATATGGAAAGTAATTCAGATAAGATACTATCATATAAAATCATGTGAGGGTGAATAAAACATTGATTTATTATATATGAAGCTTACACGCTTTCACAATAACAATCTTGTTGGTCGCTCAAGTTTATCGTATATAATATTCATTGCGTAAATTTTGAGCCATCTATTTCATTTCCAAAATATTGTATCGCTGTTTTATAAATAACATAATTTTATGATTCCGGAATATTTCTTAATCATGTACCTTACTTAATGGTGAAATATTGACATATTTCTCTCATTAAATTGCTTTCTTATTACCTTGCGTTTTTTAGTTCTTACCAGAAAAGTAAATTTTAGCTTTTTTTCTAATATAGAAAATCTTCTCGACTCGTCTGTGGTAATCACCCAGATTACCTGATAGAGAACCCGAGAGCATTTTCTACGCATCATCCGCCGGGAAAGTACCAGATTCATTTTTCAGTTTCTCATATAGCTAATTACTTTAAACCTTACTTTCGACCGGTCTTTGTTTCTATTCCTTAGATTCTTGCGCTTTGTTAATCATAAAATCAAAAATGCCTGGCCAATACCACAAATATATTTTTCTTCCAGCGAAAATTGTATCTTTTCTTAGCCAATTCCAAATACTTTTTGTAAAACGGTACGTACTCTTGTTGTCTCTTAGATTAATATACAAAGCCTAAAAATTCTCATAATTTTTCAATATATAATTAAGAAAATCTTAAGGGATGGAGCAATATAATGTACATTTATATTCACTTTAGGAAACACTAGTCTATCAAGGAAAGATATAGGAAGATAACATTAATGCATTCTCCTAAAACAAGTCTTTATGTAGTATTCAATCTTGATTAATAAAATCTCATTTCATCTACAGCTTATCTTACTTATCATTAGGAGGCAATCCCCCAGTTAAATATTCATTTGATCGCTACATTATATAATTTTAGCGGATTATTGCATTTAAACACATTTAAGCACAAAAAATTTCAGTGCAACTTTTGTATACTCATTTACTTTACATTATTCACTAATACATTAATAAATACTAAAATCCAACGGATAAGATATAATAACATTAAATTTCAAATATGTATGATTGTTTTTTAGTACCCAGCGTAGTCATACAATTGATTACATATAACATGGGAATACATCATTGCATAATCGTACTAAATTTTACTGATAAACGCTTACATGTTTTATGCCATGGAATGGCAGTTCCCATCTCAATCTCACTTCTACGTGAGAGAAAATGATCGGTAGAGACTCTACGTCAATTATATTTTCTTTACCATGATGTATTTTTTCCCTCATCAGCTTTCTTAACGGTCGGATAGCGCGTCCCTTGGGATTGAATTAACGAAATCGCATGGCGGCGGAAAACTCAATAATCGAAGTGCTGGGTGTTTAGGTGCCACGATGTGGGTCGCGAATCGAGACATCGAATCAATGGTGCGTGTTTTTCTATCCCATGCGTGCGGGCTCTCCTAAAGATTACTCGGTTTATCAGTAAAATCATAGAAAAACCAGTCAACGGAGCATCGCGTCTTCAAATCTACTTGAAGATAGGTTAGGTTTTACTAGAGATCTATTATTCATTAATGTGTACACTACAATGTATTCATCTAGAAAGTGAGAAGTTCAGTAGACAGGAATTGGTGAAGTTCGCGTTCGATAATTTTCTATAGTGTAGCTGCATTTTCCGCAGGGAGTCTCGTATCATTATCTGATATCTCGTATCTGATGTTCTGAAATTTCCTTTACGAGAATCTGAGTAAAGTTTTAATTTTACAATTTAAGTTTATATCACTGGTATAAATATATAAGGATATATATACCGATACCAATATATACCGATATAAGGGTAATTTAAAATATTTTCCTGTGCTTTCACCGACTTCTCAGCCAAGTTCTACTTAAGAATTTCATCTTACGTCTCTTTAGTGAAGCAAAACCTTTTTCAAGCACAATTCCATCATTCTGGATGGGCTAGGTTTCATGTAGCAGGACAGTTACTGCATTTGATTAATTTGTCTTTTGGTGAACTTACGTATGGAAAGATGTAGGAAGTTATTTATTGAATAAGTTTCTTTTTCTTTCGCATCTTGGGGATTTTCGCCTTTCGCGGAATAATGTTTTTCCGAGGAAAATATCTTAGACAGCCGTCTTAGTAAAAATTCAATTGATGATTCAATGAGTGTAATAGTGAGGTAAGGACGGTGGACATATTATTACTATTTTTCTAATAAATATTTAGATCTCTTCATATAGAGGTCCATTCATGGCGGTAAAGTTATCAAGATATTGTTTACTAGTGAATAGTTATGAGGCAGAGAGCGAAATCTGTGAAAATATTAAAATATATTGGACGAATATTCAACTATTTCCGCGTACAGTATTCCTTAAATGGACTCTTCTGTTGCTATACATACTTTAAATAGCACCCAATCATTTCATATCGCACTGATCTTCAATAATAAATGTATTTACTGCTCTAAGCCCTCTCACGCGAACCGATAAAATCGATACCCGAATTTCGTGAATTTTAGCGATTTCTAGAATCACGAGTTATAGTTTTACGTCGCCGCTATTTCGATGACGCAGCCAAAACCCACTCTTATATCTATTTATCGATCACATACGTCCCAGGATATTTTTACGTCCTGTAGCAATCAACTCGAACCCCTTTATGCCCGGAGCATATTCCTTGCCACGCCATTTCCTTCCAATTTCACGCCTTCCTTTTAAAATGTCATGTCCTAACCTTCCGAGGGAAATGGGGCGTCGTCAAATGCCGACTCTTCCGGGGTATAACATCGTCACGGTTGAGGAGCGGATGTCGTAAGAGTATATAGGGCGCACCAGTCTCCCTCTTACCTTCCTCAGGACCGCTTCTTTTTATTTGGATCGCATAAAGTCTAGAAGCGCATCCTTCTGACGAGTATTTCCACGGGATTTCGAAGAGTCTCTCTACTGTTTCGAACGCTCTGTGTTTTGAAGGGCGCCGGGCCTGTGCCGCCCGCCCCTGAAATGCACTGGTGTGCCCGGCTGGTGACCACGGCGGCCTGCCTACTCTCCCCGCAGGAGTACAAACGCCGTTCGAGGGACATGGAGACGGAAACCGAGGAGGGCTTGCTGTTGGGTGTCGGTGGCGGTACGGGACCTTCGTTGGATGCCTCCAGTGGGAGTTTGTCCAGCAGCGTGTCTCTTTCGGACCGAAGCCTCTCCACCGATAACAACGTGGAGGAGTTCTTGGGAGACGCCCCCTTCGCCGGTGAGTACTCATTCATCTCTTAATTGCACGTGGTTGTCTTGTTACTTGGGGAAACCTTCTCGAGTGTCTTCGTGGGTATTTGTGTCAGTACTACTTGATGCATTGCCGTGTTTATGTTATTGTTCCTGGTTTTACATAGTAAAAATTCTTCTTCGTGCTGAAAGGAAACAAACTAGGAGACAATTGCTGAAATAATTTGGTTGTCTACCAGTATGCGCTCTACCGTGGATATCCGATCCTTTAATTTCCGATAATTCCGTAACAATTATCAGAAATGCTTTTTTTGTGATTTTTGGTGGTAAAAGATATGTCGAGTATTTGTTAAACAATCGGAAGTATTATGTATTTAAAAAGGAAAGTATTAACTACTATAGATAGGGAAAGAATATTAATTGGATGACAACTTTATCATCATTCGAGAAACGAGAATGCTGAGCCAGAAATTGATATGCAATCTTTTTATAGAGATTTTCACTGAATTGGATCACTGACTGGAGGAGTAGTTTAATGATAACTGTCATCAGTGTGTCTCTGTCAAGGTCTGTTGCGTCTGATTATGAATGTTTGTGGGTTTTATCTTTACTCTGGGTCTGTGTAAAAGTCGTTGTTTGTCTTTTGTTTTCATGGGTATTTGTAAATATTCGCATGTTTATCGTTTACATCTTAAGCTCGGAATGTAAATTTTCTTGTTATTGGAATGAGATCTTCGATTTTTTAGTTAGACACAATAATAAGCCGTATTAAAAGATCAAATTTTAATTTTCCAAATCTGAACATCGGGGTTAAAGTTTATTTAGATGTACGTTTCTCGTTAAAACTCACCTTGGGCTGAATATTTGACGGTAGAGCATGTAACGGTAGACTATCGATAACTTACACTCTTGTATAAGGATATATCGATCTGAAGGTTACGGGATGTAATCCGCGATGTAATGAAACTTTTCTGTGCTGTTCCATTTTAGTAGTGTTGGAAACGCAGGATCACACTCGATCAATCGGAGAAGCTCCGTTGAAGATTTCCCGATTTTCAAATTATTGCTTTAATCTACTCGAAATAACTCACATATTACATCAATTATTGACAGATTTTTTTAATTTTTCCGATTAAATTTTTATTTCTTTCTTAATAAAGTAATATACCCTGTTGGAATTTCAGTGTTTTATTATACTTTTTCCTATTTTATGTTCTATTATACTTTTCCTCTTTCCGCGTACATATCTTTATTATTTCCAAGCAATCATAAAGAAATCAGTTCAATGATGATTTCATTGCATTTAGTAATTGTTTGCTTTGCAAAATTTTTCGTTTGGAATCAAAAGTTTGCATTAATCCTATGAATTTTTGATGATCAGACTTAAGAAGGTTTCCCCATTTGATTTCCCCAATTGACTGTTCCATTCGTGATACAATAATAGCATCAAAGGAATGAAAAATGTTTAACCATTTTCGCTTTGAGGTTAACCTTGCGCACCATTTTTGGAATATTAACTCCGAGTGATGCTTTATGACGTCTGTGTTGTGAATGTGGCCATAATCCTGTGGCCACTTCACATGATTAACCAAATATAAATTATACTAAAAGTACTAAAATGAAATTTGATTTTGCTGATTTTGCGTTAGACTTCGTGACATCTTTAACGAAGAATATTACAGTGATTTTGTGAATTTCAGAAATTCCCATTATAAGGTTATTATTTTTGTGCTGCTTTTATTTTCATCCTTTTTTCTGGATTGCGGCAATGAATTATATTAAGACAATTCGATATGAGACTTTATTATTTGAATCATAGGGAATCATTCTCTATCGAAAAAATTCGATGAAAGCTTTCATAGATAACAGAATATTACTTTCGTACAAAATAAATATTGTTTTAATAATTCAGTATCTATAGACTTAATTACGAATACTTTGTGATGGAAATATCAGAACATAAAAATTTCTTACAGAAGGTAATACAGTTTATTCCGATATCTCTGTGGAAATTCTTCATTCCAATTAGTTCGATTCCCAGTGCGATTATTTGATATGTTTCTGAGTTGAATTTTCCTACTTGCTTAAATAAAATTATTTTTACCATAATAGTCGAAACTATACATGATATCCTGCTTTTTGAGCATCCGAAATATTTCTGTACACAAATCAAAATATGGTTTTCATTCAAAGTTCTTATTCATTTAGCAATATAATTATTTATCTCTGAATGGGGGCACTTTCTACCTTCTTAACATAAATATTCCCAAAATGTATAAATTATTAATTATCTTTTTTCAAATTTCATAGAATGCCAATCTTTAAAATCGTTTCTGTAAATTCAATGTCCCCACTGAAAGATTGGTCTTTTTATCTGAATGAGTTTGTACTGAGTAGATGCGTATTAAATCAACCATTTTAAATCCATCGATGTTAAATTGAAAGAAAAGACATTTCTGCAAATGCTGGGAAATGTTACTTTGATTTTAAGATTCTGCTACACATAATTGAAAAAGGGAAGAATTTCATTAAAATTTCGAAATCGTTATGCGCTGTACTATATCGTACTAAATATTATCATTACAAGTGAATTGCTGGCTGTTGCAGTAGTCTGTATCTTTGAGTGTGAATGTTTTGTTGGTCTTTGTTTCCCTTGCGACCTTCAGATGTTTATTCTTCTTCTACAATCGTTTGCTCTTTTTCTTTGGAGAAGCCCTTCATGGAGGTCGCAATTCATTAGAAGTTTATAAAACGTACGACAAATAGATCGTGCAGGTTTAATTTAGCTTACCTTGAAGTTTCATTGGTGAAGATAGGGCGATTCGCTCAACTTAGCGTAGTGGTGATTCCTCTCAGTTTATAAGGCGTCTCATTTGGGTGATCGATCCAATTGTGAGCACTTTATTTTGCGCTTGAAATCTCCTTATTGATATAACCACGTTGATTAGGCTAAATGATTTTCTGAAGATTTTACAGCATTCATCTTTTGTAATTTTTAATTCAGTGGGTCCAAGTTATTGTATCATTTTAATTTAAGCTCACTTGAGGAAAGTCATGGAAACAATTTTTCGGCAATCTAAGCAATCTTTCTGATCTACCAGGGCAAGATTCAATTCATCACGTTTACTTTTGCCGCTGAGTTTTTTAGTTGTTATGTCCGTCTGCACATCCATCATCACCTTTCAGTTCCTTCAAGTCCTTACTTCTCTCTTCAGTAGTAATAGTCATGTGGTTACACTCGTAGTTCTTGTACTTTTTCTTTGACGAAATTTCCCACATTTGAAATAACCCCAGCAGTCGAAGCTTTTTTAATAATAATAATATTACTACGAACGAACGCGTGTACCAATTTGAACCCTCGATATGTTAGGAGATTTCATTAGGAGTGGACAATATTTTTGCGAGACTTTGATCCAACTAAGTACTTCATTCTACTCTTATTTCCAACCCCTTTTAGTGCTGCGTTTTCCCGCAGCATGGGGTTTCTCTATAATTTTTCAGTTTAGGATATTTTCCCCTCAACCCAACTCTTACTTTTCTACATCTCTACATTTTATTGTTCGTCTGTTTGTTGCATGTATTGATCTATTTTTCTACCTGTAAGCTTATTTTTCCTCAAAAAGGAAGTTTTTCTGTTGAAGTAACACCTTGAACTTTGTATATTTTTTTCAGAGATAGGGTAAAAGAGAAGCTATTTTGGCCTAGCCTCTCCTTAAGAATGTAATATTAATAATATTTATCATATTAATAATGAGTAAGTAAAAAACTCCAGTGGCGTTTTCTGGGGCTACTAATGACTTCGAATCAGACGATATTTCGTACAATCTGATAAAGAACCAGAGCAGCTTTACCGCATTGCATAAGAGATGGCAGACATAGCCCTAGGGATCGCATTTATAATCAATCAAATCTTTCCACTTTCTAAGGCCTTGTATATAAAGCGCTCTCCGTGGCGTGGCCTATTGTTATTGGTGTTTCAAGCTCCTGCACTTGTACCTCATCCCTCTTCTTGTGTTCTGACCTCTATCCGCTGATTGTTGCGTAATCGAAGTGCTTTTTTGAACCCATAAGTGGTTCGCATACAAATAGGATCCTAATTGTGGGCCTATCATAGAAATCTTAGCGAGCGGATGCATTGGCTGTTATTTGCATGCATGCGGCTATCATTGCAACAGACATAGCGGTGGGTATTATTTTAATCTAGTTCGAGGTCATCCTTGCATGCATCGTGCGGTTCTTGTGGTGGTCTAATTCTCTGCAGCTGTGGGTTCGATCCCCTCTCTGGTTTCTCTTATGGATTACTCAATAAAACGGTTATAAAGTGGCTTTGAAAATATTAATTGATCTCGAACTACCAAGGAATCGTATACACCGCACGAGTTTCTTCCCTCCGTTCAGAGGAATTTTTAAGGGGTGAAATGTGGAACTGATTTTATCTTATAGAAAACCTTAAAGGAGCGGAAAATTCATACCTTATTCTTTTTACTTAGAGCCGGTCATATTTTTTATTTAACGTACTTTTGTTTTCATATTATCTTGATCTGTGTGTTAAATATTATATTGTTATTTATGCAGCGATAAACATTTTCAAATAATATTTCATGATCCTTTCAATATTTCTCCAGATTTATATTTAATTAACCTTAAACCATATCTTTTTATATTTGATTGCATGCCTTTGCGTTTTGTGTATGATATTGCTACAAATTTTTTACGGTAGAATGATCATTAATCACTGTTTATTAATTATTCATCACCAAAAGGTTCTTAACAAATAATCCATTTTCATTAAGAAAATAGATTATTTGTTAAGATCCTTTGTTATTATTTCTGTTTTCCAAATATTTTCATTAATCCAATACTTTCAAGGCTAACATGTGATATTTTAGATATTATATACTCAATTTTGCGTATTAAAAAACTTGAATGTAGTATTATCCCCGTTATCTTCGTATAATTCCTTCTGTTACTCAATGACCTCTACTTGCCAGAGGTCGTTGAGTTACAATTGACGTGTGGATTACGTCATCTCGCCGGAACGTGTGTATAATGGTGTGGCATATTTTCACGCGTGCATTTTTTTCAAACAACGACACCCTGCGCTACGCAATAGCCGACTTCCTGAGAGTCCTTTGCGAGATATGTCACCATGTAATCTTTCCTAAATGCGTTCCAAATGCTTCGTTAGCTGCTTGTTAACTTGCACGAATATTGTTGTTATAATGTTCTGTTGAATTCCCATGAATACCAGAACAAGTGTAAGATGGACTATTCTTTAGTTTGGAGAACTGCTGTTGGAGATGACATTGTTAATGAAGGAGTACTTATCTTTCGTTGGTTTGTTCATAAGAGTGGAGAAGAAGAGTAACATGAGTTTTGAGGAAAAAAGAACTTGTAAAATATTTGTTTTTGTGTTGTTGGTTGCTTAGTTGTCTATGCGATTCAATTTAATGAAGAAGCGTATTTGAAAAGAAAACAACTCTCGTCGCTGTCCATCACATATGCATTTATTCGAGTAGAAATATTCCACTGTGTAACTGGAACGGTCTCCGAGCGATAAATAAGCATTTCGTAAACATTACTGTTTATTCAATAAATGCGGAAATAACTCCTTGTTAGATTTATAAATGCTTGAAGAGGATTTATAAACGGATGATTGCTTTTAAATCTGTTAGTTTTAACTTTGCGGAAAAATTATATTCTCTGTAAGGATACAGTTCCATTTTAATTTAATGATAATTTATTTAATAATATAATTTATTTAATTAATAACGTAATAATAATTTTCATTGATGTTTGTAGCCTTTTAATGATTTTCCCTCAGTGGAGTAAAAGTATTTCTTCTTTAATCGATTTTATCAAAGATTTCCAATATCCTTATGGAAATTGTTTCATATTTCTGAAATATTTCATACCCCTCGATGTTGGTAGTGATTTTGTAATAATAAACAATAATTAATCGGTAGAGGATCAGTTTATGGCTATGGAACCGTAAACAAATTTTTTATGTTTCAAATGGAAAAAGCAAATATTAGCCGAAGCTTTCTAATAATCTTAACCCATCCTGTGGAGAAAGATTCCAATCGTTGACTGAATTCACTGTATTCATTTATCAGCAATTTATCGATTACTCTTAATTTATATCATTCTGATAATTCGACAATTAGGGAAATTTACGGGAGTGTCATTACCACGCAGGAAATTATAAAATCGCGACTTAATGACTTTGAAAGCTACTGCGGAATATTTCGGTTATCATCCCTCCTCATAATTAATTGTTTCTTAAGTAACTCGGAGAATCTGAAAACTTCATCACAGTTATTTGAGATATCCATTTCTTGGGCTATTTTTAGGATATTTTCCTCTTTCTTGGCGGAAGCGTACGAGACGGAGTGACCGCTGGTTAATGGATGCTTCTGATATCTTTTCCGCTCACGTAATCTCTTCACTTTCCCTTCCTTTTTACAGTCCATTTGTTGTTTGGACGCCCCCTCACGCATTCAGCTTCCGGAATAAAGAGGACGTGCGTTCGAATTCCTTCTCTGCCCGTTCGATCCATCCGTCGTTAATATCTCCAATCTTTGTTCCCCATATTTATACTTGCCCTTTAGTAGTATGTTACGAATGTCATTATTGGAAGACTAAAGATATGCAGTACAACACGTTTAAGACGCTCCCGCTTAAGATGTCGTTTACACACGGTCCCATTCTCATGAAAAATATGTTAAAATCCACTTAAACGCCCGTCATCGTCCAAATTAGAACCCGTGATACTTTTGGCCAAAAGATAGCGATATTTAATTTAAGGTCGTCCCTATAACTAATCCCTAGATTTCAAATTTCTATCTCAGCGGGAAGTGGGTGAACTTAATTTTCGTAAATTGCTTCAATGTATTTCTAACTGAGAGTTACGGACATCAGATGGATAAATACATTAATAAAATATAAATCATATAATAAATATATAAATGTTTATTATTATAGTTACGAAAAGAAGATTTCGTTAATAGATACTTGAATAAGTGAGAATACGATTAAATGTAATAATTTTAAAAGTAATCCTTTCGGTATAGTGGTATTAATTATCTCGTTTATCTCCTAATATCATTAATCATGCTTTTTCAGCAAAAGCAAATCCATTGGCTGTATTGAAAAGCATAAAATTCGAAGAGAACTTCATTGGGGACGATGCGGTTCCCTTAATCGGGAAATATTTATTTTATTCACAGCACAATGATAGAAGCCGATCTAAACGTCAGAAAGCTCATATTTTCTATGTAAATGTTATGAGTACAATTCCTTGAATCCATCGCTCGTCGTGCATGTAAATCAATGTTATAATCCACTCATTTACCCAATTCTCTGAACCGCGCTCACTTGATTTTCATTGGAGTTGAGAATTCAGAGCGATTGTTCATCTTTCGCTGAGAATGATTGACGTCTGTGCTCGTTGCACCATAGTTCTAACAACGCCAGAGTTGAGCTGTTTCACTGTAATGGAATCTCTAAGAATCATTGCAGAGAAGTAGATTTGCATATTGAAGAATTCCTTAAAAGTATCGTTTAACAGGAATCGTCCTATTGTACCTGTGCTAATAATTCTTTTCGGAAAACTACGTCTGCTTTTTCCTACGGTTAAAAACTGAAAAATAGGCCCAGACATAAGTGAAAAACTGCTACTTTCTTTTCCTCATAAGCAACAATGAAATTATTTTAATCTTTTTCGTAGTTTTTAATTTTTTGAGCTCGCCTAGATACGCGCTTATTCTTCAAAGCATTCGTTATCTGAGTCAGTTAAATAGCGAAAAGATCTTCGTTAGTAAAATAATTCGTTATCAAGAGTACTACTTGATAGCCGAGTTGCAAATTCTATAAATTCGTCAACAGAGAGAGTATATAATAGATTCAATTAGAAATGACGTGAAATAATTCTGAAACAGCTAACTCTTCTGGGATTCAGTGTCCCCTATCGCATTTTTATGATATCAGCTCGAAAGAATTCAGCAACTGTAAACTTTACGTGACAACCCTTCAAAATGCCTTCGGAATGCTGGCTCAACCGACTAAGAACGAATTCACTAATGCTTGTGGATTTTCGAATGCTTTTAATTTCAACTAATACTTTGTACACTTTGGTTTTTTGGAGTTTTACTCCCAATATTTGCATTATTTAGTTTACATTTTATTTACGTTATGGTAACTGCATAAATTGTAGTGTGTTATGGAGATATTTCATTCATCGTGTCTAGACATTTAAATGATGATACGTGTCTTGTTTATATTTGCCAGGGAGTAATACTAGACGTAGAAAAACTTTATTTGATATTCTGCAACCTAAACAAAGAAATGATACAGATCTACACAACTTAGTGGTTTTGCGTGCGTGTAGAAAATTTTACTTGTAAAAGGCTACCGAAAATTCCTTAACAAAAGTGGTGTTAGCTTTTTGTCTATTTTATTCACTGATTCTAAAAGTAATGGAAACTTTTTTAAGTTGACGAAATTTTGAATGAGTCTAATAAATTTATTAGGCTCACTCCTCATGCATTCAATAAACTTATTAGGAGTGATTGTTTTTCATAACTTATTTTTGTAAATAAATCAATAAAGAATATCTTACCTTTCCTTAAGCCGAGCATCTTTGTTCATTTGAAGAAACATGTAATTGACAGTTCCTCAGTTACTTTTTGCTGGCAGTTAGCGTAGTGCTTCTCGTTATTTTTTTTCCATGTTTAGCGTTAGAAAATGTCTACCCAAAGTTTCAATGCTAATAATTAAGTGAGACGGTATGTGTAAATAAAGTGTGCCTTGATTTATTCCATATATATCATTACGAATGTTAAAATACAAATGTATAAAACTTTTTATTCATACGCACCCAATCCACCTAAAATTAAGCATTCAAACATATCCATCCAGTTTTAATAAATAATGATGAATCATAACGGCCTAAGCATTAGTTGAGAGGTCAGTTGTTTATTGCCGTATAGATCATTAAAGCTCTCGTTAATTTGTGAATCTTCTCTTAACGCTTATTACCATTAATGAAGGAGACATTTGCAAATTATTTCGACAGTTATGTATAATGAGTTTCATTCGCAGATGACGCGCGAGGAAGGCGTTAATCGGATGATTCGTTGACCTTTACCTACACAAGAGTGACTGAGATGCGCGGTTTTTTAACACTCTCACGTCTCCCGCATAAATCTCTCCCGCCGTGACTTCAGCGTGATTCACGCTCAGAGATTTTCGTGGAAGCGATCAGATGCTCGAGTCGTTTCAAAAGCATTTCACGCCCTCTTTTTTCCTTTCGAGAAATAATGGACGCTTTCTGGATAAGCACTTCGAGGAATCTTCTGAGGTGCACCGCTGTGACGCGGCGTGTGACGTGGAAAGTGAATGCTAGTAAACATACTAACAGGAAAGGCGCCCTCCTCTATAAATGTCTGATTCTCCGGAAATGAGGATTCCATACAGAGTTTCAGAATTGGTGAAGACATCGCCTGTGCTGCGAGGTATATGCAGCAATTAACACCTTAGTACAGGCTTCTGAAATACACTTGTCGGATTTTAACTTAAAAAGAGGACTTTACCTGAGTTATTCATATCGAAGTCATCGATATAAATAGCAAAGGACCGCCCAAAAGGTTGCCAATGAAAGGTATCCTTTCGCTTAAAGATCAAAGAACTCATTATTCGTAGCTGTTAGAATCCCGCAAGGATGCTAATTTTAACCGAAGATGAGCGTTTTGAATTTTCGAAGCTTTTTCCCCAAAAGGTTCGCGACTTTACTCGAATAACTCTTCTGAAAGAGACATGTACAACTCTGTATGAAGAGAGCAATTCATCTTTTACTTATTTCTTATGAAATATTGATTCTTGTTCTTACAACCAATGACTATTTAAGCTAGCTAGTTTTTTTTTTAAAGTAATCGTACTTTAAAAGCTAGCTAGTACTATCTTGAGTGACTTAGCTATTGCAAGATTTTCTTCTACAAAATAGAATTTATATTATCTGCTTTGCTTAAAAATATTTACGATTGGATATTACTAAATTAATTCCGAAGTGATTGGCAGCTAAATTCCATTGCAAATACGAAGTAATTGTTGTTGTTTGCTGCTTTAAGAATGGCTAATTCGTCCGGTTGTCTGAAAGAAATGAAAAAAATCGTAATGTGGTGAATATCAATTGGAATTTCTTGCACCGAATTTCATTGAAGTTTTTTTCCTTTAAGTATCCTTAGAATGATGCTTTCTAATAGGAACGGAAATATTTCCTCTCCAATTGTATGTTTCCTGTGAATTGGCTTACTGCTGGAATGTAAACCCGCCGTCCACTTTGTGGTATCGATACGTGTTTCCTTTCTTCTTCAATTGATTTTATTCTCTTCTTAAGAAGCACTCAAATATTTCTAAAATGTGAGCTTTCCGGAAATTATAATCTCAGACCGCAAACCCCGTTTCTCTTCTCAGAATCCTGTATCTATTGGGAAAGGGAAGCGGCCTCAAAAAGATTGACCACTTTAATAAAAGCCTCTTGGGTGGTCTTCGATAACCTTTGAATTCTCTTCACGCCGAATACTTTAGAACTGTAAGCGGAAGTGGAATATAAATTAGATGCACCCAGTCTTAGTGCATCGTAGAAGGTGTAGTCAGCTATAAACTAGACGCGTGTACTTCAACATCGGCGTTCTTTATGATAGCACTTTAGGGTTTGTTGATGTTATCGTAACTTTGAAGCATCACGTCGAAGGTTGGACTTTTATTGTCGACGTCAAAAAAATCGTGCGTTTATTATATCCTGCTGATGCCTTCTCGCTTTGTGTCCTCATTGTCAATTGAGGGTCTGTCCGTTCCACCGCGTGACGTCCTTCGATAACAGTTGAGCAGATGTAGCCTCAGTTGGCGCTTATTTATCGATGCTTTTTGCCATAAACATCTGCCGGAAAATGCTGAATTTATCACATGTCGCGCTTACGGCCTCGCAATCTTTACTTTTTCGGGAAATAACGCGCCGTTTCCGAAATAATCACGTGTTTTGTGACCTTCGCTATGTCGCGGTGCGGAAATCTGTCGGGAATTCCAGTGCCATAGAGTTCCTCTCTTAAATGCGATTTTGTTGATGTTCCGTTCCAGTACGTTTCCTTTTATGGTGATAATTCAGCGTAATGGATTTTATGGACGTTTCGGAACTACCGGGCGGAAAGTGAAAACAACGGTGATGGATAGTTACCTTGGTAATGATCTACTTTCAGCCATCGGCCTTGAAGATATCAATGTTATTTGGTTGCGCAATTATTTTTATTGACGATGGATAAATAGGTGATCATGCTGTATATGGTCTACAGGTTGTTTTTCGCCTACAATAGGAGTATTAGTAATTTTATATATGTGCGGAGTAACATTTTAACTACGCAACTTCGAAAGTATACTGTAATAAGTATACTGCTCGTTACTTTTTTATAAAAACCACTTCAATACAATCGTGTATTTCTATCAAAAACTTTAAAGTAAAATAAGTTCTCTAATGAAGAACGATTTTCTTTCGGATCATATACAGTCATGACTTCGGTCGTTGACCGCAAATGGAATGGATACCGATAAGAATGTCTTTATTATTACTTTATTGGTGTTATTTTAGAATAGATATTTCAGCTTATGAATATGAAACGCCCCCGTATGGCAAAAGGCTTCGATAGTGATATAAAAAAGGAGATATTTAAAAGAAAAAAAAAGAAATGGGAGTGCATTAGTATTTGGAAGTATCATAGATAAAAAGTATCGGAGGGAATGACTTCTAATTTAGTTACTACTAATTTTTAAAATGAGATTATAAATTACCGAATCTGTTAGATAATAAGAGAAAGGTGAATGAATTCAGTCTTCCGATTGGTATGACAGTGAGATTAAATTTCAAAATAAATTTTCAGTATCACATTTCCAGTATCACATTTCCAGTATTTCTTAGTATTTATTTGGCAATATTTGTGAAGTGTCACAATTCTCTAAATTTACTAGAAATGTGGAAGGATATTTGTATCCCTCTGAACAGTAGGCCGAAAGTAAACGATTGAAATCATTATCTTGAGAGTCAGTATTCCTTTTAAATTCAGAGTCAAATCTTTTATGTGGAATTGCAGCTGCTACTACAGCACTTAAACCTCTCGTGATTCATTTGGCGTCTCTCTTCATTCTTCAATTAACATGTTATTTCTCAGCATTTCCTCTGTAGTATCTCAGACGTTAACATTTAGTATATGCTGATTTTCAATGCAGGTATCAAGGAGTAAGGGAAGCATGTCTTCCGTATTCCGATATTATGATTTTGTTAACACTTCGAGGAAGTCTTCCAGAGAGGTTTTTACCAACCGGTAGATAACAAGTGTATACTGTGTGTATTGTAGTCTTATGACAGCGAAAGCTCTTCGCAACCACTCGGTGCTAATCGTTCATCCATCAATTTTCTTCGTTTACTCTAAAGCAAAACGATCTCTCCAAGAGTGTTTGAACTTAAAAAATTCGTCGTGATTTAGGGGTTAACGTATCTCCGGAAGTTGTTTGTCTATCGTTTAAGCAGAGGCATGTGTCCAACTCTGACACATCTCAATAGAGGGCGTGTCGTTTTGCCACCAATCTTTTCTCTTTAATAGCTTATCCGTAGAATTTTTCGCTTCACGGTTCCCCGCTTACGTTCAGTTGAGCGGCGGATGTTCCACTGAAGGTTAATTAAAAGAGTACATCCGCGTAATTGAATTCCCTTTTACATCCTGTTTCCTCTAATGTTGTGATGCGCTTGTTTCTTCTTTCATCGACTCTTTAGTATATTATGAAAACTCTTGAGGTTTTTAATTCTTTCATTTAGCAACGTACAATAAAAGATGTGCCTTCATTAAAAGGAACGATAAAGTAATCTTTGAGATTAATTTGATAATTTGGGGAGCTTAACTGAAATTGATTTCGCGGTTAATTTGATATTGACTTAAATAATGATACAGAAATCACTTAATTATCTTCTTAATATATATATAAAACGTTTGTTGTACTTTTACTTTATCAGTGGCGTAAGTAACATGGGATTTTTATGCTTCCTTTATAATGAATAAAAGCTTCTGTTTTTTTGTCATAGTTTATAATAGGGATATGAAAAGATGTATTCATATCTTTAGAGTTCGATTTACTGATTTAAGATTTTAGTATTAAGAATCCAGGTCATGGGGAAGGATTTATTCTCTTTTTTATTTCTCTCGTTTTAAATTCTCGGTTTGATCCATAAAATTTGGAACCTCTTCCCCCTTGTGTTACAATTCATCTAACAAATCAAGAATCCAAAAGGCACAGATATATAAAAAAGAGTAAGTTTTTCGTAAAATTCCTGTTGACTCTATTAGCATTCACATACAACGTCAATTTATAGCGAAGACACACCGACGATCGCAAGCGCGGGGAATAACACGACATTCTTCCGATTGCAATTCGCGGGATCCGCTGGTGGTTTTATTCTGGGAGTTCGACAGAAAAAATGGTCAGAATGAACGGAAGAGAGATAAACGCGGGGAGAGCACGCAGAGCGTGAGGGGCGCGAAGGGGAAAGAGAGAAGTTTAAGACCGTGACGATGGCACTCCCTACGAGTCACGCTCCCTCCTCAGGAAAGGATAAGCGATTCTTAGACGTACAGTAGTAGAAGAAGGGGAGGAACGGACTTTTACCGCCTCTCTTAGATAAGAGTGATCTGCCGAAGCGATTACAGCGCCTCGTCACGGCTGGAAGCAGTCGCGAGGACACCCATCGGATGAGAGGACTGTTTTATTGTTGGCAGTCCAGCAGGACTCCTCAGTGCTGCGCTCAGCTTTTGGAATACGTTGTTTTGGTGCTCTTGTGTTGTGTTGAAGTGTCTCCGGAGACGTGCAGTTTACAACTGCTGGATTTCGATGCTGGAAGGAGGCATGTCCAGAGGAGGTGAGCCATGATTTCCCGTCAAAATGCGGTCTTCGTAATGTTTTTATCAGCGCGTATGTCTCGAACCGCAGAAATGCATCCTTCCTTGTCTGTTTCCTCGTCAGTGCCGAAAATTAGGTTTCACTTGTGTCGTTCTTTTGTGCCAAGAGACCTCGTTCTCAGCATCCTCAAGTGTTTTAAACGCACCGAAGAAATCTCGCGGGAGTTTCGCAACAGGTTGGCGTTTTGTTCTCCTAACTGTGTTATGAGGACTAGTGTTCCATAGACTCGGTTTCTTTCTACGGTGATTCATTGAGGATTGAGAGAATGGAATTCAGTCATCGAAACGATTAGATTTATTTCTTTGAGCTTAATTGCCGTAAAGGGTTCGATAGTGAGCCTGGTAACTTCTAGGATACGTGCTTTACCATTTCAATTTACCATCCATACTCATGGGTATGCTTACCCAATTATTCCGTTACGATGATGTGGATTTGATCACTCGAATTTTCAGTAATATTCTGTTCTTAATCTCCATAGTGATAGAAATATTATGAAATCATTATTTATTAAATATTGGGCAGTTCTATTGCAACTTAATGCTCTGCTTTCTTTCCTGAACAGCAGTATTCATTGTTTTCTCGGTTTAGACAAAAAGGAGCTTCAATGTAACTGAATTTCGAATGTTATCATTTCTTGTAATTTAAATGACGTACACTTCAGAGCCTTGTGTCCGTTGCTGTGGCGCGCGAGATTCAAATACATATTATCATGGATAATAAATTAGGTGAAGTCGAAAGAATGCTACGTTTCGTCAGACATCCATCAGCGCACTCTTTTAAACGTCTCGCGATAGTTATCTTTCCATTTTACAACGTGCGAATTTTTTTCTTTTCTCAATTCAGCCTTTTCTCATATCATATGACTGAGAAAAGATTTTTATAATGCAAGATTCTATGAAGTGTTTAATTGTTTTCATTCCTTTATTTCTGTGCTATTATCATGATTTGAAACCGTAGGTTTATTATGAATTTCTGAATTTGTTACGAATTCTTAGTCTAGTATCCATCACTCACGGCATTTAATTTTTTAATTCAACACGTTGTTTCTTTTTTTAGAATGTCTACCCTCTTTCGTGATGATTCTTTCTATCCCATCATTTTAACTTTATATCGTAATGCACTTAATTTTATTGTATCTATTACATATGCGTTGCCCTAATTTTTAATGGTTATATTCATTTATCAATTGGTGTAGATTTCACAATATTAAAACTAAATTTTCTATAGTCATTATTTATGAAGAATATATTCAATATTCGTAAGAATAATTTGCAGAGTGTTTAGTTGACTTATGGTATCGACTATTTTCGAGATACATGCGCAAATAAGGTTTTGACTAGTTGTAGTTGCTTATTTCAAGATTTATTCTGAAAAATACTAATAAAATTAATTTGCTAAAGTCGCTAATGGAAATCATATCTTGACGTTCTTAGTTGATAAAACATTTAAGAAGTGAGGGCATTGCTCATTTCCGTGTCATTACCCCACGTGGTTTGGTCTTTCTACGCGGTGGAGGATTCTTCATCTAACGGAATTGTTGGTTTGTAACCCGGGCTCGCTGTGTTATTGAAGGAGAAATTGATCGATTACATCAGCTCTATTGAATTGGAGTGTATTTTAGAGTTGATTTACTTGCGTCCTTGGCGCGACTTTCGAAACTGTATGCGCGTGCGCAGTGTTAAAACTCTGTTTGGTGTAATGAGGTATTGTTGAAGTTAATTGAATCATTAAAAATAATTTACGATTATTTCTTCCGTTACATTGCTTGTCTGATTGGAGTTTTAGTCCAATTAATCCGTTATGGAGAGAGAAAGTTATGAAGGTTGCATTCGCGTGTTTACGTCACTCATGTTCTCTATTACGAAGATAAAATGAAAAGTGGACCAAACCAATTTAAATGCGTAGTGTGTAAGATACTTCTACTCTTAGAGTGATTGCGTGGAGAAAGTTACTCATCGTCCTTGTCACTTTCTTTTCTTAAGATATCCCTCGCATATTAATGAGAAAATTTGTATGCTAAAGACATACTTTTATAATACACAATCCTATCATATAGGTATCGTTTGTTTAAGTATTGGGATCAGAAGTTATCTTACTGCAATCGAATCGATTTTACTGTCTACTTCAGGTATTATGCTCTTTTTCATTCTCCTTTAGGGAACACATTTATGTAGCGTACTTCGATATGAATAATATGTAAAGGCTTATTCAGTCGGGACTACCATGATTTATTGGCGTATCTATTTACTTCATGAGTTGAGTGGAAGTGATGAACTCTGTCATATTTGCCAGAGCTACAGACATATTTCTGTCCTGTAATAATGTATCTAAATGTCATTATTATAATTATCGTGTCCAAGATTGCATGTTAATGGTTAAATAGGACAAAAATATTGTAAGAGTAGTGATGTATTCAACGTATTGTCTGTATCAAAAAAAATGTTTAGGGTGAGGGAAAACTCAGCTTCAACCTTAACATTTATGCTAAAGTGATCGAGTAATTATTTCCCCGCTGTATTCTGTTTAGGACTTATACCTTACGAAATTAATTTTTTGATCCTACATTCAGAAGACCGGAACTTCTTCAAAGTTGATTTTTAATAAGTTTGGGAAGCGTCTAACAAGAGGCCATGTATATCAATGAATGAGGCAACTGTTTGATCGGTAAATATTGCTTTATTTGAAATCCTTCCGTGCAGCACGAATAACGGTTTGCAAGACAGACTGTCTTATCCATATCTCCGATAGCAAATCTTCCTCATCCTCTTCAAATATTGGACTTTCTCAACCGGTATTAAACCATGCCCTTCCTCAAAACATGATTTCCTTTCCTTAACCCAGAAAGGATTTGCGTTCACGGAATAACAATGATGATGCCCGTCGGTAATGAATTTTCGCAATCCTTCAGTAATTCCTGTCGCTGTATTTAGAGCTGTGATCGGATCCGCTGTCCCACTTTACTCGACGCGGTTTCCTCTGCGATAGAATGTTTGATATTAAGTTTGCAGTTGCTAAGCGCCGAAAGAAGGAAGAACTCTAATGAGGAAACAAAGCTACGACCTCAAATATACTCATTTTGATTAAACCTTTTTTACCATTTTCTCTACGCTTTTATCTTCAGTCTTTTATCATAAGTGGGACTTAAAAGTCTACCTCGATGGACTGACAATCAGTTAACAGTCTCAGATTTACCGACGATTACTTCGGCGACAGCTGTCTTTTCTATACATTGAGTTTTACAGCTGTAAAAACTAAACTTCAGTATAATTGCTCTATGCTGTGTATTATGGGGCGACTGAATCAAATATTTACTTTAATCATAAAGAACTAAGCAACATTGTGAGATGTAACTTCTGTATTTAGATGCCTGTTCTCTTTTATATCGATGATCTCTTCCCCATTAAGATTTAATGGTTTGTTCTACAAATGAATCGAAAAATTTGAGAAAGGCTTATTGCCTACTACCTTGATAGTTCATCGATAAAAATGTGTTGCTTAAAATTATCTAAAAAGAAATATGGCTGACAAATGTTAAATGTTGATTACATATTTGAAATTATTTTTTTGGAAATTTTATCGTGAATGGCTTCAAAGACTGGGTAGCTTCTTTTTAATTACCAATGTTTCAAATTATATTTTAAAATCTTCTATAAGCATGCTTGTTCATAAATTTGTATATTAAACCTTAACTCTTTCAATCAGTCCGATAAAAGGAGAACTTTGTCAATTTTAGTCAGCATTGCATTATTTATGATGACGTTAAGATTGTTCCCGGAAGTGTTTCCTGTAAATCTCTCAGTTTGGTTGAGATTTTCCTAAATAGCTCATCTCGAAAAACTTTTAGAGTTAAAATATGCGGTAATGTTAAGAAAAGTAAAGTGATAAACAGTAGTCGTTAGCTAACAAAGTTCATAGACGTTCGATTATGAATCACCGAGAAAAACCGCAGATAAGTATCTATCATATCGTTACATCTGAGCTCTGGGTGTGGTAACGCTCCATATCTCAAGAAACAATGAGAAGATATAGAATATCTCGCTTGAGAATAACGAATCGCCAGAATGATCTCACTAGATATTAATGAATCACCAGAAACAAGACGAAAGTAGCGTTATCGAAAGATGCGCAATAATACGTTCTTTATTAATCATCATCATTTTTAAATTCCGTTTTGCAGACGGGTATAACAAATGATGACATATTGTTATCTAATGAAACGTCGTATTTCATCGTACAAACTTTATCTGTGAATCTCAGAAACGTTTATACACGTACAAACATCCTTATTAATTAACATATCCTTAGTAATAATATGTGTTAAGAGAACTTGTAAATTGCTTTGAATTAGCCAAGAATTGAGGAAAACCTTTCAGAAAATATCCCCTTGGCATTAGCCAGTCGCACAATTATAAATAAAACGCCATTCGAAATAGTCAATCTGATGAAAAAGCTTAATATAAATACCGGAATTGCTAAACGGGTTCTTCTGAAGTTTCCCTTCGCGGTGATAAAAAAATTAATGTGTGGAAATAATCCTTGAATTATTTATCACAAACTTAGAGATGGAAATTTTGAACTGTTAATTAGCGGAAAATTCTCAAAATATCAAAGGAAAAAATTTGCATTTATGATTTTTAGTATGAGTTATTTATATTTTCTCGACTAAACTTACGTGACTACCCAGTGCGTTACATCATAGTGACTTTTTTCTATAAAAGAACCGTTTCTCAAGTAAGCGTCATTGTTAGTTCACTCCTTCTTTGACTAAAATTATTAACGGATCTCCAAAGACGTTGCAGAGTAAATATTGAAGTCCTCACCGCCGAAGTGTTAATTCTTTGTATCGCCAGTGTATTTCTGTCCCCGGACGCAGCCAATATTTCTATCGGCGTTGGGGTTTCTAAGTGATTATTGTAAACAAAACGAAGGCGAAAATGCAAAGTTGATTCTTTGATATTTCTTTCCGAAATGTTTTTGGAGAAAAATGACCGTGAATCATAAGTATCTATTGGGAAACTGATGTATTCTTAGAATTCAGTCTGCTTTCGTAATTGCAGCAAATATTGGAAATTATGGAAATAATTAGAAATCCGTTTAAATTCTTTCCTTGAAAAGAGCTGAAAAAATTTCGTTTTTAGACCTTTTGAATTATTATCACGTTCTATTGAATCTCGGTATATTTTGAAGAATTATGAGTAATTTGGGCAGGCTTTTAGTGTTATTATTCGATTCCGGCAATTAGGAAGTTTGGAAATACTGTCTACATTTGAAGGATTGTACTTTTGTATCAGTTTTTCTCTGCAACTTTTCAAATTTTTGCTGCGTATTGTATGTATATATTTTGAGAATCTTCTTCCTCTACCTTCCTATATAGACGTAGACCATTGAAAAACAAATTAATTATGTAAAATTAAGTATTAAAATGCAATAATCCATTAAATAAACAGGTAATATAATAACATACAGAAAATAGCTAGTTTGAACAAAGCATTAATTGAGAAAATTAATTATTATATTAAGGGAATTTACATTAAGGGACACATAGGAAACTCACGAACCCCAAGAGGCATGCAGACCCTTGTTTAGGAATTGCTGATTCAGAGTATGTATAACTATTCAAATTTATGAGTAAGATTCGCAGAGCGCTCCTCATAACCAAATTCCTTCCTTATTGAGCATAAGAATTAAAAAAGGCAGTTGTCATATCTAAAATTCGAGCAGCGCATGTCTTAAAATGTAGCTTACGTTTTTGGACCGGCTAAAGCTAGTTTCGAAGTTTCCTTGTCGTCTGTGTCTCGTGGGGGCCTTAGTCACGTGAATAATTGGAACACAATATGCTCGTCTCCTCCGTGTCCATCGCAGACTCTCCCCTTCATAAAGCGGAAGTCTCGATTCATCTTGGGCCGTGACCTTAGCTATTCTTCTCCTGACCTTACACCATTCTTCGAGCGGAATATCCCTCATCGGGTTTCATTCGGATATCATCCTTTTCGAGGTTATTTATCCAAACTACTTTCATTCTCTTGTGATATTTGTAAAGCAAAGGACTTTTGACTTAATTGTTGACTCTTTTGCAATGTATTTTTAGTGTTTTCAATCCGTTGTAGAGTCCGAGAGCTGTTCGTTGGTTAAATGAATAAGTGCGTATTTCTATCTAAAAGCTAAGACATTTTATTGCATCTAGGTGCTTCTATCCTTGCATAAAAAAGCGTATCTAACAATGCGAAGATTAGATATTGCATTTAAAATCATAAAGTGTAATATTTATTGAATATAAAATTTAAATGAGGCTATATTTTCAATACGTGCTATAGTGGAAGACAAATGCGTATATCTAATAGAATGTATAGCATTGAATAATGATACATAAAATGAAAAACACTAGCAAATAATGCTAAATTTGACAGTTCTAGCTTTAAGTGATTATATGTATTATTCAACATTGTGTACTTGAATTTCTCTCTATTAACTGTATGTGAAGCAAAACTGCACGACAATGTTTAGAATTGTAATATCGGATATGTCAGAAAATATCCCAGTGGAGTGGCAAAACTATTCCAAGAACTTCATCGTGCCCCTCATAAATTAATTACAGTAATAACCGTACAATACCGTAAAATAATTAAAAAGTTTATCAAAAGGAAGAGCTATAAGTATGCAGAGCATTCAATCTTAAGTTGAAAGAAGTCTTTCTCCTGTAGAATAGCGTTAGAATGAAAATGTGCTGAAAAGAAAAGTAAATGAAGCTATAAATTGAAATTCGTGCAGTCTTATGTTTTCTGAAATTCCGATCTTTCAATGAAAAGCGGATGTCTCATATCTGAGAATCTCGTTTCGAAGTAATTTTAAAATTATTTTGAAGGTTGACACGCTCCGTTGAATCATTCGGAGAAACTCTAGTGCTTTTATGAAAGTAATCTAATATTTTTAGGCCTTCGTACATCAAGGTTAACATGATCAATTTGCGGCATTTTCTAACTTTTTAAACTTTCAGATTCAAAGTTTATTTTTGTTATTATCATCTCCGCCGGATCTCTTCCATTCCTAGAAAAGGAGTTTGTAATTAGCAGTTGAGTGAGAAAATGCCTTCTTTCGTGTCATAGTTGCATATCTAAGTTCTAACTATTTTCTTCCTTGAATCAACCGCCTTAAATTACGCAGTATTGCGAAGTTTTCCTTTCAATTAATAAGATGGATTTCGGCTAGATGTCACTCGGTTTCTCGAAAGGCATTGATATTTTATGTATATATTTAATATACGCTCACTTGTTTGCCTACGTTCGTTGTATTTATACAGTGATTCACCAATAAAAGTAATTTCAGAGTAAAGTGTGGTCCCAAGCTGTCGGCAGGCTGCTTGACAAATATTATATGATATCATACATTTCAACTCTGATTTCATAGTTAAAACTTTATAAGCTGAATTGAATAGAAGTTGTAAGTTTTAATTGTTATGCCTTTCCGCCTGGATTATAGATATGTATTAAAACTAAGATCTCATATTTGTGTTTCCAATTAATACTTTAAACGTAGAATGCCTTCTTTTTGTAAAATATCAACGTTACCATCATTATCAAAATCATTGATTGTCGTTGAGTTTCCCTTTAGACATATTTAAATTCATTCATATTAATATAAACTTTGAATATTTAAAAGTTCAATCGTTAATATATTCTTTCGATCGATATAAACTTCATTCGAATTAAGGAATTTCGTAGTGTGAGGGTATGATAGTTAGTCCTTCATCTTTACAATAAGATATAGTTTGGTAGAGGAATTAGATCCATATCTTTAACTCGCTCATATTTATTAAACGATATATTTGCGTTGGCGATTTCCTCAGACTATTTTCCAATAGTCTGCCTTGAATTTGGTTTTAAGGAATATCTTTCTATCACTCAGCGTAAATCGTGTGGGATCGCTTTCATTGAAATCTGAAGAGTCAATGCACCGAGGCTTCTTTTTATTCGCTTGCATCTCTCATCGATCCTGTCGCATGCTCGCCGAGTATCTCCTTGCATTGCTTTTGTTTAGCCCTTTAGCAGACCTTATTAATAATTTCCCTCTTTCCTCTCGGGAATGCACATCAAATCTCATCTATCATGGAGAATTAGTTGCTTCCTAAGGGGGATAGTCCGTGAATGAATGTTGCTGAAAATTAATATCAACTTACATGTACAAGTTATACTTTTGAAGTAATTTTGAATATTTTCAGTGAGGGAACATCAGTTAGCGATTATGTTGTTATATGTGTTATCCCTTGAAATGATTTTAAAGTCTTCTTAAGTTTTTCATAATAATGAAATTATTGAAATGATTGAAGGTGGTGATAATCGCAGCTAGTGTAATTTACGTTTCCTCCTCTCTCTTAAGAGTTTTAGCTTAGAAATATTATATTTTGTAAGATGAATGCTTCTTGCTTGAGGTGGCCCAGAAGATACATTGTTCAAGCGAAGAAAGGGAAAGGAAGTTCATTGTTGAAAAAAGGGGAAAAGTCATTTCAGACAGCCTTGAGAAACCACCGGAACGGCCAGCCTTCGAGTTTTTGACCGTAATATTTCAAAACAGCGCAAGTGACTTTATCTTTATGTGCAACATTGCTAGTATGATTGCCCACAGTTGGTGACAAGTGTTACAATTGATGCGGGTAGTCGTTACTCATATGTCTAAGGGATTAAGTTTTGATGATAGATGGACGGATTCAAAATCGCCCTGACTTTTTTTATATCTTATTCAGCATTTAGTTCTAAACTTTGAAAATCAATGAAAAAGTATGTGGTAAATTTTACAAGTCTCTGGGACCTCATTGAAGTGTCTTAAAGACTGCCAAGGATCCATGGACCATACTCTGCAAAATACTGGGATACAAGTCAGGTCTCCACTTTCTTAGGAAGCGTAGATAGCACAGCTTCACTTTCTTCGTCGGAATTATCGGAAAAGATTTCCTGTGGTCTTGTCATCTCACTCAGAGCTCCGCTTAGAAAGTATGTATCGCTTTCGGAAGTCCGCCGATGCTGGATTTCCGTTCTTGATGGAGAACAGCGATTTTTTAAGAGATTCCGATCAATAAGAAAGGGTTCGGTGGCCGACGTCTCGGCCGCATTTAGCTTTTGTCGACTTGTAGGTGATCGACTGAGTGTTTCCTTTAATAAACCACGTGTTTCACTTTCTAACTTGATCAGAAGTCAAGCCTACATTTAATCAATTTCACGCTTATTACCCATAAGGACATGCTAGATAAATCGTAGAGTATGATGTTTTCAGTATTTATGATCGAATTGAATCTTAAGCTTAAGTTATTTCTTGATATACTCAATAAATGCTATTTAGAATTATTTTTATCTCCTATTTTCTCATTGAATAATACTTCAACAAATTTTTCACTTGCAAAATCAGCTGCAGACCATAGTTAAATTTCTACTCAGTTTTGATTGTAAAGATATTGGTTTGATGAGAGTAAGTTACTTCTATCCATAAGATAAGTAACTCTCATCAGGTGGAAATTTTATATTTATTTATGAATATGAATCGAAATGAATCATCATCTTTTTATTACGGGCATATATCTCTTCTTTAAGTTTATATAGATTGGGGATAATTTTGAAGATAATTTTTTTCACGTTAACCTTTTGATCGTCTTCTTTTTTCTGTAAAAATAATCACATCATTGTGTGACTTGCATTTGAGTATGTGCTTGCATCCCAGTATGATAATAAATACTATACAATCCAGTAAATACAGCTCAGGTTTATCGTTATAATCATTTTAAAGCAAATTATTTCTTTGCTTCAAATGTTTCTAAAATATCATAATATAATGCTTGTAGGTTAAAAGTAAACCTTAAATTTCAGATTGCTATAAGTCTCAGGAATAGAATATAAACATTTTTATATTTCGTTTTCTGCAGTCCTTTCGATGTAATAATTTATTTTCTTTGGCTATTGATTGATTTTCTCGAACTACTAGTTGATCGACTGGATCCAATTTATCACAACAGAAACCTTTTGCTCTATCGAGGTATCTCAATTCTCGTCTTAGTGTGTCAGCAATGGCTTTTTTCTGAGCAGCTATAAAGGTCACGCGTCACCCGGAAACTCTGTCATTTAGAATAATTCGTTGGGACCGTCAACCAAGATTCCCCTGCCATTAGTCAGCGACGTGGAGCCATTTCATCCCTAAGATCACATGAGTGAGATGAGTAAGGAAGGATAGGCCCTTACTTGAAGAATCGTGAGAAATAAGGGAAGCAAACCATCATTCACTTCGGGGAGATGACTATTCTTCGCCTAATTCAGTTGTAGGGAAAATTGTGGTTCGCGAGCCACCACCGTATCTTTAATATTTATCACGAATGTATTTGAGTTAATCCGGCATAAATATGAGAGTAAACGTAGATCGGCTATCTAACATTTCCACGAAAAATTTTTTGAAAATTCTATCGTTATATATATTCCCGATGTAATATTACTCCGTGTCCTGCCAATACAAAAAGTTTTGGATTTGTACCCAGTTAACATACATTAAATGGATATACTCTGAAGTTCCAAAAGGTTTTAAAAAGATTTTCCATGTTTTTCCCTCAGTGCGGTATATCTTGGAAGTATTTTTGCGCAGTTTATGACCTGCAGGGAATTTTGTTTTGGCTAACCACAGCTATGATGGAACTTATTATTATCGTTAGACGTGATGCTATTTTTTCCTGATTAGGATTGGCGACAGGAAGGGCATCCGGCTGTAAAAATCAGCGCCAAAACTAAAACTCATCATCACAAATCATCGTCCATAAGCGATAGAAATGAGGCTAAGAAGGAAAACAAATACGTGATACTATTTGCAGTTACGAACTCGTGAAGTTAATCAAAATGAAGAAAGTTAAAATCTTACAATTTTGCTGTTTTGAGTGGCCTCTATTTAATTCTATCGATCTATATAAAGACCTTGAAACAAAGTGTTGATAAGCCTTACTCTCTCCATTTAATCGAGCATTCGTCATATGGACGGCTTTCAAAGAACAGAGGAGGAGTTTGTCTTCACGAAGAGAATTGATTAGTATTGAGAAGAGAAATGAGAGAGGAAATATGGACTCGTGGAGGCAGTTTTGCACCTCTAAGCTAAAAGGTGCGATTACATTGCGCATTGCTCACGTCACTGTTGCTTCATATTTGCACGACCTCTATCCCTCCCCCTCTTCTTTGACCCATTTCTATCTTTCGTATTGCTTTGCTCCACATTTTAGTGGATTCCGCGAATGGAAACAACGTGTTCTTTCATTTCCCCCGCGGCATTAAGTCTCGTTACCGTGTCTTCGCCTTCCCTTTTCCCGGGCTATTTGTCTTTTTCCTCGTAGCATCGTCATTACCATGCCTTTTTCTGAAGAAATGAGACACGCGTTGAAAATTGTTTATTACAGACGACTATTACTACCGAGTGTTATATATGAACTCATAATAGCTTCAGACTGCAAGATCCCTTCCTTATGAAATGCATATCAGTGATAATTTATTTACTACAACCAGGAAAGAAGAATAAATCTAAGAATTAGCAGTATATCAATCGCATGTGATTTATAATTCGTAATAATAAAACAAAAAGTAAGATAAGCAAAATTTTCATTGAAGTCCTTGAATGAGATCTCATATGAGTTAAAGCTTTCAGATCACACCTTGTTACAATCCACCCCTCTGAATTTATACTTGTATACACGGTTTAAATGTATTTATTGGTCAAGTAAAATAACCATAAAAAATGATTTACGGCCTACGATAGCATCTAATAATTTAAAACTTGAAGAATAGTAAGTTAACTGAATAAATCTTTGTTAACTTTATGTTTAAAATATTAATTCTAAAAATTTTCTTAATCTCATATTTAAAAATGTGTCATTGAAGGGCAATCGCGCTCTTTCAAATATTTTAATATCTTGTAGAAATTATTTGGCTTCGGAAACATTTTAATTAATTTTTTCATTGTAATTTTGTAGTTTCTGTGAAAAACGCTACGGATTGCAAAAGATAAAGACCGATTTCACAGATTGCGAAAAAAGTATTGCTAAAATATACATTTTCATTGTAAGTAAAATTACACGATTAGGAAACAATTCTAATGATAATCTAATATGAATTTACTACCACGCGGTGTTATCGGTCCCAGATTTATTATTTTGCATAATTTTGAAAAATTCGTTATATTTCTTACAATCTTATGTCAGAGAAAGGAGTCAAAAATATCCTTAGTCAGAAGTACTAATCAGTTGCCCTTTTATCTGTTAATGGGAATCTACCCTTCTTTTCTGTACCCCTTAATTCCAATTCTGTAATTATTTCATCATTAATAGTTGCCCTTTCATTAAGAAAAGATGGCAACATTTTCTGAGGCAATTCATCTCGTTTTATCGTAGAGAACATATTAATCGGAAAGCGTAGTAAACTCTCGTAGAATAATTTCATGGTACTTAACTATTTTTTATAATTATATGTTTATGATGACCTAATATGTATGTTCAATTAACTAGTGACGAAGAAATTTTAGGTTTAATAAACTAAACTAACAGCAATTGAATCAAATGACAAAATGTCAATATAGAATAATAGATGACTCAAATATATATAAAGGATTTACTTTTTTACATCTTATTTATGATTTATATTCATTTTTATTTGGTATTTGTATTTTTTAATCATTTAAACTTACCAGGATGCGACTTTTTTCCTTATCAATGGAATTCTTCAGTTACGTTTGCATAGTTTCAAAAAATAGCTCGTCATTTTTTTATCGTAATTTCTAATTTCTTTCTTCAGACATTATCTATGTTGTTTTAGTAAACATCGCGAATCAACGACAACCTTAGAACTTTCATACCACCTTAAATTCTAAATGATGCACGTATTTATTATTGCGCGAATATATTATTCCATTGCCAGTTTTAATATTTCTCTTTAACGTTTGCACAGGTTGAGTTATTTTATGTCAATAAATTTCTCAATGATTGTTCATTTGCATTTACCCTTTCAGAAACGTTGCACTGCTGGGCCCAAACTGTGAAAATCTTTTTTAAAATACAGGCAACCCATTCATAATTAAATGATACAGTGGGTTGCCTGCATTTTAAATTCTTTTCGCTGAAATTTGAGCCCAGCAGTGCAATTTTTTGAAAGTGGTAAATTTGAATTACTTGAAATCGAAATTTTTGCAGTCGAAAAAGTGATCTGAGAAACATGTTAGAAATAAACGATTTGGCCGCCCGCCAAGCGGGTTCGAGGGCTGGGTGCGGGTCTAGAGGCACCCGCAACACTAAAGTACGGGCCCGAATCCGGTTTTTTCGAAGTTAGGATGAAGAAAAAGCTTCCGGTGGGGTTGGCGGCCCTCTAATCCCGGAAGCGCCCGCGACCGGATTCGAACCCGAGACAGTAGCGTCGCACCTAGGTCGCCTCGACCCACTACGCCAGCCTGTCGAACGGTTAAAGCCACGCGGAATTTCGTGCTAGTTCGTCCAAGGCTGTCTCTGAGGAGGGAATTCAAAACGGAAAGCGTGCAGCCCTAAACATGATGCGCTATTCTCCGTTAGTTACACGATTCATTAACCTCTGCCATGCCTATTCATCCGTAATTCGTTCATTCTATAAATTTTTATCAATCCCAAGTTAAAGAAAGAATTACTAGCGAAAGCTACAAAATATAACTATGAAATTTTATTGAACTCCTTTATAATATTGAAGTACTTAATACACCTCCACCTCGTTTTTATTGAAGTATCCCATTATTTTCCATTCTTCCCCCGGAATGGTGAACATTTGAATTTTAAGTCGCATCCTTGATCCTGAAAAAGCAGCATGGAAATATTTGGAACTTTACTTCGGATAATCGGGTTAGTTATAAAAAGTTCTACTTAAAATATCACTTCACCCCTCTGCTTTCTTTGTCGGAATTGCAAATGCTAGACTCATTCTTTTGGAAGAGGAAGCAATTCCCTCCATCCTTTTATTACTATCTATTATTCCATGAGGGATTAAAATCTCATATTTTATGGATTTATGCATATTTTATGGTGGTTTTATAATATGCTTCAACAATCGCGCTAATCGTCAAGGGTACGGAATTTTGTAACCAGAAAATTTTAAAACATTTTCGTCTATTTTATCATGATTTTCGCGATTTCCAGCCTAAAACATAATTCAATTACCGAAATATGAATGTTTATAAAACCTCTTTTCTTTTTATGCTTATCTTAGTTTCGTAGGAATATTAATTCTACTTTAATTCTGTAAAAGAAGAGCTTTACATGCATTTCTTATGCGAGTCTTTTCGGCTCTAGAGTCGAAGCTAGGATATTTTTGAAACGACGAAGTTCAGTAGCTCATGAAGCCCTCTTGTGAATCCTATAATCTCATACCTCTATGTTATAGGAGGTGCTGTCAATTGCTTTTATATTACTTCCTCAGCGTCTTTCATTTGGGAGTAAAGGACACATTACCAATAAATATAGCAATCGAATTTACATATACATTTTTTACTAATTGACGGTTATTCGGGCGTATGCATTTCTTAAGATACATATTATAAAATAATAAAAATGTTCACCACAGTTGCATGTATTGGTTTCATAGAAATTGAAGAAGCAATTTATATTAATAATTTATTTAATATTTTCGTTATTTCGCCAATGTATAAGCGTGCCGTTTCATAGACGTTTCACTTAATGCGAAAATAACCACATTATCTAACACTATCTCCAGTGTAAATCAGGGCACTTCCCATTTAAATCTTTCCAAACTTGGTCTCTCCCCATTTCGACATCCTTTGGGCGGATGGAAAGCCAACTGGTATTGCTGTCCGTGCCTCTGCATTATGTATGTGACGGCTAAGGAGACACAGGATGCGCTCCAAGGGATGACGCTGTAAAGGGAGAATGAATAGCACTTCCCGTCGCCTTCCCGTTTGATTTCGCGATTTGGCCGCCTTCCCGCTAGCATAACTCTCATTCCCGTTAATCACTGCGCGACCCCACTTAACTTTCGAACCTCTTGGCCATTTTGGACGCTTTCAGGGACCACTGAAACCTGGCTGTGAGGGAAAGTCCCTTATTTGACCCACTATCGCTCGTTTCTGTTCTTTATGCTACTACATCTAGGTAAATACCCTGCGAGTACTAGGGGATGTAAACACCGAACGTTTGAGCTACTTTCTTTGTTTGCTTTTATCGTGTATGCCTCGCGGAAAGAATGAGTTTTTTCTTTGAATTACCTTTGTTGTTTCATTTATTTATTTCGATTAAAAAACAACCAGATGAAAACCATTGTAACGCATCACACTGTATGATATAAGAAAATGACAATAAAAGAGCAATTACCGATTGAAAAAAATCATGAGATCTCAGAAAGAATAGAACTTAAAAGAGTTAAAGGGAGAGAAAATGGAAAGTGATTTACGATGTGGGTGGAGTGATAAAAAGGTAGAAACGATGTATATGAAGCAAGTTTCGAATTTGGAGGAGCTGAAAGAGATTCTAATTATAAATACACGGGAGAACGTAATTAGATTCGTATGTTCCTAAGAAAATTACACGAATGAAATTCTCCGACTTAAGAATCATTCAGAAGTGATTTCTTGAAATTCTATTAATTTCTGCCAGAATACCGTCTAGAATTCACCTTGTGATTCCTACCACCCTGTGTAGAAGATCGGTAATCCCGTACTTATCAATACTTCCAGACCCTAGTGTTGACACTAGTCCGAAAACAGGCTTATATGGCTATATAAACATTTTCAAGCAGCTAATTCATTAACAGCAGTGTTCCATTTTTTTTCATAGTTACAAGTGTTGCAACAGTTCTCCGATGACCCGAACTTTGCATCGAAACCGTGGATTTTCCGTGTGAGAATCCTTTCTCTAACACCATAGGCGGCGGCGGCTTGGCTCTTTGCCACACTCTTTATTTCCCGCTTCCTCCCGTTGACCCGTGTCAACCCGTCCCTCTATATTATCCTTTGTCCTATTACGTTGCGTTGCTTCTCTTTGGAAGCATTCTGTTTTGAGGTCAGATTCTCCTTCTGCCCCCGATCACGGGAAACACGCGATTAATAAAGGTCATGAGGTCGTTCAGTCGATGACCACCGTTGGGACGGAGATTTATGCCGTTTTTCCAGGAGTTTATCTCTGTTTGGAGATGCTCTGACCGCCTGTGTGAATACGGCGGCGGAGTTAATTACTGTGCAATTTTATGGGGTATCAGAGGTGACCTAATGATCACTCATGTGTCAATTGATTGATGACAATGCAGTGCATTAGAGAGTGGGATGCGGGCAAGGTCAGAGGATACGAAATTTGCTTGGCTGGCTAAGTACCAAACTGTCAAAAAACGGGGTATTCTGTAGCACTTATTTGTACGATTTTTAAGGATGCTTTTACTATTTTGCAAAGCTCTGATTCGGAGTAATCTGAGACATTATGCTAACAGCTATTTTATTTCGAGCTTATCGTAGGGAAGATTAGAACTAACTGTGATGGTGCCTCGAACTTGGTATCTCCGAATGTTTCCACTTTTTTTATTCAGTTATTCTTTTTTTCCCTCTTTGAATGGCTCATGGTCATTTCTTAAATTCTGGACATACTAAAAGTAGTCTTGCTCAGCAGGACGTAGATTTTTCTATACCAAAGGCCATTTTATCAATTTGTTCAGGGTTGTCAAGTTACCTCTCGGCACGAGGGCACATTTTGGTACACTAAGGAGCGGGTTGGATTCCGTATCATATTTATATGACATTAGGATGAAAGAAAACCTCACGGTGTAGTGGTGGCTCCTTCAAGAACCCGCAAATTGAACTCGGGTGTACAGTATTGATGCGTGTATCAACTATACAAGCCCTTGAACGAGAGAACATATCGAGGCAATTTCCTTTCGTCCTTGGGGCGGCTTTCGAAGCGTAACGTGGCGTTTAAATGAGAGCCGATATTCTTGGACTAATATTCTTTGAATTCACACTAGGCCGAATATGAAGGAATTTATAATAATTCTCTTTCATTCAACCATTTTTTTCTTTCTTCAGCTCGAAGTGATTGAATATCATTCGTATTATTCCTATTCCTTTCCGTGAGAATTTCTCATATGAAACGTTCTTTTCTTTGAAAGCTATCGGAGGAGCAATCACTTTATCAAAAATCTACGGAAAAGTATCCTTCTAAATTATTTGCTCTGCTGATATGTTATGCTTATCCTTAATTTAATTAATTATTTTATTTTTTCCGTAATAGTAATGGTCAAAGATTCGATCAATTAATTATCGAATTTCAACTGTGATAGCTAGAATTAGCTCTTTTCACTGATGGTAAAGTATTTTCCATCAGGAATAATATTTAAGTTTGTTGGGTGATAAGCTGTATAAAATATATTTTAGAAGGATTTAATTGGAAAAAATGTAAAAGAAGTTTCTTATGTTTCGATTTCCTTTATATGAAACATTGGCGAGGAACAGGGAAAGGAAGTATGCAGGTTTGAGAGACATATTTTTACAATACTGAAGCTAAAATTATACTTTCTTTTACAGGTCGAACATTATTTTTTATCATTATTCATACGAACATTCGTATCCATTAGATTTACACATGTTTATTTTAAATAATTATATACATAAAGTAGGGTTTTTAATTTGTTTCTTTTCCCGTCAATTTATAGAATTTTACACAATTAGCACGAGATAAAATTCTGGTTGCCCCAAATAAGCCGAAGTTCCAACGTACCTTGGACTATTCCCGGAATAATCTTTATTCCGAAGGTTGAAAGTTCCGAGTTTGATTCCAGAAGACATCGTTTCCAAATGGTTAGAATGGGGAATGTGAAGTCCATCATGAAGGGTAAAGTTTTTCCTCCTTATATATCAAGCCGATTTGGAATTTTTTACCGGAAGAGCGCTAATGCGTCTTGAAGTGCCATAAATTCAGTTTCTATGAGTTTGAGAAAACTTCTGCGTGAATCCGAGCATTATAGTGGAGAGAAATGAAGATTATGAATTCTGCGGCCATAAAGTCTTTCTTCTGTTCTTTGAAATTTCTGTTTTGTCAAGTTTATTGCACTATTTGTGCACTTTTGCTTAAATTGCATATTTCTTCAATCCTTTCTCACATTCATGTTTGTGAAAATCATGTATGGCCTTGAAATATAATTGAAAACTTTAAATTTTGCTAATTTCTTGGTGCACTTGTTTTTGTGTTTTTATATAAGTTGTGCTCTGGAAGAAGAATCATTTCCATTTTTCTTTGGAGAACATTGTGTTCAGATATTAAAATCTTGAGGAGAAACGGATGTGAGAAAAGTCTGATAGGACCGGCCTCGAACCTGGGTCTTCTGTTTTCTGGACGACTGTTCTAGTCAATGAAACAGAGCATTCTGTCATACCGTTTTTTGAAGATTTTTTAACTTGCCCTTACCTACAAATTATCGTCTTGGGATCCCTTGTAGGCAAAGGCAAATTAAAACATGCAGTAATGTTCTTGCAAGATATCTTAATGAAAGCAGAAGACCCTGGCTCGAACTGACTGACATTTTGTTTCCGTTTCTGCTTTCCTAGATACGCATCTTTACGTGAAATATCATCCTTTTCCTAGAACTCAAACTTTTCAGGATATCCTGTGCACTAGTTAGTTTAAATTGACATTCAGTGCCGTATTTTATTACTATATCTTTCTTGTTTTAGTACAATTCAGTTTGTATTATGTTTTCTGCGCCCAAGCCAACTATTAATTTCTCACTCATTTTCGTTAATTTATATTAAAACGATATAGACTACTTATAAATAATGTGATCATTTCATTGCATAGATAATTTCATCATTCATCATGATTCTTGTGTTGCTTCTTATAACGGATACACGATTGAAACGACGGCAATATAATACGTTCAAAACTTTTGTTTTTATTTCACCTTTCTGAATTCTTCAGACGAATCTCTCTTTGGTATGTACTGGTATCTACTTTGGGGCACATTTTATGCGAAATCTTCCCATTATGCTTAATTTATAGATTTTTGATCTTTCCGAAATTTGCTTTCATTTGACATTGCTTCCTTTATCCACTAGTCTGACCTATCTCTTTGATTCACCTCCTGTGAGAGTGTGTGCGACAGATCTCTCTTTGTATCGACATGCTGTTTACTCTTCGCTTTGAAGACCTTGGACCAGATATATGTGTGCCGTCGCCTTGTCTTTGTTCCTCATGTGTAAACGAATCATGGGAAAGGAATTCGCAGATTCTTCTCATACTCTCTTTCAATCGTTTATCCTCTCCTATTTATTTATCTCTAACGCTTTCCTCTTGGCTTTTTCTTTCGGTGGCTTCCTTTCTACTGATCGGTTCAGGACTTTTTAATGTTTTAACGCTTTGTATCTTCATTCTCCCTTCAAAATGCATGCAGTTCATTAAACCTTTTACAATGACTGACACAGAGGCAGATTAGAGAACAGACTCAGTTTAATGTAATGAGATTGCATTCTTTCAGTCGCGTAAAATAGAGGAAATTAAAGGAGGTTAAGAAGAAAGAAATTCTAGGTTTCGCAATCTGTGATATTGTCGTTGGAATCGTCAGCGAAAAAGCGTGTCTGGTAGTAATATCTGTTATTTTATCCCCTATCTGGTGGCTTTCCTCGCTATATTTATTTATTTAAATACAACATACATTGCTAACACCATTTTAATGATTTACATTTACATGAATCTTTATACAGATATTTTTTTAGATAAGAACTATTGAAGAAAATTGGGGAAATCGTAAAGAAAAACCCGCCTCAGAAAATTAAGAGCACGTACAGCAGAAAACGAGCGAATGATAAACTACTAGTCTAAAACTAGTAGTCATGTAGGTTCAATGGTGATTGGAGAAAATAAATATTGAGTCAGTTATATCTTCTCTATCCAGGAAAATTTCCTTTTTTGTCCTCGTTAGAATTCTTGGAGACTTTTGAACACATATTATGTTGTTTACGATGAAAGTCAATTTAATCGATTTATGAGCTCATTAATTTGTATATCTATGAAGAATATATAGCGATGACGGTTAATGTTTAGATAAGAAAGCTTGTTGCGCGACCATCCGTTCTGGTATTGATTTTTAGGAGAAAATTTTCCAACGCACGTTTTATTATTCATGAATATCGATACTGATCGTAAACTATCCGAAATTAATTCTAATTGTGTATCAGAATTTTAAATTGTCAGATATTACTCATTTTAGGTTTATCAGCACGGTACCTAGATTTATCCAAGCATCTCCCAAGTCGCTGATGCACATCTCCAGAGAACAGATTATTTTACAGGTTTCATATCGTGCTTCTTAGAAAATTCCTAGCATATTTATTTTATGGGATACTATAAAATCTTTCTTTCGTAAGCAATTACAATATCCAAGGAATGGGTAAAGAGTGATTGCACCCAGGAAAAATCCTAAGGAAGAATAGACTTGAAAAAAGTCCGACAGGATCGGGAATTACAATATAATCATGTGATCTGTGCTGCTGTCAAGGACTAAAAAAAGCAGTTTATTAAATTTGGGCCTTAAATCAATTTTTATTTGTTTAAATAAGTATAAAAGGCTATTTCTCTGTGTTTCCGGCTTTCTGACGTCACTACAATCTAATTTAAGCTTGAGGACTTATCTGGGGCTGGTTATGTCTATCGAATACGTACTATTAAGACCGACCGACTTACTTGAAGGACCAAGGTTTATAAATAGCAAATCATTATGAGACTTGTAAGCTATAATCACTAATTGGTGGAGGATATATGGTTGACAACAACACCCCCACAACCCGTTCCCCAGGACTGTTCAAAGGTAGCACCTCCGCCGGCGATGGCACGTCCGGGGCAGTTCCCGGCCACCGCTCCCTCGAACGCCCAAAGACTCTCCGGAAGCTTAAGAACGTATACGACGGAGGCGGAATGCCGCCCGTACCACCGGAGGTGGACTGCGGGGATGTGGCTGATGACGGCAAATCCCTGTCCATCTTGAGTCCTTTCGACGAACAAGAGGAATGGAACAAGATATCGGAGATTATGGCTTCCTTCGGAACGAGATTGGTGCGAGAGTCTGTTTTCGTCAATGAGTTGGAGAAGGATTTCCAATCCCTTTTGGGTAAGTGGTGCGGAGGAGTGCTAAACTGCCATTTTCTTTCAGGATATTTTTCCCTTCCAAAGACCTGTTGTCAATTTAAATTTTAAGGCGAAATCTATATCTTCCAAATTCGTAATAGCGAAATCGATTTGATATTCATCCAATGGGGGTGAGTCGTGAAACATTGCTACTATTGGGTGAAATGTCACGGGATTGAGTAGCAGAAGCTGAGTTTGCAGGTTGACATTAACTGGTTGAAATGCATGTTTTTGTTTCGAATTGAGAGTTACTAACATGTTTAATGCATTATTAACGTAATTGATGTTCTAAGGCTGTTTGTCCAATAAATTTAACGAGCACGTTCAGGATGCATGCTAATATGGATTCTAATCGAATCATGAGATTTGTTTTTAATACTTTTGGAATTCACACTTCATGTATATATTTATAAATTACTGTAACAATTGTATTGGGTGTAAACTGTATTTGGGAAGTGTTTCGTCTTTTGCCCAAGCTCGGTAAGAATGAGTAAATTGATTTGTAAATTTGTTTATCCAATATAAGTAAATTAAAAGTCGCGCTAAATCAAAGAATATAATTAGTGATAACATGAAATGAATAAAATCAATGCTAAAATCAAAATATTCGATCTTTGAGTAGTCCCCTAATGGGGCATTTCTAACTGATTTTGAAATTATGTTAATTTTATTCCATTTAGAGAAGAAAAAATACGGGTTGTATTCATTTACTGTAGGGCCTCCTACTGTTTCTGCTCACATTTAAATTTCTTTGACCCCGCATTTATTAAATTTCGTTTAAATGCAGAAGTAAGATAAGGTTAATTCTCTTCAGGTCTGAGTCGTGCTGAGCCGCGCACCGAGCGAACTGCACCCGCACCCCTTTCGCCTACTGCTCCAGTGCCTACTTCAGTGGGACAGTGGCTGGAATCCATCGGGTTGCAGGAGTACGAAGGGCTCTTCATCTTCTATGGATATGACGACGTTGATTTCATTGTAAGTATCAAATGAGTACATTTCTAACTTCCGTTAGAATGACTCAAGCTCGCGTTATACGTTTAGCTCGCTGTTCTATATATTCTCCGTTTTTGAAGTTTGTAAAGCACATCCAGTTTCTTAAGCATGTCCTCTCTATTAGTATCAAGATACGGCTTGAGCATAAATTTGTTTCCTTAATGTTTAAGTATTATTATATCAGAGTTTCCCTGGCATACTTTGTGATTGTCAAGCGATATATGAATATAAATTCCGTTCGCCGTGGTGAAGGCAACATTTAAAATTCATCAGAGCGTGTATTTCACTTTACCTTCACTCGAATGAAAAATTGTTTTCCTTGTGTTATTTAAAAATTTAGGAATTTGGACTCTTTTCTGAGAAACTAGTCCGTTGAAAGTTTTTCCTGGGTTGATCGGGCGAAAAGTAGCAATCAACAACTTCTTCCTATGCCTTTTGCCAAATATTCTTGACCTTTCCATATATTTTTATTAAGTATTTGCCGCATAAATTTTCGCCTGCAAAGTAAAAAATACAGATAGCTAGAGGATGATTGGAAACAGAATTTGATGTTCGTAGTTTATTGTTTCTTGAATTAGAGAACCAAAGGAACCCATTAGAACAAGATCGGGTAACAAATTACCGTGTTTCTTTGAAGTATAACTTTTTTCCCTAAATTAACGTTAGTATTTTATCATAAATAAATCACAATTTTCGACATCACTTTCTCTCGATGCTGAAAAATTTCAAAATAATTTTGACTGACATAATAATTTTATGCAAACGTCGAAGCGGCGCACGATCTACCCTCATAAGAAATACACCCACTGACGCATTTTAAATAGTGGCTTGATGACAGTGAACGGACTAGAGACATGTATGGAATGAACCCTTTCAAGTAATTATCAATCAATCAATTAAAGAGTTTACAATAAGCGTAACTGTCATAGGGATAGAGGTATTTGATGCGCGTGCTAGAGCTTCTCAAGTTCCAGTCGATCTCCGTGACTTGACTCAAGTGAGTATTCTATCGCTCCTCTGACAATGTAGCGTGCTAATGAATCAACGGATCACTGTAGCTGGCAAATGAGCTGTTAATTGATGAAAGCATCGTTACGTCCCTTCCAAGGATCGTACTGCGCCTATGATTGCTCCATTGCATTAAGGAGGCTTTGTGACGTAGTTAATCTTTTAGTCGTGCTTTGCGTTTATCAAGTCATCGTGTAGCAAACTTTTTCACTTCGGGACTTTTATTTACGCCCAAATATTACGATAGACTACTAAATATTACTTGCTACCCGCAAGGAATTTTAATATGCGAATACTATATGTTGATAATGTTCTTTGTTAGTATGTTTATCGGCGCCACTCGGAATTTCGCGAAAAATAATTTTCGCTCATTCTAAGTAAACTTGCGAGATTCTGACAAACGCTTATGGAATAGTGATAAGAATAAATCAATTCCTGTGTTAAAATATGTAAGATATTGTAAAAGATCTATGAGTAAAACAATAGTCGAATTTTAGTCGTTCTTCTTAGGGCAACAAATCAAAATAAGTGATCGGTGTACATTAGCCCATTTAGCCATATGATAATTTATTTATCCATTGTGATCAAAATAAATAATTGATTACGGAACTTAAGCTATCAGGGATCATTAAAAAGTACATGCAAATTATTATCTGAATGCAAAATGCATTTATTTATATTTTTCTTCGTCCAAGGTGGTAGAGAAGTAATTAAAATGCAAGAGAGCTGCACAGAATCCCTGTTTCTGCATCATCCTTTTATTTTTATGCAGTTATTTGTATTAATTATTTTGCAATGTAGATCACGTCTATCATTTTTATTTCAAATTGTAAATAACGCTTTTTAACGGTTCAAGTTAATCCCCTCCGTTACAGGCAGTAAACACTTTCTCTCGCTACGGACTTTTTCTAACGAATCATAATCTGTTAATCTTAGAACGGCGTCATGGAAGAGGGCGATTTGAGGTCGATGGGCATCACGGACGAGGGTCACGCGTCCCACATTTGGGCCGCCGTGGCTCGTCTTCCGAAGGCTCTTCCACGCTTCGGCACCGAAGGCCGCCCTCCGCCTGCCTCCGTGGAACACTGGCTTCGCGCCCTCCGCCTCGAGAGCACTTATGCAGAGACCTTCCGGAAGAACATGCTGACGGACGTGGATCGGATACTCCGCATCTGGGAGGTGGAGCTGACCACTGTGTTGGAGATCGACAAGTTGGGTCACCGGAGGAGACTGCTGGCCTCTGTTGGCGGTGGAGGTGTTGTGTCGCCCTTACTGGCTATTGCACCGGGAATTCCTGAGGAGAGAAAGGTAGGATGACGTTCTTATCTTTCTTTGTAGTAATACATCAAATAGCATTAGCCCGGTAGGGAGGTGAGACGTATTTGTTGTTATGTGAGGGTATGGGTGGGATTGTCATATCTCCCTGCCGGGCTCGATGTCAATCCTTTAATTTATGCATAAGTAGTAGTGGTTTATTCGCAGCTGCACTTCTTTAAGTCCCGTTATTATATTCGTCGAGGAAACATATGCTACATTCTAGCGAGGGAACCTTGATCGACACGACAAAGAGCGCATATGCTAATTAACAAATTATAAGATAAAATGAAAAAGAAAGAGCCGCGATGAGACTCGAACCAGCGATCACAGAGTTTTCATCCAGACACAGTAACTACAACGCCACCGCTTCGATTTGATAAGTTTTCGATTTGTAAGATTTTATTTAAGAAAATTAATGTATTTTATGCAATTTCGAAAGATTTTTTTCTGAGAAACGGCTAAAAGTTGATTAGTGCTACTATAGAGCTGTTATCAATGTTAAGAACTTATCCTCAGAGCCCAGTATAGGCACTCTTAACTGTTTCGATCAAGGTTCCCTTGTAAGTACAGAAAACTAACTTCGATTTCAATAGTATATACCTATTCGGGTACTTATTCGAGTGTGTTCACTTATTCACTACGTGTACAGTATATCAAGTCTCGTAACCTAAAGTTTATACAATTTATAGTATATTGAAGTTATATAAGGGATCAGGAGGACGTTAATAAGTGGCTTGGTTCTCTTTTATTGAAATAATCAGTGACGACTTATTCTGATAGGGCAATTTGCATCGTAAACATAGTACATATCTTTAAAACGACTACCAAGAAATAAATAAAATTAAATACGACCTTTTAGCTGTACGTTTTACTGTTATTTGCGTGTTTTAGTTTGAAATTTTTGGAGAATAATATGAATTTAAATAGCAGAATAAAGGGTGCCGATTCCATTGCTATTACGTTCCTTGTGATCAAGCTTAAGTTCTCGGACGCATATTAACTCATCATATTACGTATGATAGCTATCACAATTTGTTTTAGTAGATAATTATTGCCGTAATGTTTGTTAATAATACGCATCACTGGTTATGGTAAGAGTACAAATTGATTAGGAATAAAGGAAGTTCATTTGTCTATTAGCGCGTAACATTAAGCTCTATTAACCCGTAGAATGAAACACGAGGATTTTTATGAACATCCGAGCAGAGTCCAGTGGAATGATCTCTTGTCATATATATTTGTAGCTTTTAGTCTAATCCCTTGCCTTTCGCGATAACTAGAAAGCCGAATTCGAGCATCTTTAATTTTCTCGTTTGAATTATTTTCAGTAAATAACGTTATGATTCCTATCAGTTGCGAGATGTCAGAAATTTGAGCGATTTCTCACAGCGATTGCCAGGGCGAATAGTTATATAGGTCGCACTTTCCATACAGTAAAAGGAGAAGAAATTTATTAAGGAGAAGCCGCTTTGTAAATAGTGTTCTTCTTTTGGTTTCCTTCTTACGCTTTAGACGAAAAAATAAAGGAGAAAAAGTCCCGGCTACAGTCCTTTTCTCCTTTCAATCTTTCTCTAAATTTAAGCATTTCTCTCTTGCGATTTCGTCGTTTATCCCCTTAGTGTTCATTATTTTCTAAACCCTAGGATCGAACTTGTTTTCATTCATTACTAAGCCCATATTAAGTGCATGGTACGGAAATCATGACATTTTCTGAGAAATTCACTGGTTGTAATTAAAATCGTTAGGATCTTTTACCAATTTTATTATTTTTATGGAAAATATCTTGGCTTTCGCGGACTATATTTTAGAATAAGGCTGTCGGTAGATATAAGAAAGAATTAATGTACTTCTTCACCGCTTTAAGAAGCATCAGCATGTAATGCATATCGACGCTGTAATATAAGTAAGGATTGCCAAAATTAGGAATAGAATAGCGACTAACTTTCCCAAAAATCCTCTCCACCGCTTCTCATCGTCTTATACATTTTATTCGGGGTATTTTATGATTGTATTCGGGCTTCGACGCGCACTTTGCATTCCCAATTTACTGTCTTCCCTTCCTCTCTTGATGGCGTTTGGATTCCTTCCAAAAGAGATCGAGGTTTCGATCCAAAGGCTGTTTTCTTTTTACTCTTTCTCCCGCAAAAGCGCACCCATTTCGGGGCCCCTATTCCTCTATGTTGTGACATTTCCATTGGTGGGCAATCTGCCATGCTCTTTTCGGGAAATAGGAGGACTGGCTCTCAGGAAGTTTAGATGTGTTTTGGAAATAAAGGGGCCGAGTGTCGCCGAACATAAAAATGTGACCTTTTTACCGAAATACTTCGGTTCAGAAAACGTTTCCTGGGAAAATGACTATACGAAGGACTGCGATATTCGTGAAAGTGAAGTTCGTGTGCTTTCATCGCCTGCTCTTGTGTGTATAGGTTACTTTGTCAACTATGGCAAAATTTGTTTCCTACAGAGAGGGATTTCCATCCGAATGATTTATGCCGAAAAGAAATCAGTAAGGCATTGATTAAAAGGGAAAATGATAATAAGTTTTGCTTGGTAAATAGTGTAAACTTTACATATAAAACTTTAAATATAAATTACTTAGTAAATAGTGAGCGTTTGCTCTTCTTAGTGCTCATCATATTTACCATTTTTTCCCTTCACCGTCAAAAATGTTTCAGTTTTAAAGTTCGAAGTCAATTTATAGATACCCAAAACTGTTTCTGTAATCAAACTTACAGGGAATAGAGATATCATGTTTTTTTAGAAGTCGATGCTACTCATTATCCGTCGATATCCATTCATGACACCCGTAGCAGCTACTCCATACACATGGACTAGCTCCTTTCGTTATTTTCTTGGTTAGCGAACACTATGCTATTAATTTACTGAGAATTCTGGCGTTAAATTTCGTTGGCAAGTTCCTCTAATTCTAAAATTCCTGATTATGATGATTAATAATGACAAACTATCTTATTTTAAGCGAAAATTATTCAAGCCAGAAAAATTATTTTCCTCGTGTCCTCATTATATCTAGGTCCTTTTTTTTCAAAGTCATATTTTGTTCTTAGCGCTCTATTTCGAGGAATTTACTGTCGCGATTGTTCAGATAAATTAATTTATTGTTCTTTGATGATTCTTTGCCAAAACGAGGATTTGTAGAAAAGAGAAATTAATTGTAACAGGGTTGGGTAGTGCGCGTAACCTCAGAATAATTTTTGTATAGTTATAGATTATTTAGTAAAAAGGACAAATTCGAATACACAATATTATCAAAATAGATTTCATGGATATAAAAAGAGTATGTATATTGAAAATGGCTATGATGAGTATAATGCAGTACGAGGCAATGTTACTAGTTGTTTTAATTTTTTGTTTCACGGAGTGAAAAGAGTAGAAGGAAATGAATGCATATTCATACTTGAATGTTGAGATATTTCTGGAGCGGAATGTTATTAAAAGACTGGAAAGTTGAAAGCTCTTATGACTTTAAGTTGCTATTAGTTTGCTAACCATTATGCAGTGGTTTTCAGACTTTACCCTTAATTGATTTGCAGTTAATTAGATAGATTCTATCTTTTTGAATTTCCTTGCTAGACTACTATGGATCATTCTAAAATTTTATTCGTGAATAGTTAGGATTAACGACTTGGATTGATTCAGATGGATCGGATTTTTATATAGTTTGCTGTGCATATCGAATATCGTAAGACTCGTCCATCTCAAATTTGAAAGCACTTGTTTTAAATAGCTACAATTGACCGATACAGTGTGGGCAGAAAGATATAAATTTTAGGTGAAACGGCGAAAGCTTTTTTCTTCGAGTTTAAATTAATGCAACTGCTTCAATGGAAAATCCTAGGTTTTAAAAATAACTAAATGAACAACGTAGCAATTCGTTTTCATCTATGAAATGATTTGACGTTGACAGTGGGTTGATTAACGCAGTAATTTGATTGAATGCATTACTCTTGAGTTCGGAGAATATGACGAAATTAGGCCTGCCATAATTGAAGTTAGAAAGATAATTTTGGGCGCTGCCAAGGTTCAGTGGATGGATTCAATTAACTACATCGCGAGCATTCAAAAACCGAACATCTCTCTCCACGTAATAAACCGTGGTTTCGAGGAATCTTTGAGGGCTGAAAGAAAAACCTTATCGCCAAACCGGAACGATGCCTTGCCTCGTAAGGTCCTCGACTTTTAATTGGGCTTGTGCGAGTAAAAAAGTCGCAGTGGGATGAGGCGATTGCTCTTCCATTAGAGCACGGGCGACTCGGCGTCCAAATGGCGAGGCTCTCCAATTATTATCTGCCCTTTCAATAGGGACACCCTTCTGTTTGCGCACATCCATTTTTCGCGTCGCTTAATTGGCTCATATTTAAAACTAATCGAGGCATTTCGGTGCTTAGGCGAGTGAATCTGTGGCTGAAAATTAGAAGCGAATTAGATTCGTCCAAATGAGGAAGTTTATTAGAAGTTTCTCGTTTCAGACTACTGTAAGCGCGTGAATGATCTGCCTAATTCCTGTTTCCCTTACACTTTTCCCCTCTCGAAATACCTCTTCTTTTCTAAACATGATGAATATACAAAGGTGCAGCATAGATGTTGAAGTGATTCATTAACGTAAGGCGCGATGAGTCGGTAAGCGATACCGCTTAGAATATCGACATTTATTTATTGTAAATATTGCTTTTAATTGAGCCCATTTTTAAGTAGATCCTGAAAAATTACCGTTTAGAACTTTTTGTTAAAATTGCTTTCGCGAAGTAGTTGCGATATCATTGTAAATAAGTAAACACTAACTTGGATATGAAAATGAGATGAGAAAGGTTGGTGCTCGACTATAGAAAAAGGTAGAAAACAAGTGTGGATGCAAGGCTAGGTGTTGCTGGTTGAAAGGCGGTGCATGTGATTTTTTCGAGATGAACTAGGTAGGTACTAAAAGTACTTTTTAGTCTTGCTACCCTTATGAAAGGGTAGGTAGTTAGCAACATGATTCAACCTCTGTAAATCTGACTATCAGTAAGCTTTAATACAAGCAAAATTGCAATTGTTCTAGTAGTCGTTGTCGTTAAACAGCAGTAATTCACATTTTTATTTTCTACTGCATTATTTGTGAGGAAATATCGGTAGGTTAAACCCAATTACTGTTCCGTGGCAATTGGGGTAGCACTTTGAATGTAACTCATGGGTAGGGTTCAGATTCGGACCCCTTCTGTGAGGGTCATCCCTTCACCCACTCCGCCGAAGTATTCACACTCAAAATTCGAGGGTTCATTCTGCAAATGCTGCATGTACGGGTCGCCTCGAAACTCTTGCATTTTCAATCTTACGTTTTAATTTACAATAACCTTTCATTTTCATCCCCGTCGGTTCTCTCGCTTTCTCCTACATAATACCTTTTTTCCCTCCTCAACTGTCATTATTCGCATTCCCTTAAGCTCTCACTCGTGTCTTTTCTGCCAGAGACCTCCTTTGCTTGGCTGGGGGTGCACAATCGCACTCACGTGGGCCCCGTGACCGTAAACTAACCCGAGAGATGGCGAGGGGAAGGTTTTTTTTCCGTGGGATGGCGTCACAATTGTTCTCGCTCGGTCGCTGCGGTGAAGTTTCACATCGCAGCAAAGCCAGGGCTAATGTCGTTGCCGGGAAATGAATAAACAAGGGAAAGGGAATTTGCCATTGAGAAGTCTCTTCAAGTCATCTTTTCAGACGACGCTCTCGTTTTTCCCTTTCCCTCACTGGCGTCCCTCGCATAACTTCGTGTAAATAATTAGTCACTCTCGATGCTCAAGTGTTTGCATCGAACGGCGCGTTTACCTTCTCCTTTGATAGATGGATTATTCCTTTAGCATCTGTGATTAGCCACATCTGAGGGGTTTCCTTGGCTTCCATTAATTTCTCGCACTGTTTCTGATAAACTTAAAGATTTATTTTCACTATCAACCAAAGCTTAGCTTCTGACTAATGTTTATATTCGTTGAATCGTGAAAGTCTTAATATGATGACATTCTGTCGCAACAGAGAATATTTTATATTGCTATAAAACAAGAAGAACAGTATGCGCGACTCAGGTTTCTGAGATTAACCTCATAATCATGCACTAAATGGAATGCAAAGAAAAGCGCATAGTAAACGGTGTAAATTACATAGTAAAAGGAAATTCATATGCGGTTCCAAAAGGGAAAATAAATAATACGGAAAAAAGAAATAAATGAAGGAATAAAAGATTATGGAAAGCCATGCGATAGGCTAGGGACGTCACGGAGGAGCGATCAAGTATAGAAATCTTACATGACTTGAGTTTGAATTCAGATTTTCTGATAAAAAAAAGCTGTCGGTGAATGAATTTTAATTATGATTTTCCCACATTTTATGGAATATGAATCATCTTACTCTTTCAAGTGAAAGCATCTCTTAGAGTAACCGATTTCCCTTATTTTCGGATATTAAACTACACGCCAGCTGAATGTTAGTTGTGAAGCTTTTCACCATTATGAGAATAAATTACTTGATGAAAAGAGGATCGTGGTGAAGTTTTGACTCGGTTAGAAGAGCGGATTCTTAGCAGCCTTTATTTATTTTTTCAGAAAAGGAGAATTAAAATAAAGGAAATACGTAAATTGGAACGAACTGGATTACTAATTAATTTGTTGCTATCAGCTGTATGATTCTCTCGGCAAAAGTTGTTTGTGCATACGTCAATTTTCAGTATTGATGATTGAATAGTCTTCCTAACTTGCTTACTGAACGAAAGTCACATTACGTAACGCGCAACAAGATGTATCATAATGTTTATCCTTCTAAACTACTTGTCTATACGATTTATTCTTCCTCTAAATTTAGGTTTCGGATATTTTAGCCGTTATGATGTACATGAGCGTGCATTTTCTCGGAAAGATTTGTATGTTTTGTTTACGTTGTTGCTTTCAAATTTATAGCGTGCTTTTCAGTTGGCTTGATTTTTCCTTGATCCTCAGTTTACTTACTTAGAGGAATTCACATAATAGTAGTATTGTTCCTATGCACGATAGGAAAAACTTTAGTTTTTCTATTAAACCATATACCATCCCTAGTTTCTAAAAGATCCGAATGTAAGTAGCTAAATTCAGTTTGCCGAACCCTAGAATAAAGATCTATCTCTATCTTGGTATTCTAACTCTATGTACGTGTAAAAGCACGTTAAACAGTAAAAATAATCGGAGCTTTATAATCCAAGTACGCTTTAGTTTTATGGGATTTTTCAAATACTGTGCTTGCTGATGTTTCGTTCGAATAACACAATATCACAAAATTCGCGTCATAGATTTGGATGAATAAAATGTGACTGAGTTTAACGTAGAACCTTAATACGCCTCGTTCTCCGATTTTTAGAGCCCTCTTTCTGCCGTGTCATTTGAAAATACTACGTCATACTCTAGAATGGTAAATCCGCGATACAGACATTCGGGTAATGCCCTCTTTTTTCCCTCTTTTCCATCACCAGAGGTTAATCTTTCTTTCTCTGTGGAGAAGGGGGAGGATACGTAGCGAGAGTTGGGTTTTTCTATTCCACAGCCTCCGGTTGGACGAAGAAGCGCGATTCGGAAGGAAAAAGACAGTCGCTGCTAATTTGAAGGGCACCCGTTATTAGAGGAGTTTCCTCCATTGGAATCCCTTGGAGCTTGAACATCTCGCGAGTTGGATGCGCGCTTTTATCGCCCACCTGCCGAGGCAAATCGTGGCGTTGATAAAAGGGATTTGTTTGGAAAAAAGCGAGTCTGTTGGAGTGGGGCATTGTGGGAGCGGAGGTGCGCTCACGGATGCGTGATGGGACGCTCATGAGATCACAAACACAAACGCATCGGAGGACGGGAGCACGCCCATCAGGGGATCAGAAAGGTGTAGCGGAGAGGTGGTGTCTGCATTGTGGGAGGGCTTACGGTTTTTCGTGTACTCTCAGCGTCTTCGCCTTTTAGCTTTCTCGTGTCAGAAGATTTGGCGGGAAGTGTTAGTTCGCGCGATGATGAGGACTGGCGGAAAATATTTTTTGCGCTAGGTTTTCTTTGTTTTGAGTTCGGAAAATATTTCGTGCGACGGAATCTGAACTTAGGCTGAAGGATGAAAGGATTCGATTTGTAACTATTATCGTAATGGAAATTTCTTTGGGGATAAACTGATCATAATACGCTTCATTACGTTCCTGATTAACGACCGGAGCTTTACCTAAATGGCTGGCGGATGATAATGATTTCGGAATAAGCTACCTATAACGTTGGGAACTGTTCTTGATTCCTTAATCTGTTATAATGATGAATGTATTTGAGTACAGATATCTCATTGATATACTCACTGATTCAAACTCATTCTTCGTTCCGCCCGTAACTATGGCATTTTTGGGACATCTAAATTCAAAAAAGTAAGGAAGAAAACTCTAACTTCAGAATGAATATAATGTAATGCTCATGCAATCCGTAATTAAGAAGTATAATATGCCGTGTAACTATTTCTAAATTATTGTAACGAATTTCTTTAAATTTTCAAGTTAGTTTAATTCATCGTATCTCTAGATAATATTTTTTTAAATTTCGTTATAAGCTTCTCTAGGATTTTTTTCTTCGTATGTTAGTTTCTCACCCAAGACTAGAATGTTACACTATGTTTACACAAAAACACGCCGTAGAAGATTAAAAAAAACCTTTGAGAATACATCTTATGATAGGCCTTAGGCTCTAGCTTTTAACGAAAGTGAAAAAATAAAAACAATAAGCGTACTCAGTCTTTTGTCCTGTGTAAACACTCAAAAGAAATCCTCCCTTGAATGTAGTATTAATTTACTCCGAATACTTCCTTTGCCATGTTCAACTACTAAAGATTTTCCTCGAGATCAAACAACAAAGACACGTCCACCAATCGTCTGTTCCGAAAGAGACATATTCCTTCTGAAATGGAAATGAAGCATCTTAGACTCCCTCGTTACTATGGCGTCCTCTGCGGTGGTCTCTCACGTTGACGACTCTGCCCTGGCAACGTAACATTACGGACTAATTAACCTGCGCCCGATTCAAGAGGGACCTCCACTGCATCCGACACAATCCCCGCTTGCACCAGCGCTTCTCTCTCCAAACGGAATCGATACCCTTAATTGCAGAACTGTTTAAGGATCACTGGGCGTCCTCCGGCACACCAAGACGGATGCTACCGATAACTATTGTTAATGAACCATGTCATCACCCAACGACAAGATAGCTTGCTTTTTGTCTCGAGGCTTATAAGGTAACTTAAGCGTTACGATTCACGGTACATTCATAGCACTAATAGAGGATCTCAGAATTAGGATATAGGATAGGTCTAGTTAAGACTGGAGAATTAGTGTCGAATAGCAGAATATTTTATTTTTTAGATTTCAAGTACAGTGATATTACAACTAAAGAATTACCGGGCTGAATTAAAAAAAAATGTTTCTATCCGATACCGTGATGAGAAAAGATATGTATGGATGAAAATTCTGAAGTTTAAACTAGCGTTGGACATTTGAAAGATTCAATTAGCATGAAGTTGGTAAAAAGGATCTCAGGATACTCACTCGTGGGAGAGACGATGTTTAATCGAAGAGGAAAATAGACAACCTTGAGAAGGGATGGGTCACTAAAAGATGTGACTGACTAAATATTCTTGGAGAAAGACAATGAGGAATACAGATGACGGTAATTTTGAGGAAATTAAAGGTGGAGCTGTTTACAGACGACGCATTCTAAGGAGACAGATCTAACCCTTTGCTATGGCTGAATACAGATTGTGAATAAAGAGATTCCTGTGAGTCACATCCCGTATCCTTCGGTCCATGAATCACCACGTCTGCATCGCTGTCTATCTACGCAGCATTTCGGACAAGAGATGACTCTCTTTCCTCCAAAACCAGCACTTAACTATTTTCAACTACTCATTCAATCAACACTAAAAAATATCGAAAGAATAAGAATATTTAGAAATTCTGTTTATTTTTCTCTCATTGAGATGCTCTTTTTCACAAAATCTGCTTTGGACTAATTGTCTCTACATTCTGACAAACGAGGGATAGAAAGGCGTTTAAAGAATAGCTTGCATATCGCCAGCGAGCTGCCTAGTCATTTAAATGCACGTGTTACTGAAATACTGCTCTTATCGGCCGTGTTTTATCCCCTAAATGGGTTAGATGGAAGAGGAGACTATAAAGTCTCAGTCTCACCAAAATGAAGACCATATTAATGTATGAAAGTGAAAAAGTATTGAAGTGCTGAGAAAAAAGTTTTTATTGAAGACATTACGAGTATTGAAGTATTATACGCTTCTAGTTGGGAATCCATTGAAGGAAAGAAAGTTCAGCTTATGATCCGTGATATATTTCATGAAAATACATAAATAATAAAACTTTATTATTAAATGGCGAATTTGAGACGTATTAGTCTCTTCTTACATCTGACTCTTTATTAGATGTCGAGAAATAACACCTGTCTTTTCTACTATTATAGCTAGCGAACTATTTCAAAGGAATTGGAGAAAAGAGTGCAATTTGGAATCATGTCCATAATCTTTTGTTTACGGAAGCTATAAACAAATAAAGAAGGCCTTCTAATAAATAATTATTTCTTTCACAAATAATATTTTCTTTCACGCCTTTTTCACCGTATGGTAAAAGAGTTTACGGAACATCCATACTTTCTTGATTTTAATCCCGTTACCTGTCAGTGGTTAGGTAAACATTACATTGACCTATATGTTAGAATTTATTTGATGAAAGATTTAGAAAAAATCGTATAAATTATAATAATCAGTACGACTCTTCCACTTCTATACAATTTATGAACATCCGTTACAAAGTATCGAAAATAATTCTATGAAATCTTGGAAAAATGGTCGAAAAGTACTATTCCAACCGATTCACTAAACGTCCTTTCCCTGTTTACCTAAACTCCGGGATACACTCCCTAATATGTATAACTCCTAACATGTACCGCGCTTAATTAATTCCAACAGCATTGCTTCAGCGAGAATTTCTCCTAATGTCTGCATGAAATTTCTGTTCCTCAGCCTTCGTTCTCCACCCCTGCCAAAGAAGCTGCCGCATCTCCTGCATCCGCTACCGCTCCTCCTGCTCCTGGCACCGGCACCCTCCGACACAGGAACAAGAAGAACCGCCCTGCACCTCCTCCTCCACCCTCTGCCCCGCCTCCACCCCAACATCCTCCTCCTCAAGAAGTTACCAATGGCCCTGAAGACCTCTCCATAAGGGACCCTGCAGAACTACTCGTCGGAGTCCCAGCCACGCTCACCACTCAATGGAGGCATAGGCCTGAGGTCTTACTCTCCGGATCTGTCACTTACGTCGCTTCTGTGAGTTGCATTATTTTGCCCTCATTCATTGGAGAAATTCATTTCTCCGCCTTCCTCGGAGCGTCAATTTTGCTTATTCCAAGAAAACTAGCTGTTCTCGAGGTCTTAATCTCATATTAATCATTCAGATACGTTAAATAAAAAGCATCACGAATAAATTAAATATATCGTACTTCGGCGTTACTTCGTGAAAAGTCATCGAATCACAGAGGAGAAAGACGTAAAGCTTGAGAAATACCACATTATACCAGCTTGTCAAAGTCGGATGGATTAAGACAGGTTAAATATTTTGATAAATATCAAATTAATGTTAACTCTCAATTATAAGCTTTCATTTAATCATTAGCAATATAAAAGTGAAAGTAACAATAATAACATACTACTAAGAGTCCTAAACATAACGTTAACTCTAATAAGTCGCATTCTGTATTTGCTTTGGAAAGTATCTCGATCCTCTCGTTCTCGATTGGAATATTCTCTTTATTCGAATTCCGCTCTATCTGCAGTACCTTGGTTCGACCCTTGTGAAGGAGCTTCGTGGTACGGAATCTACGAAGAAGTCAATTCAGAAGCTGAAGCGCAGTTCGCGAGATGGAAGGGTTCGTCCGGAGATCGTCTTGTCCATATCCTACCGAGGGGTCAAGTTCCTCAATTCGGCGACTAAGGTAAGCGGAGATATCTTGCTTTATCTGTACTTGGACATTTCTCGATGAGTGGGTATGAAATGTCGCCCCCAACATTTATTCTGACCGAAGTCTTTATTTTCCTGCAGGTTCTTTCTATCCCTATCAGTCACTCCTGTAAATCTTTCCTCCCCCCCTCTTGTCCATCTTTCCACGTAATGCAACTAATTGCAGTAGCCTATAAGCAGCACTATCGATAGAATCTCTCACGAATTTAACCTTTTCTGTCCATTTTATCATAAGTATCTTAAAATATTTTACTCGGATAGAAATTTTCGACTAATGAAACGCTCTTTTTTGATATTTTAACTAGTATTATAAACTGCGGTTTTATGCTATTAAAATAAAAATATTTTGATTAAATTCGTTCTATTCTTATAACTATCTTACACTTATAAATATCTGGCTCATCACGCAAGGAATTTAAGAAGAAACGGTTTCCTCGCCTCAACTCACTAGTACGTTAGTGACTACTGGAAGATCGGTTATTATTTTTATTATTTTTCTAGATATACATAAAGGTCCAAATACCTCGATCTCCAATACATATGCATGGGTTGAATGATTTTCGGCATTATCCGCAATTGCGTTCCTTGCTTTGTGTATATCCTCTCATGATTGTACCCTTCGCAGGAAGTGGTCTGTGAACACGAGATACGCAACATCCACTGCGCCTGTCAAGATGCTGATGACCTCACTCACTTCGCTTACATAACAAAGGATCATCAGAGCCGGGACCACTACTGCCATGTATTCTGCGTCGACACCATGGTGAGGAATTATTTCAATATATTTTTTCTTCCATTTATGAATATACATCCTTTCATACGGGAAATTTTCGTCTGCAGTTTTCGAAACTTCGTTCTCCTTATGGAGGCTGTTTCTGGTTGACAGAAAAGAAGCACAAATATATACCCCTATTACGTAAAGTGAGATATTATCATTCTATATTTATTTTTGTGTTTGGGAAGAAAAATCTTTTAATCCTCAAAACCCTTTCTCTGGTTTAAATATCTCTTTTCCCTCCTTGTAGATTCTATTTTTTGCTGATTTACATGTAATATTAATGAATGGATATTTTCATATAATATAAATATAACTTTATGACCAATCTATTGGTGTATTGGTTTTATAGCTTTACCGTGAGATCTTGGAATCTTGGACGGATCATTTTATTTCCTCTGCAAAACGCCATTCCATTAAAAATAATGGAATAATTTTTAATCCAATAATTCTTCACTCGTTTTCCCATCATTTAACTTCCTTTTGTTATTATATCATCTCCATTCATTTCACTTTCCTCCTCGGAAAATAAAATTGATTTTGTCATCTCAATATAGTTTTCCGGTTTTGTAGATCTTACGGTGAATTCTTATTCCTTAAAATCGTCAATTCTTTTAGGAGCAAGCTACCGAGATCATCCTGACCCTCGGCCAGGCCTTCGAGGTCGCCTACCAAATGGCTCTTAAGGAGCAGTTCTCTTGCCCGTCATCGTCCGTCAACTCCCGGGGCCACACCCGCTCTCAGTCTGCAAACCAGATAGTGCAGAGAGAGAGTCCGGCGGGCCCTCCACCAGGGGTCGGATGCCTCATGCCTGCCGCACCCAACGGCAACAACGGATCCACCCACGCCCGCTCCCGCTCCGTCAACGAGATAGAGGTGAACGGCGGCGGATCTGCTAGGACGCCCACGACACCCACGGGGTGCGGGAAGATCTTGAACTCTGCCTCCCCACACCGCCAAGCTCCCATAGTCTTCACGGAAGAGATGTGAAGCAAAACCCCGTCGTCTGGGTCATGCCCTCGAACGCAATCCAGGGAAAATCGGCTGGCATTTGACGATCCTCAAGTGATCCCCACGATGTTCCAGGCGTTTTATCACAGGTTCTCCCGCATGGCGCGGAGATATGGGACGAGCATCGTTCGTAAAATCAGGGAGCAAATGTTTTTTTTCCTTACGTGGATTGATGAATGTTTTTCCGCGAAGCTTCCTTTTATGAAGTCTCCGTCACACGGCGGAGTATTTTTGTGCTTCGTTTCGCTGTTCGAGAGAGAAAGTTTGCCCAACCTCTTAAAAAAGTGTATTTTGGAAGCGCGTGCTGCTTTGCTGTGGACTGTTGGAACTTCTGATGAATCGGTAGGATGTTTTTATACAAGGCTGGGAAAATTATTTTCTTGGATTTAGATAGCGAGATCACTAGTTAGACACGTGCAACTTTTAATTGTTTTACGAAGCACAAGCTTTCATTTCTCGACGAGCGTTTTTAAGCTGAAGAAATTCGTCTTGTTTATCGAGCCAACGTCACCATCATGATTTACGTTATTTATTTTCGCTGACTGATTTAGACGGATTGTTGTCCTGCGCGAGTTTTTCCCTTCTTATGTATGATCATTCGGATTATTGCTTGTTAAGCCATAGTTCTGTTACGAATTTTGATGTTAGACTAATGAGGAATCCTGCAAATTCCCGCGTTGTTGTACCTGTTCTACCCTTTTCCCCAATCTGCCCTTCGTTTTCGCATACTTCTCTTTTACTGTGACGCTTTTTTGGATTTTTATTGTCGCGAACAAATCAGCTCATTTCATGTACTCAGCTCTCTGCGAAGAAAATTGCTGTCACGTTAGGTGTATGGCACTTACTCAAAACTTATGCTGCGTGTTGCGGATGCACGTCTTACTGCATTTACGAAGAAAGAAAAAAAGCATTTATTTCTAAATATGCATTGATTCTTTTTTAATCCACTTTCCCAGAGTGGTCGATTTTACTCAGTGCTTTTCCTGTAAAGGGAAAGAGAGAGACCTCTGGGGTTTATAGACTTTTAAGGCGTCGAATCTTTTTGAGAACGGCCTATGACTAGAGTTTCGCTGACCGATGCTCCGTGAGGCAATCATTCGTATTCTCACTTGAAAGTTTAGGGAAAAAAACATGCACTGTGGAGAGATTCTCCATTCGAACACAAAAAGCGTAAATTCATCGAAATACTCGGCGCTTGATTGATTGGCACGCAAGAGAAACGTTTCGTGCCAATGAAATCCATCGCCTTCGGAAAAAAATGCGTATTGACTCATTCGATTACTCTTTAAGGATTTAGTGATATGGTTAATGGAGATTCGGGATTATTATTAGGGATGAGATAGATTGTTTTCCCAATGAAATGATGATTAAACTCACGGAAATGCTCTAAAAAAATGTCTGTTTACAATTTTAATTAGGTGAACGTTTTAAATTTCGAGAGAAAAGTGAGAGAATGTGTTCTTATTGGTGGAATGAAATTTACATGTTTACGATGTTGTGAATCCATCTATAAATGTGTGGTTCCTCAGAAGAGAAGGAGGAACTATTGGATAAAGTAGTGATATTCGGAATTAAAAAAGACTGTAAAAGAATCCTCTATAGGCCGTTCCGCATTCTATAGCCTGAAGAACTCGCATGCCTTTTTCAAATATTTACCATTACAAAATTAACCAAGTATATTATATATTAACTATAAATAAATATATATCTTCGATATTCGTTCCTTTTGAATATTTCTTAATATCTTAATTGTTGAGATTATTTATTTATATAGGTTTAATTATGTTTTTTAAGGAGCCCATTTTTGAATCGAGTAGGCAAATTTGTATATAGTTGAATAAATTTGAGGTGGAGATTTTTTTGTGTCAGTGTTGTTACCTCGAGAGGGAGGAAATGCGCGCCATCGCCATGTTGCCGTTCCTCTCCCGTCAGAGAAAGTGATGTTATTTCTTCCGCTCCGGCAGCCCACCCACCGGAATTCGAAGCACAACGATCCCTTAAGCGAGAGATATAAAATATATAAATATCTATTAATATATACGTGTGTAACGAGTTCCTTGTCCTAATTTTTTGTGTTCCTAGTCGGCTTGTTCCTTTCGTAACGGCCTATTTCCATACCCTCGTTTACTGGCTTTTCGCTGGGTCAATATGCTTATCATTTCGCCACCGATAGCCCAAACCCTTCGTAAAAAGCGAGCGAGAAAATTTCACGCGAGAGAATAAAAAAGGTGAGTCGGAGAATGGCTAACCGAAAGAGATTTACAGCTATCTTTCGCCTTACGTTTTTCGATTAGTGAGTAAAGATGGGGCGGCGACTTCGAGTTCATAATCATAGCTTGTAAACAGGAGCTGTAAATACCGCAGGCATAAGTGTTAGAGACAAAGGTACGTAAATGTCGTACATAGATTTCGCTGTCCTTATTCGAGGAGATGTTTGTTCGTGTCGCTGTAAAAACCTTAAAGAATGTCCGTCGGAAATGTCTATTGGTCCAATTTACTGTATTCGCAATCGACAGGGAGATCTCGAAAAGTCGCCCCGCTAATCGATAGCCGATCGATTTCGCACAATATCGTTTCACATATCGACCTCTCGACTCGCAGCGTGAAAGTTTTCGATACGCTCGTGTGGTGAATCCACGAAGAATTGGGCTCTTATTCCAACGAAGACACCGTCATATACTCGTAACATTTAAAGTACCCCATCTCTTTACCTTTTTTTCAGTACTCTTGTGCGTAATTTTAACAGACAAGAGGAAGCCGAATGTGTGTGTGTGTCGTCTTCTTTTTCGATGTCTCGTCCTCCTCATAAAAACAGGTGAATCAAGAAAGGGCGAGCGGGTGCTATGAAAAAGAAAATGATTGAAAAAAAAAACAAAAAAATTATATTGTGACGGCGTGTGTTCCTCGCGCGGGAAGAAAAAAATGTGTATATGTTGACGAAGGCTCTAAGGAAGTGTTTTTCAAACGGGATTCTCCCCTTCTGATTGGACGAGGTGTGGGGAGCGGACGGTGATGGGGAGTGAGGTTAAGTGAGATTGTGGATTTGTGGTTGTGATTTTACTTCTGCTTCTCATGAGAAATTATCCTTTTACTGTATTTATTGTCATCGACGTCCGCTAGAGACCGCCGCGAGCGGTGTTTCCCTTTTATTTCTGCCATTCCTCTTTCCTCTCTCCCTCACTCTGTCCCTCGTTTATTTGTTTTTGTTCTGATTCGCAGGTGGTGTATTATAGTGATGTTGTTCATGTTTGCTGCGAGATTCTCGAAACTTTAAAAGAATAAAGGCAATGCACTTAGAAATTATTGTTCTTGTTACTTTATACTTTCAACCTGTCCTCATTTAACAATTTAGATAATCTTTAGGTATTATCGTTTCTCCCTCATATCCTTATGTCGCACTGAGATATCATTATTATTTTGCTTAAATATTATTATTATTATATATTATATTATTTAGTTTTTCCGCTTATATATTAAGATATGATCGCTCCCTTTACGCTTTTTAAGCTTAATCAACTAAAGCCCGTGCATTTGAATCCCTCATCTACTCTCTAACTTGCCTTCAATCACCTCTTTGGTCATAATCTTTATTCATTGCGCAAAACTTTTGATTTTCATTATATATAATCAAGATCATGCGGAGCAATAGCCAAAGTATCAAGCATAAATAAATAATAAGCGTCCTCCCCCTTTTCTTTCAAAATTTTGCTGCCCCAAACGATGCTTATTTCGGTTGTATTTTCGGTCTGGCCCTGATCATGTGTGACAAAACAATAGAGTGCATGGATAATGAATGAAGGTGAACTGAAAAATTCTGAGAGAACGGGGGATGTTTTGCGTTGGTTTGAAACCTTTGAAATTATTGGTAAATGCAGACAAACGCACGAAAGCAATAATGGTGTATGTTGAGAAGTGAGTGGTAATAAAAGGAGAGAAATACAGTTAAATCTAAAATACCGAACAGCTGGTTGAGTTAGATCCTGAGGAACGGAGAGAACCAAAGGATGAAGAATAACTGGAAATATATGAGTGTGTTACGGCGAAAGATGCAAAAGCAGGTTAAGTAACGAAGCTTCTGGATTTAATCCGAATGTGAACATTGTGATGGACATGGAGGTATGTATTAGTTTATGGCCTTAAATAATACACGAAGATCTCGAAAAGTTTTACCTCTCACTAATAAAACGAGTTGAACATAATATGCATACGAATTGGCAATGGGAATATTTAATATTTCTGTTTATGAAACCACGGCTAAAGAAGGCAGTTCGCATCCGAATTATATTTGCTTATCAAAAACATATTTTCCGTAAGTTGTTATAATGCATGTAAGCCCTGGCGAAAAATTACCGCTTAATTTTATATAAGAATAGAGTAACAACCATTTTCCTTAGACATTCCTGATTTTTTTTTCTTCATACGAGCGTCATTGGAAACTTTCTTTTCATAGACCATTCGTCAGCCTAATTATCACTGTATTGTCAAATGATTGCAGAAATCAAATTCCGATTTCAAAATTTTAAAATTGATATCCATTTCGATAATCAATGCAGTTTTGGTGGCGTTCGAACCTTCAGAAATTGCAATGAAAGTCTCTCGAGAATAGTCTACTTCTGAGAAATTTCTTATTTTTAATTCCGAGACTTAAGGGCAACGGTATAAATTTATTCCGTTATTACTGGATAAAGAAAGTAAGAAATACTTTAATATCAGACCACCTAAATCTGAGCCACTGGTCTAGACACACCCCATCGATCTAAAGACTAAAACTGAAAATCAATAGGGATAATAGGCAGCATCTTATCCATGCCATGAATGGATAAGAAGTGCCAATGGAGTGAGAAGGGTACGTAATCTCTCTTCCAGGACTCAATCAAATTCCATCCACGCATTCAGACTCTACGAGATATCATCTTTAGCTCGATTAGTTTTCGCGTCCAGCTCGGAGAAGAGAGAAGAAAAATTAACATACAAATCGAATTACTTCCCAGTAGTGACTCGATAGATGGAAGTCAGGCAATGGAAGGAAAGCTTGTACTTCCCAAGACCTTCCTCTTTCCCTTCAGATTGCTTTAAGTCTACCAACATGAGAAAAGATAGAAAAATTATTTCCTTCCCTTTACGTAATAATTTCTCAGTTCAAACCAAAAACATAAATATTTAAAGAGTCAAAGGATATGTTCAATGCTGTCATAGAAAGGTTTCGCATTACAGTTGTAATTCGCATAACAGATGCTTGGTAATTAAAAGAAATGAAATTTCAAATGTGATTCGTGGTTGTGAATTTGATAATATTTCGAATAACCAGTTACCAAGCCGACGAGGTTAACCTGTATACGTTCTGACCTCCTCTGATATAAGTTATACAATACAAATCTGGAGATAAAAGTAACATAAAAAAATCAGGGTTATGAGAATTTGGAAAGAAGATGTAATGTTAATATCTAAATATAGGATATAGAGGAGGTGAACTCCTTCAAATATCTAGGTAGCACATTAAATAAAAACAGGAATTGATCACGAGAGATTTAGAGTAGACTTGCGACGGTAAAGAGAGCTCTGATTACTGCCAAGAAAATACCAACATTTTTAAGGAAGAGATTTGCCAAATGTTATTTATGGAGTGTGGTCCTACATGGATCTGACCTCGGACCATGAGGAAGAAGGAGAAAGTAAGATCGACAGCGTGAGAAATTAGTAAATTCTAGATGAATTGGAGAGAAAAGAACCATTATTAATACAAAACGCAGACGGAAAGGAATTTGGCATGGGACATATTCTGAGGCACGACAACTTACGCTCTCTTAATATGCTCTGAGATTCGTGAAAAACGGAACTACATCAATTGAATGAGCAGGCGTAACATAGAGAAGGTTCAGCTGCAACCTGTCCCAGAACAGATTCACTTTGATGACGCAAATCCAGTCTTCTTAAGTTTCCAAAGTTAGGAGATCTCAAAAGTCGGACCCCCTGTCCCGGAAGTGATCTCGGGCAATTACCTCAACATTTTGCATAGAGCCTATCAGCTGCACGAGAACTGTTTCGGAAACGTATAAGTAATCTCTGTCAATTAGGCACCCTTTACGCTTCATCGACCACACTTCCGAGGGGACCGAAGCATTTATTATTGGGCAATGTCATGTCAAGGACTTCTGGAGCACTTCGGAGTGGGGGACGGCCTACAACAGTCATTTGTTCCCAACCTGCCGCATCACCGCGAGGCACTATGATGGCCATCGGAAAACAACATGATGAGGGCACATAATGGGTCGCGTAAAAGGACGCGGGAAAAAAGAGACCCCTTCCGAATGCTGTTGCCAACTACTCCGGATTTCAGCAATCATTTGGGACTCTCAAGCCTCCAATATCTCGAACGAAAATCTCCCTCTTTTCCGACTAATTCTATATCCGTATGGATAGTACATGTTGCCACTTATTGTTTCTGAGATTTCAACCTTGAAATGAACGCTCTGTTAAAGGAAGAGTACTGAGTAAATGACAATATACTCCTTATCGTTAGTCTTACCTAAACTCAAACAGAGATTTGTGTTGCCTAAAGCAAGAAAATACGTCTGTTGTTAAAACTTGTCACTGTTACTTGTTATCTCTCTTAATTATTATATCTCTATTGCTACGGTTTAATTTCAATGTTATTAATTACGTTTAAGCAACAACCTGCTGAGAAAATGATCATTCCTCTACATATTATCGTAGATAATTTGAATATTCAAATCTTTTCTAACTGTTACGAGTCGCTTAGAATATTATTAATAGAATGTCTCCGAGATTAGATTCTCGTATCCTTTCCCAAGGAAATGAATCAATTATAGATTGATATCAATTTAAGTATTTAATACCTTTTGTCCGTGGTTCCTTTATTTGAAAACTATAGCTTCAAGCAAGACGAACTCCTAGCTGATGACATTCCTCATGGAGTAGTTGTATCTATATTTTAAATAAGGCACGAAGACTCAGGCGAAAAATCGAGTAATTGATGATTCAAAGAGAATGCCGAATGACATTTGAGCGTAATGAGGCAAACTGTTTGATCTCCCGCACTTTTGTAAGTAAGGGTGAGTCAATACTTTCATTGTTGGCAGTCCTGGTTTGGGGGCGACACTCAAAAACTAATCGCGGTCTTAATCGTCGGTCGGAAGATGAGCGATGGCCTCAGTAATAAAAGGGAAAAAGTTTCCTTGGTTCGTCACCCCTTCCTGAACCCCCTTTCCCTGGCGAGACGAATTGCAATCCCCCTTTTTTCTCTAGGGTCCACTTGAAACACTTCCCGCCACACATCGTCACCCTTTCCCACTTGGATCACAAGTGACTTGGGCAGCTATTTCTCCCACGGGACAAAGGGAAAATTGCGCGAAAATGAAATTGGGGTGCTGCGAAGGGTCCAAGAAGGTGGGGACTCGATAATAGAAATAGACGCGGAAAAGTTATGTGCTTGGTGACGGGTGACGCTGGAATTCAAATTGCTTGCTTGCCTAATCGCTTGAAAATTTGCGCCTGTATTATTTGATCGGAGACACTCTTGAGCAGAAATTTGTCGACTTCGGAATGGTGAATCAAAAGGATTGAAAACACTCGAGATAAAGATCAAGGGAATGCGTTTTCCAATCGGAAAGAAGTCGTAGGTCACTTCAGCGAGAAGAATTATTTCAATTATTCAAAAAATAATACTTTTAAGTGAAATTCTTTTGTTATTGAGTATAGATTTTACTCCAGTGAAATAAACAGTAATGCATTATTCTTGATGCGACGTTGGTGGTGAAATCGATCTTTATAGTGACGTAGAAATAATTCTTTTATCATCGCGTTACGCATGGATGATGTTGGAACAAGAACGGAATGAATTTGTGTCGAGAAACATTAAGGCTGAAAGGATTTCTAAAGTACGCAGTTTTTCGGTGTTCTAAAGGACATACATTTATTTCTTACTCAGATGTATTTTGGCCTTTTTACGATACACTGTAATTATTGCGAGAAATGAAAAATTCACTCCACTCCATGTACTCTATATATCAGTGCAGATTCTAATTCAACGTTAATTTACATTATCCTTGTTATTTGAGTATTTTTGTTGCCATGTATTCCTTTTTCATTTTGTCACTACTTCAAGATTTAAAGAACTGGCATTCTGGGTGAAATCCTAAATCAATAAGCGAATAGGTTAGCGAGAAGAGATCTTGGAATGTGAGATGAGACACGGTTCTTCGATTAACAATTCCGTGGGCCCCAAGGGGAAGTGATAATTGTTCGATAATCGAACGTGGATTGATGAGAGAACGGATTGCCTCTCGTGGGAGTAACAATCCAATCGTGGCCCAAGAAGAAGCAATTAACACTCCCGTTCGACAACCAATCCCTGCGGGAAGTGTTTTCCAAACCCTTTAATGTAATCATGGGGAATCTCTCACACTCTTCCGATTCTCACTGTGCTTTTGCAGAGGAAGGCTACTTTCTAACATCGTCTCATATCCGCTGTCTTTCCCGTATATTTAGTATCATTCAGAAAATGAGGAATAGAATCCGGCGGAATATCCAAAGCGAACTAACATCGAAAGGAGTAAAGTTGAAACCAGTGTATCAAACCTGAACGAAATCGAAGGGACCCTTATTTATTCCATCCCGATTTTAGCTCCGCGATAACTGGTACAGCTGAGGAACTATGGAGAACTTTCGATACTCTATTTCATTCTTATTGGTAAGGAATATTAATGTTCAGTAATTTTACTTTTGCTTTAGTGGCTGAAATATGGACATTTTTCTAACTTCATTTATTATATCACATATAAACTTGGTAATTATTATTAAATGTTAATATGTTGTAAAATATTGCATAACTAATTTAAATGTCCTCATACTGTTTGGGTGAAAAAATTAATGCATCATATTCTGATTTTGAAATCTCATATTATTTTTTGAGGTAATTTCAACAAAGTTTGGGCAAGAATTTTTTAAAAATCTTTAAAGGAAAAGGAAAATATCGATTAATATTCCTAAATGTAACTAGTACATGCCAACTTGCACAACACAGACAAAGAGACAAAAAATAAAAAGGTATACTATATATGTTACCGTTTTCTCGTCACTAGGTCTCTACGCCGAAAACGTAACTACTTACTATTACGGCCTATCAACCACTGAATATCCGATTGTCTTAAGTTAATGCTGACTATCTCACGGCATTTACGAGTATCCGTAACACGCTTAAGTAACCATCACTCTCTGGGAATGGAATTATAAATAAGATCGCTTCTATTTCTTACGTGAACATTTTACTTCATTACTCCTAGAAAAAAAGTGGACATTTCCATTTTTCTTATTTTATAGCTAAAGTGTTAATGACTCAAGAATGTGACGACGAATGTAATCGTTAAACTCGCCTGTAAGATGTTGTAACTAGACAATTAGATGCGTAACTCTATCGACTGTCCGTTAAAATATTTACGTAGAGCTCATAAAAGTTATAGTTTTTCGAAAAATAGATTCATTAAAACGAGCCTTTCTGAAAAATTAACCTCAATTCAAGGATTACATGATTTCAGAGAAATTCCAGCATCCTAAATTCAGCTAAGAAGGTAACTCGATCTAAGCACTATTTCCTGGAAGAGATCAAGCAAAGAAAAAATTGTACTCACCGTTCGATGAGAAGTTCAGGATACAACCCCAACAGTCCTGAAACCCGTCCATGGTTGGTTGTTGTCTCTTATTTGTTGTCAGTCAAATGGGGTCATGTTCATTCTTGTTAGAAGTTACTTCTTTCGGCTGCTTACTCGATTGCCGAAGCTTCATGGAAATCATGTCTTGCGCATCTAAAATCAAAACAGAATTCACTTGCTATCAATTATAAATACTATCAATTTTTATTTAATGTCTGTTGGCAATTAATTAAACGATTAAAAATTAAAAGGAGTTATTTATGGAAGGTGAGGTATTAAAAATCACGTTTACTCAAAGAACTTTCATTGTCTACAGAAAAGTTCTATACTACCCATAATAGATTAACTAGAACGCAAGGAAAGTTATTAGAACGCATTAGTTGGGGCCAAAAATTCTTCTTCCTTATTAATGTATCTGAATTTATTAAGAAAATTAATTCTTTGATTGAACCTTCTTTCTTCGAATGATTCATAACCCACCTCTTGAAGCATGCGAGTAGCACTCATTGATTTGTCATAGCAATTGTTTACAAAACATAAAAAATTAACGAAACATAACCTTTTATATTTCTAATTCGCAAATTTCACTTTTCACTTTACAAAACACTTTTCAGCAGGGTTCCATCCTCTACATGCATGTGTGAGTAAGGCGAGGCCTGAGTAGTGCAAAATAGCATCCATCGCACACTGTTCTTCTCCTACCGTCTATTCCCTTGACGCAGTTGAGTTCCCTAAGAGCTCGCCCACATATATTATGGTTGTATGTTAAATTTTACTCTTGTAGTTAAATTTTACTCTTGGGTCGATAATAAACACGGAAATGGACGCGGAAAATAGGCATTTTTATAAAAGGATAAAACTATTCGTAGCTTTCTTGACATACGCTACTATGGGGCTATAATTATCCCCAAGATTTCTCCAGTGCAAAGATAGAATATCACACATATGCATGTAAATCATACAAAGGTGGATTGAATATCAAATCTTCCTCATTAAATCTGTTTACGCGTTTCCCATACGCACACGGCGTGGAATATGTCAAGCGAACACGGCTGTTGTTATTCGGTGGAAGAGGGCTTTGGTGGAAATTTCTTTCGAAAACAACTTGGCGATACAGTTTGCGAGAGATATGTGGGAAGATTTCCCTCTGTCAGCTTACGGATCAGCGCGCCTCTTCGGGAAACAAACGCCGTTGACTCTGCCATGGCAACGAACTGAGCGCCGCAGAAGCTAAGGTGATTTTCACCCGTGGCATGGTTAGAAATGAGAGAAGAAAAATGTAAAAAGAATGTGGAGGCAAAGGTAGCTGAGTAAGCGGGATGTGGCAGATCTTCTCATGCGAAAGGACCTTACAATCATCATACATATATCAAAGTAATGGATCTAATGACACCTCTTAAGTTCAGATTCAAGCGTAAATCATCTTTGACTCGTGATCTTCTTCGTCTGTTATCGGTACATGATCACTTGTTTGTTATATTTTTCGTTACAAAAGATTTTTATATTTTTATTGAGTCAACGCAAGTGTATTTAAGTCACAAGATAATATGAGGAGTAATTTGCAAAATACCCACTGCACATCATCAAGATCACCGGTTATATTAAGGTAAAGTTATGATTTTAGATTTTTTCGACAGCGCGTGTAATGTTACACTAAATCCGTGAAAGGGCAAGACACTTTTCTTCGGCATATGTTTCCGTTCACTATCGTTGTGAACATATGAACATGAACATATGATTTCAGTTCCTCCATTATAATGATAATACGTCTTTATTCGGGTGAGATTTACATTAGATTTACATTAACAGTTACATTACTACTCCGCGAGTGAGAGAGGGAAGGAAGGAGGGTGTCTAAATACCCAACTCCCTCATTAGTTACCTGATTGGTGTACCTAACACTGAAATAAAAGACATACCAGATAGCTATCGCTATGTTCTCGGGAAATCTTTTTGACGCCTCGAAAATTGCGTTTGCTGAGTACGGGAATCACGATATCGCTTTTTACATCAAGTAAATCACTAGCAAATAATTTGTGGCATAGCTTATGCCTACATTCTTTTCTTCTCTCCTCGATAGATTACCAGCCGAGGGTTTTGTTTCTCTATTGATACACTGCTGTCGAGCCTATGGTTTCCCCAAACGAAACGCAGCATTAACTACAAGACTTCGTATTTCCTGCATTTATGAAAATAGCGAATCTATCGTATCGTATGCAAGTAAATATAGATTAAATATATAAAACAGAGGACTGCAAAATGTTTGAAATGAATGTTAGTTATTAAGAGGTAAAGAAGGGTTGCAGGGACAAAGTTGAAAAGAGATCGATAAGCAAACGGGTTGAGAATCCGTGAAAACAAATAGGGAAAAAAAAGCAAACCTCGATCTGAATGGAATGCTCCGTCACGGAGGAGATTTTCTATTTTGGGGTTGAGAACGCATTATTGCACACTCGACTGACACGCATATTCGATCTCGCACGCTAACCCTTCCGATAATAGCAACCAAAGAGTACGTGGCCAACATTTCATTCTCAGAGAGGTACATGTATGTTTGGAAGGAGAGAGGGATATCTGAAGGCGAGAGATCGAAAAGGTGGCGATGAAATGAGGTCCACGAAAGACGTAGAGGGAAAGTCAATTACTAGGAGGAGATTATTACCTCATCACTTTTATTTAACCTTAAAATAGGGAATCAGATCCAGCATAATACGGCGGATTAATAGAACAATTTACAATGAGAACTATTTTCGTACAAAATGAGGTTAACGAAACTGTAGCCTGAATCGGTTTTTTATATTTTTCATAAAATTTAACTATTGAATTTTATCCGGTAAAATATAATAAAATTTCCCACTACAAGTTTTTCTTTTTATATCAGTTGAATTTTCATTGGTAAAAAAAGCTGTAACCAAGACAGCAAAATATTAATCGCATTGTATAATATGCGAAACAAAAGTGTTAAATACCATTCAATTCCGATTCTTAAATGAGATAAATAAAATCATAGCAAAACAAAATAAAATTGGAAACATATCCAAGTACTATAGTATTGTTAAAACAGCAATAATAGATTTCGTTAGAAACCCTGCAATATGATACCAAAAATATTTTTAGAAGAAATAATTATGGAAATACGATAGGACTAGAACCAAAATTTTCTAGATCTCAAATTAGACAATTCACCCAAGCTATTTAAAATTAATGCCAAGAATAATAGTCTTTCAATATCCATTATAAACGAGAAAAGGTTGAACTAATGGCCTACATTTTTAATGACAGTTGCTTCTCAGATACGCACAGAGCTGCAGCAATTGTAATGAATATGTTATATAAGTAAAGAAATGAATTTAAGCAGAAAATTAATTACACAGAAAAAAGAAAGAAACAGCTAAAATAAACAGTTACTCAGTTTTGTATTATTTGTACTTTCTACTTTTTCCAAATAAGGGTTCTATATATATTATCTGCAATACAGCAAACACAAAGGCTTGTCCAAAGAAACCTTCCAAATCTCGAAGCAATCTTAGTCAACAAGTACGCGAAGACAACGCGTGAGATTAAAGATCAACTGGTAAATTGGAGATGGAAAAGGGGTAGTACGGGTGGCGGTACTAGAGTTGCAACTTAAACTGTGTGTATCGCTCGATTTTGTTTGTAATCATTTTCTCATCAAGAGGTTTGAAGTGGGGCCTCTTGAAGGGGTGCGAGGAAGTGGTGCGACTGAAGAGGGAGGAAACTGTATTGCCATTACGTCCACTTGGCGGAGATTTCGACAGGCGAATCGAGAGGGAGACTGACAGGAGCAGATGAATAACAGGGAGGGATTGCTCACTGGAGAGGAAAAGCCTCGTGTATCTCAGTGCTTCCCAACCTTTTGTCTTCCACAGAGCACTTTAGTATTGCCTAAAACGTCGCTGAACGTTAAACCATACTTCTTTTGACTTCCATCTCAATTCACATTAAGACTGAAGACAATGCCAAGAGTAAAATATAGCATTTTAGCAATTACATTATGACTTCTCATTAAACGACAAAACATCTCAAAAATAAAGCGAACCTTGAGTATGAGACACCAATAACAGTCTCACTCGAAATACGGAGACAGAAATTATAACCATCCATTTATGCTTTTGGATGTTACTTTCATTTTACTCAAATAACCATACATGGTGATACTAGAGATGTAGAAAGATTAAGATGTACCGCATGGTGAGCCATTCTGGGATCTGCAGCATAGACTAATCTAGTGGAAAATTACCACATTCAAAGTTTAAAGGTGAAACTAAATATCACAGGAAACATCTGTGTAAATGAGTAATTTTTTTACAGTCGAAGCGAACATACAAAATATTCAGATATGCGAGCTCGTATTAGCAAAATTTGGGAAATAGAAAATCGACACGAGATAAGCCTATTAAAAGCGTACCTATTACAGCGCATAAAACATTTAAAATGTAAGATGTGACGCATTCTGCAACCCAGCGTGACTTGGAAAACGAAATCGCCGAAGAATGACGAGATAAAACTTTCCTTCGCGCGTTTCGAGCATTTATTCGCGAGAGTAAATTCCCACTTTACTCAAGCGGGGAAAAGTTATCGCGGGTTGATTTTATTCTTGTCACAATTAAAAGAAATTCGCCGCGTTCAATCACGGCTTGTCTGCGAAGCACTTGCATTCCACCCGCTTGTACGCACGGAAACAATTTATTCGCCGTCACAAATGCCCCTCACTCGCAGCCACTGGCAATTTATCTTCGAATTATTTACACGCCGTGTGAGCGGCACATGTCTGCGGGGCAGCGCGTATGAGGAAAAGGGAAGAGCTGTGTAATAAGCAACAAATCGATCGACTGAGAGAGCTTTGTAAATAGGAGATTGCCACCCAAGATTCCCCAAGTTTCCCGACCAACGGATGAAATTTTCGAGAGGCAATAAGGGGTAACTCGAGAGCTCGCGGAAGATGTAAAAATCACACTATAATTTCAGGAGTTTGCCTTCCAAACGTGATTGCATGAGTATTTCCAGCAGATAAACCTAAGCTAACTTCTAACGTTAAGGAATTCACTAAGGAATTTGTGCATTTTGGAACAAGAGCACGACATACTCTATAAGCTATACAAGGTGTATACACTATAATATAATATAGTATAGCAATCCGCGATAAATATGAATTTCATAGCCTCTGAAATTTGTTACGGCTTCTTGTTAATAATCATTTTCTAACACTACTTATCACTCTAATTCCGGAATGTTTGATGACAGAGGAGTTTTCCAATCTCAAATCGAGCTAAGTATTATCAGAAAGTAGGAATAAAAATCGAAATATATGTATTTTTTGACGCATTTTGCAGTCTATCAATTTTCTATAGATGTATTGTGTAAAATTTACGACAGTAATTCGCAAACCAAATTCCTGAAAGACATAGTGTTAGTATGGGTCAATATGAGGTGCAGCATGTTGTGGACAAGCGGTACTAATTACGTTAGGCCAATAATTTCCCGCACATGATTATGACATACTACTCCAAGATCGATCATATATCAGAATTTTTCGTAAGGACAAAAGTTATCCTTGCCTGAATATAAGCAATTTTATCAATAAATGTTAAAGTATTTTTAAGAAATCAACAATTTTGAGGTTAAATCTATCTATCTCAACGAATGACACAATCATGATAAGAAAGCTCACCAATTTGATGTCGACAATTACAATTATCCTCTACTTCCAAGCAACGGGAAATCTCGAACGAGTGAAATGGGATTTAATGGACTTAGTTCAGAAAGTGCGAAATGTAAAGAGAGTCGAAATCCTTTCGTGAAAAGCATAGTTTAATTCCTAATCTTCCTGGTAAGTTTACTTAGATTTCTTCGATTTTGCTTCCTTGTGCTTACTTACATACACTGAAACATGGATACAAGAGTACGCGCTACTAATTATAATAAGAAATCTTTTAATTAATTTTCGGGTCATAGCTTTGTGGTGTTTTATTTAATGCAAGGCACACATCCTATAATCTCCGGATCACATGGGACACTTTCACGGATTCTGTACTATAATTGCACCAGAGGCACTAAACATTTCAAGTCCTCATCTTTTAGGATATCCAGTTGACTTCAAAAGGTACTGTTGGATAAATAATAAACACATGCTGCGAATTAAATCTGTAGGAGATTTCCATTCGATTCGAATCCAGTGTATTTCAAATGGACATTATATCTCTGATCCATATTGCGTTAACTCTGTTCGATTGATCAACCTCATAAGCGCTTGAAGATTATTTCCTGTTTAGAATTGACGGTTTAAATAAACAAGAAAAAGGAACCTTCTGAAAACATTATCAACGTATTTTGAGGGATAAATTTTCATCAATTAATGCAAATTACATTGTTAGAAATATCCGATAACCCACTCAATGCACTACGCAACACGGTGGGTTTTTATTGAACGTTATGTAACACCTCACATAAAAAAATTCGACTTGCAATAAAATTCATTTTAAAGACAGGTGATTGGGAGTGTTTGCATTCGGGATTGTATTTCAAACAAAGGACTAACAAGGAAAACCGACGGAATACCTTTCACGTTCAGAATCATAATTAAAAAATAATAAAAACAAACCTATCACTTCCCTCATTTAAAAAGCAGCTCTTTTCCTCTTATGTTTAAAGGTGTGGACATGGTTCGCCGACAAAGCTTCTCTCTTTTTCCTATCGTAGACCAACGGAAAAAATTCTAACGCAAAAATATTGTTCGGATCTCACAAAGCGAAAGGGGTGCGTAAGAATGGAAGAAAAACGGAAAAAAACGCATTTTTCGCCATTATGCTTCAGAGGCGGACTTTTGTGTGAATGCCCATTCTTAGTCCATCGTCCACCAGAAGAAGGAACCCTTAACGATCAGGTGACACTCCTTCCTAACAAGGCGGTGTGAAAACAAAAGAACGTCTGGGATAATGGCACGCAAGATATTGGTATCAAAGACCGGCGGGGTTTCTTTGATGCGTAAGAAGGGAAAAAATTCCACAACCCTTTCTTGAACAATACGGCGGTTCTTACGTCTTGGTCATTTCTCCCCAAAAGGCGATGTTTGGATTCCGAAAAGTCAGCGCGAATAAAGAGGTCAGTGTAAAAGGGAATTCAAACGCGTTTTTATTGTTTTTTCTATATTTCCCGTTCCCTTTGGGTTCGCGGGAGCGGAGAAAATCTCTCTCTTTGCGTTTATCTTCCTCTGTTTTAGCAACGGATCTGTTTTAGAAACGCTTTTTACGAGTTTTTTCCGTGGACGAACGAGGCGTCGCTTTTAAATCATGTTTCTTTCGGACAGGAGAATGATTTTACTCTAAGCGAAGTTTATTTTTCAGCCCGAATGGAAACGCGAAATTTTTTATTTTGGTTTGGAATGATAATTAAGGCGTAAAGAAATTGTTCAGAGAAAAAAATCAAAAAAGGAGGCCTTGTTCTCGCGGAAGAATCGTCTTTTTACATCCACGTGTACCAAGACCGCTGCGAGGGTTACAGCAAAGGAAGGGGACAAAAAAAGAATGGTCAAGAGAAGGGTTTTCAGCTCTTTTATTCAATGAAACGTATTTCTATATATTCTATTTCTATATCATATTTTTTTTACTATTTCTATACTTTACCCTCTTCAAACTATCAGTATCAATTTCATAAGCTGAGGAGTTTTTCCAACTACTTAACAATTTCATTGTATATTATTAATTAGAATGAATCAATCGAATGAACATTGATATAGTTTGAAACTGCACGTTTTTATTATTCATCTACTATTTGCATAAGTATTCATGTTCACAGTCAGCAAAGGTTTTCATCGGGATTTTTCTCACGACAACTGATGCTGCTTCAGAATTCCTTCCTAAGTACTAATTGTAAGATATATATATATATATATATATATATATATATATATATATATATATATATATATATATATATATATATTGTAAAATAAAGAAAACGGAAGCAGCCAGGAAACTTTCAATGTCCGACAGAAAGTGGTGACAAAAGGAAAAGTGTATCAGATTAGATCTAAATATATATCTAAAAGTAGCTAAATATATTCTATAGGTATGGTAACTTATGGACATAATAGTTATCTAAATCGAAAATATGCACAGGACAAATATCCAGTTTTTCTCTCCTTAAAATAAATTTGGGGCCCCTAGAGAATTGGGCCCCTAATCTACAGCTTACTTAGCTCAGACGCAAAACCAGCACTGGCTTCAAGTGGTGAATGAGATTCTAAAGAAAACAGAAGTCCGTAACTGAGAAATTAGAAGCTGATATAGGATTTAAGTCTTAAGAGCGGAGAAAATTATAAATTAAAAGTAATATAAAATGCCAAAAGGAATTACATGAATTATGTAACGACAGAAAATACGAAGCTCGAGAAAAATAGCTCAGAAAAGATTGATAACACTTTCCTTTCTCTTCTTCCTAACGATAGCCTAATATTTGAATTTTCCGAATAATTCGAATAGAGGCTAGATAATGAAGCTTTAACAATTTATTCAGAACTTGCTCTTTAGGCTTTTATTGAATGGCGAAACTCGGATCTCAGCCATGGCGCTTATTTTTCCCCATCCGTAGAGCATGAGATTCAAGATTCCACCGCTGAGGCGGCAGCACCTTACCGTCTTCTTGACGGAGCTCTCCCCTCTCTTCTACTCTAACCATTCTCTCCTTGCCAACTACGATTCCTCGGTCCGCCAAATTATTACTACGAATCGAAGACTAATATCTAAATGACAATATCTCAGGAGGAACTAATAAAAAGGACTCTGAGCTAAGATGTTCTTGAATTTGAAAATACATCATCATTCATCTACATTGATACACCATAAGTAGTCTATTAGCGAGTTTCTCTACTCTTTGAGGACAAAAATTTGTAATAAATCAAACATTATAATTAAGCGTAATTAAAAGAAAAGCCATAACTATATCAAATATTGTCAGATATGAAATTGAAGACTAGACATTTCTCGTAAGCGCGAAAACTTTTACAATACTAAGGTAAGAATTTCAGAATTTGAACAGTTGACACTAATTTTACGGCTTATTGATCGTGTAGTAGAAGTGAGACGTGGTATTCACGTAATCATGTCATACTTCGGCTAAACATAAATTTCTACGATATTTTACATTTTGCTCATAAAATTATCAGTTATGAATGTGGTTATATTTTTGTGAAGCCTTGGTGACAGGCACGTACATACTAATGTCAGACTACCGTGAGTTTAAATAAACTTTTCTGCTTTATGAGAAGTAGATGAAAGGTAAGATTGCGTAGGACAGCGTTAACGTGGGCGTTCATTTTAAAATCCCGTTTTCCAAGGAGAGAAAACGTTTTAATTAATGTGACACGCAACCATAAAAGGAAAATAAATTAGAAGAGAGGAGTTAATAATTTATGATGTGGAGGAAAAGTGAAATAGGAAATGTCAGGATCTTCCAAATTTCGGCGAACTCATGATGGTGACAGACAGATTGACAAATTTCGATGTAAATTCTTACCAAAAAGTACAGTCATGTATTCTATATAATTGCGAACATATTAAATATTCGAATCGTATGCAAACCGATTCTCACCAATGAAGAATCTTTCGGTTTACAAATCTCATAACATAACCTCAAACTTGAATAGTAAATGATTCTAGGCTATGAGAACTAGACAGCTCAGATAAGTGCTATTAAATGGCAATATACTTGGAACTTCGAGAATATAAACCTCACCATAAAGATCGCCTAAGCCTCTTATTGTTATTTATAATGAAAAGATAACTGTCCGTGCTCATTCGATCTTAGAAACATGGCAGGGGAAAGAAAGAATAGTAATTTAAAAAAGTGAAAATGACAAGTTAGATGTAAGAGGAGAAAATTTACAGAGAAAAACGATTGTCTGTTTCCTTCGCAGGTATTTACCGAGAGTCAATTTCATGGTATGATAAGATACGAAAAGATTTGAAACGAAGCCGAATGATAAGGTTGAAGCAATGATTGCGTTACAGCCTTGGGTAATGTTACAGATATACACGTAGGAATTCCAAAGACTAAGATATTGACGTCCTATGTTGGTTACTCGATTTTAGTTTAATATATCCATTAGAAAATATTTTACAACTACGCTTCAACTTTTATACGTTCTGATTACAGCGTAGAAAACAATGTCACGGAATTAATGCTATTTACATATGGAATTAAATTTTAGTTTAACTACATTGTAAGGTAAAGGACAATGATTTAGGAACCAGATATCACCATCTGTTGATGGTGTGGAGGCACCGACATAATAAGTAATCACTAGAAAATTTCAAAAATAATAAATATCATTTTCTTGCGTGTAACATGAATTTCCGCCAAAAATTTCGAACAACTTCGTGTATTTTACCGAATTTCGTGTTTTTTCGTGTAATTACCGAAAATATTAGTAACTGCCCATAAAATCCTTCGAAACCAGAGGTGATTATTAATTTGTACATCCAATTCAGCCATTTGTGTTTTAGTGAATACGTGTCGAGTTCTTATTCCCGATTTTCCCTTTAGACTTGCGGAGGAAGTACACACTAGGACAAAACACATTATCTGGTTGTGAAATTGACATTTCTCTGAATAAATCATTTAAAAATATTAACCATTGGATTGCAAAATACACAACGATAACTGTAGACGAGTAATTTATGGAAATGAAGAAATGATATCGAGTGCGATAATAATAATTGAGCAAGTAAAATAATAAAGGAACTAAATTAAAAATTTATCGTTTTCTCTGCGGATAGTAATTTTTTATCAGTTGAAGCATTATCGAGTCTTGTATAGGTCATGAGGATACGATAAAGACTATGTGTGAGCGTAAACCGGTCGAAGGTGTAAATGTGAATAAGAAAAAGCTCGCTATCTTTTATTTAATTCTGCACGGTGTTAGGATAAGGTCAAATCACATTGACGACAATTCTCTCAACATCGAAACTAAACTTGACGTAGAAAACGAAAGCGGGACGTAGCACATATCATCGCGATGACCTCTTTTGATCCGAAAGGATATGGCAAGAGCAAAAACCCTGTGACGTGATGAAGAGAGCTTCTTCAGTCACCCTACTCTCGATTCTGGGCCACTCGTCCTCCCTTCATTTGCAAATGCTTTCCTGTAACGGACACCGCCGTTGAAAAAACTCCCCTTTTTCCATCTTCGCTCTCCCTTACTAAACATACGTGCTTTCATCATACAATGCGCTCATCTGGCACAAGTTGAGCTTTAATTAACCTAAGTACTCTTCAAGTCCAATGATTTACTGATACTATCTTCATTCTACGAATTTCCATCTCGTCGGGATCAGTTACAGATGAAACCAACTGCCTCAAGAGGAAGTACAATTACGTTTATAGTTTGACAGAAATATCTATCCAGGATATGGCACAAACAACCAAATGGTTGAGGCGCCTTAACCCCATACTACTACTACTACTACTCTATCCACGATAATGATAAATAACAACTATTTAACGTGGAAAAGCGATTGGGGTGTATAGGTAGAACTTAAATTCTCAGCTGACTAATTATTACTTCACGGGCCTCAAATGCTGTGCTATTATGTATTCAAACGCTAATAATTTGTCAAAAGTGTTGGTTTTTTTACAAAACTTTCATTTAAATAACATAGATAGGATCTTCTCTCCTATATTCTTGTAGTGTCTAAATTCTTTCCTCTGAATTCCGTGAAATCATAGCTATTTTGGCTCACCAAATATCTTCGAAACGCCATTAAGTGTGCGTGATTATATTCATGATTATTCGAATGATACAATAACTGCTGCTCACAAGATATGGCATGAGCTTTCGATACTACTGTACATACATACATTAAACGAAGAAGATTCGTCCTAAACCCTTCACTGCGGACAGGATTTTTCGCTTCTTTTCTCGACTCAAAAGCACTCGAATGGCGTATGAGAGCTACCGGAGAAAATGGGAACGAAAGACAAAATGCGCACACCTTTGACGTGCACTCCTATTTGGCTGGAGAAGGCCATTGCATTGTTCAGCATCCTTGCCTATCTCCTTTTTGCCTTCTCTTGGCGATATCCATCTGTCCTCAGCAAAGCCGATTCCGCCTCGATAAGTATTTTTCTTTTATTAAAAAATGCAAGGACTCATTACTCGCTGCAGGCATTAAATTTTCGCTGAGAGAGATGTTCATTCTGCTGAAAGAGTGCACGTTTAGCTTGATTACAGTGCACCCATCAAGTATTCGTTCGAGGAAGTGTCGTTTTAAGCTGAGGGAAACAGGTATAGATGTTTTCGCGATATCTTTCGAAAATTTTTAGTTGAATAGCAGCAATGTTCATGTGCCTTTAAATGCTCTATTAAATTATACTGTGATCTTTAGAATTGAAGTAAGCGGTCAATTTAAAACCATTGGGATGATAGCTAATCGCCAAAGTAGCTATTTTTTCTGTGAAATTACACGCAATGTTTTATGCTAGAACATGAAAATCCCGTTTTTGGTTATAGGGAGACGCTATTTTCGTTTTTAATATAAATGTGATATAATAACTAGAGGAAAGATTTCCGATGCATTTTGATAACTTAATTTTAATAACTAAAAAATCTGCGTCCAGTCAAGTCTTCACGAGAGCTACTGCGGGCCACAAAAGGAAGCTTTGAATGATTTTATGGTAGGCCCATTTTTTATATAAAATAAGAGTCAAAAAGTATACATGCATAGCCAACTAAACTTTCAAAAACAAAATACGTGGAAAGAATGATCAAAGCAAAGAGAATAAAATTATGTCCCACACATATATTGTTCACATATATAAGTTCATATATTCATTAAAATATCGAAAATAATTCTAAACTTAAATTGATATTTTACAAATTTTAAGCGTCAGCAGTTACGCTTTTTGTGTTTGAGAATTTCCGAGAAATTGCTCAGTACTCAACCAAATGCTTTCTTCAGAATATAATACTTCCTTCGTAAAAAAAATCATAAGAAATCAACGAGTGTTTGCCATATTTTTATCGTGAGGAAAAAGTTGGGGTTAATGTTGATTTTTTCCTCCACCATTAAAGTTTCCTTTAAACCGAGAAGAACACGGCACATAGATGAGTTGAATGAGTCAAAATTTCAATTATAATGCGAAAAGATGTGTAAGCAAAATCTGTAAACGAACAATATAGATGAGGAAATAACAAACTCACCCAAAAGAAGTAACTCCTTACCTTATTTGTTTGTCTTTTATGTGAAGATAATTAGATTTCATTCCAATCAACTAAAACTCGGTCGTTGAAGTCACCACGGTTCATTGATTCGTAAAATACGTTTCATTCGACATTTCTCTTCGGATATTTTGAATTATACAACCATTATAGAAAATAAGAGTATGGATTTAATAGAGTTATATTTCTATCCGCAGTCTTTGAGCATAAACCTCGCTGAAATCCTTAGAATAATTGATTTTCAATCTTATGCAAGAATAAAATGTACGAAACGGTAGATTTTGGCAGTTAACTCTAATTTTCTCTCTAATACAACATGGAAAAGTAAAACGGGTAATTCTGCATAGCGTTAGAGAAAATAGTGTCATAGAAACACTCATCGTTGATCGAAACAGTAAACTACAAACGATATGGACACAAAATCAAATCAGGCGAAACTCAGCCATCGTGGAGTATTTTATTGATACTATTTGGACAAATTCTTCCGTAATTGATGTAAAAAGACAATAATGCCAAGATATACTAATAGTAAGTTGAGAGTAACATAATGAAAGTGAATCAAAAAGAAATACAGATTACTTATCCTAATTAAAAATTTGAAATTAAAGACATGCACTCTTATTTGTATTGGGCATCCTAAGATATATTATCGTAGAAAAATTTCATTTTACAACATGACTCTACAATCCTTGGGAAGACCAAAAAATCATTTGCTTCATATGCCAACCATTTTTGTTTGAATATTACGACAGAAACGGTGAAATCAATCTGAGTATATGAATATAATTAAACATGATCAGACGTTAATGCAAATTTATGGTTTCTCCCATGCATGTGAGTGCTGGGATGATAATCTTGAGGAGCAACTGTTGTCAGAACCCGCTTTTGCGGTGAAAGAAATGCGATGGCAGTCACGTGACAAAAAGGACAGGGGGTATCAATATAAATGTGGAAGTAGATGAACCAGGGAAGACTGCATGTACACCAAAGCTGAACAATTAAAGATTAGTTTGTTGAATATCGACCTCCTGTTACCAAAGCTTAACCGATTCCGCATGGCCGAGCCCTGTGTTGCCGGGGATCGATTCCAGATGACCGAACTCTCGCAAAGAAAACCTCAATGTCACTCTGGGAAGAGACTATCAAAAATTAACATGAGCGTTTACATTCTTACTTTCCTCGGCCGTTCGGAATGCAATTAATGCGAGAGGATCATTACGAAGGGAAGTGCAGGGGGAACGAAAAGGGATGGGCGAAAAAAGGGGCCGTCATTAGGAAAAGTGAGGGGACCAATCAGGAGAAAGGAAGAGATCCCTTTCAACAACTGCCGCCTCATCACTTCCTCAACCTGGGACACGTCCCCACCCCTTTCTTACTTCCCCATTCACTTCTCGCGGCCATTGTGGTTTGGCGGTGTTGCGCCATACAAGAGGGGGGGCAGGTGGGCAACCGAGGGCAGATGGGTGGCGGTTGGTGGTTTTGACCTCGTGCCAAACACGACATTAAGTTGCCTCAATTTTTAAAACAGCTGGGAGCAAGGGCCCGTAACAAACTGGTGCCTCCAGCTCCTCCAAAAACCTTGTCTTTATTCAAAGATTTCTAATGCCGCTAAATTTCGAAAATAGGCGGAATTATGGAAGAAATATTTTGACCTTTTTCGTTCCGTGAACCGGATAACTTTGTCATATTTCTTAGATCCAAATACGGATATTCAGCTCTATTTCCGTGTAAATATTTCTTTTTTAGTCAGGATATGATTCTTATATATAAAATAGCTTACATTAAAACTGATGACTTTGCCACAAAGAAAATCTCCCGATAGTCTGCGCTAAAATAAAAAGAGACACTAGCATTATTTTTCCTTGTCTCTAGACGTCCAGTTGATGACAGGAAAAAGCATCATCTTCTTGTCTATATTCCCAATTGATTCTAAATACAAATTTAAGTCACTGATAAAAATCTAAAATACAGCTAGATTAAAGTGTTTTTATTTTAAATCAAAATGTTTACTCGTGCGAAAGTAAATACGAGTTTTAGCGTCTATATAAGCCCATCAATGTCAACACAACCAATAATTTCTTAGTAAAATTTATGAAAAGTAGAGCTTTTACATTTCTTTGGAAGTATTTATGAGTAATTGCCATGTTGTCTTTTAAAGTATTACGCGGCCGCGCAAGATTTCATTTCACAATCACAGGGAACATTATTTCCAAAATAGATAACATATCCCTCTTATGGTTTAGATAAACTCCTGCTTTAGTAAGCGCGTTCGTCTTAAAAAGCTTAAAATTAGCAATGACAATAGATTTCTAAATGGAAAATTTCGCTTAAGTTGAAGCTAATGTAATTTTTCAATTCAAGTACATTGCAGCTATTACGATCGTGCTAGTATTTCTGTACAAAGAAATTTGACTGTCATTATATGAATTCGAAATTAGCCACGAATGCCCTATCGACGAAATACGGCATTTTTCTATTACTATGAGAAAGTACTAGTTTTTTACTTAACTCTTAAGTTTTTTCCCGATAAGTGTCAAATGATACCGAAACCAACGAATATTTCTTTAATGAAGTGCTTTCCCATCGGCGTGCTGCGGAACAATTGTGAGTCATAAATAATCTTAAGGTGTGCATTATACTCAATTTTGTCTCTCCTAGATGAAGACGAACGTATGGTGTCTAAATTGTGGATTCTGTTCGACCCGAGTATTTAGAGGCCGGCATCCCCAAAAATTTTCGTGGCGAATCCGTGGAAAGTTGGCAACTCTCGGCGATGGGCGGGTTTGACAGCAGAGAGATCAGAGATAAGAGGAGAGAGGCAGGAGACCACCGGGGAGGCGGTCGGCTGCATCTTTTGCCGCAACTCCATCTTTGTTGAGCCCGATGCTTTTGTCGAGGTAGGGGTGCTGCGGTGGGGCTCAGAAATAGGAGATGAGGGGGATAAGGACTGAGATTCGGTTTAAGTCAGGGAGAGAGGAAAAGAACATTCCAGAAAGTGAGATAGACGAGGGCAGAACGGATTTTTATAGAAAACCGAAACGCGATATCGAATTCCGAAGGGTCTTTTTCTCTCGTTCGGATAGATGGTTATCTATGAGATTCCGTAGAAAATCGAGAATAGTCTATTCGGCGTCTAGCACGGGATCGTGTTAAAAGGATGGCGTGCCGTCGAATGCGTTAACTTTGGCCCGACGACAGCAGTGTGGGTGAGATGGGTCTTAAGACCGATATCGAGTCGATGACAGCCGATAAGAAAACAAGCGGAGACTCAATAAGATTCACGCGGGAAGACATTGCCTCGCTATAATGAGTGTTTTCATCAATTGAAAGTACAGAATGACCTCGGTTGACGAAGATAAATCCTTGAAGACTCATATGCGTCTGCTAGAAAGTTTCATTAAACCAAAGAAAATTTTGTATAAGAGCCAAATCCTGAAATATACGGGAGCTGCAAAAAATACTGTCTTAATTTCATAGTAAACAAGAGGAGGAGGTAATGCTACAAAATATGAAGAATGACCATCTTTAAGAAGTCACTACGAATCAGAAAGAGAAAGAAGCTATGAAGGAAATAATCTTATTCATTTTACCTAAAATATTACCGGAATGCCTTATCAAGGTAATGCGAAAATGCCCTTTCAAAAGTTGGCAATGCTACTCCATACCATACCTACTCCATCGCATCTCTACTTGTGTGCTAGTGTGTGTTGTGGCCGCCGAAAGAAAAGCCGTGAAATGCCCACCGACCTCTTCTCTTCTTAACAATCTCTTTGTGGACTCCTTTTGGAGCATTGATATCCGAAAGAAATGCCTTCCCATGCGATACCATTCTCAGATATTTTGCCCACAATAGACACCTCGGCTATTTTTCTCGGACTGTCCCCTCAAAAGTGGTGCAGATTCCTCCTTTGGGAGGGAAGAAGATAATAGGCTTTCGACTGGCGGATACGGGTGCCGACGCCGCCCCCTTCCAAGTCGAATAAAGGTGTAAATAATCACATTTTCCTCTCCGCCCAAGTTTTTGCGAATAAAATCGCCGAACCATTGGATCGTGAATTTCTATCTCCCTCGATTTTTTGTCGGTCGGAAACGGCGATTAAATTTACGTATTATATATCTCTCTCTCTTTTTCCGATTTCGTGCGATGGAATAGTAATTGAACGAAGTTTGCCGCTTTTTTTCAGCCGATGGAAGCTGTGTGAAAGTGATGACAAACGAAAGCACGGTTAAGATAAAACAGATAAAGAGTAGAAATGAACAAGTTGAGAGACGTTTAAAAGTGTTCCTCTTAAAATGTAAATGCTAGGTGCGACGAATTTGGATCGATTGTGACGGTTTACAAGTCCTCTGGATGACATTTAACTATAGGGAATACTTAAGATACATGTAAGCACACATAACACGACAGAGATACAAGGTGTTCCAAAAATAATGGGTTTGCCGCATTCTACACGATTAGTATGTACTTGAACGGAGAGCGATAGAAATTTACCGTGTGCTGCATTCTACATGGAAAAGCAAAGAGTGTTTTTACGTACTCTATAATTTACTATTGAAAAATAAGAGAAGGGAGATATATTAGGTATTTTGATAAGAAAGTAAAGGTAAATGTAATAAATAAATATATACAATAACAAAAGATGGATTTCGATTTAAACCTTCCAGCATACAAAAACTTCACAATATAAAAATGTCCATTGCATTGCTCGAGAAATTTCTCAGAATTTTAAAATTACAAAGAGGTTCTTATTCTTAGAATCTATTCTTTACATTATGTAGATTATTAGGGAGTTTATAGATTTCCTAGAAATAAACCTATACTCGGTAATACATAAGCCAGGAAAATGAGCATTGAAGCAGAATAAAGTAAAAAAGGAAGCAAAACTTCACAGCTGAAATGTAAAGGAATGTGAAAGGGGAACAATCGATATTCCGTTGCGAAACAACGAAACGGAAGCACAATAACACACCGCTCACAGCGAAAAATAATCCATTCGTTCCTCTTCTCATAAAAGTATTACAAACATATTTTCGTTAGTTTGGCTTAGAAGGGAGATCTTCGAGATCCGCCACTTTTTCATATGAAAGAAGAGATTTTGTGAAAACGGTTAGCAACACAAGTCCCTTTTAAAAGCCGATGTTTTGAGTATTTGTGAGATCGCCCGGGGCAACGTCCTCTCTCTCTTCAGCCAGAGCAGAGGAGAGACGATCTTTCGAAACAATGGAAATTACGATTCTCTTCGTGGAATCGAAGCGGTGTTTTGCGAACATATGAACATGATGTGGGTGTTTATCCCTGAGGGAATCTAGAATTTGTCAAGGGGAAGCAGAGGGGGAGTGTTTGAGACAATTTCGTTATGAACTCTTGTTCAATTAACTTTAAAAAGCCATTTCGCACTCTGATTTTAATTCAAGCACATTATCTGATAATTTCCAAGGAAGTTTCAATTTTTTAAATCTAAAGAGTATATTTGTATTAGCTTGCTTAATAATATTTTATTTTCAATAAATAAAGCAATTACGGCAAACAAGGAGCAAAGTAGAAGTAGAATTATTAACGACTCTATTATTTTGTTTCAAATAATTAAATTCTATTATGCATGAAAACATATTTGCAGAAGGATAAAAAGTTTACTATATAATCAAGGTATAGGATACGGTAGATAGATATAGAACCGACCTGTAAATCATCCTAATGTTATTCCATTCTTCATCCATATTAAAAATGTTAAAATAATTACTTTTATTCAAAAACATATACAAGCCCAAAGTGTGCGTAAGTTGAATATTCATCTGCAGGGAAGAATTGCGCCAGTGAATTCACATCACATATATATACGCGAGTTTCACATAGAAGAGACCGAATCAATACACTATCAGTAAAAGCGTATTTTGGAACCAAAACACAAAATATGCCTTGGATAAGTTCCGATGACGACAAAGCAACATTTAATGCTGGGTACTCTACACCAATAAAAAATACGTAATTTGAATGAAATAACACATCATGTATAAGCCAATTTCTCGAGGCAGAGTCCGAATAAATTTTTTACGAACTAAAAAATAGAAATTAAGCAATAAAAAATTCCCTAAAAACGATCCGATAGTCAAACATTCCTGTTTATTCTTTCGGCAGCGTCTTAGAGAGACACACCCCTTTCGTCTTGAAGGATCGCAGTTATCTTCGTTTTGGACGAAATACATTAGGGTATAACAACAATCCTTGGCGTCGGCAACGATACTGCAGAACTAAAAGTTTTTGCGCCGACGTCCAGAGAAACAGGAAAAGAGAAGGGGGATAAGTAGAGGCAGGGATAAATGGGGAGAGGGCAGCTTAAGACGGTACGGACGCAGTGAAGCATGGACAGGGGTCTGACCGAAGGACTCCTTCTTGTCCCCGTGGATTTCGGGACGCTATCTGACGAGTGGCCTGGTGATAGCTGTGCCTTCGTCCGTGAGAAGGCGGGATGAGGTGGGACGGGAAGAAAGAGATGAAAGCAAAAGGGGAAGAAAAATTCGTGGGATCTCTTTTTATCGGAGGAAGTCTTTTGGGGAAGATCTTTCTTGGCTTGGATGCGTGGTCCGGCATAGCTGATGAATTCGCCAAAATATGAGAACTTTATCTATCATCCTATATCATATATCATCCTAGGTAATGTATTTTCCAGTTTCGATACTGCCAGGTACTATATCTCACGTTATCTTATTTCAATTTTGTAACTGTATTTATTAATATTAATATTCTTATGAATATCAATTATTTTTTGGTGTAATTGGCCCTTTGGGTAACAATAAGGGTACTGATTTTCTTAATGATCACAATCTCATATAGTCATAAAGTAAGGTAACTAGGCAGGCATGAAATAATTTATAAGAATCTATATACATTAAAGAATTAGGAATATCCTCCGTGAATGCTTCAATTTAATGCTGCGAAAACATTCCTTAGTTTGATATAGACCCTAAAATTACTCGGATAGCTGTGAAATCGATTAATTGGAGAGAAGATTAAATATAATAACCATTCAATGCAAATAGAATGAAATCATAAACCGAATCCGGAACTCCGAAAATAATACATGAGTGACATTCAACAGCCAATATAAGATATTCACGTAATCCTCTAAATTTAAGAATGGAAATTTCATTGTAAAATCAATTAAAAAATATATAGAATTACTATAACTGGTCCTACTGATCCTCATCATTTTAATTTCTGTTTGGTATCAAGTTTCCCATAAAATATCAACGATTTGTAGTCCAAAATAGTCTAGGTTTAAAATCATCTAATAACCTTAGCCTATTTCTCATTCAGTCCCATCCAGAACTGGTCATCTGGAAGATACATTGGATCTAGCTGATATTAAATTACTAAATACCTCTATTTTGGGCTTTACTTAGTTTCTGACCCCCTTTCCTAAGATGCCATGTTCTTGATGAATGATGACTTGACATTGGATTTTATCTGTTGACTAGAAACATGGGTCGAGAAAAAGTTTCCGCTTTTCTCGCTTTTTAAGAAATAGTGTACCAGGAAAAGGCCTATTTCCCACAAATTTTATTCTTCCTTGCCATTTGGGACAATGTAAACAATCAAATGGAGATTAAGAAGAGAAAGATATTTATCTCAACGTTAAATTTCAATTTCTGTATACAGTGGAAGCGTGAAAATCATTTGATTATAGTATTTATTTATAAATTAAAGGTAATTGAAAAAGTTTCTTAGAATATTAAGCTTCCTCGATTTACATTTTTCCTAAAATCTGTTTGCAAATCTTAAAAAAAATTGCACAGTAAATTCTTTTGATATAAAAGGATAACATTATAGGTTCTTACTTAAAGAAAATTTAATTATATTCATTAAGTTCAGACATCGAGTTCATATAATGCTTAAAGTAAAGACAACTGACTGTATTGATAATGTTTTTAATAACTTAACAGAGTATAAATCATTTGGCTCAACCCATTCAAGCGGCTATGAATTCTTATCAGAAATCCTGTGAAATATTCATACCTCCCCCTGCCATGCGCCAGTGGCGGTTTGCAGGGTTTATATGTAAATGTAAATTTACTTATTTGACCATTTTTATACTAGCAAATTAATTAACAGGTTGGAGTAGAAAATTATATGTGACTGTATGGTTGAATTATGGTGCGATCTTACACAGAAATTACTTGCATTTTTCACTCTCGACTGCCTTTATTACAGTAATATTCACCTTAATTCTATGAAATTATTGTAACCATAAAGAAATATGTGAGACATCTATATTCAGATTCATAACCTGCAAATCACCTACTGAAATATGAAACCAAATTGTTCTACAGATTTTTATTATTTCCGTTGCGGATCATTCATGGAAAGAATGATTTTTGGAACGATCCCTCTTTACGCCTTTTAATTTTAGAATAGAAAGGCCTAAGCATTAAGAAGGTAGGCTTTGAATTTATTGTGCAATCGTTCTCTACAATCTAACCTTCATTAATTCTAAACATGCGTAAGAGATTATTTTCAAAAGGTTGACCGTTTTATCAGGGTAATTTTTCAGTAATTGCTGTTGAAAATCAGCTCAAGTTGTGCATAGAGCATGGATGGAGGTGACCCAATCCGGACAACAGTAGTAAAATGTGAGTGAGGAAAAAGTGACATTGGAGATGAGAAGGGAAGATGAAAAGGGGTGAGGGGAGGTCGGTCTTCAATTTTATTTCCCTGCCTCGTCTGCTGTCAGTGCACACTCTTAAGATTCCATCTCCGACGAAAACCCTTATGAAGGCCTCTCGCACAACTAAAAGTTCCCTTTGTCTCCCTTCCACCTTCATTTAGTCTTTCATCTTTCTCTCTAATCCCACTCTCTCCTCCTTCCCTTTTTCTCTCTGCTCCTTCCCTTTTTCTCGCTTTCCTATCCTTCGTCCATTTTTTGGGACATTCTCATACGGACGCATGAAATATAAATATATCAGTCAAAGTATTCCCTCTCCAGTTGTAATATCCTTTGCTTTATAATATGCTCTTCTATGATTTATTTTCCTTGTATTACTCGCTTGCTGGAGGTACACATATCAGCATGTTGTCACTCATCATCTTTAAAGCTGAATATTCTCTTCTCGCATGTCATCTTCGGCAACGAACGAATTATTTTAAGCGTGTTGCTCATTCACATCTCTATACTTATTGCACTGACGTGAAATTATATTCAATGACGAAGAACAGGAGATACGAATATGGTATATCACAATTAATTATCATAAAACTATGTGAACAATTATGTGAATTTGTTTAATGACTAAATTAATATATCAAAGAGTATTTCAATTATGCATAATGTTGTACTGTAACGTATAAATTATAATTTTATAGTATGTACTAAAAAGTTTGCAGCAATTTTTTATTTTCCTCTTCGTATATTTGTTACTCTATTTAGATCATTTTTGGCATTTTGTAACTGCATTTATATTCGTTATTGTTTCCGCAGTTTACTCCTGGTGAAGTAAGGATATGAGTAGAAAAAAATATGTGCTAGATGAAATGGGTGCCTCATATGGACAGGTAATGATAAAAAAGTTATGTGTATAATTCATAGGAGAAGAGAGGACCAATCAGGAAACTCTTTAAATATTTTCACTAAGTTTTTTCGCTTCGTAATAGTAATAAGAAGTGAATATTTCATTCGTCCAAATCATAGACCAGATAATACTAATAGAGTAGAAATCGTATTTTTAAAAATTAAAATAAAACTAGAGAAGCAGATAAGGTACCCTAGGATGGAAGTTACATGAATATGGTACCAAACTCTTATCATGGTAAAGAAAAAGTTATATTTCAAGTGGTTCAGAAAATTAAATATTAATAAAATTACTTCGATTGCCACCGCAGGAATAGAAAGCAATGACGAGAAAAGAAAAGTAGTTAAGCATGCACGAGGAAATGAGTACGGATAGTGTGAGAAGATATATTTCGAATCGAAGAGCATGGAAATAGCCGAACTTAACGTCTTACATCACAAAGGCTTGGAAATTTTCTGCTCTCCAATGTTAAGGACAAGTAAAAAAGACAAAAATAAGATAACCTAAACGAATATTGAGCACACGGAGAGTCAACCAGCTGATAAGAAACTCACCGCAATACAACGAAAGAAAATTATTCGGCATTATATTCGGCATATTCGGCACGGATAATCTAGAAATCGTTCAGTCTTCATGGCGACATATTCTGGACTCATTTAGAATATCAGAGCATATCAATGTGGCGAAACGGTGTTTTAATGCTGTTCTCGATGTACGGAAGAAAGGGATACGGAAGATGGAAACTGAAATGACGATGAAGGATTCATAGAGATAAAACGGCAATCTCGAAATAGGAAAAGAGGAAGAATAAAAATATTTTTATTTCGAGACTTTTATGTTTCGAATATATACCTGCATTGCACTGCAGCCTCTTCACATGGATACCTGCATTTGATTGCGTTCGAAATAATTACTCCGCGAAAGCTTAAAATTATTTTTCGAGAGAGCGTATCTGGCAGAAGTGGAGTAGTAACAAAAATGCCTGCCAACATCAGTCACGGCTTTCGATTAGATAACAAGTACGCATTTGTTAAAATGCTTCCGCTCAAAAATAAATCGTGTATTCCCCTCTCCCATTCAACCCCGTGAAATTGGATGATTCCTTTGTTAAGGAGGAGACTCTTATCGCATCATTAGGATCATCCCACACCACCTACTTCAAACCACCCCTCCAAAAAGATTCCCCCTCTACTGAAATTACCAGACATTGCGTCGATTTGATACTCCTTTTCTTTCGCTACTCCATTTCCTCCTTTATTCCCTTCTCTTTTCTATTACTGCCTCTTTCGCTACCGAAATTACCTCCTTTACAGATATGTTTGTGGCTGAGATTTTGTTTACTACACGGCTAAAAATATCTACGAGTTCCTTACTGCTTTTGCATTAGATATTCCTTCTTGATGATCGCTTTCCTAAGAAACTCACACAGTTTCTTATTTAGGCTTTATTGTTATTACAGATTATTTCAGGGCACTTTAATGTATTTAAAGTTGGCTAAATAGTTATATTGTATTATGCAGTGATCTTTTTGGATGTATGTATATGTGCGTGTACGTATTTATGAATTTGTATACACACAAAAATCGTAGATTATGTATCACAGTTTTTTTATGGAAAGTTCTTCTCAATTTGTATGCTTGTATTAATATATTTATATTATATTTATATGATATTTATAATATATTTATATTATATTTATATGATATTTATAATATATTTATATTATATTTATATTATATTTATAATATATTTATATTATATTTATATATTGAGATAACTCGTTTTTTTCACGTTGTTTACTAAAACAATTATTGGAATTTAAACAGGAGGAATTCAGATTTCAACATTATTATTAATAGTAATAATATGCAATGAAAATTGTTTAGCCGATAGTTTTTGTAAGCAAATGGAAAAAATTAAAACAATTAGGGGTATTTCCAGAATACTGAAATATCAGTTGTGGGTTCAGTAGTTGAGATTTCATCTAAGTAAGCGTCATTTGTTGCTATAATTCGGAATTAATTCTTTGAGTGTTCGGCCCCAGATATAATAAATCTACTCCCGTATTCATGATAATACCATAATGTTTTAGCGCAGTCAAATAAGTTTACTTTGGGACATTCAATATAGCATTTTTTAAGATGGGAAAGATTATAGATTTAATAATCATTTCGATTTTCGAATTTTGAACCCATTTGTCCTTCTTTATTACTTCATCGGCAGCCCCACTTTTCTCATCCTTTTCTCTGTTCGTCCACTGTAGCTACATAGAGGCTTTTTCCTTCTTGCCTGCATTTTCCATCCCATTTCGTGCAAAGGTTCAACTGAACCGAATGCCCTTGTCCCCTCTCCAAACCCTCCTTGCAGATCCTCCTCATTACCTACACTATCAGTCACACTCCAACGAGTCTCCCTCTCAAAAAGCGATTCTTTCCTTCCTCTCGGCCTTCCTCATCCCAAAGGGGACCTCTCAAAAGTCCTCTAACAGATTATTTCGTCCAATCCTACTATTCTGACTTTCTCTCCCTCCTTTTCTGCTTCCTCCTCAATAACATGACTTCTCAACATTATCCCTGAACGTGAAATGTTTAAAACATTTCCTCACAATAGAACTTCTTAGGAAATTTTGTTCAACGACTCTCGCACCAAAAGCCGACTTCAGATCACACTTCACCGAACTGAGGTGACAATAACTCGTTGGCCTAATACAAGTACAAATCAATTCATATTTCAACAAATGATAAATGATAAAGTGATAAATGATTCACCCCTAGAAAATTATTGACAGTTATTTCAAGACTTTCAAATCGAGACAATATATCGTCGCGTCATTGTAAGGTACACAGAGAGGTTCAGAATTTAATATTCATCTTTTAGTTTGAGAATTTCATACCTCTTTCCAGCGCTCGATTATTGACACCACATTTATCTCTGCATCCCAAAACGGACATCTATCTAGCCTAGAATTCGGCCCTTATCTTTCGTTAGGTTTGCTAGTCTCAGAGCTGATTCATATTCAAAAGATAGAAAAATCACGAAGCATAGTAATCACGTGTAATCATTCACTCAGCCTATATCTTTCACGCAAATTTTGAACTAAACGGAAGAGCAATCGGTTTCAACCGTCTAAAACCGAGAAATATATAAAAATGAGCGATGACAAATATAAGTTTTTCCTCCTCATGGAACGAGGACCAAAGAGGAATTGTATGAGAAACTCTGTCCGCTTCAAATGAAACTTTTATTTCGACAGAGATGAGTCCAGCTATTTCTGAGAAATGACGATTTTACGCGCTAAAGACGCCGTTCCTCGACTCATTCCGAAAACGCATTTAAAAATACGGTAGACGACGGAAAGAATTTCGTCAAAAACAATTCATTTCGAATTTGTTCACGAGGAGAGGAATTCCTTAATTTAATGTGCTGATTTGATCTTCTGAGAGTCGTTCTCTTTCTACGAACGTGATTTCAATTTCAAAATGTGGAGGAAAAATTTTATTCTAAAGACAAAAAGATATTCCCTCCCGTATAGTGAACTTCCTAATCAATGGAACAGAATATAAATGTCGTGAAAGAACACCTAATATATCGTGAATTTCAAGTTCCTTTGATTCACGTTTATGAAACAACCTCGCTTAAATTAAAAACTAAAGACAACGCTCTTATGATTATAAGCAGAGTTACAAAAAAATCAAAAATACAATACATTCCGATGTTAATGACCTAATAAAATAGTAGAATGTCTTCACAAACTATAAGTAATGAAGCTAAAGATCATTTATTTAAATGGTAACGAAGTCTCTCAGAATAGCGGAGTATTCGAACTCGTCGTTTATAAAATACTTTAATAACGGATTGAGGTAAATTTAATTTTCAATATTTAATACGGTTCTAAATTTGTCATTATCGTTTCATTGATACTCTTTCCAATACGTAAAGAATATATATTAATATAGAAGGAGTAGGTGTTTCGCTCCAGGTGAATATATAATTCAAACTCCTTATACCGGTCGTCCGACATACAGGCCGGCATAAAAGAGCCGCCACTTTAATTCATAACGGGATGGGACCGGACGTAACCGAAAAAAATCAGAAGGCCGAATAAAATCCCTTTGGTTTTCCCGCGGACGTCTCGTTAGTACTTACATGTTTCTATTTCCCGAAAAAGTCAACGGGGGACAAGGCGGCAGTTTAATAAGAGGACAGTTTTTCCTAGAACCTCCTTTCTCCTCCGCTAATCCTCTGCTCTCTTAATCTCCCCTCTTCTTATCCTCAACCCTTTGCCCTTCCGCTCATCACTAGCACGCCTCCATGCATCTCCTAATTCTCGTCTCGACCCTCCCTCCGCGGTCCTTCTGCCTCAGATCCTCTCTTCCTCGATAACCCGCCCCACCTCAATCGATTCCCCTCTCCGTCTTTGCTCTCCATCTTCTTATCCACTCCTCCTCCATAGCCATTACATACGCTCTCCGGGGTAAATGGGGTGGAGGGGGCGGGATCTGTATTAGCAGCTCGTTGGGCACGAAGCTTATATACCGGTTTCACGGGTTGCTAACTTGGACGTGTAATTTTGCATTTGGTGTGCATGGGTTCTGAGGGGTGGGGGAGGCGGAGTGAGGTTTTTAACGGTGGGGTGGGCACGAAGGGGAGGATGATGGCGAAGAGGGATGAGGGAGGAGGGGAAAGGGGGCCTCCCTCTCTCTCTCTGCTGGTGGCGTAGTTTTCAGTTAAGTGGTCCACAAAATTCGGCAACTCTATAAAAGGTTTGGAGAAGTCCCTCCGCGGTCTCAGTCTCACTCGCCGCGGACGCCGGCGCTGTGGCGTCCCTCTCTTCCTTTCGGTCAACCCTCAGCTCTTTGTCCTTCTGGTTGCCCTCGGAGTAGGTCCTCCTCTTGGGACGCGCTCTGCTTCTCTTCGCGTTATCCGTGCTACCTCACGACTTTTTCGCTTTCACTATTATAATAGGCTTCTTTGGTGACATGAGGGCGTTTCTCTCCGCTGCATTCTGCATCCGCCCCCTCCCCCCTCACCGCCCCCCTCACGCTGTCTCCATAGTGACGGCGGATTTGACACGTGACGTCCATTTGAAAACTCCCGCGTTTGCATGCGATGGCGCTTCGATCTCTCGAAGCGTTCGATTTATTTTTTTCGGATTCTCGAATCTTTTCCCCATCCCCGATTTTTTTTTGCTGTCACTCAAACTTCTTTAATGCAGATTGCTAAAATTAAAGATATACTATTTTTGGAATCAATACGCCGATCAAGACTTCATTTTTCCGCAAGCGATTAAACATCTGATCGTTTCCGAAGAGGTTTTCTGGTGTGGTTTTTCCAATAGTGACTTCTGCACAAATCTTTTGGAGTTGAAGTATTGTGCTTCAGTGACAGATTGTGGTGGTCTACAGAGTAACGACCTGCTGAGTACTTCGCCTGGAGATACGTGATTAATCCGTGAAGACTGCGGTTCTACAGAAACAACCATCGGTCATCGGACGTTCATTCCAGTGCTGCTTACACATGGATTACGTGCTTTCTTGCGTTGCTTTATCCATCGATGAATTTTCTCTGAATTTTCCACTTAAAATGTGCGACTCGCTGTTATACTCTTACAGCATTTCTACCGAAGTAGTGTCGGCGTATTTCATTCCTAGTGATCAGTGCAATTTTTATGCCAAGTTAAACTAAAATAGCCTGACTGTGGATTTTTAGTATAATGGAGTGGAAAGAGAGGGGAATATAAATAAGATATGAGAATATTAGACATCATACAAACGCGCGAATCTAGAAATAGTGCTAGGAAGAGGGAGGGGTCATATTTAGTGTGCCGTAAGTGAGCTGTCAATCAGTTTTTACTTTTCACATTTCATAGCATTAACATAACGAGCAATTAGAAAATAAACGTAGCTTTGGTGACGTCGATTACCGTAACTGCGTTGGGCACCCATCTAATTTAAAATGTCCATAGCGATGAAAATTGTTTAGCTTGAAATTGTGATTAGGGCAGCAGATATAATATTTTTCGTGAGAATGTTATTCTGCAATATCTTTCCTTATAAGAAAAGCTTAACTTCATAATTATTTTCATCCAATATTCTTTGGCTTCCTTTAAACAAGTTTTCCAATCGTGAGCTTAAATTCAAAGCGTACCGCTTTATATCATCAATTAAAATATATTTAAATTATTAAAGCATAGATAGATATATTTTATTCATCATTGTTTAGAAAACTCAGGATGATATTAGATTTCAACGACCTGATTTCAGTGGTATTTTTCGAGATGCTATCATGAAAGAGAGCTCATTTGGTGTACAAAACGGCAAAGATATTAATAACTGTTCCTTAGATCCCATATGATTTAACAACGGTACAGCAGAAAACTAGGTCTATTGTGTGTAACTTCAATGAATTCTCAGGGTGATCTTGGTGAATCAACTGTTAATGTCATTCGTGCTTTAGGATTCGTGATAGGATTAGTTTCCGTGATTACGTACATAGCCAGCAGATCGATACCGTAGGGTTATTTCAGAACCATCGAAAATTAATCAAACACTCGCACATCTTCATATAAAGGTGATAAAATTACCTTTAGAATATTAGCTTGAAGAGGATTCGGTAATTCTGTATTTCCGCGTAACTAGCGAGCACACCCTGTTTTTCTAGGGAAAAAATCGCGAAATTCGTTGTTGCGGAGTTGGAAGGGCGTGTTTTGCGAGTGTGAATAGTCAAAGGGGAGAATAGAAAAAAGGAGGAGGGAGATGTGTTTTCGCAGCCACGGATGTCTCGCCGGTTTCCAGAATGTGTTGTGGGAAGAGGCAAGCTGCGTTTTCGTGAGACGCCCCTTGTGAGATCACTGGGCTGTAAAATGGGGAGGGGGCGTGTGTGTTGGGGGGAGGGGGAGGCAAAATGGGACTTGCGGTGGAGTTGTTAAGCGGATGAGACGCAATTGATGGACATTCGAAAGTTCCCTCGCCATATTCAATACGCCTGGCGCGAAAACTTGGCCACTTTCATGTGCGTCAAATCCGCTTCGAAGCTTTCTGATTTTGGCTAACTTCGAATGATCGCGGAGATCTATAAAAGCTAGTCTTTTGTAAATAGGGTAGATTTTACTTTGAAGAGAACACATGTGGAGAAGACCACAAAACTGATTGGAAGCTGAAGCTAGATTGCAAGAGATACTATGAGCCAATGCTATTTTAGAATTCAAGGTATTGGTTAAATTATTAAACTTAACGATGTGATAGGGAAAATTCTCAATCGATAAACAAAAAATACTCGAAATTAAATAATTACTAACAAAATTAGGTCCGTCAAAAAACAGCATCAGAAAGTAAATCATTCTCAACGAGTGCCAGGCTGGCTGGAAGCTCAAGGTACCAAAGAAACTACAATTTACGCAGTTCTATTGTATATGCACAGCCTAGAAGAAAATAAAAACTCTTTAAATATTAGGAGATATATACAATAACTAAACTAGCTGTTTCGGCTGTTAGCGTCTGCTACCCTTCTATCGAGAAAAACAGTTTTCGAAAACTTTTTATCATTCCACACAAACGTGTAAATTTTGGAGAGCCATTTTTATTTAAAATTAGAGGGTATTAAGTGACGATAACGACAAAGAAAATTGTAATCGCTGGAATATAATAATGTTTATGAAGCGAGTCAAATAAAAGGCAAGTTAGAAAGTATCCTTCGACAAAAAGTACAAATTATTCGTTATAGAACCAACGCTCCTCATGGAACCAATTTACTTGATGCATATTAAATGTAATTTCCATTCTTCATTCACCTAAAAAACTTTCCGTCCAAACTGAGCTTTTGATTGTTATCACTGTCCTTGATTATCGCACTTGGTTTCCTATAGATGTGTTCTCTTGCGATAATTCAACAGTAAACGACGAAACATTCGAAGTTTAGATGGGTCAATTTCTCAGTCCTCGCCCCATACGAAAGTTCTTTCGGTATTAACGAGTACTATCCGGATGCGTTCTCTCTTAGACGATTACCATCATTTCAATCTTCTTCCCATGATTAAAGCCTTTGGGCAAGTTCAAGGATCAAAACTTTAAATCCGAAGAATTTGAGGTTCAACGATAGAATCTCAACGGAGAAGTATCATCATTAGATAGCGATAGTGCGTTGATGGCCATGAGCGAGCGGGATAAGAGCGGGATTCTACGATCGGCTAATAGGAGGATCGTTCCCACGGCTCTAGCGCTGCGCCGACGGCGTCCTCGACACACCCGCGGGTGGCCACTCATTTCAGAGGCCTTTCCATTCCTCTTTTGCGAACAATAAGGAATACAGACAATTAGGACTCAAGTAGAAATCTCAAGTCTTCATTGATGACTTATTCACGTTATGAACAACATCCCGGTAACTACTTTCAAATAATTATTCTATCGATACGGTGTAGTTATTCTATGTTCATGTAGCTTGGCAGCTTTAAAAAAGTGATCCTAATATTATTAGAAAAGTAAGAAACCGTTCTTTTATTTACTTACTAATTTTGGACACAAGAAAAACGTTTGGGATAATATTAAATTTCACTTGAATTTAAATATTAATGTATTTCAATATATATATATATATATATATATATATATATATATATATATATATATATATATATATATAAATGTGTTTCGGAAGTTGGAAAGTTATACCGAGTATTTCCGAGAAAGATTATTTCCCAAACTTAATTCTATTCATATAACAAAAAGTAATCGATCGTTATGAAGTAAAATTTAGTTTTCCCAATACCCGTAACAGAATGAAAAAGGATTTGCTTAAGACCGAAATAAACTTATGTGAGTGAGCAGATTAATATTGAAAAAGAAGATTCGAGCATTCTAAAGCAACATGAAAATAAGTTTTAGAATTTAGTGATATTATGGGAGGACAAACTCCGATGGAAAGAAAAAAGACTACATGGAAGTAAACAAAGGAAAAGCGTATCGAAGGACAGATAGTTACTTAATGAGAAGCCGTTAGTTGGATAGCTAGAATACTACCGGAGAAAAATCTATTTAGCTGATATTAGCTAGGATTTTTTGGTCAATAATGATCAACCCAAAAGAATGTAGGTTTTAACTATGACGCTAATATATCCCTGTTTATTAATTAGGTAATAATGTAATACATTTTTAGATGAAGTTTAAGGAGCAGTAAGATGAGAGGTATCGATATGTGAAAAATATTAGGAAACCCCTTTTAAAAGAGTGTGTTTAAATAAATAAATAAAAGCAAATAAAAAATAATTTCGGAGATAGAATACACACTAAATATAGATTCGGATAGAATAAGCACTAAAAATGGTGCTCAGTAAATGAGGGCTGATTTTTACTTATGTACATATAAGTGTAGGTTTGAAAAATCTCTCATTAAGAGAACAAAAGAAGAGAGATTCTTGCAAAGGTTTTTATCTAATAATTATTGAAATTTTAGAGAAAATATTCCGTTACGTCCGTAAAATTTGTCTTAATAGTTCAAAGCCTTACATCTAAAACATGAGTGCTTGAAAATGAGAGCAACTTCAATTGGTAATATTGCGCGACTTTATACATCCTACAGAGTACCAGATGACTTAATTGAAGGATCATATATATGGTATATCTCTCTAATAACTTTCAATAAATGTAAGTTTTGCCTATCTGATGAGGTGTTTCAGTAACTATTTTACAAGAATAACGGATAATGTTTTTGAGCAGCAAATATTCTTTTTCAAAAGGATCATTTAAATCAATGGATTTGATATAAAGTCCACCTTAATGAGAAATTCAGTTATCCTATCATATGTGGTACGGCAAAAAAACGCAATTGCCTCGAATACTAATGAATGGAAATTTAGCGTAGGATAAATTGAATTACATGTAAAATTTTAATAAATATTCTCATGAGGACAAGCAGTGGCGTCAAATATTTTTTATTCCATATTCATACCTTTCATTCTCAATTTTCGGCGAAAAACGGATTATGTTTCGTTTTAAAGCACTTTCCACGGACGTTTATATTAGTAAACTTAAGGAGAATGTGGAATATTTTTATATGAGCACTTTTTTGTCTAATGAAAAGTTAATGCGTTGATACCACACCGAAGGAAAGCGGTAAAAATACCTTCCGTTGTTTATACCGAATAAATCGCGTTCTGTCACAATTTTCCTATTTCTTATAAATGAAGTATTCAGACAAATCAATGAGGCGTTTCCTATCAAATTTAAGGTAATACTTATATATCTACGAAATGGCCATGATCTTTCAAACTACAACAGTATTGATTTATAGCGGTAAGAGTATAATTCGAAAAGTATTTGAATCAATCGTTCCGTTTTTGCCGTTTTACTATTGGAAAACTTCGCATTTGCGACTTCCTCAGATATACTCAGTTTATATTTTGTGATCGGAGGGGCAATTATTGTCTGCCGCAAAGACAACCTAAATAAATTCATATAATACACCGCAATGCCTTCCCTTAAATACTTCTGACATACTTCTCGAATCATAGCGCCTCTTTTCAGTTCTCAATTCGAAATGAAAATCCTAAGATAGGATTTTCACTCTCAAAAGGGTTGCACGACCAAAGAGAGAGAGCTGGGATACAATATAACAGCTGAAGATGGGCTAACGGAGATTAGATAGAGGGTTTGGAGAGAGAGGAAGTAGGAGTCAGGGAATTAGAGTCAAAGAGGTTAGAATGAGAAGAAAGAGAGAGGAAGATAGAAAGGGGAGGTTATGAAAGAGAGGGTAACGGTCGGAAAGGTTGCCTCCCCCGTGGCTGCTCATCTGCTGGGGGTGGAGAGTTTGCTGGTCTTTTCTTCAGTATTAGACAGAGGGAGAAAAAGGAGCAATTTGAGGTTTTTGGAATTAAAGGGGGAAGGAAGAGCTGCGGTCTGCTCTTCTCTTTCCCTCTTGTGCCGTTCTTCCATTTGCCTTCTGTATCTTAACCACAATCAAATCCTCAACCTCAATAAGCCTTCCTTCCCTCTCTTTCTTTACCGAATGACTATTCATTCAATTAGGTATTTGTCGTTCGATCGATCTCTACGATATGCAAACGGAGGATGAAACAATTGAGTAAAATTCCTCCTGTTCAACAAGTATTAAAGATATCTGATAACTCGTTGCGCTATCATTAACTTGTTAGGCAAATAAAAATAATTCTAGATGTATAAAAATAATATATTTCGCAGCAATGCGTTCATCGGCCTAAGGTAATTTAGATTACAGAAACGAGGTGATAATTTGACTATGTTTTGTAAAAATAAAACTTTTGAAAAAGATCAAAAAATTTTGATTTCAAATTCAATATTTTAAATAGACAGTCACACTTATCAATTTCTCAAATGGTAAAAATCAGGAAACTGATGTATTTTTATGTTTAACGCTCGATGATTAAAATTTATTGTGTTTTTACTTTTCTTACTATATTTATAAATTTCAAAAATGTTAATTATCTATTTTATAGAAGAATATTGCTGCATGCAAGTTTCACAAATGTTAAATATGGGCAATATTTGGTGTCTGTTTTACTGTGCTTTATTTTGTGGAATTTTTGCACAGATACTGTGTTTAAAATAATCTTTTAGCCTGATTTCTGAGTGAATATCTATGTTTTCACAAAAAGATATAAATATCTGCTACAGAACATTCAAATATTGTCTTTGACGACGTCTAAGTTCGTATTTTAGAAAGACATATCAGAAATACTAGTTTGCTCATCTTTTGACACACTTCCTGTGTGAGAGGGAAGACTGAAGGGGCCTTATCAGTAATCTCGGAGGTCCTGAATCCATTTCATCATTAGAAAACGAAATTTCTCCCCAACACCTGTCGGAGATAAGCGACCTTCCCTTCATCTCGCTCGACTGGAAATAAATCGCTCAGACGGAAACAGACTTCGAAAGTACGACGTGTGAAGTAAATCTCTCGACAACATTCGGTATTCTTAAATTGAAACTTTTAACATATTAAGAAATTTTAACATCTTATTCTTACATCTGAATCAAACGCCTAAATTACCACAACAGCTTTAATAGATGGTTACATAACTTTTAGAATCAATAGTTTTTAGATGTATCTCTGTAACTGCTAGATTCATTCGTTTTGTTTAATATAGAGACCTAAATATGAAAATGAGATAATTTTCTTCAGGGCCACCGTACTGACAACTAGGTATCACGTTCGCCATTCATTCATTGGGCTCGTTTCCCGGTAAATGTATGTACCTTTAAAAATTACAATTACTAACTCAGTTTTCTTCAAAAGAAGCAAAGAAATTTGAGTTTCTTTAAGTAAGTTTGATAGCTGAAAACTGTAGTAGGAATACTCAAATGTAAGCTATGAATCGTTATTTTAATCGTTACAGCGTCCAGGAATGAGACTATTCTTGTAATACAGAGAAAGATACGTAGGATTTCATTCCCACATTATATTTCATTGCTGAATACAAAAATAGGAATGCATCACGTAAAACAGTGTATATTAACCCTGTCTGCCTCTTAGGTATTAATCTTGAAGGCCCGTTTGAAGCTATCTCTTCAAAATTAAACATCAAAAGCCCTGGGGAGGGAGTGAGGATTTCTAGGCAAGATGGGGAAGTTTTCTTTTGATTTCCTCAATGCTCAATCTTCTATTACTAGAACAAGTTCAAGTAAGTGCCGCACGATTACCCTAGGAATAGCACTTTTCTCAGCATTCAGTAAGAAAAGATCTACACGAATGTCTTTGTAAAGCATTACTCATACATCAGAAGTTTTGTTATTATCACGAGGGAGACAGAGACAAAAGTTAATCAACGATAAATTTCATTTCTGAAATAAAAAATACTCAATAAACTCACTGCATCAAAACACGGTACCAGTAATTACGGTGGAATAATAAAATGTTATGAACAACCTGATCATAGAAACGATCAACATAATGGCAACGTAATAGAAGATCCAAAATATCCCCCAAGGATGAAAAGTATCCGAGTGATCTATAGCCGTGATTCGTCTTTTCATCATCTTCAGCCCCTCCCTTCTCTCGCCCTACCATCTTCACCGTATTACACGTGCTCTCTGAGCGGGAAAATTTCTCATCTCGCGCATGAGCATTTGATCTCTTCGCGAAAGGAAGTGGTCTCCAACCTATAGATATATCCCCTTTTATTAAGCCTCCTCTCTTTGGCCCCATATAAGGCTGATCCGTGAACCGTGCAGCGAATCACTGAAGCGGAACGATGCGAACGTGAAGGTGAGTGTGCACGCGAGCACGGAAACAAAAAATACACTTATATAATTAAAGTAGAGTCTGCCTTGGAAAATGCTCATATTGCGATTGGGGAAGTTCGCGGCACAGCAGAGCGGAAAATGGATCCTGGATTGGTTATCGTTCCTCGAAGGAATTGCAGAATCTGCAAAGCCTCGTTCTGGGGCGTCTTTGAGAGAATATATGGATCTCATGCAGGAATAATGCGATGCTGAAACTTATTGAAACTCAAAAATTAATTCTTAAACGTCTGAATACTCTTGCGAATTCTGAACTTGTGACCTATTCATCAAGGAAGCTATTGGGACTATGGTATTATCAATAAGAAAGAAATTGTTTCGTATAAAAGATATCAGGTAAGTTATTCACAACCTTATCTCAGAAAAGTAATGTATGTATGAGAAAAAGGGAAATATTTTTGATAATTTTAATGATATTATTATACATCAACTCAAATGAAAGATAAATTTTGATTTGCCGAAAACTTTTCATCGATATCTCTTCCTATCTTTTGGTTCATTCATAGTAAGAATTTCATTTAATCATCAATTTATTTAAAATACACGAAAAAACAACGTATTATTACTAAACTACTATAATAAAACTCTAAAATAAATTAAAATAATAAATAATAATTAAAATAAAATAATAAAATTCTAAAAATTAATAAAATTATAAAGTAATATAACTACTATAATACAAATTCTAAAGTAAAATATGTCATTATTGACCGCACTATGTAAATTTTAACACTTCCATGAAATAATGCTTCACTTTAACCTTATATAGCGAGTTTTCCTGTTTACAAAGCAGTTTACGCGTTTATTTTCAAATGATATAATTCTATGGAGTGCTGCTGCTTTTAAAATCGAGCGAAAGTATAAACCAAAAAATCATTATTGACGTAACTTTGAATCATTGAACAAACTTTTATGTAAAGCTTACGTTCATTTAGATAGAAAACACAGCTGAAGGCGTATGCATGTAGAAATTTATCATAAAGAGAATTTGTAGTAAACAAACACAAACGATAACAAATTCTTTTCATTAGTAATGCACATAAAATCCTGCTTTTATATCAACAGAACAGATATATATTGTTGTTTATCTTCGAGTGAAAATTCATTTGCATTCTTGGAATTTGTAATAACTCCAAATATCTCTCTCGCATGCAGCTATTGCGGAATATAAGGAGAATTTCCAGTTTAAATAAAAGACCGAAGCATCTATTGATTAATTATTGCTCTACCAATTAAATGCGATTATAAAATATGAGATAATAAGTAATGGAAACTTAATGGATAGAGAAAAGAAAACGGATAGTCATTCAATAGATATTAATATAGCTATGCTGGTTTAAAACATGAAAATCTTAACATTTACAAGGGGCGGACAATTTATCTTCAACATCGATGTATTTCAATACTGAATGTTTGGGCTGTATTGATTTATCCTCGAGTCTCTCGTGATTTTTTATTTTCTATATTTCCTTCTCTTATCATAAGCATAAAAGATTTTGAGCAATTAATACATATTAACATTCCATAACAATTCCATTAAATAATTAATGTGATAAAAACCTTGGGATCTAGAAGCATTATGATAAAAGGTGCAATTTATTGAATACGCAATAGATAAGTCGAAGTATTTGAGTGTATAATTTAGCCAGGGAAAAGACAACAGGGTAAATTCAAAATATATCAAATGATATAAAGGTTCGGATAAGTCATAAGATCTATGTTAAAGGGTCTTATGCGGTGAATTTAGGGGCATATGAATCCACCGTAAGATAGACTAATGATGATGAATCGACAGGTCGATTGAGACTTGCTAGCTCGCAATATTCATGCCAACCCACGTCAATATACATAAAATGATTTTACGAACCATATTCTGAATAAAAAGTCCATATTGAAACCGTATTATCTAAATCGTGTTATCTCGAAATATATGTATCTCAATAAATAATTCTTCTTCTAAACCACATCTTTCCTTTCCGAAATAAACTTGGAACCGCCGTCAAACATGTCCGAGGTTATTAATCATTCCGAAGTCCCCTTATCGCCCACAACTAGGAGATGTCACAACACCTTCTTCCTCAAATAAAACACGGGCAAAAAGGCATCATTTGGTATCCTGGATACGTCCACCATTCTCTCCGATACGCGAGTTACAAGGTAAGATTGGACAGCAGAGGAGGTCAGTCACGGAGCACACTGATGGATGAAGATGTCGCAAAAGGGGAGCGAGAGATAGCGCATAATGGCAGTGAGAGATGGACGAAAGGGAAAAAAGGGGTCCCTTTTTCCGAATCCACTTCCATTCCCTCCACCCCTATCTCCTTCTCTCTCTTCCACTTCACGGGAAACGCAATCCCTCTCTGGAGACAATCTCGTCCCTGAGGCGCCTCCTCTAGGATGAAAATAAAAGATTGGCGAAATCCCATATCAGGGAAGGGCCCTATACGCTTCAGCTGCGTCCCGGGAAGAAAGCGGAGTGCAGCCGGTGGCATCTTCATAAGACAAACGGTTGCTAAGGTACACAAAAAGTGACCCCTGGAGAAAAGGGTCCGACCCTGAGGAATTTATTGGGACATAATGGTCGTAATAATGGCGAGGTACACCGATCATTTCCTGTTTGTTGTCTTTTAGGATGACCAACGGTTAACTCGGATATGGGACGTTCGTATAACACGTTATTCGTAGGTTATGTTAATTGACGATTAAGTACAACTTCTAAAAAAATCTGAGTACGCATTGATCATAGTTTATAGAAGTATATCACTGGAAATTATTTCACCTCAAAAATAGCAGAGTATACACAAACTATTAAACAAGGAAAAGATTTTATACTTCATCCTACAAGCTTTAAAGTTAAACGAAACAAATGTTATCTATTATTGGACCAATGTTAATGTAACATTGTATAACGAAGAAGTATTTCCTGGTTTTCTTAGATGATAGATTTTGGGACTTAAGATACAAAGCTAGAAAAAGACTAGATGTATCGTATTCCGCTGATAATAAATAGAATTACGTCGCGAAAAAGGTCATACTCAGCAAAGAGTTTTCGCATATACCAATATTTGTTTCATCTTTCATACAAACTAATTTCATGGACTATTTAGGAAAAGTTCTTACTAAGAATTTTGATACTATTGTCTATAAGGAAAACCTTACTAATCTATCGCAAGGAGATTTCTCGTAGATTTCTCTATTTCCGTCGTAACTTATTTTAAATTTTATTTTAACTTTCGAAATTTCCCATTTTTAATCCGTTATAAAATGTACATATTATATCGATTTCCACGCTCATATTCTTCTTATCCGGTAGCTTTGACATTTTTATATTTTGACATTTATTTCTCTCGTTATTTTTAACTCACATTGAAATCATATTCCATTTCTTTATATTTCCCGTTAATGTAGATAGATATCAGCATGATTATATTAATAGATAGTGGTATGATTCTAGTAAAAAAAAGAAGCTCGCATACACAAAAATGAATGCGGTTTTTCTTCTTCGTCGGGAAGGATAGCATATGAATCTCGTAACCACGGGCTTTCAATGTCATTGTAGGTCATAAATACAACTAATATGGTTCCTAAGGGAACGCAGGAGAGAAAAGAAAGGCCGGAATTCCATAAATTCCCCACGGAAAGCGAGATAGGGAGAAATTGGCGCGCCAAAGAAATTTCGATCGCCGGACCTGCGAACTTTAGAATAATGGCCCTTTTTCGCCCTACAAATTACTGTCGCTAATATTTCATGCACTATACGTTTCAGATAGAGAAATTCCGAGCCGTCAGAAGATAAAAAATGCGAAACTCGGAATGCGCAGGGGCGAGCTGCCATTATCTTCAACCGAAATTCCGCTGTAATAAATTATGGAACTCGAAATCTTTGGCCGAATGACGTATTCGAAAGGCATTCGAACGCTGTATATAAAGCTTTGCGAAGGAAAATTCTTTCGTTAGGGAGAATGAAAATCCTGGTTTATCTCCACCTCTCTTAAACGGATTCACTCTTTCCATTCCAAATATATTACAATCGTTAAGGTCGACCTTTATAAACATTTAAAACTTTCAAACAATACAACGACTGATGGAAGAGCACGTTCATTAGGGAGGAAATAAAAAAATCATATGCTCTGTCGATGTTTCTTGGCCTTTCATGCTTAAATAATTGGTGGCTCACCAAATATTAAAGTATGAAACAAGACATTTTATATTATAGAAAACTCTCAATAATTTCCAGTGACTTAAATATAGGTATTCTACGGTGAAAACAAACAGTGCATTTCCTTTCTGGTGATGTGTCAACCTTTGCTGGTATGTTACGTTCATCACCTATAAAAGTGAAAAATATTAAAATACTGAGTTTCTCAAAGTTGAGAGGTCGTAATTTGAGCGTTGAAAGCTTAAAAATGGGCTGAAATAATTTATTTACCTTCTTGACAAGACGGAAGATTTAAAAGAGGAACTGTTCCTCAAAATAAAGGACGCTTCTTACTCTTAGACCTCTGATCTCTATAGTGATAATTGTGAAAACGGCTAATGTCACTTCCAATAATCATCAAAATGATAAAAATAAATTATTTTAGAGCGATCCCGTATAGTCAAGAGGGTAACGCGTTCTACCTCCAAGAAAGCGATGCTAGATTCAATTTCCAGTGGAAGCCCATATGTGTGAAGTTGACCTAAGTAAACTTACATGTACACTTAACTGCTAATTTTAGGTCATTCATGCAACATTATTATGTTGCGTACTTCATCCATCCATTTTTGCATGTTATCATAGTACGATGAAACTAATTAAGTCAATAAAATACTATCTGAAAGGATGAGTGAGGCCTGAGTGTCTCACGAAGAAAAGAAACGACTCGGAAACATTGCATTGGGCAACGAATAAACACTCAATGGAAAGCTAAACCGCGAGCATATTTCTGGAAATATAAATACAGAAGAAACTCCACTTATATTAATGCGGTTATACTACATAATAACCATTATACACGCAGAGCCCTTTCAGTTTCATCATCGCCTTATTTGTATTTGATAATCCTGTGAAAGGGTCGAAAAAGCTGAAAATCATTCCCCCTGACAAAAGCCTCAATCAGTGAGTATGCTCTTTAAACACTGTGCGCTATACTTGAGTCGGCGTTATGTTGGAGGCATTGTTCGGGCGAAGGGGAAAAATCCCGTTTAGTGGAGGGCCTCTGGAGCATCCGTGGAAATTGACCCCTCCATAGAGAACTCCACTCACCCCTTCAACACACTTCAACGGAGCGATTGTCCCCCGCACTCTTTCATTTATCCATTTCCGTGTCTAATTCTTATACCTGCCCATTCCACTAATCTCACGAGGAAAATTCGGGAGGGCAAGTTTGTTGAGAGCAGAATCCTTGTCTAAGTAATCCGGAGTAAACCAAGTCGAAACCCGTGTTAATCTTACCCTTTGTGGCAACTTGTATCTTTTCCTGCCCTTACGCGTGTTAACGGAATTAGTGCCAAAAAAGCGTTAAAATAGGATTTTGCGTTGATCGCATCTTTCTTGGTCAACCAAACAATGCTGTATGTATAACGGTGAACGGTAATAGCCATAGGAATAGACTCGCGGAGAAAAGTCACACTCTTTGCAAGGAAAAAAGTTAAAATTAATATCCAGTGACCGTTATGAAAGTCACAGGAACATTTTAACAGAAAATTATCAATTTGGCCTACGTGCGTCATCGCCACAGACCACAATTAAATGCTATTGTTATCGCCGAATGTATTGCAGTTATTCTCGTAGTATTTCAATATTTTTACACAAAAATAAGAAGGATATACTACCCAGATTTGAGGGTGCAACATGGGAAAGAAATATCTAGACATGATTAAAGCTACTTGTTCAATCAAAAAGGGCTCCTTACTTCTCACCCGGACATATTATATGCAATTATTTTAATTAATTTAACCAACATGAGAATACTCATCAAACATAATACTCCGATCAAATACTACGATGTTTAATTCTGAATAACCTTCATAGCATTAAGAAAATGCATTTACATTATTATACTTAAGAAGTTTGTTTTGTTTCAGAAATTGACAAAATGTAAACTGCTCCGTACCAGCCAGAAAATTGAGGAAAAAAAGACCTTAAAATCACCTTTTCTAAATGTGGATTGTCTACGAGAGTAATTTGGGATAGGAATAGTACAAACCAAATGAACAAGAATTGAATATTTTTATTTTTTCAAAGAGTCTTAATTTCTTTCGAAATTAAGTGAGCAGTCAAATTAGAATTAATAAATACAACGGGAAAGATCGATACAAAATCTAGGATCAAATTATGGGGACGTTTTGATATACAGGGATATTAAATACGAATATCTCATACCTTTAGGGTATTTTCTATAGTTAATAGCCGCATATTTATCAGGAGCATCGAAAAGGAATACAAAATTTATCGATATACACGAAATATCACGCCCTGGATCACTCTAGAAGCGGAGAAAATCTAATTCTCGTTTCTGTAAGTATTTTTCAGCTGCTTTCATGCAGTAACTCCCCGAGTTAACCTTCCGTAAATGCAGTCCGAAAATAGAAGGTTCCCTATTCTCTGTAGCGTATCGAAAAAGCGCCCTTCTTTGAAATAAGCGATGACGAAACAAATGAAGGAGTCGCTCGGATGCACCTCTGAGTGCAGCACCGCCGCCGATCACGACGGTGAGAAATCGCAACTCCTCCCGACGCCCACTCTTTCGCTACACTCACCTGAACCCACATTCATCTTCCTCTCTTTGATTTATTGCCTCTTCCTCTCTCTCTCTCCATACTCAGTGGAATGAGGGAGTCTTCGGACTACTGTGCCAGAGCTTTGCATTAGGGAAAATATATTATCTATACGGTCGAAACACAATTGCAATTACATTTTCCCGATCTTTGAAGGATGCTATCTTCCCATTAATACGTAGTAATGAAACTACCCTGAAATTGGTATTTCTCTCAGAATTCGCAAATAATAATTATTATAATAAAACAAGTTTACTCGGGCGAGATGGAGATTAATTAGTCATTTCCTAGAAGTAACCCTTGATTAGAGGGCTCAACCCTAGGTTAACCACCTAATTACATTCAATTACCTAATTACATTATTACATTCAATTGAGAATTGATACCTTTAAGCTGTCTTAAAAATTTTCCTGTAACTCGAACGAGATGGGTAGAGAATCGTCATAGCTAAATGCCATCCTATAATTTTCTGAGGAGAAGAACTTCAATGCCGTCCTAAGGTATTGAGTTCCTTTTCAAGCGAACGGATTTTCTAGAGTAACATAAGCGAATATTTTAGGTTTGCTTAGACATTGCAACCGTAAAATATATCAGAAACGAAAGTTATCGCACGTTATATTTATCAAAACATCAACTCCGAATGAAAATACGAAGTGGAAAAGGGATAAAGGCCACAGTTTATGTACTGATTAATAGATTGAATAATTTCAATAAATAATAATAAAAAATTGATAATTTTTGAACGAGCAAGACTGAGGCTGCAAAGTCTCTTTTTCATTTATCTTGTCGTCAATATAAGGAAATATCAAAGGAAAACTAATTTAAATATGAATTTAAGAACAGAAGTCTGTGGATTTAGAGAAATCTAAGAGAAGCTCAGGAAAGTATTAACAGCAAGAAAACACCAATTAAGACTGGAAGTGCGAAATAATTGCACGTAATTTAAGGTAGTTGTTGATATAGAATGTCGAGGCAGATTAATTTCCTGTGGATGACACATTTGATAAAGAAAGGCGATTGGTAATTCAAGCTAACCCCTGCCAAAAGGCAGCTAGAAGAGTAGACATTCGAGTACTAATAGGAATAAACGCAATAAATCAAAAGGATGTAATCAATACTTGGTGATTGAAATATTTAATAGGAAGTAGATATCCTTTAGATTGAGAAACATTTCACCGTCAGATAAATTTGCGGAGAGTGCAAACAGTTCGTTCTCTTGAGATCAATTAGTTTTCGACTGGTAGGTTTCCCCCATCCTTTCCCTCTCCCAAACACCAGTGGACATTGAATGATGACAATGGGAAGAGAGAAGTGGTGTGAGGGTATACGAGTGTTAGTGACACCAATCGCACATCAAGCGAGGTTCCCAATGTACGCCTTGGAAAAATGACCGCTATGATCACTCTCTTTCTATTAATCCCTTCACAACTGATCGGACAAAAATGATATTTTTCTTTGCCAGGCTGTGAAAATCATTTTATAGTTTTCTCAATAGTTTGTTACCTGAAAACCATGTTTTCCTGATATATTCCCTGTTCTTATATAAGGATAAGTTGCTGAGTTTCAATAGTTTTTTCCCCTTTTCTTTTCAATTCTTCTTTAACGAAAGCCTCTTCCGCCGCAGGTCTAGTATGAACATTAAACTAAGTGATACTTGATGTTACGATATGATGCCACACAAATCTAAATAAATTTAAATTCGATGTGGCCAAGCTCAACTTTGTGGAATGAAGACTACAAAATAACTTTAATTTCCACAGACTTTTTAGTGACGATTAGAATTAACTTAGTAATTTAAAATCGTAACAAATTTCAAAATAAGTAATACGAGGAAAAATGCAGATATAAGAATGTTATGAAACTTATGCGTGTGACGTGACACGACGTCATAACATTGTCGTCTTTTCACAGTGGAATATTAACGTTTCTCCGCGCAGTGTAATAGGCATAATTCGAGAGCGTGTATGGTAATTTGTTCATTTTTACTACTATTTTCGCTACAGTCAACTGGAGCCACGTGCCTATTCCTATCTCCTGTAAGTGTCCATTACTTTTACCAGGATATTCTCTTATCTATTTAACAACTCTCTTATCTCTATTCGGATCATTAATATCCAATCTATTTACTCAACTAAAGTTAAGTTCGATGGAAGTGAAGCGAATTCTCCTCTTCATTTTCGACTGCAATGCCGGTATTTCTCTCTCAAAATTAATATTCATTAGATTCTTTTCTCAGCAAATAATTATTATCGAATTTTTCTAATAATTTCATAGCACTTTCTCATAACCAGGAGTTACTAAAACTGATTTGAATTTCGGATTCGAATTGTGAAATAGGAGATTTGATCAACAAGGGATACCATGATACTATAACGAAAAGACCCGAATACATCCATATTTGCTTGGATGTCTCTTTTTCCAAATAAGGCAGCGGGTTAATAAACCATACGTCAAACTATTGATGTAATTATTTTCGTGAGTAAAAAAGATTTCGAAACAAGAAACTCACTAGAATTTTGTATACTCTGCAAATTTATACGGACAATTTTATCTTGATTAATGTATTTAACTGCTCTAAAACATCTGCTGTGAGATATTTAATTAAAATCAATCTTTGAATTGAATAAATGGAGATGAAATGTTGAAGTTTTCAAGCGCAGAATAATTCTACAGCCCAATTGTCCATCCAATCGCAACAGAGTATCCGTAAAAGTAAATACAATCACGATATAGAGGATTAGTTTTCTTTCGAAAAAACAAAATACGCGGGTGGTTTCCTAGAATTCATTTTCCTCATTAATTCACTACGGATTCCGATTTGGAATCAGTTACATTTGAACCATAATTATATTCTGAGAAATCAGGAGTAAATGTTAACTGATTCGACAAACATGCGCACAATCACGGTCAAGTAGATAGAAATGATGACACAGATTGGATTTTGAGCGACACAAAAGTAAATTTCATCTCGATGGCGGACTTTTCAATGACCTCAAATTACTTTCAATGAATTCTCCATCATCGTCGGAACATTTTAATACGGAGATCGAGATTAATGGCGCAACTCTTTCCGCGGAAAACAAAAAGCTAAATATTCAATCTCCCCACCGCTGAATGCCATCACCCAATTTTCCCTCGTTTGAAAGCAAACAGATGTTTTAATTATAGGAGAATGCAATATAATGGGCAAATAACGTGCGGAAAATTGTCGTAATGGTCTACAAAAGAGTTTTCCTTTCCTTCCTCGGTGCCTTTTATTGCCTGCACCCCATCCCCACATCGCAAACAACCCCAAAGAACTTCTTTTTCAATAGAATTCGGATGAATACGAGTTTCGAACCAGTCATTAATCTAACTGCCTTTTGCGCCACATCCCGAAATGCGGGATTTCGCATTACTTTTATTTGTCCATAGCGGGGCTTTCAACTGCTCATTCGATAGAAAAAGGCACTTTTTTGTGCGCGTATTGTCTGCGTTTGTGTTCGTAATCAGTAGCATTCTCATCTACGAAGGCGAGGTTGATTCTGTTTGCTAGCCCTTGCTCATCAAAGGCAGAAAATTACTGTACGCCTATTTCAAATCCCTCTATGCAGAGAGAGGATTAAGCAACTAGTGATGCACGATTGTGCAACGATCTAAAAAGCATGTGTACCTCCATCATTATTTTAGCAGCATTTTTTTTATTTAAAGAGGCAGGTGAATACACTATATTGCAACCTCTCTTTTGTATTTATAGCAAAGTTTTAGATAAATCAACTTTTAAATGCCATTGATCTTAAATATTTGTAATTAGTACCAATATAATGATAACCTGCTTAATTTAATTTCCCATTGTTTATGATGTAATGAAAAGAAGATAAGTTACTATCGGTTATTGAGATATTTGAGTTGATTGAAGTATTAGCGTATATGGCTAAAAAAACTGTAGTTGCCGGAGAAATAATCATTCTAAATAAATGTATGAACTTTAAGGCAGTGATCTGGTCCCTAGCCTAACGCCCAGTTGCCCAATTTAAGCTTTTATTAGGGTGATTAGCTAATAAAAGGATTAATGGGATGATTAAAGAATAACGCCTTTTCACAAAAGTGTGAAAGTAACTCAAAATCAGTGTTACCAACCAATAGAGAACTGATCCTCACCCTTTTCTACGGAGATACCTGTCATTTCCCATTAACTACCATTTCCATGTAAAATGTATCAAAATTCTCTTCCTATGGAATTGAATGGAACGAAATTGAGTCTTAAATCTAAAATTTACATGCCACTACTATTTACATCGAATTTCGATATCGTACCGAACATTCTGCAAGTATTAACCATTTCTATCTTCCCTCTATATCCCTATTTTGCCATAAATCACTAATGAAACGTTTACCAAAACAGCTAAAGGAACATTTCATTCTATAATAAGTAACGAAAGAAATATGAAAGATTCCCTTTGAAATGACTTCTTTTTTAAGTTAGAAATTTCTTTGTACTGTAGATTTTCATGGGTTTAATTGTGTATATTTGTATTTAACCCTATATGAATAGTATGGAGTTGAAGAGAGAAAATTATACTCACCATAACTTCGCTGTATCCATCTCAGGAAAATGATTTAACCCGTTTGTCTATTAAAATCGTCCGTTCACCTGAAAAAGGGAATGCGCGGTTGTAAATTAAAAAATAAGAAATAAAAGGATATCCTTGTCGCATACATCTATGACCTTAACAAAAATACCTAATTTTAAAGAACGATCCTGCGGATAAAATTAGGTAAATCACATACTCGTGCAGAGGTTAGCAATTAAATGGAATCGCATATGCGTTGCATCACTGATTCGACGAATCGCTACTAATGAAGTAGACTTTACTATTCCGAGTGACGCTGATCACTAACTAACGTTAATGAGACCGATCTGCATGAGTTGCAGGAAAGGAGTGATGGGCAATTAAGATTAGTTGGCTTTCGTACAGCTATTTCCTATTAATATGATTCTCATCTCAAAAGAACCAGTCTGGCATGAGCTAAAGCGTCTACTTTCCTTTCAAAATCACAGGAAACTTTGCAATCGAAGCTAAATTTGAACGCATTGCAAATTTTTGAAAAAACGTTTAATGATGAATTATAAAATATCACGTGTCATCCCTCCTTTGAGAGAAATGGTTAAAAAATCTGTTAAAGTATTAGAACATAGATAAATAAATAAATAGTCATTAATTTGGAAGAAAATATCCTTCAATTTCAATAACTGTTGAAATTCAGTTAAAGAAAAAGTGCGAATTACTTCGTAAATATCATGAAATGGGATACGATGTGGCTTGCGCCTTGCTGAGCCATTCGAAGTTTTTAGGATATCCAACTGAAAACAATTCAATTTAAATTTTTTTTAATGAAATAAAATACGGTATACTCTATGAATTTCTTTCATTAGATTCGTATTAATGGGAAATATGATCTACCAATATATTTTTCGGGATAAATCAGCAAACTCATTTTGCAGGTAAGGTGTACCAAAATCGAAATAGTGTATGCCAATTTTCTAGCTCGTGAAGGACTTTGGTGCCAGAATCTCTGAATAGAGAGATGTTTTTGCTCAAAATATCCGCATAGTAAGACTCATGCCAAAAGGAACAGCTGGGTTGCGATACTTGACCTATAAACTCGTGGAAGGATACTGGTGGTGACACTACGGCGCTTTTCATTATTCCTGATAGAGGGTTAAATTAGTGCATGTATCCTTCAATATATGCTGAGTCGTGTATTGCGAATAACAACTCACAAGGAAGTAATAGGGTAAAGATAATTCGATTAGCTGCGAGAATGTCTCAGTGTTAAAAAATACCGCAAAAATAGACCATTTTCCGACGCATGAATATAAATTCAACAGATCAGAATCTAGGAATCAAAAACGATTACCTAACTGGTAACACAGCGCGTAAGATAACGTGCTTTCATCGAGCGGTGAAACCTTCCACTTGCAAACTTCAATAGCGAAAGCTTCGCCGTAATTACAGATTTCAATTTAATTCGCGACGAGCGAGAAGATTCTGCTGGATATTTCTTTTGTATTTTAAATGAGAGACTCCCCGTAATGGAGATGAAGAGATGGAGGGAGTTTTCTTTTCATGTTGCTTGCATCGCACGCAGTGTCACTTCAAACGGAAGCCCTTCTCTCTTCCCGAAATCCACTCCATCTCTGAATTCATTCATTCCCCCTCCTAAAGAGATTGACTCTTCATGCAACGACAAACTTAGATATACTATATACATACAGGTATAGAGTTGGATTCACGAGGGATGAATAGATATTAATACGAAGTATTGTCTACTGGTGATAGAAACCATACGTATAGATAGATGATTCTAATAAGTTCTTCAAAGCATAAAAAGCGGGAATTAACGGGAAACCGAAATGGAAAGGACGCGATATATCTGGTTGGAGCAAGTCCTAATCCAAGGAAAAATACTAACAATAAACTGTACAAACAGAGATCAAATGGGTAATCAATGCTGGAAATGATCCGAGAACTCGTATAAAAAATACTTCATTTTTACTTGAAATGAGCAAACATTGCAACTAAATACTAAGCTTTTACTCAAAAACTTTTCTATGTGTAGTTCCATTCCAGACGAGGCAAAGTGTTCCCTTAATAAACGCACGAAAAGTTCATTTCAATTTACAGGCTCTGTTTCTATTGCTAAATTTAACTGAAAATTGTCACAAAGAGATCTTGAGACAATTTTCATAGGAAAAATATGCAATAAGGATTCATATTCTAGTCATCTTGTTCTAGAATTTTCTCCATTGAAAATCAACCGGGACTTTTAGCATTACTATAGAAAGGTTTCATAATAAGCGTGAATTTATTTAATGAAACCAAGTGAAATACTAATGAAGGACTATGTGATCGTCGATAGCTGCTTATGAAATGGTCGTTAATTGACACGGGGAAAACTGAATCAAAGCCTTATACATTATAGCAAAAGTAACATTTCTCTGCTGCTTTTTCTCTACTTTACGATAGAGCATTTTAGAACGAAAATCTAAAACGATTTTCAGACGCTTACTATGTTTGGAAGCTTTAAATGCGTAAAAAGGTGCAATTTAGATTATAGTTTATACGGTAAGTTGATACAAACATGCTAAGCCTTCAACAAAAAGGTCATGTTTCCAATGGTTAAAATAAAGAAACGTTTAAAAATAATTTAGTCTCAGACAGGGTATTGCAGTTCATTATTATTAACATTAATGATAAGTTATGGAAAATGGAGAGCTACATCAGAATTATGCAATAACTTTCTGACTGCTTGTAGCTGCAATACTTTCATACCCTACTTATTAAATCAGACTGCAATTTTGATTCTAAGTATATCTATCCTAAAGTAAATGTAAATATGAGGATATCTATTATAATCGTATACTCACTCTGCAAAGATAGCTGATAAAATATTTCCAGCTGACATGCACTCCTTCACCGGTAGCAGTTTGTTAAGGCCTACTTTGCCTGTCTATAAGACACCCGAACTGGTCGCAACTTAAATGAATATGTTACAGCAGGGCGGAAACGAAAATACCCTACTGTGTCCTCCTTTTAAACAGTAACCTTGAGTAATATCCATCACTGCTATTAAGTCGGTAAGGACGCACTTTCCTCGTCTATTACGTAAATAGAAGGGGACCATTCCTTTTCTTACAATCGAAAGAGGCGCTTCTTTAGTCAAAACAATAGCAGCTAAGGAATCACCCACAGTCCATAAGGTATAGTCAGTAAGGACATTCGATAGCATAGTCAGCGGTTACGAGTCATTATCCCTCAGAAAAGGAAAGCGCTAAACCAATATTATAGTAAATTCTGACTTCGGTAGAGTTTTAGCATCTCTCTACATTATCAACGCTAGATATTCGTCCACGGCTGAATAAAAAAATCCGTGAAATAAATAAGAGAGAATAATTATTGCATCACGTAAAAAAATCAAAACGGGGAAAAGTAATGATATCATTGGACTGTGTTAAAATAAGTCTGAAACGTTTAAGTAGAGCGTCTAATCAAATGTTTATCACGAGGGAAATGTCACTTTGAGTGAGAAGAACATGCAGCAATGCAACATTGAAGCGTGGATAATTCAGAACTTGTACAGAGCTTTTGCACTTAAAATAATTAATTCTATTTGTAGATGGATGGATATGATATAAGTTTATCAGAATTCATCTTTCTTCTGATAGGGAGGAATAACTGTTAATTCTATTTAATAGAAAAGCAATGCTAAGCAATAAGGAAGCTAGTGAATAAAAATTCAAATATTAACAAATATCCAAAAACAGATATTTATGCTTGGGCATCAGACGAAAATCGAGTGTTCATTCAGACCAGAATTAGAACATCAATTTCATTTAGGTAATTATAATCCACTATATTATAAATGGTTATAATAGAAAGTAGCAAGAAAAGAGCAATCTATTCACGGCATTGGTGAAAGTGCCACATACAGTCCGCGGATTGGACACCTGTTTTTTACAATAAAATACATTTCATCACTCGAGCAAAGGAAACAACGCTGTTGATGGATTTTCATCAAAATATAATTAATTTAAAGGTAAACGCTCGGAACAAAGCACACAAACTCATGAAAATTAATAACTCCGTAATCGGTTCTTATTTTGACCTTCCTTTACGGACGAGAGGGGCAATTTTTTCCTTTGTCATTTCCGTCACGCACATATCGAGATTAAACGCAATTAATTTCTCTCTCTTTTTATTCCCTTGGGGCTCTGAAGAGAAACAAAATTAAAAGGAGATTAGATTTAATTTGAGAAAAATAATAACTCGAAGGGAGCGGAGGAGTCATTTAATATTTTTCCAGGACGTTAACGAAAATATCAACTTGTATGTAAATTCAGTACATATATTTGTATGAGATGCTATCTATGTGAGATTAATCTATGTATAAATATACAGGTTTTAGTTTTGACAAATTCCACGAAGAGCAGAAAATATTTTGACGACCTAATATGCGTAATAAAATGTGAGAGTTTAAACTTAATTAAAGAATCTTTAATTAAAATAAAATTGGATTTCTTTAGAGCTGCATTTCCCAGCCTTATTCATGGAAACGTAATTATCAGTTAGAAATTAGTATTTTGTATTATTTAAAATTATAGCTGGTGTACAACAGCGGACACATGGGAGATAGCTGAGGTAGTATCCTACTGAAGCCGCGCCGCACCCTCATTTCAATAGGGAAAACGCAATTAAAAGTTATTAAGTTACAGTTCCGTTTAAATTTTAAATTTCCGCCTTCGGATTCCTTTTTAAGATAATGTATTCCAACTTATCGAGATAGTTCGATCTCACGATCGCACCTCCTCTGATATTGCAGAAAAGAATAAAACGGTAAAGAAAGCTGAACCCACGCATACAAGACAAGAGGTAATTTTAAAATGTAAAAAAGGTGCGTTCTCTATATGCCATCACATGCGGTACGTAGAAATTTTGAAAACTCATTCTCCGTGATCTTATTACCTCAATAAACAATGAATTAAAGTCCACTTTGCTCCCCCTCTGCAGATCTGGGCATTTACACCGGTTGCCCTACTGCTAAGTATAAACATGGATTATGTGCACGCATACATATAAGAGAAAAGGTAACACGCAGGCCTCGTATCATTTGTTTTACATAACCTTCCGATGGTTGAGCGAACTTCGCGTGTCTCCCATTATATGTGCCCCGCCCCTTTTTTCATCCCTTGCGACCTTGTGTGGGGTGAGTCGCTCGGCTGATTCTGTGGATCGCCGTAATTGCCACTTCGGCTGATGAGACATACAATCCAATAACAAAAAGCCTCGTTTCGCAATTTCTAACGGTACTTCCTACCAATTTTTTCGGCACGCGAAAAAAATAATTCGTTCCATTTTCCACGTTTTTTGCCGGAAAATTCTCTCGATCCTTTTTTGAATCGCTCTCTTTTAATTTGCCTCACTTTGTTTTCATTGAAAAGTTCCACGGACAAAGATCCGTAATTAAACTCGAAAATAATTCGTGTCCGCCCTGTTTGGCGTCTTTCGAAGAATTAATCCCGTTTCTTAGCGGGGATTGTTTTCGGAAGGAATTTCGCGAAGAAGGCGAAAATTCGTCTTAAAAAAAGGTAATTAAGGGGTTCCTTTATTAGGGAGTTGAGCTAGAAGAATGCCTACCTTATCCTCGCGAGGTTTGTTTGTTTCATGCTGAATAGGAACTCTTTTCACTGCGGAGTAACAAATATGGTGATAATGCGCAATTGAAATTCAGCAGCGGTGTGCTTGAGTCGAATAAGTGACGTACATCGGAGTGACTCACGCGTGGTAATTAGCAGTCTGGGGCACTTACGACGAATGAATACGAAAAAAGAGCACCAACGGATCACTATGAAAAATTCTGATGGTTAGATGAGACTGCAGGAGCGTGTTATTGGGGAAGACTTCGTTCAGCGATGAGAAACAATTTATGGCATCGGACGGAATCTAACGAATTTAAGAGTTCAGAAGATTTCATGATCCATTAAATAACTCTCATTATTCTAACTAATTAATATCGAAATCTTTCCGTAATCTTATGTAAGGTTGACATAAAATTTAAATAACATCCTGCGGAAACTGTAGAATATAGCGATGCAACATAAATTCCTCTCAAGTCACTCTTCTGAGAGCTTGCTTAAAATTACTACCACATTAATAACCATATAACTGAGATAAAAGACTCTTACAGCTGATATATGTGACATCATTTGATAACGCTAGTCTTTAACGGGTAAATTACTCGTATTTTCTTATAAGTCATTTTTACTGCTTGTGTTATAACATAAAATATATATAGAATAAATGTGACCAAAAAGATCTGTAAGAAAAGAAGGAAATATTTTGCTCTTCTATCTACCATGCATTGGTCGTCCAAGAATGAGAAATATGCAACAATTTTCATGATCGTACATCGCGATGACATGCCTTACGACGTCAGTTCGCTCCGGAATACACAGGAAGCCTATAAAAATGCATAGTGTGATAGCAGTGTATGGTATTCTGAACAGAAACCCTGTATCTGTGAGTTAGAAAACTATAGCGGGAACTAGTACGTTTTGTAGAGAATTGATTCCATGTACGGATAAGCGATAATAAGACGTTTCGTCACTGATGGGAATATTAAAAAAGAAAGATCAAAATTTTGGGATTGTCTCGGAATTTGCAAAGTCTACTTTTTATATATTTGGTCTATTTTATGTAGTAAAATGAATTATGTATTTAGTTAGTATGAAAATACTAAAACAGCACAAATTACCTATAAGAAAGCACGAAAGACCTATATGCCGGTTACAGGACTTGGCAAATTACTTTTCAAAACATTCAATATACAGAAGAGATGTGAGGCGGTAACTAAGCCTAACAAAACCATAATCAATAGAGATTGTTACAGTATTCATACTTATTTTTCCTTGACTACAAGAAAGCAGGGTATTTGTGGACCAGTGTGGGTTGCAGGAAAGGTCGTTTAAAAGCGGAAAGATCCCACCTAAAATGGGACGTCTGATCTTCCTACAGATTTTATGCTCTTAACTTATGACGTAGGGCTGCGAGAGATAGAGAGACAAGAAGCAGCAGCTTCAAATAATCATTCTGCCGCGAAATATAGGCAACAGTAACTGAATAGAGAAATATAGTTCACTGGGCATAAATGGATGACATAGAAAGCACGTAGCAATAGTCTGATAAGAAACCCTTAATATTATACAGGAATCAGGAAAAAAAGCCAGGATGGAATTCTTTCGTTGCCAAAAGAATGCATTTAAAACGCGAATAGGAAAGCGAGCAAGAATTCCACGTATGTATTTCAATCACCCTCCCATAACAGAGCATGTTTACACCAAATACCGAAACCGCAAACCCTTGACTTTCACGAGCAAGCAGAATCGGAACTAAAGCCTCTCGTACATCCGTTGAAATCCCTGGATTAGGAAATTTGGACCGATTACGAGTGCATCCACGGACCTCCTCCTTCTCCGGGATACGGACGTCTTCATTACGAGGTCATGGACCATATGCCGTTTCCACAGGGCAACATATTATTCAGGCGAAACCATTTCACCGCAAGAAGATTGCCATCTTTCGAAAGGAGGGGGCTCAAGTACCTCCCCTCGAGAGAGACCTCGCCCACTCCACGTCAACAACAAACCCCGAGGGAGAGCGCTCATTGGCCGGGAACCATCTCTCTCCTCGGCGGTGAATCCTTAGGCCACGCCCACTTTAAGGAGTGCCTCAAGAGCGGAGGAGAGGCTGGCGCGGGAGTGGGGAATAGATAAGGGATTAGGAGAAAAATATGGATTAATGGGGGAAGGTGAGGTTAAACCAAGGTCGACTTGCCTTCAGATGATGGCTTTTCAAAGACATCGCCTCCGATGATCATCGCTTTGATGAATGACCGTGGTTCTTGTTTCGTTATGATCTCGGGGGTGTACGCAATACACTAAAACCCCTTTTCTCTTAAAGGGGTGGACAAACTTCATACCACTAATTTGAAGATAATATCTAAGAGTAGTCATTTCCATCATTACTTTATGAATAATTAAACATATTCACCGTTTATAAGGTTTCTGCAGTGCAAGGGAGTCAAAGCCTCCGACCCCGTTGAAGGAACATTAACACACCACATTATACGGTTCATAACTACGATCCATTACACATCGCTGGATTCAGTGGGGGCTCTTCCTTTGTAGGGCAAGGTTAGGACTCCATTCCCCTAATACATGACGAGGAGATCTCTAACTAAAGCGAAGTACTTCTACACTTGCTAATTCTAGCTCATCAATAAAAATGAATTTTAAAATATTCCCCCCTAACGTACGCCGAGAGGCGGCTTGCAGGATATTTGTGCAGATGTGGATGTAAAATATAATACGGCAGAGAATTTAAGCTATAAAATTACTCTTGCATACAGGACGGAAATATTCTCAAATCACCACTCTTAAATGAAAGTTTCTAAATCCGCCTTAGCGTTACCTCTTTACATACATTCCATATGATAAATCGATAAACATTCCAACGTAAGCATCATACATGAATACACGATATAGTCATTAAATAATCATTTTGAAATTTCAACGGATATGTATGATTGTGATTCGTATTTCTTGCGTAATTGTATAATCCTATTCCTACGTTCAAAAAGATTTTCAGGGTTTTTGACTGGTCCCGCTCGTCGGAAGCCCACGCAATTCCCACCTTGGGTAGCTCTACCAGAAATATATTTTATATGTTTAAAATAAAACGGGGTAGACTATCTGAAACTTATGAAGTCTTCATCAGAGTATCAATAGAAGTAAAACCTCGAAGTACTGTATCTGTGACCGAGTGATATTGTTTTTCGTCTGCAAAATTAAATGTTTCCTTAAATTGAGACCCCAAGGGTTCAAAGGGGCACCCATACTTGCACCGAACCCCTCTTGGCCGTCCCTGCCTCGGATCTTGCATTTGTGAAAATCATTGTCAACTCAAACGAATGGTCGGTAACAAAGTGTTAGTTTTCCGTTAAAATTATGAAAATTAGCACAAGTGCTGTGAATAATCTTAATTATTCAAATAAAAGACCACTTACAGAATTTACGATACCTATGTCTGGTACAGGAGAGATAGTAAAAATTAGAACGAGTCCCATTCCAAGTTGCGAAAGATTATCTTCAACTTATATTATTAACAAGCGTTGAGAAAATTTACATATATTTCTTTCTCTCATCCTCCGCAAGGGAAATACAAGGAAAACAGACAACAAAATAAGAAAAGCCCAAAGTAATTAAGGAAGTATTTGCATTAATACACATAAAATATATAACAACTTTAACAGCCGGCCATACATTTTCATACAAAGCCTAAGGTGGAATTTATGTGGATTTGCAACCGATATCCTCTTTAAGCGGAGCAATATCGGGCAAGGATCCAGGGTCAAGCGTAAAAGGGTAACGTAACGTAAGGGTAAGGGGTCGTGTATAAACTACGTTATCCGATTTTTCCCTCCCCTCTCTACGTTGAAAACCAAAGTATTTTTCCCAACCCTTCCGTTACGTAACGTTTTCTCTACAAATGAAACTTATTTACTTTTTATTACTCAAACATATTTTTTCAATGATGGAGTCAGTTTAGTTTTAGGGATAGGATGAAATAAGACAAATAAACTAGATATAATAGATCTAATCATAAATGAAACAAGTGACGTTCAGTTTAAAATTTTTTTTAGTATCGTCGACGTGTAAGAAACGTAAACAGGTGCGTCGTAACAGCAGGGTTACTATGAAAAAACTTCCTCTCTCAAGTCGCCTAAAAAACTACCCACCGTAGGTTTTTAGGTGACACCCTCAGTTGGTAACGCAGTTAATGCATGACATACATTACTTATGCAAGAAAACATTGAAATATTAATTTTATGCACGACCCCTAAAGGGTAAAACGTAACAGAACTATAAGCAATTTGGTAATGATAGCGTACTTAAATAGCTAACTCATTATCCTAATTTGCCTTACGGAGAAAACTTCAAGAGCTACTTCTATAAAAATAAATTTATATATGAAAACGCTATCAAACGAGTAAATAAATAATTTCGACATTATAAAATACAAAGCATCCGCAACTAAAGACTCCTATAATATAGAAATGCTCCGACTTACGCTAACCGAACCTACGCGAATACGGAGTTACGAGGTTCTTGATATTCTCAAAAGCCTTGAATGCTTCTGGAAGAAATTTTCTCGTCTCTTTTCCAGCAACGATAAGGAAATAAACGCAATAAACTGATCAAGCCATTCAAGTGATGGAAGTAGTTGCCCATCTTGACAGACAAGATTATAATGAAAATGAGGTATTTTAATCACGTATTCGCCTACCGATGAACTCATAGAGACACCTGGTTCTAAATGTTACTGTATGATCTGACACTCGGTTAAAAGAGACAAGCATAGGGAATTTGCATCCTAGACAAAAGTTCTCGGTTAGCAGAAAAAGGTTTGTAAATATAAGAAACGAAAAGCGAGTTACGGCAAAAAAGCAAGTGTTATCAGTTAGCTACGAGGAAATTCTGCGTGGGAAAAAGAAGGCGATGTGATGTCAAATGAATTTGTAATTTCTATGAATTCATCAACACCGAAATGATGTTTTACGCTACTCATTAAGTTTAAAAATATTTTTCATTAAATATCTTTAAATAACATTATATTCATCATTTTTCTTCTGGACTACAGTTTTTTAGTCTTTTAACCTAATTAAACAACTTTGAATGCATTTATATGCGAAATTGTTCCCCGGCTTTTGCGAATTCGCGACTACGGTTTATAAATTTTAAAGTTTTCTAAATTAATTTTTAAATAATTGAAAGGCAATACTTCAAAGAATAAAAGAATTTAAGCACTTCTAAAAAAAACAGGAGAGAAAGAAGAAATAGGGAAAAATGAACTAATAAATAATAATAACCTGCACATATAATTACAAGTGTGAGCAAGGTAACTCCGTAAGAAACGCACTGAAATATTCATTTAAAAAAATAAGTCCTCTTCCTGATTACTTAGAACTATGACTTTATAAAAAGAGCCTAACGAAATATTCAAATTCGTCATTATTTTTACAAAGTATCCTAAGTTCGTATTTAGACAGTTTGGAAATATTCCATAAAAATACACACAAAGCACTTTTTCCATACATGTTCTAAATAAACGAGGAAAACGAAAAATGTTGTTTGATAAATATGCCTCTTCCTTAATCATCATAATATTTTAGGTCATAAAGGTAAGCCTGTTGGTCACGAGTCACTTAATCCTTCGCTAGGTAATATAATTGTTACGTCCACTAGTGTTGGTGAGACTCACTCATAAACTAAGAAAATTATGTGCGAGTGAGACTATAACGCTCCCCTAATGTAGATATACAAAGACAAGCCATTAAATGCTTGCAAATCAACAAAGAAAGTTCTGCATAAACGGAAAACCTCCATTACTTCCGCACGGAGAATCCGAACGCCCAGTACGAAAACGGGGATTGTTAATACATCTGGAGCTGCGTTAAGGTTGACGCGACGCCAAAGATAATGAATCCTCCGAAGATAAGTCTTTCCTCAATGGCAAGCATTGAAGAGCGCGTCGCAATTTAGCGCGGCATCAAAAAAGCCAGAAAGATCGGATGATGGCCGAGGAATCCGCACGAAGAAAGGAGAGACGCTGATTTGAGAGGAAGGGATTTTAATGAAAGGGAGGGAGCGGCAGTCATTAGAAGGACTGTGTCAGCGGCCTTGTTTGCTGGACCTCAGAATGGAAGCAAAAGCTGTTAAGGGGCGAAGTTTTTTTTATTCCATAAATAAGGGCTTGCGGCGTCGGAACCCTCAGGCATTTCTTCCTAAATTTTACTCATCGTTATGCTGAGTTCCCCTCCGCAGCAACTCTTTATCCGGAGGTGCGGTTTTTATCTCAAGTGTGGAGTGAAGAGGGAATGAAAAAACGTGTGTAATCCGGACGGCATTCCTCCACAAGACGGGTCCCTTTCTGAGCGATGAGCGCTAGCAGCAATTATCGCCGAGGGTGTTTTTTAACGGCGCGAGAAAAGGGTTTCTTTCACTCTTAATCGGGGGTTTGGCGCTCAATGGGAACTACTCTTCGTTAAGGAGGTTTTTCTAAATCTCGGGCCGATAATCATCCGGGCTCTTTGGACGCCGGTGCCGGGTTTGAGCACCCACAGAATCTTTATCTTCCATAGAAGAGGGAAGTTCAATCGGAAAGGTGTGATGCCTTCGTTTACTATTCAAAAGAGGCTTCTATAATGGTCATTAAATGGAAGATTTAAAGATATCAAATTTAAGACAGTGTTTTCAGTTAGTCTACTATTTTCAGTTACACTTGTACATTAATAATTTGTTCATAAATCAGATCGATGTATACTTATTCTGTCCATCATAAGCAACGACGAGTTTGGAAATGAAATGTTGCATACTAGGCGAGATGAGGAGTGAGGTAATTTGCTTTCCTCACTATGAAAAAGTGATATTAGTGGAACAATTCCACAATAACACGGCAGAATGTCCCAATATTTTCATAGCATTCAATAAGGAGAGAAATACATAAACGCGGTTATTCATTTACCACTAGTATCATCTATGCTTTGGTAGCTTAAATATGGTCACAACTATCAAATTGAGACAAAAGTAAATGAAAGATTTTAAATATTTTATTAAATTTTCAACCTTCTGCTTGACTGTATGCATCGCCTCAATACTCTGTCTGAAGTGAAGAAGATTATGAAAAAATCCTGTACAATTAATTGTTGATGTTGAACTAAATTATACATTTGGAACACCCTATGATGAGCTTGGATTTGCTAAGGGAAGGTTCTAACTTTTGTATTTTTTCTTTCGTAAGCCTGACAGATTCTGTACTTAGTTTGTATTATCTTTCCTTATTCTCTATATTTTCTTTGTTTCTTATATCATATATGTTAAAATGAAAATCGGAGATCATGGAATCAATTATTCAAATTGAGGGCAATTAATGATGGAAGTAATTTCTTACAGCAATAACATAAGTAACTGCAATCTGGAATCGTTTTCTTCATACATACAAAAATATGTCTTTCTTCCGGACTAAATCGAAGCTTAATTGTCCTATTTTAAATTTAGCCCCTGACCCTTTATCAGTCTTTACGAATGTCTTATAAAACTGATAGAAATTTCTAATTAATCTTTAGCATTTTGAAATTCTCTGAAATGGAATATTCTGTATATTTAATATCCTACTCTTTGCCAACTATCATTTATCATTTATTATTTTATATTAGATATTATATTAGTGATTATTATTTATTAGTAATATTAATTTGAATTATTTGTTGACATTATTTATTATGATTTTTTATTTTGGTAATTATTTATAATGATACTTATTTATTATTATATATAGCGGATTGAATTTTTTCAGTAGGCAGTCCCAACCATTGTCTAAGAACATTTAAAACACAAACAAAATCTTTGGCCCTTATTTTGACTTCAAAATAATAAACAGTGGTTGACTATGCCTATGATGTAACCAATTCTTAATTTCATTCGTTTGAATTTTCCATCAGTATAAATTTTCATAATTTCCTCAAGGAAAACAACATTGGGCTGTTTGAATCACCTTGCAGTTACAATAGCTCACTGATGGGATCTCAAGCGTGACATAATATCATTATGTACATATTCTCATTCATAGTTGAGACTCAATACTGGGCCCACACGCTCATACTTTTAATTTCGCCCCTCCCTCGCCTCTTTGTTCAAAAACGCACGTCACTTCCGGAATCGAACGCGGAAGTAACAGGAGAAAACAATGGCCCGATGTTTGTTTACGCGTGTTGACGGCATCCGGGAATACGGAGCCCATTGTTCTCAGACCTATTCTTGGACATGTCAAATGAAGGCGGCCTTCGGATGTTTATTTAATCACCTCTCTATGTAAACCTCTGCGAGTGTCACAAAATACCGATAGTCGTCGCTACTGTACTGTACTTCGACCGATTTTCTCTAAGTGATGGACTCTCCTTCGCCCTCAAACGGAGGAGGGGCAGTATTCCTCGATTTTATTGATGATAACGTCACTACTATTAGGTGACCAATTCACCCAATTAAGATTCTCACTTAATTCAACTCCTTTAAGCGCTGGTTTACCAAAGTGTCGGATTAGCTCTATAAAGATTTCGCGGACTTTAGAGAATGCACAATTTTTGAATTTTAACAATTCACCGAAAAGAGTCGTTTTAACTTTTTTATTGTTATTTTATTTTAAGTTAGAGTTGATATTTACATTTCTGAGAGCAGGTGAAATAATGGGCAAGAAAAAAGACATTCCTTAGCTCAAGTTAGACCCGGTCTAAAATATGTACACCGTAAATGAAACTCTGCGGACAAAACTTAATTTCATGGATAAGGAGAATCCCAGGGTAAATTTGGGCATTTTGCTAATAATTGCTGTGAAAGTTAGATATTGCTTTCGAAGATGCTCCTCTATATAGGATGGGAATCGATAGAAGAAATTAGGCCGAATTCGTGGGTTTGAATATAAGCAAAGAATTCAGAGATATTGTGTTATTGGAAGACCTAGAAGATATTATGCGTCTAATGCTGTTAAACAAATCGATCTGATACTGTAAAATATTAAAGAAATGGGTCTTTACGTCCAAACAATAAGTCTTGTTCTGGCAAAATAGCATTCGTTAGATAATCACCACAGCAGCCACACGACATGTGGAAGATCTTGGTTGGAGTCCCGGGCCTGTCAGACTATTTTCTAAAGAACTATCCTAGATCATCTATTTCTCTAGGAAATAAATGATCCAGAACTAGCTGCCTCAAAGATACATATTTTCCACTGACGATGTGCTACAGTAACAGATTAGAGAAATATGATTATGGTGCATGCACACCCTTTGCTTGGAGAGGATACAATTAAATGTAGATTATGTCCTTTGATATTAAAAAGGATGCTTAAAAATTTTAATTTCGTGTTATTACTTCATTTCGAACCAACATAAAATTTAATTTGTCGACAGCAGTAATTGGAGAAAAGAATCAGAGTGGGAGAAAAATCGATAATTGATTGCCATTTTCACTTTTTCCTTTCAGAAGCTACTTGAAGTTACTGCCAACTTCTTTGAGACAAACATTTATAATTCTCAGAATCGTTGTATTGTTGATAGAGATTGGTTTAAAAAGTCTGGATGAATTTTGTCCTGATATACGATGTATTAACACTGCATATTTAACTTTAAACAAGATAGATCGAAGTAGATATTATTAAAGAGAACCATAGCCAAAATTTTCTAAAGTAATAATGATTTCTAAGTCAAATGAAAGTGGTACCCCAGCAGCACGTCACTAACGTGAGGGTTAAAGTAGTGTTCGAAATAAATATGACCTTGTTCTGTAGTGGAAAGTTAGAGGAAAGAAGGATAGAGAGGGGAATAGGAGCGCGAGATGGCAAAGGAAGCGTATGGCGGAAAGATCGGAACCACGGAAGTGAATCCGTAGAATGGGAAGTCAAGATTTACGGAGCCATGAAGATGCGGGAAGAACATCGCCGAGGAGTTGAGAAGTACGGCGGGAGGAGGGAAACGGATGTGGCTGCGAATTATAGAGATAGATCGATCCAAATCTCGCTCAAGGGAAAAATCTTGTCCTGTGATTCTTAAATCTCCTCCAATCAGCGAAGAAAATAAGGGACGACTCTTCCATTATGAGTTGTCTGTAATTTTGAAATAATGGAACCTTCAACGAAATCTATCGGAACAGAGAATTTTTCCAGATAAGACAGTTTCCAGCTTAATACAGGATCGGCCATCAGTGTTGAATGGCGATATCAGTACCAAACATCCGTTTGATCTCGGTAGGTCTGTAGGTTATTAGGCGGATATTTCTAAAGTGGGATTGTTTTGTAAAATATTCTATGTATTGTTGATATAATAATAAATTTAGATACGTAACATAGTAAGTTATTCACAAAATATGAACATATTCCGCTAATTATACGGTTTCTCCTTATTTTCCTATATTGTGTATTTCTTTACATACTCAATTCTTCCGTTAAAAATATATAGAAAGATTATGTAATCTTCAAGATAGCCAAGTGAGCAGTGTTGCCACTTTCGAAACTTTCGCGAAAACAGTCCCGGGTTCGATTCCCGTTGGGAAATTAATCTTAGCGGTCAAAGTAATTAAAAATTACACTACTTCAAATCTAAATTACCATCAGGTAAACTAAAATCGATCAATTTTTTAAAAATCGTTACGATATCATTCTCCGGTCACCATACGATGATAAATTAACCACCTCAAAATTTAAGAAGAGTCATGTATTGGTATTCCGCTTAGCAAAAGTTCGCGCGTTATTTTCATGTGGATATCAATTCTGTTTCCGCGTTATACAGTTTCCGTTCAATACGAGGATGGAATACATTAAAGTTCTATATCGCATGTTGGCACCAATTTTTTTCCCGGAGAGGGTTTCCGTTTTACATAGGTTGTAGTTTGACAGTTTTAAATTCCGAAAATATTTCCGAAAAATAGGGGGTTGCGGAAGGTATAATTTTTTAGATTTAGATTTATATCCCGTGAGCCGCCAGTGGCGTATGGCAGGGGTTGTAGTGACAGCATCATCTATAACTAATTAACCCTATTAGCTTCTCTAATAGTCTGAGGGAAGAACGACGAAAACTAACTATCCGTCATTGCAATTTCTTACTTTTAACACTTTGCCGATGTCTCTCGGAGATCGCACTTCTTCCTTACTGGAATCACAATTTCACTCACTTCATCTATGAGTTCTATCTATGAAGCGATGAAAAGTGTCGGTAATCATACATTGGAATGAAACAGCGCGGCATATCATATATTAGAGGAGTACCGACATTTTACTCAACGCAACTCTACTTCACATCTTTGTTACTACGCAACAAATAGAAAGCGAGGGAAATAACAATATGGAGAAACTCCACGACGGAGATCCGAACATGGAGGCTAGATTTTGGGGGGGGAGGAAGAAGTTTTGGGAGGAAGTAACATGTTCAAAAGGGCGAGAGAGAGGAAGTTGCAGAGGCCGAAAAGTGGAATAAAATAAAACAAACGAGTGAGGGCAAGAGCATGAAGTGGAGCGAAGGAAGGGGACTATATAGAGGTTGGGGGAAAGGTGAAGGACAGCAGAGGTTATATAGCGTGGGGTGGCATCCCGCCGCAAACACCAAGGGGAAGATGAGAAAGAAATAGAGAAACCCCTTGGAGGTATTTGAGGCCGACAAACTGGGTGCTCGGATCCCATTCCATCCTCTTTCTCCCTTGCTACGCTTTCTTTCTCTCTCTCGCTCTTTTCTCCCACTTTCACAGCTCCCTCTCATACACACAGTTTTGAGAAGTTCTCGGCTTTTTTTAAATGCATAGTTCGGATTGATCTTGAGTTTTCCTTTATATCGTTTTCTCTTTTCGAGTATTTTAGAACTGAACTATGGAATATTTCCCTTTTACCAAATTTTTGCCTTCTCAAGAATATTTAGCCTGAGGAAAGTTAAGAACCTGTGAATGTTTTGAATGACTTAACAACGAATATTTGAAATTATGAGATTTAAGGCGTAGTAAACATCCATACCGACCCTGAACGTAATTTTTTCCTTCGGTATAACGTATTATTTTATAGTCTTTTAAAGTTAAGTGAATGTATATCTGAATTAAAGTTCAAGATTTTATAGAATCTATACACAAAATACAATAGAATCATACATAGAAAGCAATTTATTTGGCTTTTTTTTAATCTACAGATTCGAACGGTCATGATTTTCCCTTTAAATTTTCTATTATCGAGCTAAGTTTCAAAATAATGCTAAGAGTTTCAAAATAATTACAACTTCCAGATGCAAGGTAAGCGTTGAGGGATACTAGAATCAATCCAAACCCTATATTTTCGGCCCTTATCATGTTGCAAAAGTCGGGGGCTCCTCATAGTTTATTTACTTGATGAGAATAAAGTGCACCGGTTCAAAATGTTTCTAACATATTGAAAAAAATTATGAGTTCATCATCACTTCACTCACAAACGACTTAAAACATATACCACTCATTTCGTGATAACCTTGTTATTTGAATTTCTAGATCCCATACTTCGGAGTAATATAGAAACATATGTGACAGATTTACAGCCCACTTCTAATGATAAAATCGTGGAGAATGTTTCACAATAAAAATCTTTTTCCCTCAAATTAAAAATTCTGAGTTCACATAAAAAACGCCAATATTACTTTTCTCATAATAAATACAGAAGAATTGCATTCCGTCAATTCAAAATGTATACTATAAACAACAAGCGGATCAAAAGGATCTTTGATGGCTCATCAATTTGCCTATAATTTGAAGAGGAGCTTAATTTAAAACCATGTGATCGCAAATATAGTGAATATTTTATATAAAACAACATTTCGTTCTCCTGTTACACATTTAAACTTACAAACGCAAGACGATTTATGGATTTTTAGTGTAACTTCACTCAATCATTCCTTACAATATTTTCCCTAGGCGACTGTCGTGTCCTACCTACTGCTACCAAATGAATTTCCTCTACGTACATGTGTTCCATAGACCTATTCCTTCTCGTTTTCAAGGGTTAATTAACTAACATATCGATATATGGTATAATAGAGTAATAAAATAAAATATGTGTTTCTCATACTTCTTAATATATATTATCCTTCTTTCTACGTCTCTTTCCAAGAATCCTTGTCTCTCCCTTTCTTCCACTTACTTCCTTCTCTCTCCTTCACCTTACACCTTTCCTCTTCCTCTAAACTCTGCTTTTCTTCCCTCTAAACTGCCGCCCCTTATTTTTTTCCTCATCCAAGAAAGATAAACCGCTTCTTCCCAAAACCGCCCTCGGCCTTCTAAAACTCCTCACATAAATCAAGTTTCAACGGGGCTCAAGTTTAAGCCGAGTTGTATCACAGTCGCATTTTAATGGTTTCTCCTGTTTGCCTGCCCCCAAATACGCGCTACCGTGTTCAGCCAACTTAATGACGAAACAACGGGACATTAGAATGAATTGCGAGGATTTAAATCAAAGCAATACATGTATTCTTGGTGTTCAGTGTGAAAGGAGGCACCATTTACACTAGTATACAGGAACCTTTTTTGTAGGCTCATGCAATAAAAATTTCTAATTAAGATTCTTTTCTGTTTCAAGCTTGATAACCGGCCCCACCCTTCCCACCATCCTACGGTTTTATATTAGTCTATACTTATCATTACATTTATACACATATTGGCCCTGCAAGTGGCACGTGGCAGAGGGTGAATAATTACAGATATCCCTATCTGACTCAGATTGCTATTAGCTTCTCTAATGCTTCGTGGAAAAAACGACTGGAGGAAGCAGCTATCCGTACAGGCAATTATTTCGTTGTAACGCTTTTTTTATAATGTGGGCACCTCAGCATTTTTCAAACCTATTTCAATTTGCTATACATGGATATAAAATTGAAAAGGAGGAGCAGATTAGATTGCTGGCAGCCAGCTTCTCAGCAGCTTATCAGAGGCAACGAAGACATCGCGGAACTCGACGTTCACTTTGGCAGCACGAGCTAAGACGTTTAAAAAGAATATATTTGCCTTTCATAAATGCACTGCATACCAATATGAACTTTATCAACTTACGCTGAAATGCAATCACAGATCAATCAGAGTTCACAGTCGAAGATGGATGAATAAAATACGTGCATTAAGGTATTACATGTCGGTGTTCACACCCCCTGTCATACGCCATACTGCGGCTCGTTGGGTTAATGTATCTGTCTTTATCTAGCGGGCGCAAACAGTACTCTACTTATACAGTCTCTTTTTTTAATTATAACCTACTTCTTTAGTCTACGGTGTTGTGTCAAAATGGCCGAGTAATTAGAGTTTCTGATCCAGCTCCCAAAGTCCATCCTCAGTGGTTCAAATCCTGCTTCAAGCATTATTTTCCGGAAAATTAGGTTTCGAGATCTTGTGACATCAATGATCAAGATGGCTGCCACCCTATTCCGCTCTTATGGTTAGTCAGTGTATTTTACAACCCATCTATCAATTTAATCATGTTTCTCTTGTTTACTTCTTGTTTCTTACGTTTAATTCGATATATGATAAGAGTGTTCGTTTTGCTGTTATGTACAAGGCTTAATACTTGCATCAGCACGATAATCACACCGTCTCGACGGCCGGCAAATTCGGTCACGGTCAACAAAACGGTCTGAACCCCAGGCGGCCATGATGCATTGACTGTCAAACTAATAAGTCAGCCTTTCGTCACCCTTTATGGCACATTTCTTTAATTCAGGATCCAAATTCGTTCGCCCATGTCTTGCAAGTAATGGGGTGGGTTATATATGCATTTATAAAAAGTAACTGTAAACTCTTAAAGTAAGAAAAAAAATTCGTTGATAGGCCGCGATTGCTGTGTAACTCGAACAGTTAAAATAAGGGATCTTGCGAACTAGTGGAGAGAAACCCTCGGGACTAAAACGGTTATTTTTATATACAATTCCCAATTACGTTAAATAAATATCGTCTCAAAATCGCGATTCCATCCGAGAACCTCTGTCAGTGAACGCAAAAATTATCTTTCCTGCAGTAAACATATACATCGTGTATATAATTTGATCTATAATTAAAAATAAGATGTTGTGATATGATGATGATGAGAGGATGGTATATTGATGTATAATTGAAAATAAGAACATATCCAACTTTAAAATCTGTTCAGTACAGGGTAGCTTCCTGGAATGGAACAGAGGTTATATACTTAGTTTATACACGATAAGTTTTAATTGAGACATAATCAGATCAATTAGTTAATGACTTCAGGATTACTGCAATTTGAATAACTGCGGGAAATACTAAGAGAATATTAACTTAACCATGATTTGTTCGAATTTTTGTTTGTCTAAACTAACTACTGTCGTATGGATACTCTCGGGAGCTGGAAACCCTTATACAGGCAGACACAGAATAATTTTTCAAATCAATTTTACTGCCAACACCATAAACAAAACCAAATTACCATAAACGATTTTACTCCAGATTTACCGAGATCACTCTGAACCTGAATTCGAAGATTTTCCTACAGCAAGACCTCAAGCCCAGTCTTTCGGCATTTCAATCGAAATACCATTCCACATAGAAACTCTTAACGTAGGGGTTTCAAATGAAGCCCTCTCACCTCCCCTGCATTCCTCTTTTCACCCTCCTGGACCCCAGCGGATCCTTTGTCCAGTGGGCGGGACGGCCGCATTCCATCCCCAAACTACCTCCGGTACCAACACGCGACACGACCGCCAACGCTGGGGAAAGGTGCGCATCGCAGCCGTGTTTTGTTATCTGCGATTCCTCCCCTTCTCTCGAGTCCCGCCTCTCTCACCACAACGCCCCCTTTTTGTTCATGCCGCCTCCCTTTTTCCCAAAGAGGTCCTCCGCCGATGGCCCACGCCGCGAGGCCTTCCCTCTGCAAAACCAATCGCAGTCCGCAAGATACACAGAAACAAACGGTTGACCACGTGGACGAATGGGGCGTCTCTCTCTATTGTTTGTGCCCCTGGAGCGTCTTGCTCGCCCCAATGCACGCCAAATGAATCGCTTGCCAGAGTCACGTGTGTTGGGATACGCTGCGGAGGCACATTTGATGACCGTTCGGGTGATTTGAATGCTATTGTGTCATCCAGATATGCCAGTCTTCCCCTACCTGGGTTCATCGAAAACATTTTTCCTCGCGAGGTTTTTATGCTTTACGTCAACTTTATGCAATCGCTGTTGAGAAAGCTTCCTGATTTCCTGTGGTGACATTGGTATTGGTGTTGCCAGCTACCCCTGATTTTGACAATTACTCCGAGACTCCCGGATGTGTTTTTCTTCCGATTTTATTACAAACTCGAGGAATAAACTGAATTGCATAACTCTGATGCAACTGGGACATGAATTTAGATCGTCCTTTTTCTTCCGGAAGCTCTTTTCTTTGGATGTCCATACTCTTTATACCCGTGGGCTACATTACTTCAAATTACTGCAGTTAAAGCATTTTGCTATATTGTTAAATACTTCCAATAAAACAAAAATCGTTACCGTAGTTACTTTAATGCAACGATGTTTAAAGTGAGAGCAGTGTGTCCCCTTGAATGTCCCATGTTCTTCATCTTTTATCTTTACTAACCAAGGCTAAGAATAGGAATCGACTGAAGGAAAGTTCCCCTGCACGGAATCGTATAATAAGCCGCTGGCAGGACACCCCTACTCTTGTTCCATTTCTTTCAAACAAGTCAGACTAAATAACTTCCTTTTTTTCTTCTTTTTTTCAAGCCCAAACTTCTTGTCCCATGAGTCTAAAATAATTATAAATGGAAAAAGTCGTCTACTGGGGCCATTTATGTTACCGTGAGCATCTTAAAAGCCATGTCAAATTACTTAAGTAAATTATGCATCAGTATAATTCATACTTATATAATTCATACATATATAAGTTCATCCTTGATTACTAATATGTTGGGAAGAAAATCCATGTTGAAGTTAAAATAACGAAAATTTTCACCCAAAAAGAATGATCTACATATCTATTTCCCATGTCTTCCAATAACACTATTCTAAGAGTCATTCCGAAAACAAAATACAATCTTGTGAATAAGACACACTAAGCACGCCAGCAATCCTTGTAGGCGCGTCAGCAATTATTAGCAGCTAGGTATAACATACCAGTTGCTATTGTCTCCGAACATCCAATAGTCAAACCAATCCAGGATGAAATTATGGTCAGTTCGACCAAAAAAGTGTTAAATAGGAGAACACGCAAAACCAGAAATTTCCAATAGTAAATACACTGTTGAGTCGGAGAAACTACACCGAATAAACGAAATAGCTGTGTATCAGATAAAAAAGATACAAGTAAATAAGAAAGCAAGAAGAGATGTTCAAAGAACACCTAATTATGGGAAAATATAAGAGGCTAAAATGTTAAAAAGAAGGCGCATATAAAAGATTTCATCAAAGCAGCAGAAGGAAACATTCTAAAGATTTCGATGATTAGTGAATGCATGAAACAGATACAATGTTTGGGTCTTAGGCGAAAGGTTAATACCGTATCCGCAAGAGCAGATAAACAGCTTTTAAGTTTTTTTTTCAATTAGAGGAATGAATAATTCAGTGCAGGATGTAAGACTATGTCAGAAAGTGAAACTTTATCATTTCAACTTTTGCGCCTGAACCAACAAATACCAATGATTTCATTATCATCAGATTTACCTATTCCATCAATAAATCAAAATAAAATAATAACTTCTATCTCCGACGTAGCTCATCTTATCTTCAGGTAATTAAAACGGGTGGTTCAACCTTACCACCCATTTACATAAAAAATACTGGCAGTTGAGTTTTCTGGATGTTCTCAGCCTTGCCTTTTTATTTGAGATCTTTTGTTAGCTGCGAAAACTTGGGTTAAAAACGAATAATTCTCCAAGCGTGACTCTAGTGTTCTTAACAGTCGTTGTCAGATGAGGTTAAAGATTTTTTTTGATGAAAACTTTGGTAAAAACGTTCTCATTATATGTTATTTGACTGTGACGGAAAATATGTTAAAGATGTTTGTTGTTGCAAAGCGTCACGTTACTAGCAATATTTTTCTGCCTTAATGCAGAATATAAATCCCCTCTGAATCTGAATATCTGAATTCGTTTCTCCATGACGATTATTCCAGTTTTCTACCTTTTGATGATATTTAAAAGAAGTTCAGAAGAAGAAGAAAGAAAGGTCTAATTTATCACAATTATTTTCGGCCATAGAACTCTTTGCTTTCGGTTCTGAGACGTCAAGAGATTTTAATTCATGTAGATATATAAACGTATATGCATTTACTTATACATATACAATGAGATGTACATAAAAATATAAAACTAGGCAGATAGAGACCATCCAATACGATCTTAAGTTCTCTGACGATCTCAACGAGAGACGGAATATCTTCCGATGTTTCTATTTATTAGCATCCTCGTTAATTTAATTGCCTCTTGTCGTTCTATAGACCTCTCTGCAGACACTCGAGATAAGAGATGCGAGTAAGAACGAGCCAATCGATTTGCTTTTATTAACCTTTACTGTTTGTTTTTTCGGTGGAATCAAACTTATTTAAAAAAATACGCTTTCTTTTCTCCTGGCCATTAAGAAACTCATTATTTATGTAGCTCTCTTTTATTGCTTGTCGCGGAGTGAAGTACCCTCTCCAATTCACAATTAAATACCTAAAATCGAGAACTGTTTTCATCGTATCGAATTTAATTTAATATTGAAAAATTCAAGTTCCCTCCTTATCTATTCAAATTCAAATTTAAATAAATATACGTCTGATTTTTTAATGAAATGCAGCCAATTATTCAGATATAATTATCGTAGATTTAATTCAGTATTTTTTACGGGGGAATTAAGTGCTGTATCCATGTTTGCGCATTGATGCTATTTCGTTTTCGGAACATAAATGCGGCAGTCAAAAATGCTGAAATGTTATTATTGTACAACCGGACGATTAAAAACACAATTTATCTATAAGCATTCTGTTCGAAGCGAAATTTTAGTAAAAACTATGAGCTCATCATGGATAACAAAAATTTCCAGGAAAGAAGGTTTGCAATTTATTTACAAAGAAAATATTCATATTGAAAATTAAAATATTTCTACTAATTATTAAAAAATAACACACCTATAATATAGTATAATTAGGGAGAAAATATGATATTTAACGTGCATAACACGAAAATGGGACGAGTGATTAGGAGATAATATAATTAAAAACTACGGTATAATAAGGAATCACTTACTAAAAATGAATCAAAAGTTATGCCTCTACTAATTGTTAATGATAAACTATAATCCGTACTTCCGTGATAATTTCTAATGAAATGAAAATGTAGACGAAAGTTCGTTTTTTTCTGCTTCCAAGAGGTTGTGCTTTCATAGCAAGTCTAAAGCTTGGTAACTAAATATATTTAGCATGTGTACCTGCATTATTAATTAATTTTCTGTGAGAAAGTGTACCTTAGGATTTTGAGATACTTTGCTACTTAGTTAGTCAGTAAGAGCTTCAGACAGTCTGTACTTCACAGTACAGTGAAAGATAAGATATTTATAATGGAATCGGTAATTGTATCTTCTGTTATATTTATGAGATCGATAGAATTGTCCATATCCAGATAAATGGAATATTTTTCGTTTCTTTTGCTACAGGAAAGAGAAAAATGTACCTTTCATTCACTTTTGTTTCTATTATTCATGGCTGTGATTATACGAATGTTACTGATGTATGAGTGATGCTGAATAATGGCGTAGATTGTAGTATCTCTCATGGAATTCTACGGAAATGTTAATCGTAGAGTCATTCTGCATCACGGAATTGTTTCGCTGATAACATTCTGGCTTAGTGAGGAAAGCAAGAGAAAACTACCTCACTCATTTTGCCTGATCTCCCTCTTCTGTAGTTAATGGTATGGGGATGAGGTTCATATCAGACTGAAGATTGTACATACATCGATACAATATATTTCTGCCTTTCCTCCTGACCGAAAATATAAATGCAATGTCTAACCATAAGTCAATTTTTTAAATAACCATAATGATATAAATAAAATCTTGACATTGATACTTAAGAATGAAAATAATAAGAATTGCAACCCCAAATGTTTCGGCATCCACCTCTAACTCCACCCAAAAGTCTTCAGACAAACTTCAAGAGACTCAAAGGAATAAAAAATGGTGCTCACAAGGGTTGGACAAAAATAAACCCACATCCTGTTCACCCCGCCATCCAACGGGCGCTTATTAAGTAACGGGCGAATTCGATTAGACGTACTAATGCGATCTCTCCGAAATCCTTCCCTCCCTCCCAATGATATGATTTGTGTGGGGCTCGAATCGGCTATGAAAGGAGAGGGAAGCTGCTGCAATCCCATTTCCCCGGATCCTCACGTAATCCCCGCACCTCGACACGCCTCGCAACACACTCTGAATCGTCCTGGAGATGGGAGTGGGGCAGGAGTTGTTGCGCCGAGGTAAAAAGGGAAGGAAAAGGTAAGGGCAAATGGAATAGAAATGGTGGTGGCAGTGCTCTTAAGGGCGCGAACCCCTTCCCTCTCTAGCGCTAATTGATCCGTCGCAGAGGGGGAAATAGACGAGGGGAGGAAATTGAATTGAAAGGGGAGATATGGCGTGAAATAGAGAAAATGGAGTAAGGAGCGTGGGCGGATGGAAGGAAGATTATGTGCATGTAAATAAATGATGGATTTGTGTCGAAATCGATGCATAAATAATGCCCTCGATCGATGTTGAGATTGAGACTTTTTTGCATTGGCATTAAAATAAAGCCTTTATAGAAATTGTGAATTTTGCGAATCGACGAAAACCAGCGCATCGAATCGGAATTGAATCGAAAACCGAAACAGAAAAACGATATTTTTGGCGAAATGAAAACTGAACCAGTACCAAAAAACAATTGAAATTCTTGAACCTGATCAGAAGCTGTTTTTTATTCTACTCTGATTTTCAATTCCCAAACAAAGTATATGCTACCTATGTTGAGCTGGAGAAAGGTTCAATGAATATGCATAAACGTGACTGTTATAACTTTTGCAAGTTTTACTTTATAATTTAATTCGAGCTAAAGTAATTGAAAAAACTATACTTGATAAAATAGATTTCGGATGGTATATATTGGTCTGAGCGAAGAAAACAGTTCGATGTTGGCAGTAGGAGCGAAACCGGAACGAAAACTATTAAGATCCGATGCATTGAAAAAACCCCAACTAAATGCCTTCGTCAGAAAATATATAAGATATCAACATTTACATTAGTTAGGTAAGTTGATCGAATAAAATGTAAAATCTCTAACGTTCCTGCTGGGATTACTGAATAAGGAAAATACAAATTAGCTGACCTTCATTTCTATACTCATCAAGAGCAAAACAAACCATTTAAGGAGCTGAAATTGACAAAACTTAATAAATAAGAAAAATAAAAATTGAAATATGAAATAGATACCCTACAAACAACCATTCGGCGAGTTAGATGGGACACGTGAACATGAAAGGATAAAAATAGCGTAAAAAATTGAAATCATTAACGACATAATAAAATGAGAAAAAATATGACACCTCACATTTAAAATATGAAAGGGATTTTGAGAAAGAGAAAAATAGGAAGTAAACTGTACAGTCATGTTTACAGATGAATCTGAACAAATGAAATTACGATCGACTTAAATGGGGAGGAAAACAGTATGCATCCCAACGCTCACACAATAGTCACCTTTCTAAGTTCTAAGGAGAGAACATTAATGACACGACTGCAAAGTATTTAGGTTTGAACCTCTAACCCTCATAGCATTCAATACGTAGTGACAACGAAAAGTTCCATGTTTCTATATTATTCATACTTCATATTATTGCAGCCATAAACATAAGGGAGTTAATAAAATATAAATTTTCTTTTATACTAAACACAATTAAAAATACTAAACTAAACAAGTTATGATAGTAGGAAACACGGAAATCATACTGGAACAATATTTTCAGCAGGAAAATTTTACATTTAAATGCGAATGCAAGGAGAATTTGAAAGAAGAGGCTAACATCAGAAGAAGGAAACATAACAGCAAGTAAAAGGAGAATCTTAACGAAGGTGTAAAGGTAAAGCGAAAGGGGATAACAAGAAGGAAAACAGTGAGAGACAGAAAAAACTGAAATTGTGAAATATCTGAATGGATTGGGACTCGGATCTCCCACTCAGTTGCTCTAATTATGTCTGAATAATCTGAATTAATGCCATTAATAACATTAATGCCTAGTAAACCAGCTTTCGGGGTGTTGCGGAGGGAGAGTGAGATCTGGTGAGAATGAATGGAGAAGAATGGAAAATGATCTGGTGAGATAGCAGGTGGTACAACGGGATTCGAGTTCAGGTCTTGTCAAACCCTTTTCATGACTATTCTCCTTTGGGAATTGTCCTAGATGAAGTCACCTTTTACCTTTTCCTTTGAAAGAATACAGAGAAACAAATTAGGAAAGAAAGGGTGGGTGAAGAAATAGAAAACATAATGAAAATAGAAGCAAACAAACACTGAGAAATTTAGGAAGATGACGCGAAAAGTCAGGAAGGAGGGGAAAAACAAAATGAAGGAAGGAAAAGATCTCTTAGAAGGAGTAAAGCACTGTATCCATTCTCAGAAGAGTACTTCTCCAAGGAAAGGCTGGAAGAAGAAATAAAGGATTCGCAGAAACAGTTAAGGAAGGGGTGTCATTCCCTTTCGTGGATGCATCAAAGGGTTACTCATACCTTCAAAGAGGTTCCTCGGGTCGAAAAAGAGCGGTAAAACAGTTGAGAGGAGCAAATGGGAAAAGGGAGAGAGTCTAGAATTAGCGGCGTATAGAGATGGATAATCGGCTTTATTCCAGCGAGATTGAGTCTGCAAAACTCCCTTCTTACGTTCCTCCATCTCTTTCCCAGCAATCTCATTTAAAGCCGATGATAACATGGAGGTGATATGGATTGGAGAGATACTTCCGGTAAAGACGTAAGAAAATAAGGAGGGGCAGAATGAGGATGAAAGAAGTTTTGAGGATTTTTCGCTCGAGTGGTTCGAAGCAGAGAGACAAGGGATAATATCGGGTGTTATTAGGATTGAAAAAGATGTAGCGATTTCGTGGAGGAGATATTTCACGTGAAATAAAGGGAAGAAATATTCTGGACCTAAATTAGATCAACGGGAGGTAATTGATCGCTCTTTCAGGGCGATTGATTCCGGAATTTAAGAGTTTAATTCGGAAACGTGGATATCGGGGGTCTTTTGATGTCGAGCAGAACTGTTTGGCTAAGCTAAGAAAATCGCTCAGGTGAGTCGGAATTGTTGAGATATGGCTTAAATGCTAGTGAAATGAAATAAACTTGATGCGTCTTTCAATCTATAGGCGTTGATTAGCGGAATCGGCAATTAATTGGGGAACTAATGAAGTGAATAATTCGGCAAAAGAGGAAGAGACTCACAAAATAAATAGGACATCGCTCAGTTAAGAGTTAAAGGTTTAATTTTATGAAGTTAGACATTTAATTTTGTGGAGTTATGAAGCATATATCAAGATGAATAGAACGTTTTATGAACCGAAAAAAAATTTAAAATCTGAGAATAGTCTAATGAGCGATTCCATAAACAATTTCAACCTAAGACTACACACCATATGAAAAGCATTGCAAAAATCTGAAAATATAAAGTGAAAAGCCGAGGAATTGGAAGATGACAGTCGACCTGGAAAGCCAACGTAACCGATATGATATGAAACTTGATTTTCCATTTCAAATTTTTATTTATTGTTACGAATCTTCTTCCATACATTCAGAGCGCAAAATGTTTTCCAGATACCGCGGTATAACCTTTGAATTTACACCAGGAAAATCATAACCATGAGACTCAATGGATTAATGCTTATCGTTAATATATATTTCTGCTTAGTGATTCCCAGGAAATGAAAGTATAACACTACTGACAAAGAAACATCAAACGTGCATAAAAGGGATTTGCTTGAGACTGTAAGGGTATGTACCAAGGCCTAAAATAATAGAAACGTGTCAGGCCGTTACCTCCACAATGCCTTTGTTTATGCAATATTTGCAGTTAAAATCTGGAGTTGGGCAACACATTCGTTACTCCGTAAATCGTGATTTTTTCATTTTTAAGAAAACATTCTTTCATTTTAGTTAGTAATTTAACTATATCATTCAAGTTCGATTTATATCATCGAGAAATTGTTTGCTACTTCGGTAACATTAACATAAATAAAGTTTATGATAATACTGGGAGAATTTATGAAACTGTGAGATTATTCCATTAGAGTAAAAATTAATAAATAAAAAAATTAAATAGAATATGTAAATGAGATAAATCCAATTTCAAACAGCCAGTGATATATATATATTCGTTGATCATTTCACGACTATGAAATGGTTTAAATGTCCTTTAAAATGTTCATTCCTGCGTCAATGAAAGGATACGATGACGTAATTTGAATACGAATTGGTGCAAGACGTAAGATTCTCTTGTTTTGAAGATACTTAATACGAAGATCTGAAATCGGGTACAACCTCTAGTATATGGATTGATGGATGCATCATTTTAAATTTGAACGGGCCAGGTCTTTCCTTTTCTGATATTTACCAGCACGACATTAACTCTTTATATTGTTATTTCAGCAGTATATAAAATATTCATTCGCATCGCGGTAAGGTTTTCGTAGGAACATATTTAAGTATGAATGATTATCTAATTTCCAACCAATGAGATCCGATTCGAACTTTATTTCTAATCCGAACTGAGTTTGATGATTTGGTTCACTAACCGTTATCGCCCCGTATTTAAGATTTTTAAAAATCCTTTCACCATAGCCGGCTTTGGAATGAGAAAAAAGCGAAAATATTTCGATATCTCATCGGAACCGATCAATTATTAATTTCCAAAAACGGATGAGGCAAAAGAAAGAATATCTCCCCCAAATGAAGACCCCTCTTCACGAACGCCACTGTGACCGGAAAAATCATCGCCAACCCTTCGGAAGATGACGGGGAATTCGCCAGGGAAAGGCCCCCGCGCGAAAAGGGCCACCGGTGGTGGGAATACGTGGCTCCCAGACGCCTGTTCCTCCGTGGGAAGAGTGAGTCACCCGCATTCCGCCTCCCTGGACCGAGATGTGGGTGCTGCGGATGATGGCATGGGGTGCCGAAGAAGGGGGACGGAATCGAGCAGCCTGCGCGGGATCTAGTCCCGATGACGGCACTGGCGGCGCGTTATGTACGCATTGGCGAACACAGTGATGGGAATCCGGGGGCAGATGCATGGAAGCGTGAGGAAGGCTGCCGTGGGGAAGTGGATGGAGCGTGTGGGCGAAGGGGGAGGCGTTCGGGGGGGGGGGGGACTTTTTTTAATTGGGGCATTTTCCCCGGCCGGTGGATTCTACGGAGGGAGACCGCGTTCACAAAGGCCCTCTTCAGCGTCCCTCTCTCTTCCTATTCCATCCCACGCCTCTTCTATTATTTCTTCCACGCGAATATTTTCCGCTTCCCCGTTGTTGCCTCGCAACTGAATCTATTTCCTTCTTCGACGCCGACGCGATCTTCCCTCGACTGATTGAAATGATACGTTTTATGCACAAGGATATTCTCTTTCTTCCATGCCCTGTCGCAGTTTTGGTTGCCTCTCCATCGCAATATTTCGGATCGAAATACTAACGGAGAATGCACCGCCCAAAGTTATGCATGATTCTCTATATTTTTCTATCTTTCGGAGGAAAGGGGTTTCTATGCTGTTTAGATTAGGCAGATGCGCCTTTTTCGCTATGAAAGAGTAATAATTATAATTTCAGATTTACATTTGCTGAACGGCGATACGAACGATTTAATTCCATTATAGTATGCAGAATATCATTAGAGATTGTGTAAAAATTAGTGTTGAATGCTTTCGAATCTCTCAAGCTATATATTGGGCTTTAATTGTGACTTTTAACAGCGCTGTGAGACTACCAATATGTCGAGACCAGAGGAAACGCTGTTTTTAGCTAAATCATCCATAAATCAGTTCTTCTTAAATGTATTTCTTAGACGAGTAATTCTTCTAATGATATTCTTTTCAAAATGAAAAGTTAAACCATATAATGTATATAACCAGAAAATGAATATTCATAATTTAAGATGCGCCTACTTTGCCAAACCGCCTGCTCAATGAGATGAAAATTAAATAAGTCCTATATGATCTACTCATTATTAGATTTATGCGATATCGCAAACCTTTCGATATCAAATATTTATAGTCATCTAATATCTATTTCTGGACATTTTTACAACAATTATAATACTATTATTTAATACATAGGATTCTGATTGCTATCCGATTAGTTAGAAAGGATGTATTGAATATAAAAGAACGAAAGTTGGAATTTGTGGCAAAAACGTTGAAAATATTGAATAAAATCCATAAATAATATATTTTGAGTAAATAATTTCCTATTGTGAATTTAAACGGATGCAAAAACCAATTCACAAAGTATAGATTTGAAAAAGAAATTTATTGAAAAATTTTCATGGAATTATCAGAGTTGCATATACTTGTACTGTTATTACGCTATCGACCCACTCATTTTATTCAACCAAAATTTTACAACAATATTTGTTTCATATTTATGGCAGGAATGAAGAATGTACAAAAGTGTTCTTGCAATTTAGTTTAAGTGCTTTAATTTATCTGAGCTATAGCTAGGTCAGAGGATGCAATAAAATATAACCATGTTTGAGCAAACTTTCTCCACAAAACCGATACTGAGTGAGCCATAATGCAGCGCATTAAGTGTTCAGAGCTAATTCTAAACAATTATTTTAAGGATTTAATAGTCAAGGAGAAAACAAATAAACTATCTCAATAGATTTCAATCGGTCAATTAGCCTTGGTCTGGAAAGCATTTGGTTTTTTGGCATCAGAAGATAAGAATCAAACACGTAAAGCTGGAAAATGGGCCCTTGGAGATAATATTATATGCTTAAAATCTTATTTTCGCTATTTTAGAAGATAATAACTTACAAAAACACCTCCCAAAACCATCGAATAAACCTAAAGTTACTCTATGAATATTTGTCCTCTAAGAGGATATCTATAGGAGCTTAACGCCACCTGTCACAGATTAGAGGATGCTAATTTAATGAAAAGAATAGCAAGAATTCTTAAGTAAACCCATATGAATAATACCTAAGTATTCACACAGGAAAACTGAACTAACTACTCTAAAAAGAGATTTGCTAAAATTAACATCAGTATTATAAGGCGACTGAAATAAATCAATGTTTATGTATAGTGAGTGAGTAATTTTTAAAGCACTTCGGCAACACACTTGAACACACATCATTTCCTAAGTGATCTTCCATCGAAATCGAACCCGATACCATTTTGGTAAAAGGCGAACGTCTTGTTCGCAAGACTGCAGAAATATAAAATGATATAAAAATATAATTAAGCTTCGCTTGTTCTTTGCATTAAGCCCTATCTTAACAGATCATATCTAAATATGATACACAGCCTTGGATTGAAATTATCATCTCTCTGGAATATGTTCCTATTTTCTAAATGATCCCATTATAGACCGAATCTGCCAAAAAGTATTTCTACTATGAGCGCAAGGGAAGATTATTTCCGTAATACTCAAAGCAACCTGCAAAACCGAACGGTAACCATTACAAATTCACGCGCCACCAATTCCATAAAACATTTCAATCCGCATTCATTCTTAATGCGAGCCAACCACGACGCCAAAGCTCTCCAGGAGCGCTCTTCAGCCATTGTTCGCGAGTAATCTATTAAACAATGAACTACATGTATGAATGTGTTGCTCATCTTTCCTCTCCACAACGCCGAGTACAACCGCGGAGGAGAAAACATTTTTAAGCGAACAAAAAACGAGAGGATTTTTCTCTCTCTGAGGAGCGGCGTTCGTCCCAGGAGAAAAATTCTCTTTTTCCCTTCGGATTTTTCGTGAAGAGGGAGGGAAACCACCCTTTTGTTGTGCGTTTAGGTCCGCAAGTGAGGGAAACCATGTCAACCCTCTCCCCCTTACGTGGCGGTTGTGGTGGTGATTTGAATTCCCGAAAAGGGATGAAGAAAGGGGCGGAGGAACAGAAGGGAGCGATTCACAATGAGACCAGCCATTGTGGGAGTGAATTTGGATAAGGGGGAGAAGAAGGGGTGTAAAATAGGGGCGGTGGCGTGAAATGCCTTCGATCATTCCTTCCCCTTCTTTCTCTCCTTTAGACAACATTTTTCTTCACCTTCTTATAAACATTGGTGCCATCCAAATATCGAGTAACAGAAGTTAGTAATTTTTCGATCGGTTAATTTAGCAAATATCCACCTCTGATAGCACAGTCCATATGTGACTTATGGTTTCGTTTTCTACAAATAAAGTCCTCGACTCTAAGGTGACTCTTTAACTGCAAAGACATCAACTTAAGAAATATTTTTGGCGCTATTTCCTAGACTCCACCAATGAATACTGCTTCGGTTATCATAGACACAATGTTGTCATTAGACTAGACTGCTAGCTTATCGATCTAATGCTTATTGCTATTTGAGAGCATTTTTAAACTACATAACCGCCGTAATTAATTCAAAATCGAACTAAGTATTAAATGTCTTCCGCATTATGCATTTGTGCCAATGTAAAAATAGTAGGAAATTGCTTTTTCTGAAAAAAGAATGTAACTTATTTCATATATCCAAGCCCTCCAGCAAAAATGTTCGTACACCTGTTATATTTTCCTTTAATTTTTCTTCGCTCTTTTCCTCAATTCTTCATTCGTTCCTCACAAAAATCAACTCTTTCATTCCAACTGTTTCCTACCTTTATCCTCTTTACCACACTCTTTGTGTTTCCTAAAAATCCTTTCTCTCAATTTCTGTCACTTCCTGCTCATCCCATCCCTTCACTTTTCCCCCTTTTTTCTTTTCCCCTATGTCTCACTTCTTTCACTCACATTTCCAAACAAGAGATGTTTAATAGTTTTATTTTTACAACTCGGAAATATTTCTCTAAAAATTTTAACCTTTCCTCCTCTTCCCTTTCAAACCCTAACTTCCTATTTTTCGCATTAGTTTCTCGTGCTCTCTTTACTATCAATTAAGTATTATTTAATTTATCTTGCGACACCTTTCTATAATCTTTCCACCTCTAATGAAATAGATCTTGAAGCTTAGGCTTTCAAAGTGGATACGTCATTGTTTATCGATTTCTTATCACTGCTTTTGTTCATTGGAAATTAATTTTATCAAATATTTTGAGACTTGGAATGAATCTGAATTGGGCGATTGAAGATCTTAGTACTTAATAAGCCGTTTTTTATTTGTTTCAAGAATCCGAATTTATTTTTTAATATAAAACAATTAGAAGCCCATCCAAAAATTCGTATTGTAAGAGGTTTTTCTGCCGTGGTGGCTCGGTTAGTTAAGCCAAGCGCACCACAGGTTTGCTCTTAGGGTTCGATTCCTGACATATGCTTTTCCTTTGGTTCTTTCTGCAAAACAAATAAGGGAAAACAGAACAATATCCTTCAGCCACCTAAGAAACACGTATTTCTCCTCACCCGTCCACTTTTTATTATTCTGCATCAATCCTTAGCCTATTCCTTCACCTCATCCGTCCACCTCCAATACTATAGTAGAATAAGTATTCTAGTTTGTCTGTCTTTCCCCTATAACTCAACCTCACTCCCTTATTAAAATCCTCCTGCAATGGATCCAGCCCTGACTCACCCCTCCTTTTCTCCACTACACTGCACACCAATTCCTCCCCTTCACTCCCCTTTTGTCATTCCTAAAAAACCACCCCTTCCCATTCTTACTCATTTTCTCTCCCCTTTTTCGCACTCCATTCCCTCGCTTTTATTACCGTCCCACATTTCTCTTCCTCTTTTCTATGCGCGTATGCAAGTATTATTTTTCTTCTCTCGCAATCAGTAGTATTAGTATTATCTTAAAGAAAGCTTGGATAGCTGTGGTTAGTTCTAACAGAAAAAATCGAGACCGATTCATCTTGGACAAAAGCGCTTGGCTCTCCAGGAGACTCTCACTCATATAGATTAATGTAATACTAGTGAATTCCCGCGTCATAAATGGCGGAGCTAAATTTAAATTTAAAAATGTACAACTATTACACACCTTCAATATACAACTAAGGTTATTATGAAATTGGAAAAACTGAAGATGGGAATTTCTAATCAGCATTAATTTCTATCCATATAATGTGAAAAGCAGAGAATATCATAATCAAGTTCAAATAAATAAAAAGATAAGATTTCAAAGAAATTCATGAAGTACTAAAAAAACAGGTGGTGAAGTCCCTTGGATTCACAGTGCATCTGAATCCACCAATAAAATATCCGTCTGTCATTAGTGGACTTTCACAAATTAAATGAAATTTTGAGATTGGTCGCAATTGCTATAGCAGAGAGAAATTCTCCTTCCTGCTTTATCGGATACCATGGATGGAGAATAAAAATTCATTGACTTTATTTTACTCTCAAGTTTTCAGAATTCAATTTTTAGAAATTTCATTCGGGTTTGTTTGTCGATGAAATCAGATTTGCCCATAACTGAGCTGATTGTAACTCAATTAGTTGAGAATGGAACATTTTCCTTCGTTTGAACGGGGAAAAAGAGACGGATCCTGTATGCGATTTTGAAAAATGCAGAAGTTCATAAAACCAGATACTATCTTCCACAATCTTAGTCGTTTTTAATAGAGCGATGTTTCTTAATTAAAGATAAATTTCCAAAAATTATGACACTTCAGGACTTGATTTTCAAAAAAATCGTTTTAAATTACCGTGACAAAGATGTGACTAAAATGATTTCTCTGCCTACGAAACTAAACACTGAGATACTATAACAGTAATCTTTTAGTTATGGTATCCTCGAAAAATTACTATTTTAGATTAAAAAAGTGCTCAGTATAGAAAATATATTGTAATCTACATTTATCTCAAGTAAAAATTTCAAAGGCTACAAAAAAGAGCAATAAATATTTCTTCACGTTAGAAACGGTCACGGTAACAACAGAATGAAAACTTCAGAAACGGATTTTTTCAGATAAAAAACAACGTGCGGTCATTATAAACGAAAGTCATCTAAAACGAATTTATTCGACCTCAGAAACTATGTTTCCAGTTCTCCTGGTATGTAATTAATATTTTGAAGAAGATTACAATCCCCGAACATAAGAGCAAAAGATTAAGAGTCCACCTCTTTCTGCGAAAAATGCGATTGGAATAGCCCTCTTTGCACTAAGCTGGTTACACCGCATATCTGATGTCAACTTTAACATAATCATCCTCAAAATTAGATTGAAAGTAACTTTCTTAAATTGGAAATCTCTCACATGTAACCAAATATTCAGATACTCTACTCTTCTTATGGAATCCAAATCACCCTCGTCCGAACTCGCACATTACTTCCAAATCCTTCTTTATCACCTTTTCCTACATTTGCGCGTGTCTCCTGATTTCGGAAGAAAGGGAGTAAGATCCCATAAATTCTATTCCGGCAGAGCGCAGTCATCTTTTTTTCATCTCCACTTCCTCTGGGGAGTCTTTAGGGAAACAATCGTGTGAGGGAGGAGAGCTCCTTTCTTATTCCTCTCCCTATTTATTTCTTTTTCCCTTGTGGCAGATAGGAAAAACCACGCTCCGATGCTCCGAAACGCTCTTCACATGCCAAACTGCCGCATTTCAAACGATCCCTTCCCGTTTTGCACCCACTGATTTACTAGAATTCCCTCCCATATATTATTTTGCATCTCTAGCATCTACGCCTTGGCTATATTGTTCCACGCTGCGTTATTTCCCTTTCCATTTCCCTGAAGCATCCATACTTGACATACACCTCTCTGCAACTTCCCAAGACTTACGTCCTACGCTAACCTCCAATACCTCTCATAAACTCCAATTCCTTCCTTCCACACTTCAATCTCTTCGATGGAATCCCCTTTCGCCGTCTTCCATTTGAATTTTTATAGGATTATTATCCGAGGAGATTTTGAGGGCTCCGAGGTTTTGTGGGCAATGACTGCGTGGGCGGGGCCGGCGGTGCTCCCCATTGGTCCGACGGGGAAATAAAATTAAAGAATTCGAATAAACACGTAGTCCTGAGGGATTATTCTTTTTCTTCGCCCCCGAGAAAGGAACAGGGGTGAGGAAAAAACAACTTGCGGGAGAAGACAATTATGTCGAATAAAAAGGTGAGGATTTCCCTTCTATACGCGATTTTCTTGGAATTCCCCTTTTTAACCTTTAAAGGATGGGGTTGTCGATGGAGGGATAATGAGGGTGGGGCTTTCTTCAGAGGGGCTTAATAAAGAACGATGGTAATCACTTGTTCGCCTTCCGGATGTTCCCTCTCTTCATCCGTAACTCTGAAAGCGATGAGAGATATTTCTGTCAGAAATAGGGAATACCTCTGGTACAGAATCAACAAGGGTACTCCTTTTCTTACTGCGTGGGTGGGGAAACTTTTCTCAGCTGTAGGCCATATGCACCAATCAGTCCCTAAAGAAACCTTTATAACGCATATTAAACCATTATTCCGCACCTGAATGGCATATTTTCTATCACACATACAATAATCACGCTGCAGATTTATCTGATTGCTAGTCGCTTGCATACTGCACGCTAATGGGTGTTATATTCAAACGAAATATCCATTACTTTTAGACATGAGTAAAAAAATTCTCATGTTCTCCTCATTGCATTTTAAACGGGAAAATTTAGCCGCCATGAAGTCGAGCCTTTTCATAAAACCTTGTTAAAATAGACGAAGTTATGTTAAATTTTATAGTTAGAATCAATACGAATACTTGACGACCAAGGCAATTGTTGAAGCCGAGAACACATATTCACTCAAAAAAACCTTAAAAAATAAGATATGTATATCTGAGGCGAATAGGAAGAAAATTGAAGTATTTTTGAAGGCGATTCTCAGTGATTCCTGCATTTCATTTCGCCGTAAATGAATCTTATGAGCAACCTTACGATCAAATGGATGTTTCTTAATCAGCCCGAACATCGAAAGGAGAGATATATAAAAAAAAAAATTGTCTACCAAAACAGAGATAGTATTGAGAAGATAATATTCTTTTCATTTCATTAATCAACAAACTTAATTGCTCAAAATTTAAAAATACGAAAGATTTCTGAATTTTGATTACACAATTATAATGGGAATTATGTTCCTTAATATATGTTAATTATTAGCAATTTTACCAGTTGTTTATCAACATAAGTCAAATAAAATTCCGTCATTCTTGAAGGGAGACTTGGCTAGATCAAGAATAAATAAATATAATCATTCGCAAGACATTATAGGAATAACTTTTCACTTGAAAGTGCTTTGCTATAGTGTATCGAGGCAGTTAGGTGCGACCTTCCATTTCGGTTTGAATCTGCATGTTAATAACTGCACGCTTTCCCTTTTTGAATTCCCTCCTCAGAGACAGCCTTGGACGAACCAGCACGAAATTCCGAGTGGCTTTAACCGTTCGACAGGCTGGCGTAGTGGGTCGAGGCGACCTAGGTGCGACGCTACTGTCTCGGGTTCGAATCCGGTCGCGGGCGCTTCCGGGATTAGAGGGCCGCCAACCCCACCGGAAGCTTTTTCTTCATCCTAACTTCGAAAAAACCGGATTCGGGCCCGTACTTTAGTGTTGCGGGTGCCTCTAGACCCGCACCCAGCCCTCGAACCCGCTTGGCGGGCGGCCAAATCGTTTATTTCTAACATGTTTCTCAAACCACTTTTTCGGCTGCAAAAATTTCGATTTCAAGTGATTTCAATTTACCACTTTCAAAAAATTGCACTGCTGGGCTCAAATTTCAGCGAAAAGAATTTAAAATTCAGGCAACCCACTATATCATTTAATTATGAGTGGGTTGGCTGTATTTTAAAAAACATTTTCACAGTTTGGGCCCAGCAGTGCAACTTTCTCAAGGGGTAAATGCAAAAAGAACAATCATTGACGTTGAATAACTTAACCCGCAAAAACGGTACAGAAAATATTGAAAATGGCAATACGTTATTTTTGAGCTAAGAAAAACTGACTAATTGCGTTGTTTAAACATACCTGCATCATTTACAAGTATATTTACAAGGGATATAAAAATAAGCACTTTTCAGTTTGCAGTTAATTCAGAATGAATAAGGAAGCTTTAGAGAAATTTTTGAAAAAGAAACACTATACTTGAAGAATGTTTGCTTTACGAAATGCAAAATGACGCAAAACGAATGAAGCAAATATTAGGCTATACAAGAAGTGAAAAATTGTGACTTGGCCGGGACTCGAACCCGGGTCTCCCACTTTCCGGGCAGGTATTCTGAATCTATTATAGAATACCTGCCCGGAAAGTGGGAGACCCGGGTTCGAGTCCCGGCCAAGTCACAATTTTTCACTTCTTGTATAGCCTTGGGTTAGTCGCACAACTTAATATGCAAAGTAAAAATTACATTCCCATCGTTTGTGAAGCAAATATTACTTCCATGGAAATAAACTTAAATATTTATTCGCGAAAGAGAGACAACAAATAAAAAATCTCAATATACAGGTGCGAAGGAATCTTTCTGAGCGTCTTATCAGCACTTTACCGCAATTATGAGCAATTCTGGTGCCTAAGTTAGTAAAATAATTGTAAACATTTTGGTTATTTACTGAATTACCCGAAACTTTCTTTTCTCTCTAACACTCATTTTCGAAAATAACTTAAAGAATCCTATTGCTGAAATCCAACGGAAATAACCACTCAGCTACGAAGATTATCCTGGTCAAAATTTTCATTTTCCTATTCAGGCAATTATATCACCACGGAAACACTTTCTTAGAATATTAACTTAAATAAATTCACTATTATACATTAATATCGTCAAAGGGTACACTTATGAAAACGTATAATAACTATAATATCACAAAACCAACTTCATGTCACAAACCAAGCCTAAAAATGAATAAATTAATAATAAGGCGATTAATTGAAGGAAAATCCTTACCTTTCCGCGAGTAAGATGGTGACCGACACATGAATCCTGCGTAGTTCAAGAACAGCATTCTTAGGAGATACCTGAAAAGTTATAAGGACGAATAGTAATAAAATCTATCAAAATAGAATAAGTTTCAGTGAATGACATTATAAAGAAGTGAGTAATGACTTTGTGAAGTCAACCATATTATATTATTTATTAAAGTATTTATATTATTTATTTTACTCCATCATAACGAAATCGGAATAAAAACACACTTAAGTTACGATTAAGGTATAAATATATTATCTAGGGTATTAATATACTATCTATACCCCTTATTCCCTACATATTTGTCCTGATTGTGATATTATCATTCGATGAAAATTTTCCAGCATGGAATGTAAATACACCGTCACCTATGCATGCTCACATGTATTTTTGGTTATTCTTAAATCTATACACGTCTCGAGTCTTCAGTTTTACATTCACCATTATTAGCTAGTACTTCCCCGGTTTTCCTCTCTTCCTCTCTGACATTCCCACTTTACACCATCACTATCGCTGTATATATATCCACTCTATCCACTAGTCTAAACAAGGGTAAATGGATAACCTTTTAATTTTGATACGTATCCAATCTTTTTTCCACATTCATTACCGTCTCTCTCTCTCCTGAACTGGTAATCCTCTTACGATTTATTCCAACTGCTTTCAGTTTACTCTTGAGCTTTTCTTGACAAATCATGTTACCATGCAACAAAATGGACTAAAGTTTATTTCTATGCGCTGTTATTTTTGTCTCTCTATTCTAATCCTTGTGTTTAATCACCAACCAAACACTCCCCACCACTCTCAAACCATGGTTACACTTATTTAATCTGAAATTCCTTTTATTGATTCCCTAATAATATCACTGTCGCCTTCTTTTCTCTCGTAAATGCTTAAGAAGATCTCTCGCATTTCAATCCACTCTTTTCTTCTTTGCCCTCAGCGCCGAACCTAATTTGCTCTAATCCGATTCTGAACATTCGCGAACTTCCCCTTTTGATTAAGGCGTCTTCTTTTCTTTCATGTTACCCGAAAGAAAAGTTTATTCAGGCTCCTTTATTTGAAACTCCGGATTTCCAAGGATCTCGCAATCATTTGATTCCTCCGCCGAGCTGTAAAGCCTCAAAAATATGAAACTCTTCGGGATTGAAATGTGAGAAATTTTATGCGTGTGCTCTGGCGTAAAACGATTTCTATTCCAGGTTATTCTGCCGTCACATCCGCAGGCGATTTGAAGGCGCTTGTTTCACCTGTTCGAAAAATCTTTCCATCTTTACAAAACGAACTCTGTGTTGTTAAGGGAGAGAATATCCCGAGGCATCCTTGTGAATCTTGTGATTTTGATAACATTTACGAGAAAGCTTTGTTTATGTTTACCGAAACGTTTTTGAGGAAGTAATCGTGAAAGCGATCGCTAAGATTGGTCAAATCTTTTTAAGATTCGGTGTAGAATGGAAAGGTTTGACGAAAGTTTTAGTCTTATGGAGAGTTTTCCCTCTTTGAAAAATATTCCTTAATGCTTCAACAGTTGAAAGTCGTTTCCTTTCTATAAATAATTACAAACTTGCTGGCATAATAACAACTTATACATCTAATAGCAAGGATGAGAAACAATTGAAAATGGATGAATTCTTACCCATCACTGTAAACAACATTATCAATGAAAGAAATGATGTTTCAGAAAGATAATTGTGGCGCATCGGCGAGATTATTATTGAAGTTTTATCTTCACCAGGGAAAACGCATCTCTAGTTCCTGCTAGCAGATGCTACAAATTTATACATCTCGGGAGTTTTATAAATTTTACAGGAAAAATTACGTCAATTTTATAGGTAACGTTTTTAACCGTATCGTTAACATAGAATTCTCGTAAAAGTTAACGACCCTTATGACTAAAAACTTTACGATGGACATGTTTGATTATTTGTCATGTTTCAATTTTACGGTACAACTGAACTCTTTCGGTATATATGATGACGAAATTTTCAATTCTCAGAATTTTGCTATTGAATATCTTAATAAATAATTTTGGCGAAGGATTATGCAGCATAAAGTATACACATTTCTAACTATATGTAAGAGGCAGAAGGGTCCGAAAGGAGACTCCCGGCAAAAGCGGGACCTATTTCCAGCCTAAATTCAGGAAATTGCACTTCTAATCCGGAAACACCACTAATGCTCATTTCTTCTTATCAGAGAGCACCATGGTTTTAACTATTCTTCTCCGGTAATTGTTATAATATCTTGAAGTGGAACCGATATAATAGCTTAGCGATTATAATACCTGGCTCAAAAGTGAAAGACATGTGTTCGAGTTCAAGTAATGTAACCACTATTCACTTCCATTTATCCTTGATTTTTTAGCCGTATGGCTATCGTGCTATGTGCAACAATTTTCCCTCAAACTACTTAAGCATTTTGTAACAATAACTACAGTCCAGATATTTGAATGTAAGACGAAAAAGTGGATCTAAGTTAAGACCTACGTAGCCAATGTTTCCTCAACGTGGCAGAGTATCCGAACCTGGTATTTTTCCGAGCATGTGAATATTGGCCATTTCGGTAGAACTCGTTCTTTTGTTTTTTTTTGTATCTTTCTCCGCTTTGCGTGCAACCACGCCTCATTCAATTCACCCCAGCCTCCATTGCACCATTCTCCAATGAAAGACCCACCCATTGTCCACATAATCCCCCCTTTCCATCATTATCTTCGCATCCCCTTTTAGAAATTGAACCGGAGGGAAGGGGTCGAAAAAATTCGATCCAGTATCTTCCCATCCAACCCCTTGTTCCTGCCTCCCCTTACATGTTGCTTCATCTGCACAAAGAAAGCTTCCGGCTTCATTCAGAGTGGACTTGGGGATCTCGATTTACTGTTATTATTATTCAAAAGTGTTGATCGTTAAGACTTAACTAACTCGAAGGAGTGGCGCGGGAGTTCGTTTCCACTTGAATTTTAATATTTTGTACGCTTGGGGTGTCGAACACGTGAGCGCCCTCCACGAGTGGCGCATCCAACTAATTTTGCGTGACTGCCGACTTTTGGAGGACGCCAATTCTTTTCGTCACTGCGAAATAAAGGGAAAAATGCAGGTTGCACTGAAATAAAGATCGGAGTCTTCAGTAAGCATTTATTCTCTGCAACATACAACCCATGAATCCATTATTAGTTCATGAAGTTTCAATTCATGCTTGGAAAGGGTGAGTTCTATCTCAGAGCCGTGCATGTAACAAATTTTATCCGAAACTGTTTTCACTAAAACCTACATACTTTTCTCCTTCCTTTTCAGATATAAAACCTTACAAAAGATTGGATATCATGCATACTAAATACCACAATATTACAGGATGGGACCGAAATACCGAAATCCGAGCATCATATATGGTATTGGACCCGATTCAATTAATTTCTGTGTTTTCGCGGTATTTTTTCGCTTTCCTTAAGCCAGCATTTCCCCGCACCGTTAAGGGGTATACGACTTTCTCTGAAAGCCCTCAGCTAAGGATTTTTCCGTACACCCCTTCTTCTGTATCCTGTAGTTTTCGGAACTTTTTACCAACTTTGTTTGCAGAAGTTACGTGTAAGAGTGTAATCTCGGTTACAGAGTGAAATAAAAAAAGATTCCATCATTTACACCAAAGTTTGTTTCCTCTGAATTGAGGATTTTTGCAACAGTGGAGTCAATCACACCAAATAAGTTAACTTCAATGTGAGAAGAAATCGACAACTGACCAGGGACCCAGTCCCAATTCGAGTATTTGTAAATTTTACTACGGAAACTTCTGGAGCTATCCTTCCTTCTCAATTACAGCCCCTAATCTAACATTAAATTGATGAAGATGATATATCAAACTCACAAATAATAACATTCATATCTCAAACGGATTAACACATTTCCTAATAATTGTTGTTGTTGTTTTTCATAACAGATCCATGAAAACGATTTAGAAGAGTATATCGCATGAACAAAGCCAATAATACAAGCGAATGAAATCAAAATACAACTGAATGAAGGCTATTCGCAGAAATGTAATCATTCTAATTAGCGAATACAACATAAGAATGAAGAGAAAACTCAAAAATTAAAAGTAAGGGCATTTACAATGATTTCAGAAGTGTCATTTCAGTAATGATCATTAAGCACCGATAAGATCACGCAAATAATTTCTCCGATTTACATTAATTCACTATTAATTAATATACTTTATTACCTCTATAATTTATGATAAATTTCATGTCAGAAATGTATGCTAAGGTAAGCTTTCTTCATTTTAATCTCGGAATTTAGAGTAGTCATTTAAACTTTATATCGTGTCCTTGTGTACTGAAGCAATGAAAACTTTGATATCAATAGAATTTCAGTCATCACCGTTTAAAGTACGATTCTTAGGCTGCAAGACTTGTCTTTGTTAATAAGGAAAACGTTTAAAATATTAAAATGCAAATAGGACGATATCTTTGAATGCACTTACTCCTTATATAACCTAAGAATTTTCTTATGCAAGATCGGAGTGAAACAGAAAAATATATTCGAGAAGAACATTTTTATCGTTAGTAGTAGTTTGGATTGATGACCTATTGCTTCCTGTTAGACTATCATCGAATAAAAAACACGTGCTTGCATTCATGTGACAACGATCTATTTTCCCTACGCTCTTGCATGTCGATCATAAATAAAGTCCCTCGGCCCATATGTCTCCCCTTCAAAATTTCCATCCCCCTTTTAAACTCCGGGGTGCCTTCTTCTTCCGGTCCCGTCTCTTTATTCCACTTCCGGCCCCAAAGGCATTCAATAGCGCGATAAATGCACTTTTACCGTCTCGAAATGAAGGTCTCATCCTCGGCCCTCACTTCCTTCTTCACTCTCTATCCTTCTCTCTATGCTATGACACTCACTTTCCGAATCCCTGACTGATGATTCCCGTGTCGTACTTCCGTCTCCATTCCAAGATTACTTCGATTTTATTTAAATTTCAAAATCAATGCGATGTGGTCGTGATCGTTTTCCTATACAGTTTGTGTAATTTTGTTTTTCTTCATCTGCATCTACATATGTACTCTGCAAGCCACCTTTCGGCAGTGTTCATGTATCATGAAACTACTTTTCTGATCGATTACTTTCGTGTATCGTTTTCGGAAAAATGAAATCTCGAACCGACTGGTTTTAGCATTTATTTCTCTTATGTTCTTCGCAGGAATTTAGAACGGCCTCTATAACTATGAGGACGCATAATATCGGCTATATATTCTACGGACGTATTCTGAATTTATTAATAAAATGAATCTTTGATTGATCCTTCTTTCTTCTAAAGATTCCCATCCTGCCTCCTGAAGCATCCGAGTAACGCTCACCGACTTGTCAATAGAAATTCTTTACAAAACGTATCGTATTTCATATTTTCTAATTCGAGAATAGAACACTTTTAAGCAGGATTTTATAAATTCCATGCATATTTGAGGTGAGGCCAAACTAGCGCGAAGTAACATCTCTCGCGGACATTCACTCCTACCGAATATTCTTTTGACAAAGAAGACTATCTTAATGCTAATACTACTGCCCTTCTTCAACGTGATGATGATAATGCTAGGCTTCAAAACCATTCTGTTAGTTCTTTAATCGTGGTGTTGCATAAATAAATCCATCTTTACATGTTTCTAGAGTGGTTCTCCACCATCCTATCCCCTTACCATATCGACACCCCATACCCTTAACCTCTTACCCTTAACCTCTGTGCATTTCTCCCCATCATCCAACTTCCTCAAAAGTCATCGCTTTAGAGAGGATCAGGGGCTCCGCAGGGGTTAAGAGGCGCATCTTGCAATAAAGAGGGTAACAGAGTGACATATCATATCTCTCCCGTCCACGTGCACTTCCTCCCCCTGCCCTATGATGACGACGGCACATAAGTCCCCCGCCGTGCGATGCCTTCGCGAAAGAGAGCATCCCCCCATTTCGGGTGTACGTGGGCCCACACTTTTGAAAACCTTGTTACGTTGCTGTGGAGACGTCAATTGATGACCTCCGCCTACGTGTTGTGACGCTTATCCCCTCATGATTGCTCACCGCCTGCTCTTATTGCGGGAGACATCGACACCAAGGGATGGATCGCATTCTTATTCACTGCCTTCCCTAAACTGGAAAAGACGCACTCGAAAACGTCGATAAACTGCAGAAATTGGATGAAGATAAATCGCAGTTTGACTCGTTTTTCAAGCAGAATGACAAGTAGAAATGGAAAATACCTTTTCTTGTGAGTTTACGAGATGAATAGAGATAGTAAGTTATTCCTTAAAAGCAGATTCATTCAGTTTGATTGGCTAGGATGTAAGAAATATCATCAACTTCGCCAGGATGTTATACAACATCTCTTCTTCACAAGTTGCTCTTTATTTTCCAGTAATATTTACACCGACTGATTAAGCTAACGAGCACATACGAGTATAAACAGCACATGATCGAATACTTGAAAATCTCATTAAAATTATGCACTCAGGAAAAAATGCTCGGAACAAGAATTTTCATGGGTGATAATAGACAATTTTCTAGGATCAAGAGTTCATTTATAAACTTTCATGTAGAAAATTCATGGAGCAGTTGAACCCTTGAGACAATAGAAAGGCCATCATCTTTCTTGTTGGTTTCACTCTTTATATTCAATAATTTTAATATATTAAAATCTCATGCTCCTTAAATGCCCTATTATATTCTTCATTCCGGGAAAGCTAATATGGAGAAAATTCTAGGTTTACACCACGATGAAAAGTAATTGAGAAGCTAAGGTATGAAGTATATAATAATCAGTCACACATTCATTATATACTCTGAGAAGGAATATCCTTTCTAGAATTTTCTGAGAAGTGAAATTAACTGAAGAGAGGGAAATCGGATTCAAGTTTCAAATAATATTCGTTACGGTTTTTCTTGGTAGGCTTTCGCGGCGATTATTTGATGTTCTTGGCATTTTTAGGGCATCACCGACAAAATTTTGTCGCAAAAAATGCAAAGAGCATCATTAGTTATGGATTCATCGTGTATCGAGTAGAGGAATAACTGAAGAAAAGATTAGGAACTAGGGAGTAGCTTTATTGAATATAGAACTATTGGACGCAAACATAAATCAAAATAGCACGAAATTTGTAACAGGAGTACGTTTACACAACGTTTATAAGCGCTCAGATCAACAATATTTGAACTATAATTATATTTCATATGGTACGCTCAAAGCCTACTCTACTTATTCCACTTCCATATTATAACATTTATGGATGCAAGGGACGGATAGATATACCTAAGTCTGAATTCATATGTCAGTGAATGATGATAAAAGTGAGCTTACGTATTTTGGACAAGCCACTACCACATAATTCGAAGTTTCCCATTTGAAATCTAAATTGTAACTATTTTGAAAATAATTCTATAAAAGAGGTTATTTGAATGAAAAATCCACCGTCCTTAGCGAAAAGATCTATTGAAGAGGCAGCCCTGCTGCTGAAGAAGATAACTCGGAAACCACTTCGCAAACAATGCAGTGCAGTGCAGAAGATAATCAGGTAGGGATAGTATCAATGAAAATGCAAAACTATATTGATTTTAAGCAAAATAAAATGAATTTAGTTTAAATATAAGTTTATTGTGCTACATAGTTAATGGATGATAGAATTGTAATCGTAGTTTATATATAATTATGCTTTATAATATACAATTTTTGTTAAACATATACAATGTAATGAAATTAAATGAAATATAGATTTGAAAATTAGCTGTCCTGTATATCGTATGCTCGTGTATTTCGTTGGGCCAAGAAATTTAATTATAATTATTTTCAGCTTTTATATGAAGTTCATTCAAGCTTTGGAAGCCATTTATTAAGAAACCAATATTTTTTAATTCTGCAAACTTTTAAAGCTGGTTTGGGTTTATTATGATACATCGTTTTGACCACATGCAATATAAAATATAACTTATGTGTCCTTAATTTTTAAAGATAAGTAAAGTATTTATGATAGGATTCTTCCGTATGCGCTTTTCTTTAGAATGTATCCACCGCGTTAAGCGGGAGCTTACAGCACTAAATAATGCAATAAGGGGAGCGAATCGTAAGGTACCCTTTCCTATATAGCACCCCTTAAACAAGGAGTCAAGACCTTCCCAGGATAACATTTATTTAATAATTCTTACGGAACAAGAAGATGAACAATCATAAATATCATTTATGCATCTTATCGAAAACACACTCGTCAAATCGCTTCTTCGCTTGCCGTAAAAGCGATCCCTTAAGTCGTGTCCCACGCCCCGACGGGCAATACACACACGCGGAGTTGCATTTTAACAAATTATCTAGCATCCACGCGCCGCTCCATTCAAATGTTAATGAGCGCACTTAAAACGATGCCCCCATGAAATCTCGCTCTCCATTTGAATATCTCCCTTTTAAAAAGCGCGCATATGCGAATGATTGATAGCAGTCCGGACACGCTCTGACACTTTCGCAAGAGAGACAGCCATTATGGACGGATGCCATTGTTAACGATTCTCTTCGCATGCCCACGCTTTGCCCACCCTTCCTCTGCGCTACATGATCGCTTTTCGCCGCCTGTCAACACGCTTTCACTTAGCTGCTCTTTTAGCGGCCCTGCAGATCATTGCGCTTACCAATGTAATAGTCAGGTATATGACGACACGTTTACACGTATACCACCGTTTACGGTAAATATCCCATCCATGTATTATTCAATCAAAGTTTTAGTCTCGACGAAAGATTATTAGGCATTACCACGTAAGCAGAGGTAGATAAACGATTGAATTCCGCCGTTTATGGTTAATATCTTATTCATGTATTCGTATGATCTGAAATATTCTATTAAAAATATACAATCGTACGCTCGGTAAGCATCGTCCATGTTATAACGATAGGTTGTAAGCCCCTAAACATCTACCATGATATTACATATGACCAGGGTGGATATATCGACAAGAAAATTTGTTACATTTCGGTTACTTGGTAACTTGAATGGGCTATATTTAAATATTTTCTAAGAAGAGTGACTTTGATAATAGAAATTTCCATGCTTCCCTAATTACAAGTATTATATGATGATTTTATTTTAAAGCTAGTTTTACTTCGTAAAAGGAAAACAAATAGAGGTTAACAAGGCGAGCATCCGTCATAATTTGTCGGAGGAAAATCCATATGCCTTATTACGATACAAATAATTTGATAGTAAACAGAGATGCCAAGTTAATTTTGAAAATGTCACTAAATGCACCCCGAGAAGTAACTAAAGAAATACCAAGCTTTGAAAAAAAATTGTCTAAAAGTTGTTAAATAATAAGATACCTTGCATTCGATTTTATGAACAGATATAATCCCGAAATTAGGTAAAGAAATGATTCATTTGAATATTAAGACTAAACTAAAGGTTATGTTGATTCAATTTTAGAATGAGACAAGCATGTTCTGTTAAGAGAATGTAGAGGATGATCAACGTAATGTAACATGCTCCATAGATTGAGAAATGTCGCTAAAAGAAGGAAATATCCTTAGAAATAGTAATTAGAATAGAAATAGTGACAGAATCGCTAAATTGGCAACTATGGTAGCAACCTGCTTTTCTATGCAAAGTGTTTTTGTCAATACTTCGTACGATTTTAATGGAATAAAAAGACTTTGGCGAATAAATTTCAAAATTAACCATGAGTAAACCAATATGGCATTTAAAGTGGCAGTCAAACAAGATAGAATGACATAGAAAAATCTCTGCTTTCAAAAATCAGTTTAAAAAGAATGAGAAGAAGAAACTGGTTTTACGAGTTAGAATAAAGATATGAAAATTTTAAAATTTCACTGCAAAAATAACGGAAAGTAACTCGCTTCTATGTACGTTGTATTATTTTCCACTATACAGCTCGTAATTTTCTTATCTCTCTCTTTCATTCCTCAACCTTCTAAACACCTAAAATTCTTTATGTTTTAGAATATATTACATTCTAATTCAAATGAACCCTCTCAGGTATTAATTATAGAAAGAGAAAAAAACAACAAGCCAATAGCAGTGTACTCTCACCTTTCCATGCCTTTTACATTTGGAAAGTAGAAAATTCGGACTTCGACTGCCATTCATCATCTAAAACTCTTCGTTACAGTAATTAAAATATATATGAAACAAGAATGCAATAATTATTTTTTATATCTCAGCCATTCGTTTAATGTAGTTTCAGATATCTTAAAAACATACTTTCTTAAAAGCAACGTTCTTGAGGGAAATCATGCTTACTAGGATAGAATCAAATAAAGTGGTTAAGGGATAAATTGGTGAACAAATATTTACATTGAATAGCTCATATAAAAGAATATAGCTTTTCCTGCACATCTAGTCTTTCCAGATGCTCATAAAGCCCACGAAAGGTTTCGAGAACCTGGGTTAGATAATGTCACGTGCGACAACCAATACCAATGGCGAGCTTTCCCGGGTATGTAGGCCACACGCGCAACACTTCTGAGATTTGGGTTGCATAACGTTCGGGATTGGCTTCAATACTAATTTGATAATAAATAAAGCTTTATTCATGTTCGTCCGTAAGTTAACTGATAAAATTGCATAAAAAGTTTTAATTTGTCATACCAATCTTTTACAGCATAAATAGAACCTCCTTCCAAATTCGATAGAATCATTTTATAAGACTTGTAACTCTCTAATGATCCAAGCGAAAAACGAAGTTTCTTCTTGGTAGGGAAACTTCGGTAATCGGAAAAATAAATTAATAAGTTAATTCTACAATGAAAGACCGTGTCTTCATTAATCCATAAAAATCCACATAACTTTCTTTCTACTACCTCTGGAAATTCTTAGCTGGGACAGTTGGGTGGCAAAACTTAGGTGGAGATTCTCCATTGGAAAGTAATTACCTTAAAGTGTTCTACAATACTTTCTAGAATACGCATTGAATTTTTCTCGTATTATAAAATATAGAGATTTTATGCTATCCTTTTCTAGTAAAATTAGAAGTCTACTGGCCTCACTTTTTGGAATATCGTAATTCCTGATTTCCAGAGGAGAACCATACTTATCAAAGCCAAAAGTTGGGAGTAAAGTTATTGTAATAGACATTGCATCTCTGTAACCTCTTTCTTTTAAATGAGAGTGAATCTAAACTATTAACGTTTTCCCAATGTTTGAATTCATTATTTCATATTGATATGTCGTTAATGATCGAAACTGTTCCATAAGTAAATGCATATTTATGAAATATTCTGGTCTACAATGCCTATGGTTATGAAGTCTTAGGTATTCATTCAAAGCATCTTGCAAGACTTAACTTATGGGAGTAAATCCTGGAAGTTGCACGACGCAACATGAAAAGCTATCGGTCCCCCAAGGATGTGAGGAGGAAAAGAAAACGACCAAAGGAAAGATTAAACAAACAGATTAAAAAATAAGCTATAATCGGAGAGAATAATCACGGATTCCTATCTGTGATATATAATTGATAACGGTTGATAATTAGTAGTCCTGTTGAAAATTATATTAACAAGATAGATATGATATCGGGATATGGAAAATTTTTCCATCGGATGTTGCTTTATATAGGAGTGAAATCTGGATTTTAGGTATATTATTTTATGGAGTCTTACAGATATGGTTTTAAACATTTAGGTGAGAAAAGGAATAAAGAATCTAGTTAACATATAAGAAGGCAAAAGAGCGCTGAAAAGAAGATTATGGTGGCATTTTACTAAAAGAGATCTGATATTTTCTAGGAAGTTTATCAATGGTTGATTGTTGGAGTGAAAAAATCGGAGGAATAATATGGTAGATGAAAACACTGAGAACGAATAACAGATAACTTATATTTTAACTCTAACTGTTTGTCCAAAAGCAAAATCATTGGAAGAAAAATTGAGTAAAATTAAAACCAAAACATTTGTTAGCATCAAGAATATGGATGATAAATTCCAAGCAAAAGTAGCGGTGGACAAACAACAAGACAAAGTGGAGAATTCTGTATCTGTATCGTGGTTAGTGAGATTAAGCAATCAAAGTAGAAGAAGGGGAATAAATATAGCTCAAGTAAAGGAGCCAGTCCACCAGAAAAAGTTGTCGACATCAAATAATGCAATACCGGATGTAAGAATCGGTTCAGAGAAAACTATACATCTAGCGACCTTTTTCTACGCTCCAATGTGGAAATGGTCCAAAAGCGAAGAAAAGAAAGTGATAACCAATGAGTAATTGGCGCTACAGAAGATCGGTGAGAATAAAATAGAGGAAACTAATAGCTAACAAATATGTCATTTGCAGGGTGAATTCATAGAGATAATTACAAAAACCATTGGAAAAAAGAAAAGAAAATTGATACGACATACTTAGATGCCTCCACGATAGCCTCCCAAAGAGAATAGTGGAAGGAATAAGAGGTTCGAAAAAGTTACCTATAGCTGGAAAACGCAGAATATTTATCCTTCTTGAGAGTGGTAGCATAGAATAGTATCTAGTAATCCCTAGAAGGTCGGAAATTCGCGCTTTACTTTCTTCATTCGGGGAATTGGTCACAACGTGTTCGGTTATAACGTATTCGGTTATCGGAGAATTTTTCAAATCTCTTGTTCATTAACATCCGAGTTCCGATTTCTTTACTTTCACTTGAAAGAAAAATTAAAGAAAGAAGTTATAGAGAATATAGAATTGATTGTGCATTGAAATACAGACTGCATTAAGAGAAACAAGTGACAGTCGGTATTCAAGGTAGACTTTTAGGGAACGAATGGAATTGGTTGGAGATAGGATAGCTGCAGTAAGCCTAGCCTCTGATTCATAACTCACATTAATAATAGTTCTTTTATTTATCTCTTCAGCAGTTCCTCTCCAAAAAAAGTGATCACTTTGATTACGTAATTCTATTGGGATGGCGTAGCCCACCTTTTTCCTCATTTCTTTTACGCATTTCAATTCTTTTATCTCATTCTGCACGCGACCTGAACATCCGCCACATTCTTCCATAACCACGCCCTAAGGAAGCCCTTGTCCACGATTCATCTTATAAGTCAATTCCTTCCATTTAACCTCTTCACTTCCACGGCGGTTGCGTCCCTAATGTTCCGTGTCACCTTTTGTCCCGCTCTCTCTCCGTTTCTGCAGGCAAATCTCCCCTACGTCATCTCCCGCCTATATTTACAGCTCTTTCGATGGCCCATTAAGCGTCGTTAGAGACTCGCCCGTCCGTGTCTCTGGAATAAAGGGATTTCGGAATCTCCAGGGGCAACCGCTCTTTCCACTTTCTTGCAGACGACGTGCATGAACGCGGTGCAAACACGCACGGACGACGCCTCGATGGTTTGGAAATTGCACGCGTAAGGGCGCCACCTGCGACCCCGCCCTCTTCCGGCGCCATTTGACTCGTTTCGACAGCTTACTTCCGCCGCACGCTTTTGGGATCTATTGCAGGGAAATCTGAGGAGGATTTATGGGCGAGATTCTTCTTGATAGCAGATAACTTAGGAAGACAAAGATTTTGAGGAGTGAAGGAAAGGTAATCTCAGCAATTCCTTTTCCATCCGTGTGGAAGCGAACGAAATGTAGGCATATAATTAATGAATCCTTCATGGAGAACGATAAAACGAAGTCGCATTTTATTGTTTATTATAATTTTATCATTAATCATCGCGACCCACAATAATTATTTTTATAATTAGCTGTTAGATAACTAATTAAATTGAGATATCTATCTTACAAAAACTTTAACTCGAATGTAAAATTAATAATTGTCATCAGGAGAATTAATTCATAAAAAGTAACATTAGAAAGCTATGTGCATTATCCGTGGCTTCTTGTATATTAATAAAAACATAAATGCCTTCCACCCCCTTTCATCCTTAACCAAGGTTATAAAAAGACTTTTTAGCAATTAAACAATAATATTAGATCTATAATATTATGTTATGAATTTTCATGTCATTAAATGTACTTTCTTAGATCTATAGAATAAAACCAAACAATTAATACGATTATGCAATATATGTTTGAATAAGTTAATCATATACAGACGGAATAGAGATAATTTTACAGGAATCTTATTAAGATACTTTTTGTCTTCCAAAGGATATTCACGTTTACAATAAAATCTATAATTTGACATTATTCTGGGGAAAATAAATTCATACGAATAAAATAGAAATAATAAATGTAGTTACCATAAGATGAAAAATTAAATCAGTTTTAAGAGAATAACACTAGGCAAACGTAACGGCAGATTTAAACATCTCAGAGAAATCTAGATCACCTGGATGTTATATTAGAATTTTAGAAACAGCTTTAATTTCCCCTTGGTTGCGGAACTATTTCTCAGAATTTTAGTCAATATGTTCTAAAGAGTGGTCCTGCTTGCGAGGCTAGATGCAGTGGAGATATGAGCTAAATGAAGATTCAGTGGATAAGAATTGAGCAGGATATAGGAAAATCTCCACGGAGAAGATCTTTCGGAAAATTTTTAATCAACTGTTTCCAAGAACTCATTATTAAAACCCCACAATTTAATTTCCATCCTGTTCGACAACTTCCTCTCGGAGAAACTCAGTTAAGTCGCCCGCTTTTAATCGAGGCGACGTTCGCCGGAAACTTTTTCACAAGTTCATCCGCACACCTTGTTTGAGCGATCCCGTCCCCGAGGCCACATAATTAAAAAGGATCGCAAAAATAAAACGATCGGATTTTTTCAATCCCATTATTAATTTAACGGCGCCGAGAGCGTAAACACTCCCAGCATGCATCACACCAACCCTTCAAGTCATTCGTTAATGCGCCGCCATGTCTCCGTAAATAAACACGACATCTTCTGAAGGCACGCGAGCGAGTAATAAAGGAGGCGAGACGGGAAAAAGACGCCATGATGCAATCTCGTACTTTGCGAGATCCCGCGACGAGACCGTCCTCTCGTGGGATTTCCGAGAACGAGTTTTGTCAAACGGCGAAGTAATCAGGGTCCGTTTGAAATGAAGTAGGTAAGGGGAAGGTGGAGACGGGTCATCGAGTCATTTGCAGTGCTCGGGATGAGCTCCTCTTGACCTCTATGTTTGCCCGGCTGGTCAGCGGAGCGGCAGCTCCCCCATTGGGAGGCTCAAAGCAGTCACGACATCAGCGAAAGAAGAGCTCGCTTTTTAATTGAGCTCTCGAAACGATGCGAGAGAGGAATATTCCCAACGTGCCTTATTTCCATTCCTACGAATTTCATTCAAAGCAGACTCCATGTTATTATATGTACGTGTTCTAATAAGAAAACGTGCAGCTTCCAAACTTGAACCTTGGTTTCTGAGGAGGGACTCGGGTAATTAGACAAACGAACTGCACCTAATAAGAAACAGACGTGAAAAATCGAGCTGACTGAGACTTGAGCACAGAATCCCCACTATCCGAGAGAAATGAGCTACTTTTGATAATTAACAAGGAGAAGTAACTTTCATTATACCATCCAGAGTCATAATGGTGAGATTTATTTTGGTTGGATTTAGTTTAATTTAGTTTAAGTAATATCGCGCTTCAAAATTCCGCGATGCGAAACTACTATATTTACCCAAGGTTCTAGAGGTTTCAGGTGTTGGATAGTGATTTAGTTCCGGAAGAAGAAAGAAATATTTCTAAATCTGCACGCTATTTAATCAATGCTTTCTTCTCTTAATCGATGTAAACTATGGAGCAAAATGAAAATAGAGCTTAAAGTAGGATTTTAAACGAGGGAAAAGAAAAAAGTCACGGTGAAGAATGAGTCCTATTAAAAAGAAACGTTTGCTGAGCCTCATACAACGCATTTCGAGTGACATCACATACTTAAAGTAATTACTGATAATCGGGCACTAAAATGTGAAGTGACGCTCGAGCACTGTAGCTAAACTTAAATTTCCTTAAACTCTCAATAGAAAAGGAGTAGAAACTGAAAGGGCATGAACTATATTGCAATTGCACACACACTGTACTAACTTCATTACATAATATTCAATTAAACCAAAAGTACAAGGTAATATTATAAGAGATACATATTCTTTACTTTATAACTTTTTATTTATAACTTGTAGCATAATTTTGCCTTATTATAAGTTTCAAAATTTATTTCTTTTTTTATTTTCGACGCAGAGAATATGCTGACATACTACGATATATGAAAAACAAAAAAAAATATTTCCACTCGGAGAAAACATTTATTCGACTTCCTTCATTATTTACGTACGTAGAACCACAATAGGTTAGACTTAAAATGGTGTCTTACTTGCTTTACCATAATGAGTATTCTCGGAAGTTAAAATTCCTCCAATGTCTACTCTCTAGAGTAGTAGAAAGAAAATTAAAACCCCTATAGTATATTTCACGCAAGAATGGGAGTGAATATGATGCATACATTGCGATTTTTTGAAATTTCGAAGTAAACTATTATTTACTAACTAGTTGCCCCGTGCGAAACTTTCGCAGACGACACTGATACTCAATTTCCCACCCAAATACACTTCAACAAACACTAATCGTTACAAACAAATACACAAAAACTAAAACATACCTAAAAATACTCACCTTCATATTCTTTATCAGCGTCTGTTTCGATATACCTCGTTAGTAGCGATAGATATCGCTATCTACACATCCAGTAACGATACTGAATGGCCAAATAAAAAGTCTTGCGTTTTCTAACGCCTTACCACATGAACCCAAACAAAATCCCTATTATATTAGAGAACGTGAGAGTATAAATGTTATCGAATGTTTTAAAAATTTTCTTATAGTAGTATAATCACGAATGGTGCGCGTCATCACTATAACGATATATGTATCTTATCCTACACCGAATACCTCAATTCACTCAATGCATTTATGACTAAATGAATTATGGTAAAGATACAAAATATCACTGCCAGCTTTACCTAAATCTGTCGTTATAAAAACCACTTCCTTTCATACCGGCAATGAAGTGTCACTTAAATAATCAAGATAAAAGAACGAAACATACCTTCTGCATCCACGTTATTTATTTATTTTCTATGTTCTTCTCTTCATACATGAAATACAAAAATAACTACTACTCGTCTGCAGTGATCTAATCTGGGAGAGGAGAGCTAGAGGGGAAGCTAAATGTCACACTTTCATACGAATACATTGTGTTACATTGTCAAAGCGCATAGCATTCTCCCCGCATTGAAAGTCTCTAACATCGTTAATGTGGCAAAATAATACATTTTCGTGCTTCGGAGATAGCGATTGGGAATAAAAGCTTGGGCTTTCGTTAAGCTTGTACTACATGCTGGTGAGTTTTCTGAAATCGCAGGACATCCTTTTCTTCACTCAGAAATATGATTAAATGTTGAATATTATCTATTCAATGAGTGAAATATAAACAATAAAAATCATTTGATATCAGGTTTAGATATATAGAAAATTTGCAACATACGAAACCGGGAAGTAATATGATGCAAAATTATTCAAACATACCACATGATAAAACCGTGACGCAAACTTTCATATTCGGCAATGTTCATGTTTCTTTGGCTGTCGTTCTGCTCCCGCAAGATGCAATGTGGCTTGCTTATTCAACTGTTATGGTTGCGTACGACGTCGAAGTTTTCGTTCATGGAGACTGTAATGTTAATTGCGAATCATTTTATGCCCGAGAATAGATGCATTATCCGATTTAAAAATTTGTTTACACTCGTCACTAAGTAAACAAATTGAATCTGTATATAGCAACCCGGGCCTTTTTTCGTCCAGTAAAAAATGGGATGATTAAAATATTATTTCAATTTGTTTAACAAATGGTGCATTTTTGATTTGTCTGACTATTTTTCGCAGGAACCTGACAACTTTTGCCATCAAACGGTCATTCATTTATATATATTGATGGAGTAATAAGGGAGAAAAGTCCCGATCACCAAAAAAGCATGTTTTAAAATAATATATAGATAGATTCATGTGGCACAAAAGTAGCTTAGGGGCATGCCATTTGAGCTGAGAATTACTTGCATTGCCTCGATCTTTCTAATAAACTCGTGTGGAAACAAGACTGAGCTGATTCCGTTGAGAACTGAGATTAATTACTCGGAGGAGAGCATCAAGATAATCCCGGTTGAAAGCTTTGTTGGTTAAGAGAGCATCTTAAGATTAATTAGCATTGGAATCTGCTAATGGATGAGAGTGATTCGACTGGAAATTTTGTCGCGCGGTGCTTCTTTCTTAACAACTCATTACGGAAAATTAACTTCCCGTAAGGAAGAGGTAAATGAAATACAGAAAATGAGGGAAGAGCCGGAATAATGGGATTTAAGGATTTCTTAAATTATACGAAAAGATTTCAGGGATCTAACCCAAGTTTCATTTTTCATTATGCAGGATTTACTTCATTCTCTATGAAATTAATCGTAAATATTTTTACATTTACTCATTTAAAGACATTAATTTAGTTTTAAATTAATCGAAAGATATTATAGTCGGCTCATATCTTTAATAATTTTCCTTTCATCATAGCTGACTCTAAGGTTGGTATTGGCTACATCTATTCACTTAATATTATTTCGTTCTTTGTAGATTTATAGATTAACAAATGTAAATCACAAATAATTAAATGTTGCAAATTATATCTGTAAATTTATCAGCCCAAGGGCTGATTGGATCCTCGTCTCCACCATCATTAGATTCAAAAATCTTTGCACAATCGACAGGGTAAGTTGTGAAGGTAGTAAATTACTCATAAATACATTTTAAACAATATACGCTTCATATCTGTTGGTCAGAGAAGTCATCAACTCTAAGACTGTTGTATCCTCATCTCCGCCACCATTACCTCTTCAGAGAAATAAAGCTTACTTTTCTAGATGAGGACTAGCTATTTTTAAATAGCTTTTCTCACATAGCTATAGTGATATCAGTCAGTTCATGTTAATGGAGCATGAAGATGTTATGAGAAACGCTTTACATTACCGACTTCTTTATAATACCTATTAATGATCGCCGAGTGGATATTGGTTAATGAGTAAGGCGCGTCCTCTCGGGATGTAAATCACTCTCGAAGCAGACAAGAGGATGAAAATATGATAGGCATACGTTTAGATTTCCGGGATTGGTTGAGGATAAATATGAGAACACCATTATCAGTGTAGTCGGTGAAAAGTAGGACTGTTCAATTTTCCACGTAAACAGATGACTAAGTATTCAGAACTTCAAAATGTAATATCCAAATATATCATCAAAGGAGAGTATAGAACGTGATAAAGAGTTCCTCAAGAAAACACCTCAAAGTAAAAACATGAGCATGAAAAAGGGAGTGGAAGATCCGGGTTAAAATTTCCGGTATCGTCAGACTCTTCCCATACCACTTTTCCTTTGGTGCATATCTTGAAATACACTGGAACTGAACGAAGAGCGGTGGTCGACAAACTTTTAAAACAGAGAAGTCTATCATTTTTTCAACGAAATGTAAATTTTTTAGGAATTCATATATTAAAAAATATTTTTGAAAAGAAATTGTTAAAATAATATTGGTTGCATCATAGCTTATTCTTATAAAGGAAAATCACAAAGGTTGTATTTTCCACTGTTTTTTATTCAAGACGACCGGTTTCGACCATTACGATCGTCATCAGACAAAGGCTATAACGAAACTGAGGGAATTTATAAATTCTGAATGGAAAATACCACCTTTGCTTGTGAATTAAGATGACGTTCCACAAAGTTCGGCCGATAAGTCATGATTTTATTATTAAGGCAAGTTTAAATTAGCAAAAATTATGAAAAAATCTGTTTAAATTTGCTTTAAAAAGCTAACAGGTTACGTTTTCTAATAAATTTTACTTGCCCTCTGCTTGCAATCGGCCCTTATAATTAACGGAGAAATTGCGATTTGGCGTAAGAAATTGTAGTTTCGAATGAATTTACCTCTTGTATACCCCACATTAGTTACATTTACGTACATACTTTTCGTTTAATATCCAATTTTATCTTAAACATTAGCTGTTTTGCTGACCCTTTTTGCATTCAAAGTATTTTGCATAGGTGTCGCCAGGTTTTTAATAACTTTATAACTTTTTGGTATTTGAGGGAGCCTACAAAATATTAAAGTATGTAAGGAATTTAATTCAAATGATAATATCTTACACCAAATTGATCGTTTATTTGACGAGGATGAGCCAGGGACCGTTTCTCTTTCACCTAAATTAATTAGATTTAAGATTACACGTGCTAAAAATATATGTGTAAAATAAAGATTTGAGTGTGGAAAAAATCTTAACATCTTAAATTTGAGGAAGAATAGATCTATTAATGATAATAATGATAATAAAATACTATTCAATGCATTAGTAATTATGTCAAACTCAGCCGTGTAAAGTTTCAAAAATTCACGATTAATATCCCATATTATTAAAAAGGTGTGTATTTTGTCCCTGAATATAAATTACCCACGTCACAACAGTATTACAGCATACCCTACATTGAGAGAGACACCTATATATAGTTGGTCAGAAGAATTACGCACAAAATCTATCATCCGATGGACCAGTCGATCACAACGAGTGGTACAGATTTCATCTCTTTGGTGTCCTCGGGGAATTCGGGGATAGAATAAAAATGAACTCTTTTAAATCTGCATAGCCGTGGTATCACCCTCGGAAAAAAAGCACAGCAGCCAACGGGGCGATACTCCTCAGGCACCAATCATTTTCGGACAAATACATGCCCTCCACTGACAATTGCCATCGATATGAAAGAGGCTCCATAAGGGGCTATCGAATTGGATTAACTGTACCGTGAAATAGCTGAATGGGGATTGTATTGAAGAGGACTGTATGGGGATATATAAAGAGAATATCGTTACTAAGAAAGGGAAGTAATGGAAAGAATGAAACAAAGGAACTTAAGTGAGAAGGGGAGTTTGATCATTCGATTTAGAGGATACTTAGTCTCTCATACGCATTGATTGCTCGATTAGATATGGTATTCATTGTTAATTTCTGTGAAATGAGTTATAAAAAAATGTGACCGAGGATAAGAATGAAGAGGATTCCATGGAATGAATCATAAAAAACTATTGATGTTAATATCAACATCATTATTATGATTTATGTGACAATAGAACCAAAAGTGATAGCGTGTGGTTGAGACGTGGAAGATGACTGATATTTCTGAAAAAAACTAGCAATATACATTTCGCACTCTCTGGTATTAAGTTAACGCACAGGAAGATGAGACTAAAAAGCATTAATCGGCTTATAATACATCATAACAACGCAAAACACTTATGAAAAACTCCTAATTTTTATAATCTATTCCTGGATAAAATAATACCATAAATAAATACCATTTCGCCTACACTTTGGCCGATATCCAGTCATGCCCCAATATCATATTCACGCTTATATGAATAAAGATGAATATTTACATATTCATATAAAGTGGCCTGAGAACTCTACCCGGAATTCGTCCCGAATTAGAAGGAAAACCCATCGAAAATCTCTCTGGTAGCATCGACCACACTGACTGGACTGAACTGAGTGGCATAAAATTTAAGAAACACAACCAATAAGCGAAAACACATAGTTCTGCACAAAAATATTTTAGAAATTTGATGATACTACAGATGATGATGAAAAGAACTTAAAGAATATACTATATAAAAGAAAATATAGTAACAGGATACCCAGACCTTTTTGATAGTATCTAAGCAAGTTGGAATATCGTTTATGCTACCATATTTTGACGACGGGACATTTTTCATTTGGTATTTGGTACAGGATAGAAGAAAAAATCTTTTATTTATTTTCTTATGAGTCCTACTAATTGCTGTGAGAATAAGAAAGCCACTGGGTCATGAGATGCTAAGCAATGGTATTCATTTTTTCATTTATTTAGTCACCTCTTATTTTGAATGCTTTTAAAATTGTTACTAGCATGATCATTGTCATTCCTGTTAGCATTTTAGAAAAAGAAAGCAAGAGCAAACTACTTCACTCCTTATTATGCATTGTTATCTCTCCTTCTTCAAAGCTTTGGGCGTGTAATATTGGAGAAAATGAGGTTCAGTCAGCCTTTGTGCTGATGACTTTGCAAGAGTCGCGCTTTAAGGATGTGCATGACCCGTTCTCGTCAATGACGAGTCAATCCATCGCAAAAATTCAGAATCAGTGGATAATAGGATGGATCGGAGATTAACATTAAGTTATGTTGTTGCCATGCTGTTAAAAACCCTCGGCTAGGAACCATGAGCTTTCCTCACCTACCCCTTATACTATCTCAACGTTTGTGCGTTTCGGGGCATCCTAAGAGTGCGATCACCGTATACACCTGATCACTGCATGTAGAAATTTAAATTATCGAGAGCTCAATTTTATTTCGATCGCAAGCTACTAATGGAAACTTTAAACGATGAATCCTTACACTAATTTAATGTTTTTAAACCATCAAGGAGGAATTCCATAAATTAGAGCTGGAAATTTCTTATAGTAGAAAAATAATCTGCAGCCGTTTTTATATGTCATCATCATTCATTAAAACGTAATAAGAATGAGCATTCGATGATTCTGATGCAATGAGAATAAAAAGGAAGTGAATCAAAAATATTGAGGATGTGTTTCCAGGAAGCAAATGCGGAAAAGACTTATCAAATGGAAGAAGGATGCGAGAAAAGATGAAGTGGACCGAGATAAGATTTCCTTTTATTTTCAGAAACATCGTTCCGCGTTAACGCTCGAGGTGGGAACCCATCGGAGTAAGAAATTTTGGATTGTAAGAGAAGGTAGGTTAGGAGGAAAATGAAAAAACCGAAGGCATTGATAATAAGTGATTTCTCTTATTCGAATTCGGCCGTGCGAGTTCACTCCAACATTTCGGATAATTGGAGAATTTCCATGAAAAGAACGGAAAATTAGGTACTTTTCTCATCCGCTCGGTATTAAATACTTCGCAATAGCTTTGCTCACGGTGGGTGCCGTTTAAATTCCTGAAGTGAAATCAACTGTAGGATCTAAGCATTGAAATTATTTAAATGAGCCTTCTGAGGCGCAAAAGTTGTTTTCCTTGTTCTCATCTTACATTTATAAAAGCTATTCATGGGCATCATTTTAATCTGAGGAGGTAAATATTTTTCTATGATAAGTAGCATTATCATAAGACTGCATTAAACTTGATTCTTTCATTTTTTGGTACTGCCGTTTTCCGCGCTACAATTATTTCATTTACTACGGATCCTGCAAATCTACTTCTACAAAATGGCATGCATTTGCATGTTCAATTATTAATTTGGTTTTCCGTAAGGAATGAGGTTGGTGCAATACATTAATCGTGTATAATCTCATACTACACTATTCAGCAAAATTCAATTTCGCAATGACAAGAGGATAAGAATAATGTATAAGGTCATAGTTTACGTATAGTAAATATCTATTGTAGAGGTTAGACGTAAATCGCTGCCTATAGATGACAGAAGTATGGGGATGGGAACAGCTGAGTGACAGACGTAGTAACATAAGGTCCATAATACGGGAGTATCGATTCTGAAAGCATATGAAAGGAAAAAAGAATAGCGTGGATACGATGGGATCGAAAAAGTCCGAGGTGATGGATAACAAAAGAGGCAATACGATTGGAAGAATTATAACTATTAGTTTAGTTGAGGATTTTAAGGGAAATTATAGTAGTGAATCAATCACTGTTAGTGTGATATAAGAATAGAGAGTAAGGAATAGTTTGTTTCTGGTACCACATGCGAAATAAAGCTCTTAGAATTATTTAAATTATTAAAAGACATTACGTGATTCTCAACGTTCTGTCATAGAATTAGAGGAAGGTTACATTATAAAGAGCAGGAGCAATTTGTTTTGACAAACTTTATGTTCAGCCTGTTCAGATGACATAGAAGTATGAATTTCTTCAAGAAATAAAATCTTTGATAAAATAAATTGCGGAAGGCTTTACCAAGTAGACATTCAAGACAACAGATCTAGCGAAATTTGCAAATTGTAGTTCTTTCTCCATACACCCCAGCTCATGAATGAATCGCCTTATTTTCTACTGTTAAGGCTGATAGTTCAAGAAAACATCCCTGAGAAAAGCGGATTTTCCTGGAGTTTACCATGTTTTCCATTTATTTGTACGTCCAAGTTTAGCTTATGTTTGGAGTCCGTACGCGGACAATTCCCCGCGAACAGTACCTCGCCGGACAATAGCTCGGAGGACAATTCTTAATGGCAGACAACTACTCGCTAGAAAATTGGGAATCAGAGGGTGTGATGCATTCAATTTAAGTTATATTATTCATCGAATAAATATATTCCCATGGTAATTTTCTGATGATGGTTAACGAATAATTGGGATTTTATATAATATTTTCCCAAAAGATTTTTCTTTAATTTTCGTACTTAATGAAATGCAACTATCAGGGCAAGACAAAATATTCAAACTCCTTTAGATTTCGTTCAAACGACCTCTAAACAAGATCACAACTGATAAAGTGATAAACATGCGACCTCCGAACGATTGAGCTTTCACTTCGAATTCGAAGCCTTGCGATTGATACGCAAATCGGCAAAAAGTTACCATGCTCTCAATACGCGAATAGAGGAGATACGTCCAATCAACATTCCTGTCGGCAGAAATTGAACCCATTTTCGCAGGAGCTAATAGACGATTAACCAGCGGAGAAAAGGGGATGAAAACAAAAAAGAATCGCCGGACGTTCCGGAGATTACGTGCAGATTAACGTTCGTTCGGGAGCGAGCATTGTCCGAGCGTGGACAATGAAACCATGGAAACGGCGAGTCGATTGAATATAAACGACGCAGAAAAAAATAGGTGCACCGGTCGAGATACGAACCACGGCTGCGGAGGTAGGCGCCCCACCCCTCGCAAAGGGGCATTCAGAAGAATTGATAGGAGCTAAGTCGGCGAAAATAATGCACGATTTGCTGCCCGCGTCAATGGAATCGGGAGATAGGTGATGTGGAAACAGCGGGGAAACGAGTGGCCGATGGAAGGGCGTTTGATTGAGTTTTCCATAATTAGTATCCCCGATTATTCCCCTGTTTTTCCCTCGGATAAACCGCTGGATCCGTCCTCCAGCGACCGGCCAAGCGGACTCTGAAATAAGCCCGAGTTTGCTATCGCGTTAAAAAATACCCGGATAAAGATAAAAATAACTCCGTCGGGACGGCGTGAAAAATGCTATTCCGAGAGCACGTTTAAGGCATCTCCACGGCGTATGAACAGTCCAGTAGAAAGCAAACGGAGCGGACGGGAGCCGAACCCGGTCCCACTACAATGAAACAATACCGCCAGACCCCTTTTATTACGGGACTTTTGCTTATCGGCCCTGCGACGTTTCGGCGACGCTGGGCGCTTTGAGATGGTGCAGTTTGAGGTGCAGTGACGTGTGCGCGGGGTCCAACGTTGTCTAAAGGGCCATTGTGCGGAGGAGGTGAAAAATTCCCGACGGAATGCGGTTCGAAGCTCGGGGCGGTCGTGTCCAACGCCAGAGGAAGCGTTCGACTGTAACGGGGCGAGGAATGCTGAGGGCGACGCTTAATGGGCGAAGGATTGTCTGCAGTAATCTGGCCGAGCGCGGTGGTTGCAAATAAGGACCCAATTAAGGCCGCTGCAGGGTGGCGATACCGGACGGACGAATAAGCGACCTCTCCGATGGGTTTCCGAACCTTTGGTGCGTTAACATCATATTTTCGCGCCTTTTTTGCGAATTCCTTCCGGATGAAATGATAAGCGTCTGTCTGGGTCCGAACCCGCGTACCCGGAATCAAAATGCGCCTTAATTGCCGCAGAGGAGATTTTAATGAGTTAAAAATTTGGATTTTTTCCAAGCGGCAAAACGTGAGTTATACGCGGACATTTCGCACCATGAAGAGCTGGTAAAAAGAAATATTCGTTAGCATGGTTATTCGTGTGGTACGTAATTATGTATCTAAAATTATGCTATAGACAAGTGACATTTGCAATGAATCCTCGATATACATTTTCTTTGAATAATTTAAATCAGTGTATATTTTGATTAGGTGAATAACTGATAGAGAATCGTACTTATCGTATCTCTAAGAAATAAAGACTCTCTATAGAAGTTGTAAAGGAACGGAGCTATAAAATTAAATTTCTCTTCTTGGAGAATACGCTATTAAATGCATCATCATTCCATTTGAGAGAATTTCTTCCTTAGATCCATGCATCAATGCATGATTGCCAATGTATATGCAAAACGTTACTAGATTAATCAATCTAATGAACATGAATGATGAAGGGTAAGCTTCAAAAATAAAACTCTCAAAAACTTTTACTCTTTCTTTCTTTGGTGTGCACTGAGGAATTGCAAAGTTCATAGAATTTGGTAACACAGCATATATCTTTCATTTACATATATCATTTCACAGGTTCTCTCTTGAGACTTTAAATAAAACTACACTTAAGAGATAACCAACATGAAATACTCATGAATGGATAAAGGGAAGAAATACAGCATTTTAATGTTGACATAAAGTGCATCGAATCTATTGAGGAAGCTTAGAGTCTATGGGTCTCAAGTTTGCGAGGAATATCAAATACACCTTATCTATTTATTATCCTTTAGGATGATTTATTACGTTCCGTTTCGAATCAGGTGAAACGTAAAAGCAAATGCGTGGTATATTTTATTCAGTGATCATGAGGAATGAATATTTATCTGACATTTGAAGATACCACCTAATCACGACCTTTGTTTGTAAGCGGTTGTCATAGTTCTATTTACATCGAATTATACAGGGTTATTATTCATTCAACCACGCAAAGTGAACCCTTTGTTGATACTGTAACTCCTGAACTCTTGAGATACTAAAAAAGGCGCTACGGATCATAGCATCGAGTTGGGTGTACGTAGAAACGAGCAAATAGCAGCGAACTGAGTGAGGATAGATTCTATACGGTTGACTGAGGGAGAAGTCGAATGATACATAGAGTGCGATCATCGGAGACACTTAAGAGGTTAATGACCATCGGTCGGTGGTCAAGCCCTTCCCTTGTTTTTTGAGATGGACCCTTCAGGGCCTTTGTCGGTGGCCTCGCACAGACCCTTCCTCCAAGGACCACCCACGACAATCCGTCGCCCAGTTCGACGGAGGGCCCTCTAACATTCCACGGGTCAACAACACCGCTCCCGGGAATAAACGAATCAATTTTTTTTCGGACACGCCTCGTTCGTTAGCTCACATTTCCGCCATTTCGGTTCGGACTGGCTAATCGTGCCCTCTCCAGGTGATAAATCGAACCTCTCGAGCCTGGAGAGAGGCCTCTTTTCCATACAACTGATGCGATGCGATATCCCCCCAGGAGATGCCGATAAACGATTCGGCCAAGCATCAATTTCGATCGCCCGTTCGAATGCGTCATAAAAACGAACTTGAGTTAAAATTCCTCTTTCGAAAAACGCCGCTTTTAAAAAAGTGCCAACGCGGTGGAAATTGACCCGTGAAATCAATTTCTCAAGGAAATATTTCCACTTTGGACCTATAAACCAGGAGAATATACGCGAATAATTTGATGCGTAATATGTCCTATTTTCGGTCAATTATGACCATAAAGTTAGTCTCACGGGGAAAATATACACCAAGATGCTTAATATACGCTGTTGTGCAGAGTTTATGAGCGCTGTATTACATACGATATCTGGACCCAAAAACTTAATAATTAATAAAAACTTAATTATTTGCTTGATAACATCTTCATAGACCGGAAGGAAGTAATTGCGTTTGATTGTTTTATTGAGCAATAAAAATCCTCTACAGTATAGATTCATTTCGCAATTTCACTTCATAATATTGTCTTCCGTAAATTCTTTGCACGTGACGTAATGATATCCCAAAGACTTAAAATATGCGGCATGCCTAACTAAAATGGCACCTCGAATAAGAGACACATGAAGTTTAAATGGATTTAAAATGATAGGATTAAAGATATATGTTGTTTAAAGCGAAATATTTATATGGATAAGACATTTTAGAGGATAATGTATTATGGACACCAATGGCCTGCTTGCACCACAAAAACATCATACGAATATATGAAAATTCTTAATTCCAGCTTAGCAAGAATAATTTCGCTGTGTACAGTAATCTTTTCCATCAGCCATAGTCATAAGGGGACAAATCGTGACTCTATCAACACATCGCAGAAATGACAGATACAATTGGTGATTGCACTTCACGAATCTGAAAACTGAATCTTTTGGACACCATAGCAATAAATTATCGATTATTTACTTTGATTTCAAAGAAAAAATATTTATTCCTAAAACTTCACCTCCATCATGTTTTATGCTTAATCAAGGTTTTGATAAATGCATGAATTAATTCGCATGAAATATGCGAATTAAAATTCAGGTAACCGCATCTACTACCTGAATGCAGAAGTCCGCGTTTTTGAACAGCACTAAGTATCGAGAAGTACTCCCAAAAATTTCGCCCACTGAAAAAACAGGCATTTTTCCCTCGAGCAAAATATCTTTTTTCCGGCATAAGGAGTTCTTCCCTGAGGCGGCCAACTTCCTGGGTGTCCCCTTGTTTGCAAACACGCGCCCACTTTCATACACATTCTCCTCTTATCCCATTCTTTTCGGGGAGAACTCTTCCTTTTCGGGCGGTTTATCTCGTGAAAGAGGTGGAAGAATATGAGAATTGTTAGGGAGCGGCAAAAGGGGACAAGGGGATTATGCTGACCTCCCTTTTCGAATCCCTTGTCTCCCCGGAGGCGACTACATTCTCATTTCTCCAAAGCCTCCCCAAACTCCATTTTTCTCCCGGATGTCCCTTCCAAAAGCTTTCCCTTACACTGTCATCCGCATTGGCGCCACCTGATCCCACTCTTTCGCTTTGTCCTAAAAACCTCTCAAAATTATCCCTCTCTTTGCTACACGCTAAGGATGGCGGAAAGATTTTAAATGACCAGAAGAAAGCATTTTTAGGAGTATGTGTCATATATAGCGATGACCGGATTCGTTCAGGTTGCGTAATTTTTGTCGATTGCTGAGGAAAAATAGGTGGAATAAAATTGATTAGAGTTTGATAATGATAGCACCTTATCACTTGGACTCTTCGTAACCTAATAATAATAATAAAACGAATCCATAGGGCGAGATTGACACTGGTCTTTTCTCACATCTATTCTTTAACTCGAACAGGAAAAGCCCACTAAGTTGAATTATAGTTAACTCAAAATATATTCCATATACAATAGAATAAGTGGACTTCGAGAAAAATAAATATGAAAACATTCCATATCAAATTTATGATAAAGAATGTAAAAATAGAATAGACAATCAACTTTATTTGTAAATCAGTCATTCTAGTATGTATAAAATTTTTAATAATTTTAGATTCGTGAAATTTCATTGCTGCTCTCCGGAGTTTAGCTTAACGCTAAATATTTCAACATTTTGTATTTCGCTAACAGCAATGTCAACATTCAGCATCCTAGGAATTGGCGAATATTTTTACACATTGACTGGGCAGGAAGGAACGTAAAATGGTAAATTACTCAGGTGATCCGTGCAGGAACAATCAAATTTACCATTTCAAAAGAATCACAAATCTCCAGCAACATAAGAATTTTGGCATTCTCTCGTTGGTAAGAAAGAGAAGGTTAATTGAATTTCTTACCTTTCATTACTTTTATAGTTAAATTCTTCAGTCTTCTACGATTGTATGGTGCATTTCATATATGTATATCTGTAACCAAAACTAAATTAATAATAAAAATTACCATTATTACGAAAATGTATCTAATCAAAAATTCTTCTTGTAAATTTGCAATGTTATTTTAGAGGACGACGATGATAACTAAGCAGGAGATGAAGAATCTGCATCTGCAAAGGACCGTGTATCGAATCGAACATTTAGTTAATTTGATCCAGAATTCAATGCGAACAATTTTGGCATGATGGTGGCACACGTCGGTTGATCGAGATCTTTCGAGGGTATTCCAAGTAACTTAAATCACCAATCACCATTACATATACATAAAATCACTTCGTAATGAAGAAAAGGGTTGGAGCTGAATAAAAGTCGGAAGAAAAAGATATTTAGTTTCTAAGCTATACAAAAATAATTAAGAAATATTCGTGTTTATAATGGGCTCTCATTAATAAAATTTTCTGGATTAATCAGTTGATAGAAAGGTCGCTCTGCTAAATATACGTTATAGCAGCTCGCGTCACCATAGGGTTGGCACTCCTCGCCTACTTGGATCGCTCAAAGAATTCACCTGAGTATTTTTTACTCCCCGCTCCTAACACAGAATTTACCTTATTCGATTAGACTTATTATGATTGATTTGCTTCCTTAAGATTATTGGCTTGCCTCCCCTTGATCGGAAGATACTTATCCTTTCAATTCGAAAGTTTATGAGATTTAAGATTTGGAGAGCGAATTGAAATGAAAACTTCTTTGATTAGATCTTGCTTTTTCTGAAAAAACGAGCGGATCTTTCCTTCTCAATACAATTTAATCACCTACCTTTTCCCTTCCTCGTACCATTACCTACTGGTTTTACGAAGCTCCTCTTACGTTCTCTACCTCATACTATACAAGAAAGATTAACGAATTTGTTTTACTTCAGAGATGACGATTTTGATATCCTTAGATTACGTCTATCTATACATCGTAATTTTTTTTTAACCTCTTCTAATTGGAAAGAGGAAAGACGCCGTAATGTAGCACATGTAGGTGTGCGAGCTTTAAAAGCGAAGGAAGAACTGAAGTAAAAAAATAGCGACATTATTGGGAATTGGTCATAAAGTATTAGTTAACATAATTGAAATTGACAAGGCATGGTAGTTCAGTGTTTAGAATACCTTCCCGAAAAGTGGGAGAACTGGGTTCGCCCAGTCTTGCTGCTATCTCTTCCATTTATCATTATTTTTTAATTATAAATATTACATTAAACCAAGTGGAAAGCGATTCCAGGATGACTCAACAATACTTACTTACATACATAGAGAAATAGAAAATATCGCGTTTTTTAGCTAACAACGTGGTAGCTGAGGTAATGTCAGTAATCCTCTGCAAATTGATTCTTCGATAGAAAGAATTTACATTTGGATTACCCTTTCATAAAACGAAAATTATGGAAGAACTTAAAAGTAAAAGTAGTCGATTCAGTGGCGCATTTTTCGCAGTCACCTTACGAAATATTACGCTAATTTACACTGCTTAGAAATTTAAAGAATCTTCATTGATGCAATTTAATGCCTCGATTTGATAAAGTGTATTACCGATTGTTGTTATGAGGAAATAAGATGCTATTCCACTCTAGTCACGCTGCAGCAGAAGAAATTCGCCCCTGATGATGATACTACGTCAGTAAAACCGATCAATTTTTGTGACAAAAAAGTTTCTTTCCTTCTATACTAACGCCTTCCAAAGAGCTGCGCCTGAGAATACCGACTTCATATGCCGCAAGTATCTGAGATCCAACCAAAACAACAAGAAAACAAAATAAATCAGACGATGCTTGCTTCATCCCCTGCTACACTCCAACGGCTGGCTTGCAGGGTATATATAACATGCAGATATAAAAACACGGATTATTCTTCGAATTACATTTCTTACAAAAATCGAATCTGATTCGTTCACATCACAGCGGAAAACATAATTATCCAGTACCTCAATGTTTTTCTTAGAACTAGAAAGTTATAAGAAGTTTCCTGCATTGCAGTGGACCTTCTTACTACTTATAATAAAAACTCATCCCATGGTAACTTCCTTCGCTCCTTTTGAAAATGACTCTCGAAGGGTCCATAAGATATAAAACCATAAGACCCTGCCTTTGTAGCCCCCTTAAACGGGAGGGGGCGCAAATCGATGTGGCCCCACGGTGGCACCCCTGCGGTGTAAAAAACTGCCCCCGGGGGCGACCTCAGACGAACACATCCCAACGATAGTTACTGGTATGATTCCACTAAGTGAGTTAAGGAAAACCATTATGCTACAGAGGGAGATGCTGGTAAGTTGTTTCATTCTCAGTCCCTAATTCATATGGTACTCCTTGGAGAGAAAAGGGGAAGTTTATTGGGAGATGGCAATCTCAGTAACGCAACTTCCCAAAGGACTATAAATTACCATCAGAATCAATTGAGCCCAACGTAGCATAGAAATCTTCCAAAACCAACAGTGGATATGATGAGTGAATTCTTAGTCAGATCGCCTATTAACTGATATTCATCATGAGACAAAAATTGAATTACCGAGTCGGCATCGCATCGTATACCCACGAAATGGAATACGGTGGATATGTAATGACTAAAACTTAGGACCATCAGAAAACGTTGGTTACTGATTCAAGATCGAATGCTATATGAAATGTTTGTTTGATATTGCGGCTCTTTATATTATGGTATTCTTTTATTTGGCCAGTAATTCTAAATGTGAAATCACTGGAAATGCAACTCCTGCAGAATGTCGTTTGATTATATCTATATTAGGAGAGTAATCTTTGTGATTACTTTTGGATGCCTCACTTCCATCCTCAGGTAGTTATCAAATACAGAAAAAGATAATTTACATTTTAATTATTCAGTACATTACTTTTTTATCTTCATATATTTTGATATAAGTATTCCTTCATATGAAATAATGAAAAAATAATAAGTAAAATGTGAGCTAAATGACGTATTCACTTTAATTTTTATAGAAATAAAGACATATGACATCAGATAACGGACAACACCAATATATAAATATCAACACCAATTTTTTTTCGAAAAACCAACGACAGCAGATAAGATGGGGAAAAGCAAACACGTTCTACCACAACAGTATATACGAAGACACTTCACTTGATAAAATCTTTCTAAATAGAATTCCTTCACAACCAATGAGGAGGAAATCATTAGTTGACCGATTGGGAGTAATCATTCAAAATGAAATTCCATGTATTTCACTCCCTATCACTTTCTCAAATTTAAAACATTTCAGTCCAATTTTCCCATAAAAATTGAAATTCTATTTTCGCAATATCTCTAACAGTTAAATTTACCCTCTTTAAAAAACATAGAGTCCAAACAAAGAATCTAATTCAGTAGTTTTCCCACTAAAAATTGGAGTTTGGGTATTATTTATATATTTGTTGATTGAAATCAAGAAATACGTATTAATATGAAATAAGAGTAAATCGTTATCGAATTATCAATTGCAGAAAGTTATTCCGATTTGTCCGAGACTAGCTACGGAATGCTTTCCAACTACACTATGATTACCTAAAATACTCATCTTTACAGTACTTGTAAGTATGCGTAAACAAAGTAGCGAGAAAATTGTGTAGTTTTTGAAAATGTCAAATTTCACTCCCAAGCACGACTATACGTCATTTCTATGTCAGTATAAGTCGTCTAAATCCACATTCTTGTCAAATCATTAAAAATTGAACAATTGATATCAGAGCTGCAAATATGTTGGTAACCCTTGAAATAAAACGATTGCCACATAGGCGATGATAATATAAGAGGAATTTTCACATAATCTGTGTCGTCGTACTCTCATATTTCATGCTTCACTTTGTCTCTAAAACGATAATCTGCGATGAGAATAAAACGCCACTGTCGGTGCTTGTAAGAATTCTGGGATACAGTGAGATTTTCTTTAAATTTTTTTCTCAAGGCAGAACTTAAGATTAAAACTTCGCTTAACGGTTTTTCCTTTCTTTGCAATCTCAAGTTGTAATAAAATCGAATAAACCAGAAAAATAGTACATTGTTTTGTGGAGTGTTGAGCGTAGTGTTGGATAGATCCCGCACTGCGATGCTCCGCTGTTAAAAATTTGTAATGCTTCCTATTTGTGTATCCCGTAAAAGTTTTTCATTCTTGAGAGAAAAATGACTAAAATTAAGTGACACTTTTTTGTGCGAAAAGCAGAACAATCTTCGAAATATGACAAAAAGGCGACCACTATCACACAACCCTGTTGTAGCGCTATCCCGCTTATCTCGCAGTTCTCGCTTGTCCCTCTGAAAAGCATCTTAATCGGGTTTTACTGAATCATACAACGACAAGACCTAAAACTTCGCATGAATGTCAATAAGAATCGTCTATAAATCCTTATATCAAGGTATATATTTTCTTCGAATCGGGAAATATTTCCACGACTTCTGGCAGCGTAAACTACAAGAATCGCAGCCAGAATGGTTACCTCCTGCAAGAAAAAATATACATGTATCTAGGCCTCCATTCCCCGTGTGACGCGATTTCTTATTTTGCATGTGAAGCGGAAGATCCGATAAACGGCGCATAGGAAGCGCCCCTTCAATCACAGCCTCAATCACTCTATCTCTACTTCCGAACCCTTCGGGAAAAAAATCGCCTCCCACCCAATCCGCCACGACCATATTTCCTCCCTCGCTAACGACAAAATCCAATCTGCCTCATTTTCAATCTATTTCTTCCTCCCCTACTTTCGAGTGACGTAAGTTGGTGTGTGGGTTGGGATTGCGTCCAAGGCTTCGTAGGGAATGGGGAGGCGCAAAGGGGGAGGGGGTTAAAACGAAGTTAACTCATGGTTTTGTGGCTCTCAACTCGGATAATGCGATTCCGTCGTTACCTTCCCTCTCCTTCTGCACATCCACCTTTGCCTCCTCCCGTTTCATCTTTCGCTTCTGCGCCTTTTTCCTCTTTTCCCTTGCGATCTAACCTTCGCTGGAGAAAAGTAATCCGAACATTTTTTCAACCAAGATTTTTTTCAATTCATTTCCTGGTGGCCCACCATAAATATTCCAAAGATACTCCGCCGAGGAGATATTCTGTTATAGCAAGGGACAGAGTTTATAATCATTATTCTTCGGAATTTAATCGAAATCTGACAACTTTTTGCTGGATTAACACTATTTTTCATTAACATTTAACTCTCTTTTCATAAAATTTATCTCTCTTTTCAATTATTTACACAGCAATGCTAAGCTTTCGATACAGTTACGATTTTATTCCACTTTAACATTCCGATATCTTGATATATACTGATATTTTCTATTATACCCATATTTCATTACTTATTTGACATGCAATACAAGTATTACACCCCGTTCCTAATGTTTTTCATTCTGACGGAGTTTCCGAAATTTATTTCCTGTTCTATATAAAAAAATCCTTACGTTCGATACGTCATGGAACAGGTTTAATAAAAACAAGTTAAATTCGATTTCAATCATAACTTTGGCCACTGTGGAATCGTTTATAGCGAATTTAACGGAAGATTATCAAGAGAAGGTAGCTGACTTTCCGATTAATAAAAAAATAATTGAAAGAAAAACCATTTTAGAGATAACGCAAAGAGTAAGAGGACAATACTGGTCATATAAAAAAGCAGATCTATGGAATGAGGCAAACGATTGGTTGAAACGTATTGTATTGCATCTGGGGACGGGAATGAACCGCTTCTTAAGCGGGAAGCAGGACATCGTATTAAGCCAGATAGCATCTTATGCGGGTTTTACTGCATACTCTAAAACATCATCTAGGCAAAGGATTCCCTCATCGATTGACGTTGACTTTGAGAGGTCGGATTAATGCTGCCTAAGATCTATTCGACCTCGGGGATCGATTGATGTTTGATGGGAAAGTCATGAATATAATCAATAACTCCCAGGGCGGACCGTGTACTTATATAGTTACTGACTATAGGAATAATTGTTATATTATGCATGTCCAACATTCTTCTTTCCCAAAATTTAACAGACATTATAATAAACGTTTAAAGGTTTTAAGTGTCATATATGAGTTATGTAAAAATAAAAGAAGGGTTTTAATCAAATTAAGATAATTCATCGAGATTTCCCTCGATTGGTTGATGATTAAAAAAGTCTTACGGGGTTAACCATAAAACTACGCATAGCCAGTTGCCTTTCCCAAATGTTAAATATCAAAAGAATTCCTTGAGAAGAATTCTTTTTAAAAAATTATTTCTCTCATACAATGAGAATTTGCGAAATATCACCGAAAACATAACTGATGTTGGTATATCAACAGCAAATAACAATGCATACATTAATATTATTACTAATATTTATGATCCCCTTCATAAGAGCCACAGAATTTAAATTTTTAGAGAGTTTAGAGAATTTTTAGAGAATTCGAAAGTGAATACTAAATGAAAGGTAGGACTCGCCATCCAAGTATCATGGCTTCGGCGTAAGAAATTTCCAGAATTGTGTGTACTTTGCAATAATAAATACATTTTAAAATTTGAAATTGAAAATTATTTTAAACCATTATTATACATATTTGAAAATTAAATTTTGCGTTTTTGAAAAAAGGTCTCCTACCGTGATAGATCGGACTTCATAGATGAACATTATGAAGTAGATAAGAATAAACTTGTAAGTTACGCAATATTTTTTATTCTGGAGACCGGTTTCGGCTACAACGGTATCATCAGGTTTGGATTAAGTAAAGAAAATCATGGTCAATTTCAAAGCTATTCTTCACTTCCTTACCCATGTACTATATGAATCCATCAGATAAGTTTGTCTATAAAATATTCGACTCGATTGCTTGTTGAATCATCTCTTTTACTACATGCCACAAAGTGCTATGAGGTTAGAAGCCTAATTGTGGAGAGTGAAGTAGTTTGCTCTTCTCCGGATGAGAATACTGTAAGAGGAGCAAATCTTCATAAGGTAAACGCAATGATTCTACGCGTGACTCTTTTCGTAGCATATCGAAAGGAGGGATATCAATGACAATAGTCTGCATCATTCATACCTCAGTCGCTTTTCCATCAACTCAGCTATGAACAAGACAAACAAATTCTTAGATGAAGGATAAATTTTTCTATATCCCGTTCTAAAATATCAATTAAAATTAATAAATTCATCAAGATGAATAAAAGTAATATTCTCTTCTTTATGAAATCTTAAAAGAAATAATAATCAATACAAATGAATTTTTAAGAAGAAATAAAGAATTTTATGAATAAATAGACGCCGTTAATATTAATAGTTTGACCTACTACCATTATAATTTACGATTAATACGATATTATATATTGTGTAATACAGCAATAATTCCCGATAACTTCAAGGTTTTGATTTATTACTAAACCATAACATCTAAAAATTAATGAAATGCAGAATAATTATAATAATCATTGACTCCCAAGGAAATATTTTGAGTTAAACATATTTATTAAATGTTTAATCCATAATGATTTCCATATTTGGCTGCAGACACAAAGAGTAATCTTATCCTCCGCTCTCATTTATATGTCAAGAAACTTGTTTCGAACTATAAAAAAGCTAAAGGTTTATATTGGATTTTGTCTCAGGTTGTAACGTGTTACATCTTTTCTTAACGGATGCAGTTAATCGAAGTTCTACTAAGTTAAAGCCTGGATAAAGATTCTAATGTAGATTAACAAACAGGAAACGAGAGCAGAAATGTACTCTGTAAGTAGTTACGAAGTCATAACAAGGAAGAATTCGTGAAGATAAATCAGGAGGGTGGCGCAAACTCCCACGGAACTCTCCGCAGAACGGAACTGCGCATCCTTTAGCGCTGCACTCATTTAACGAATAACAATGCGAGGAAAATATTTGGGAGTCGAGATCACTTTAGAGGGCGGGAATCTCCTCAATTTGTCGCCTTGTTCCTCCCGGATGTGCGGTCAGCGAAAGAGAACTACACAGAAAGAGGTAATCGAACGGCAACAAGAGGGTTTGTGTCCGGAAAATAACGTTTGGAGGCAATGCACACACTTTGTGAGAGAGACAGAGAGGTTAACCATTCTGTCTCAGTCCTTTGATCTTGAAGGGGGACGACCCTTTCCTGTATCGGAAAAATCCTTGACCAGCAAAGCCCAAGTGCCATCCCTCTTCCCACGCCCAATTTCGTCCCTTTCCACCCTTATCCCTTTTGTGCTTTCGCGATGTCAAATTGGCCCTCCACCTGTCCTCCATTGTCGATGGAGAACACTTCCGCCGCATCTCAAACGCTGATTGAGAGGTGAAGGCGAGCGTTGATTACCAAAGGGAAAGACGCAGAGAGAGAGAGAATGGCGGGCGAGAGAATGAAATTTGCGAATGCGTCGACTAAACGCGGTTGAGGAGATGAACATAACCGTGGAATGAGCTTTGATTTATTCTTCGTTGTTTTAGATTTAGAATCGGCAACGTGCGTTAAGGTTAAACTCGGAGCCAAGAAGCAGTCTAGCTATTTATATAATTCGTTGAGGAGGTAATTTACGAAATGACTTCGCCAAATGTGATTTTGAATGACTAGACGAAAGCAGGGTACGAAATTTATATCCTAACACTATTATCCCTAGAACACGTTGCTGTTATCATCGAGCAAGCAGTATTTTAGATAGTTAAACCAATGCTTTTAAAAAGTACGTATATTGCTCAAGCTTTCCAATATTAGCTGAAGCCCCAACAATCTATAATGCTTTTAAAATACAACTTAATCAGCAATTAACTCAAGTGGCGTATTAAGGGTGAGTAGAAGAGGCATCATCCTTTTTAAAATGCCAAAGATATGGTGTCGCGTATCTCAGACCTATAAGCGATATGCAATGTATTTTAGTTTCGGTCCAATAAACACTATGCTTCACCTTGAGAAAATTTCTTAACTTTCATGGATAGAGAAATTAAACAAATCTTTTTTAATTGGCATACGTCTTCCTTTTTCCAAACCAAAGATATGTGTCTTCAAAAGCAAAATATACTCAGCTCCCCTTCTAGGCGGCTTCTGAATACGTTAGTAATTAATTTTATACAAATCAAATCCACACTTACTTTCTTTTCCTTAGTTCGATGCTTTCCTTCCACGTCCCAAGGGGTGCAACATTCAAAATGGCAGATCTGAAAACAAATTTATATTTTAAATCATTATTTTTTAACGCCAAAATATTATTTCTATGAAATTAATTTCCGGATTTTGTTATAATTGATATATAAGAAAAAAATTATCTATAACTGAATTGCATAAAGGATTGAAAAATAGCTAACTGTATGTAATGATCAGGGTGTTATAAAAGAATGTTTCCCATTAAATTAAACACGGCATATTATTCTGCCCATTGACATTCACTTGCAATTTAAATTCTAGTCCTCATATGCATTCATCTTAAAGAAATTGAAATTATGACAACCTGCAATTAATCTGTTATATATAAGCGTTTTATACATCACTTATTCTTAATCTTTTTAGTTAAAAGTATGACGCTGAGCCAATGCATAAGAATATTATTCATTAATAGTTGAACAAGAACAATTTCAAAGCCAAAGCCTTAACCACCAAAGACAGTTATCAAAAACTGAAGATTTAACTACTTAAGTAGATTAGTAATGTTGTCTATTGAAATTTTAAATACAATCTTTCCAAAAAGTTATCTTAAAATTGAAAACAGAGCAATTTCAATAATATAAATAATGCATCAGAATTGAGTTATTAAACATCTACAATAGGACCTTGTAAAAATCTAAGAACGAAGAAAGGATCTCCAGTCACAAAAATATTTCGTGGGAATCTAAAGAACAAAAGGTGGAAAGAAAGTTTAATACATTCGTATTGGTTGTATCGAAGATGACAATAGCATTAGCATTTTAGGAGGACATTAATAAGTACTTTATCAATGTCCTTGCATGTGCAAACATGTAAATCGAATCGTCTCCCCTTTTCGATGCTTAAGATGTCATCGCTGCAATTAATTTTTCCCACCATCCTCATGACGCTGATAGAAACGCATACCATTCCCCTTCTTAAAATAAAACATCGTTTGAAATGACTGCCCTCTTCCTAACACCCCTCGTCACATATCAAAATTGCATCTACCAATTCTTCATATAAACGCACACCTCTGCGCTACACGCACTCCGATTCTCATTTGTTGCCGAGCGACGCCCGAATGTGCGACTGGGGCCACGTGTGGGATAATAGGGCGTCTCCTCTAAGTCGATTGAGCTGCAAACATCGGAGGGAGGAGCGGAAAAAATAGAGGGATGGAGAATCTAATATTCTCATCAGAAGGCAGTTAAGGAGGTCAAGGGAAATGGGGTTTGTTTGGATGTGCATCTCAAAGAGAGTCAAATGGGAAAGGAATGCTGGGATGGGAGAAATGAAGTAAACAGGAATTCCGCGCGGCGGGAACGGACTGAAATTGGTACATTTTTCGCCGGATGGATGACTTCGTCTTTGTCTCTGAAAAGCGGAAGTGCTACGAAGCGTTGTTAGGGAGTTACATCCGCCGTGTGGTGGGGTGGCAAGCTATGGGAAGAAGAATTGAGAATAAGGAGAAACGACGGATTCTAAAAAGGCGATGCATTTGAAATTTAAAGTAAACGGGAATAACGGGAAATTAAAAACCTAGCACTTTGATACTTCACGACATGATACATAAGGATTATATTCCGGTAAATAATTAAAATAAACAACTGATTTATTGGAAAATTGCATAGTAGTCAAAGGATATTGATAATGAAAGTTGTCTGTCTGAAAAATCATGTACCCAAAAATGTAAAATGGTTTTCTTCATTATATCACAGATTATTAAATAATATAAGATGAATTAATGAAGAAGAACATAGTATCTATAGGTTAGACGAGTTTCTTTACATATATTAATTTTAAATCCCCACTTTCTCTCCAAGACTTTCAACTTTACTACGCAAAAACTCAAGTGTTGCTAACTAGCCAAAAGAGCTAAGTACAAAGATAATGTTATCTAGAATTCATGGAGACTTCCTTAAAAGTAAATTAAATTTACCAGAATTACATTAAAAATTTGTCTTCTAGACTAAAACTGAATTTTCCTCCTTAATCTATAAAAACGTAAAAAGAGCTCAATTAAAAAACGATAATGCTTCAAACATGTAAACAATGAAAATTCTATTAATATAATCATAATGACAATTTATTGCCTGATTTCATTTTCAGGTATCATCAATCTCACATTATAAAAATAAAAACTATCAAACGCTTCGAAACCAAGGAAAAATAATTTCACAGCTGCAGATAGTAATAAAAGGAGTTTTCATACTTTCAAAATGAAAAATATTCCACAAAGAGAATTTTAAGTGCCCTGAATTTTAAGTTAAATCCAATTATGTATTAGTGTTTCTTTTGAAAGCACAGTATACGTACTCTTGAATTAAAGGGGTAAGTAATTTAAAATCCCATTCTATCAGTAACGTCCTAGTTAACCAACTAAACTCCCAAATCAGTTTTTGAAGTGCTAAGCAAACAAAATCAGGAATCTAATACAAAAGAGTACAAATGATTTGCGTTGAAGGAGCTCTGGGATATATCAACGGCGTCGATAATTCAGGCATTAAAATCACTAGGGGAGAGTTGAGGGCGTTTGGTTAGGGAAAAGAGAGATAAGAGGGTGAGAAGGGAGATCTATTTCATGTGCGCCCAATGGCTGTTGCGTTATTGTTGTCGTCACGCGTTCTTCTTTGCCTGCACGCGACTGCCTTTGTGATAATCGCAGATGTCACTTGGGAGGGTGAGGAGTGCGAATAAACAGACGATCGATATCGGGAGACGGATTAAAGAGGGGCTGATACACTTCCAGACGAAATTGTTTCTTATTACAAGCAGTTATGCCTTCTTAACTTTATCGTGATGGCTGAGGAAGAAGAGCGAGAAAAAACTGCTTTCGGGATGACGAGGGAAGACCAATCACAGATGAGTAGATTTTAAGACTTATTTGTAAACTCAAAAGTTATCATCGTCTCTCTAGAGTTCCGAAGTCAGACTCCCTAAAATCTGTGCTGACACATTTAATATATGGCTTATTTTCCTTGTTAAGTACTTAGAAAATTTGAATTTCTTTTTCCATCGACCTCCAATTGACTCTCGAACAGGAATCGACCCCAGATACTCCAAGGGCTTACAATAATCTTGTAAGAAAAGTAGTTTTACACGTGGAATTGAGAGAGAATGATTTCTTATGAAACTCTAAGGAGATAATGAATATGCCTACACAATCTACTCCAACAAGTTCGTGCTCCCAGTATAACACAATTTTCCTTATCGAAAATCTTACACACGCTTGGATGATTTAGTTAATCGATAGTTGTAACTACAATACTACAAAAATGTACATCCAATTAAGGATGGTTCATTCAATGTTTAGCAATGTTTAGAATTATTGTGTTTAGGGTGTTTCCTGTCCATCTTCAGAGATGCATTACTTTCCATTTGCCTCCTACTTCTAGGAAGAAGAAAATAACTTGTTTAATTTTGTCTCAGTTCTATACATTTAGTTCCTCAGATAATCAGGAAAATTAGTTAGATACGAAAACAATGAGACCATAAATAAAACTGATAATAAGACTGATTTGATTACAGCAGAATTTGGTCTATGGAGTGCTGAATTTCATAAGTCACCTTAATAGAATTTTCAAGTCAACTAATCAGGGTACAACTTCTTTCATAGAAGATCAGACTAAGATACATCTATGGAATGAATCGTGGATGAGTATAGGGATGGAGTAATAAAGGAAATATATATAAATACATCTTCAACCTAATACCCTAGAGAATGAGCGATTGAAAACTTTCTCTGGACATAAGGTCAACGCTGAATCATCTCTTTCGTAATAGGTATACGGCTCAAAATTCGATATTCACTGCATGATCATTATTATTAAGTATGATACGTCTTAACTACTTTCAAAAGGTCAACAAAGCAAAATCAATCATCTCTTCTTATATATTTCCGTTAATTCAAATCAGTTTTCTCTGCAATGGCTGCGTATGAAACGTGCGTTTGCACTTTCTTGCGAAAATTTCACGGATACAGCTTACGCCCCTATAACAAACATTACCATTCATGAAAACAATTCAAGTTTCCTTAGTCAAAGAAAAATAATTCGTCACTTCCCATCTATGGAACAGTAGGCGTGGGTCCACTGTAAATTAGCCACGATTCGCCTCGTGCATGTCGAAAGATACAAGCGACTCGGGCGTATCACTTGTAGACGCCAAGGCGTTCATAATTGGAAATAAACGTGGGAACACTGAAAATCTACGCCTGACTCCTCCTCCCTAGACATCGGCGATTATGCATGAATAGAAATCGCTCCAGCCGTGACAGCACACTCCTAATTCCGCACACTATTCATTACTCATTCGTTACGTTTGTGGAACCATTTATCCGTGTGGTGTGTTTTCCGACCTTTGAGGAACGCATGCTGAAGACAGGAATCCAAGCGAAATACACCAGCAACGTTTGTTCCGCCGTATCTCTTTGAACGCAGAAATATCAGAGGAAAAAAGATAAGCTTGCGGCGTATGTATGTATGTACGTATGTTTGCTGGCGGCGTGACTCATTGAATACGTGATGTGCAAGAGTCGAAGGATGTATAAAGTAAACATTTCTTCGTTCATATGGATGAAACTAGGCGCAAAACTTGAAACATGGAGCGACAATATACCTTAGTGATGATAAAATGTAGGGTGTAAAAATAGACCTTCGAATATTACTTAATTTCTAAATATTGCTACCTTGGTCGAAATTCTGCGTCAAAAAGCAATTAAATTAAGAACTATAACTTGGGTGTATTTTCTTTTTCTTCCCCTAAAATCGTTCAAAATTACCTACAGATGATAGATTTTGCAGAAACAGCGGACTTAAAAACCAAACGGAATCTAATATCACTTTTTTTAAATACATGTGTCTAGGCAAATTGATTGATTATTTTTTAAGGTGATAGCAGATGTACTGAATATTATGCAAGTTGTATTAAATATATATATATGTTTCAAATTCTCAATTTCAATAATAAATTCGAAATTTGCCGATTTCTTGTGCAAGTAAATTTATCGAGAATATTAACTAATTTATCAAAATCATAAATTGAATATTTGCTGGGCAAAATTCAAAAGCATCATTTGAAAAATAAAGTCCTTAAACACTGAACAAGCCTACTTACTAGAAGATAGTATTTAAAAAAGCAATACTAATTAAAATTAAATCACTGATATTAATTATAAACCTCACTCATATAGGCCGTTGATATTGGAGGGAACACCACTTCAAACGCATTGATAACTTCGAGAAGAAAGCAGCCATGCGATTCAAACACCAATTGGAATATTATCCAGGATTTTCAGCGGAGAATTTCAATAATAATTTGAGTTTCAATATTTAGTTTCCATATTTACATGACCAAGTTTTCTTTTTCACGGAATCAGGCGACTTATAGTGGAAATCTGTAATGGAATGAAATTCAAAAAATTGTCCTTATTCCACAACGTTTAGTTTGAAAAATAACACACGACCGGTTTCAACGAGTACTCGTCATTATCTAGAACCTAACCAGATTATGATGACTTCATGTTTTTTGTTGAAGAACTCAGGTCAGGCATAGGGTACCAGCAATATCCGAAAAGAGGCAAATCTCTTATCTCTCTCCGGCACTCGTATACATGAATAAAAATCAACGCACATCTTACGAGAGAGGATTTCGCCCAAGTAATTACTACGCTTACACGTAGATTTCTTTCGGGGAATCAAAGCGGTCCTCCTCCTATGTCGTTAACCCGGGTCATCTTCCCCCCCAATTACTTTTCACCCTGACAACTCAATCTGCGTCCTCCCCTAGGCAATAAAAGCGCGACACATCAAGGAGAAATCCCCACCACGCGCCACCAGGAAGAGACCAACGCTACATAGATGCAACGAATAATTGGAGTCGACGCCGGGCTTTTTGTCTCCTGTGTTGTGCAAACAGGAAAAGGGGAAGGTCACGTGTGAGACTTTTGACGGTCGGCAGGGGTGTCAGAGGCACGCGACCTATCGCCTAGCAAACGAGCAATATCTCTATCGGCTGACCCTTTTTATATTTCGAGCGTCGCCCTCACAAAAGGGTGGGTGTTTTTTCATTCTTCATGCTTGGGGTCGTGAGAAGGAATGGACTAATAGAGGAAGCTGTGCTGTTTCAGATTGCATCCAAGAGATTGCGACGCTTTCGATGGACGCTGTTGCTGCAGATATCGGAAGCATGGCCGGTCGTAGGCGTTTGGGGGCCCTGGCCAGAGACACATTGTCTGACCCGTCGAAAAGACAGTATTGGTGCATAATAACTTTTCATTGCATTTGTATTAGCGCATTCGTGACTTCGAATCGTGATTTCAATCTGATTCGAGCATGGAATGGAATCAGACTATTTTATAGTCATTTTTCATATTATATTCACTCTTTATGGTTGCCCACTGCAGAAACCCTGATTGCGAGAGTTGTCCATTCCAAGAGTTATTAATTCTGGCAGATTCCGGGAGGCTAAATCACAATTTTTACGATCGCAGAATATACGAGTACATGTATATTCATCGTTCATGAACGATTTGTACGATTTAACATGGTTCCTTCAAGTGTCATAGAAATTAGCTGAAGGCTTCATAATGTCTAGTATGTTTCAAAATGTTTATAGATATCTTAGGACAAAGATGGAGCCTATTTTTCATAACCTAGGTGTAATTGTGTCATTAAACTGTAAACGAAAGTAATTCGCGAAGGTCGGTAAATTAGGAAAGAACCGTAAGATAAATCTAGTTGACTAAAGCAGGAAAAAAACGCCTCGATACGGGAGACGGGAGTTTATAAAAATTATTGTCCACTTCCGGGTATCTCACACAATCTGAGAGACTTGGCAACCATATCTTTCACCTATGTTTATTAACTGAAGGTGTGTTTTGTTTGCTTTCCATACAATTTTCATATGACAGATTGACGTCCCACGTAACATATTTGCGCGAACTTCATTTCCAGGAAGATTTTCTAAGGATTTTTTTATAATCATCAAATACGTTATCATTTGGGGAGTTTTCATTTGAAGAGATTCGAGTGAGTCGATTATCTCCCAGGATATGATGAAGTTCGTGAACTCGTAGCTTAAGAAATACATAGTTATTCGGGTATTCGAAAACACCAGATATATGTACTACAATCAATTATTTTAATTTTAAGGCATGAAAAATAAAACTAATTTCGACCTCAATGGTGTTTTCCGTCAGAAAATCAAAATTTTAATTCGTTAATAAAAATCCCTTCGTCGAGAGATCTACGGTAAGTAGATTATGTTTTTTGTGATACTTCTGAAAATTCCCTTAGTACAGCAGTGAGATTGTTTTAAAAACTCCCCACATCCTTGCAGTTACAATAATTGATTTAAATAGATCTGGGGATAGCTTTCAAAAACACCTGCCATACAATATGTCGAAAGGCGGCGACAACGCAGACGAGAGCATTGTTCTTCGACATTTGGCAAACGGCACAAAGAAGCTCGCAATTTTTCGGAACTCGTCGAAATTGTCCGTACGTATAAATACGGGCGTCAGTTCGTAATTACGAGAAGAGAAAAAAAGCAACAGTTTGAGAGCGTAATCGCGCGCGAGGGCCCACCTTCTTTCTTTTATTTTCGCTATGTCATCAATGAAACAGGCAAAAGGGTAGCATTGTCATGACAACCACGCCCGCCAAAAAAAAACTCCCCGCCGAGTTTCGGACACCGCTGTCAAGAGAGTGAGGGACACGGCGTGATACACGAATGGGGTGGTTGTTGGCTAGAGGACGGACACAAAGAAACAATGAAACGGTGGAACTTTGACGCGTGCTCCACCCCTTTGGACGAATGTTTCTTTCGCTTCTGTTTGTAGCGGGCTTCAAATGGAAATATGAGGACGTGATTTAGAGCAACTTTTTTGTTTCCTCTTTTTCTCACGCGCGTTTTATTTTAATTCTCGCCAGCCCCGAGCGGGGGCTTCGATTATTCTTTTTTCGCTCTTTCTCTCCGTCTGTTTCGACTTTGATGTGTATGTTTTTGTATGGACGTTCGCAGTGTTTTTGCTCGGCCAGAAAATTTTCGGTGACGCGGATTATTTGCGTGATCGACGGCGTGGGTGATGCGTTTGTTGGCTCTTTCTTTCCTTCGGCGAAAAAGAGTCATTATGGAAAATGGCTTTCTAGTCATAATCGCTCGGAATTGTGCTTTCCCGAAAAGAAGGCCCCTGTAAATGACATTTTAATATATTTCTGTGAAATGTGAACAATGAGAATCTAAAACGATTTTTGTAAGATTTCAGTAACGGTAAATGTACCGTTTTATGTTTTCACATGGCGCTCCCGTATTAGGCTTCGCAGCCAACCGTTAGATATGTCACCGTAATATGCCAACTTATGCGATTATTTCGCGCCCTTATACCTGATATACTTCTTCTTCAAGCCTATTTCAATAATGAGAATTTCGTATTTTTTCCAAAATGATACAATGATTCAATCTCGGCATGGGTCTGCCCAAACTTCTCCTGAATCCCACCACTGCCTACTTACTCTATTCCATTTTCGTCCATTGGTTTTTCATACATGCATCTAGTTGCCTATGAGTCTATTATTTGTCCTGATATTTTGTGCAACACACATTACGCTTACAGTTCGTTTGCAATATATTCTGGTCTTAATTTTTATATTTATAATTTTTTCCATTTATGCTACTAAATATTTCCGTTTCGTCAATATGTTTGTAAAATATTTTTAAATCGCAGACGATATTATCAATCTTGTTATTTCTTTGTGTATTTTCACTATAACGAGAAAATTATTTCTATTATCTATCGATAAATACTGATTAGACCTATTTAGTAACTCAGCTTTAATCCTGGGCCTGGAACCTACTGATCTTCACTTTTCATCAAATTTCTCTATTTATTTCCTTAATTCTCCTTAACTATAAATATTAATACAGTGAGTCTATCTTTAGCGAAATCCAATGTAACCTCCATTTCCTTCGGATAAAACAATTTGCCGCATATATTCCTTCCGACTCAATATAGAGTCGGAAGTTAGTGAGAAAATCAAATGTTTATCCATATAAGACAGGTATCCTCTTTACATTGATGCCGCTTAAGACAGGCTTTACTGTATTTGAAAAATATTTTTTACCGAAAATTGAAAGGGGATCTAAAAATCAATTTAATCAGCTCACGCTGAGAAATGAAAGGAATGAGTAGTAACTGACAAATTCCCTTCCTTCTTAAATTTCGGATGAATACTCAAAAACTTTCTGTACGTTGTACAGATATGTTCATATAAACAACTCGATATAATTGTTAAAAATAAAGGTTCTCAACACGACTCTCGTAGTTTTTCTATCAATTTTTATACAGAAGTCAGCCGTGAGCAAAATTACAAAACAATCGATTGAGAAAATTAAGCCTTTTCCCAAATATATCTGTCATAATTAATGTCGAACTTTCATCATCATTCAAGCATTCACTTGCATAAATAAGTGATAGATATATTAATGACGTTATAAAAAGGAATAATCATACAAAAATGAAATTTTCTTTTTAAATTCTCTAAACTAATCAACTTTATTTAAATTTATCCTGAAATCTAAAATACGCAAGTTAAATATCTGGTATGGAATTATGTGAATGAATGAGAAAAAATCTCTTTCGGATAAGTCCAAATAATTACGTCTTTGAAGGATAAATAACTTTATTTATAGAAAAACGTAGGTAATGCATCGTGTTACACTCTCACATGCCAACAGAACAGCAAACAAAATAGTGAAGAAGCGCTGAGAAAAGAAGAGATGGGCAAATTGATAGGGGATTCCTTGGAAAGGGAAGGAGAAAAAGGTGGACAAATAGGGACGGGATGGCACCTCGAGATGAGAAAACAGTAATTACGTCCCATCGGAGGAGAGCACCACTCTGGTCCCCTAAGAATTGTCCTCTTTGAGGGCACCTGCCTGTGCAGTCAATGCCTTTATTTGTCCCTGGGACACCGGAGGGCCCTTTTAGCCTCTGCATTAAAACGCACTCGGTCGTGAGAGAGCGAAATGGGGATGCACCCTCTGCCATTCACCCCGACCGAATATTTAACTAGCGCAGTATGTTCCTTATTTAATAGTTAATCGATATCGAATCATTCTTTCCATAGCCTGAAGTAAAGTAATAAATATTCCATTGAAAACACTGTAGAAGTTTTGTACATAGCTCGGATATGACAAATATATAAAATGAAATAAGGGTATATTTCGGACTGCCTGATGAGTACTCAATCCGACGGTTGGTTTGAACCTCAAGCACCGCTATATTAGGTACCGAAAGCCTGGTAAGCGAATGAGGGAACTACACAAGATGAGGAGTGAGGTATTTTTGTACTCGCAATGCGCCAGATAATATTAATATATATCATTCACGAGCGTCCAGCAAGGATAATTTTATAGCACTCAATAGAGAGAAACCTAAATTAATACCCCTTACTAAGAATCAATCGTATCTCCGTTGGTTTTATGCTACATTTTCCTCTCATCTGCAGAAAAAGACAAATTGAAATTATATTGGTCGTCAACTTTTGCTCTCTTGTTCAACGAGAAATTTGATTTTTCAACCTGAAAAATTAACATTTGATCTAGACCCTCTAAAAATTTTTCCAATTTCTTCTTACTTACTATCGTAGGTTTTAGACTTGCGCTCAACGCATATTTTAAGAGAAGTTGTGCGTTAGCGAATATTTCATATGATAGGCAAAAAACGAGGGTTTGTATAAATCAAGATATAGCGTTTCCTTAACTTGAATCTAGAAAATAGGATCAAAAAAGTTTAGGTTTAACTAAAAATTAGCTTATGACTTATCATTTTACAAATTTCGCATCAATTGACGTATTTTCGTACCGCAATAAGATATTAAGAGCGACGAAGAATCAAATTTAATCATCCAGATGCTAAGAACCCAGTGTTAGAATTTCATATTCCTCGATGCAATTTCATTTCCTCCGTTTCGGTCCTCCCTCAAGTCCCTTTCATGTTGCGCTGCCTTCGCGAGGATTAACGTTTACACGGCCTTCCCTTCTCCTTTGAAAACAGGTAATTACGCTCGGCCGCCATCTTTCCTCCCATTGTTTGTGATGCAACACAACCAGTCTCTACCCTCAAACGCCACCCGCACTATTTGCCCACAAAATTTCGGACCACTTTCTCAATCTCGGCACCTTTTGTGTCCGTCCGTACTCAGCGTGTGTCGCAACTTCTTATGGGTCGTCGACCTACGGACGCATTCTCTCCCTCAAATGCTCTCTTATCTTTCGCCCTCTCTCTCCGCATCTTCCGTAGGTCACAAAAGACCTCTTTAAAAACTTTTAAGGGACGCGTCCATCTCAGAAACGGGGACAATTGGACGATTACTCGGCGCGAAGAATGAGGTTTTAAAAGGTTGGCGAAAATTTTTCGAAAGTTCGTTGGAATTCCTGTGGAGGAAAATCGTTGAGAGAGATCAGGTAAGATCCCGTCTATTGAGGCGGGATTCTTCAAGGAGATGGATTTTTCACGAGAAGAATGCGAATTTAATGTTTTGCTATCATCGAAGATTTTCAAGGCATTGATTGGTTTCTTACAGCTCCCTGTGACAACGTGGTTCTGCGGAGGAGGAGAAAACTTGAAAATCTACATCTACATCTACATCTGTACCCTGCAAGCCGCCTTTCGGCGTGTGGCAGGGGGTGCAAGCACCAGGACTCTATTTGCCCAGTCGATTATTTTCGCGTATTGTTCTGGGAAAAAAAGAATACTTGAATCGACTGGTTTTAGCATCTATTTCTCTGATCTTTCTCGCTGGATCAGAACGGCCTATATAGCAAGGAGGGCGCATAATCTCGGCTACATCTTCTATGAACGTGCTCTGTCTGAATTTATCAAGTAATTTAAATCTCTGATTGAGCCTGAACTGGGAGGATCTCTGATTGAGCCTTGAACTGGAGATGGAAATGGATTTTGAATCGGATTGTTCATTTATTTCCGTCATATCTCCATTTATTTATTTATTTATTATACGTTAGACTACGAGTAGGCACGAGGCCAGGTGGTAGCCATTCCCTGTGGGGGGAGGGAAATATAAAATATCCTGCCTGGTATTCACCCAAGTCGAGAGGAAAACCCCCCAAAACCTCCCGAAGGCAGTACGTCACACAATTCAGTACTATATATAAAATATACAAACATGAAAGATACAAACAATGTGAAATATAAAAGACAAACCTCATAAAAGAATGTTAACAATGTGAAATATAAAAGACAAACCTCATAAAAGAATGTTACATAATAAAAGAAATAATTATTATTTTAGAAAATACAAGTTTAATTTGCAATCCAGCAACGGCTGTTATTACTAATGTACTAATTCAAATATTAATATAACATAACTTAGCTTTAAATTTTTTTGCGTTTGCTGGCATTGGAATGAGAAGTTCTCCAGGTAAAGCATTCCATTCTCTTATTCCTCTATTAACAAAAGAATATTTTGCAACATCTGTTTTCTGCTCGCGTTCTCTTTTTTTTAATTTATGGTCGCCGCGTCCAATATAGCTTGGATTTTCGAATCTCTCCCGTAGTTCTGCCCAACCATCTTTACAATTCCACGCGTTAAATACTCCCGCTAACCTAAAAGCTTTCCTTCTCGACGCTAACGATTCCCATCCTAGCTGATCTAGCATTTTGCTAACACTCTCATCCTTCTTGTGTTTTCCAACTACGTATCTAGCCGCCTTCCTTTGCACGCCTTCAAGTTTCTTACTTAGGCCCGTTTCGTGGGGGTCCCAAACACTCGTCGCATATTCGACTATCGGCCTAACATTGATCTTGATCTCGTTCCAAGTCCAAGTTATACAGCAATACAAAAGAAGATTCCTTATTAAAGTTTTTTTATGGACGAGATATACCATGAGCATTGACAACATATCATAGGAATGAACACGATTAGAAGAGGTCAACTTAAGGAGCACATATATCCAAACATTAGATACCATATAACCCAATTTTGGCTTGTAGCAGAGGATCCATGTAAGTGGTCATATAAAAGCTAGCTATCCCTATAGCAAAACGTCCTATCAAGAAATGATAGAATAGCATAATTCCTAGACTTTTTGGCGTTACACTCTTGTACTAAGAGGAGACAATATTTATGTGGTCTTTTGAGAGCGTGTTTTCTCCAAATAGACTGAACTGTATTAATTGAGATTGAAATTTCTCTTAATATTATTACTATATCGCACAAAATTACCTTTGGCTAACGTGAATCCATCTTTGAACAAATTTTTTCGTAATAAAATTGTAATGATAGAAATTCGCTTCCGATTTTATGCTGGATATTTTTCTATACACAAATAATAAGCTCGTGTCCTTCATTCAGCGTTAGAATGAGTATACACGCTTTTGATCTTAAGATAAGTGCCTAAGGAAATATAGTTTACCAACTAATATTATATATCATATATTGATATGAAGGTTTCACTCATTTACATGCAATTTAAGATGCAAGGCTACAAAAATATTCTATCTTCACCATGTAATACGCCACGACATTCATTGATCGTTGTTCTCGAGAGAATTTAACGCCTAATGTATTTATCTTAAAATAATAGAAAACTATCTGCATTCATATCTGATAAAATGGCCAATAACAACTTTTTATTACTATGATATTTAACAAAAAAGGCGTCCTCAATAAAACGAACGAAAAATAATCCCACAGAGATTCAGTAATTAATCGAACCGCACTGCATATCAATATGAGTTTCATCAGCTTACGCTGGAACGCGATCATAGGTAGATAAAGTTCGCAATCGAAGATAGCTGAATAAGATAGGTGAATTGAGGTATTATCCGTCGGTGTTTAATCTCCCTGCCATACGACATATGGCGGCTCTCGGAGCCAATGTATCTGTCATTATCTAGCGGGCGCATGCAGTACCCTACTGAAACATCCTCCTTGTTGAATTATAACCTACTTCTTTTACCCACGTTGCTGTATCAAAATGGCCGAATGGTTAGAGTGCCTGGTCCAGCTTCCAAAAGTTTCCAAAAGTATCCTAAGTTACTATTCTCAGTGGTTCAAATCCTATTTCAAGCAATTTTTTCCAGAAAATTAAGTTTTCAGTTCCTATGTCGTCGATGATCAATATGGCTTCGATGTGCCGTGGATTGAATAGTTTGAGATGCACCTCTGTACGTCACAACTAATGATGGCTAAATGCTATAATAGCATACGGAGATATCAGTCAATGATTTTATTTACGCCCTGCACGTGACATATGACGGATTGAATTATCAGAGTATTTACGTATATACATTCAGACATAGCAGCACGAATGAAAGAGGAGTACTTCGTACCGTTTGGGTCCCCGAAACAAATAGTCGGGCGTGCGGGTAGCGGAGATAAATTACGATTCCATTAGTTTGCGGACTATTTTAGTTCCCTCTCCCTTTGTGAAAAAGAGAGAAGAAAGTGGAGGGGGGATCGGTCGGAAAGATGGCGGAAGAGCGCATCGCCTCCAGGTTTGATTTTCAAGCGAGCAGATGGGGGCGGCACTATCATGAGTCTGGTTTGTTTGCTCGCCAAACCAAAGCAAAATGAAAGAAACGGGAAGCGAGGTGGGGGTGCAATATCGCGTTGCCCTCTCTCTTCGCCCGGGGCATCTCGCTCTTTTTCAAATGGAGCAAACAGAGGGATGAGAAGGAGCCACTGTCAAACCTTTACGCTTCATTCCGCAGGGTGGCCATTTTGGAACGCAGCTCATGCGATGGAGCATTTCTTTTTTGGGAAATGGATTTGAATATAATACGTTGACTTTCCGGTGGAAGCGATGTCCCCAAGCACGAGGGGTCTCTTATCTCCGATTGACTGCTAGAATAACCATCGCCGTCGTTGGAGGGAAATTTTTGAAATGGTTTCATCAAAATTAGGGCATGGCTACTACCTTATTGGTTCGAGTGCCATTTAGAAATTTTACTGACAGCGCATTGACCTCTAAAATTGAAACGGACGATACTTTCTTTTAAATTATGTTTCAAATTGGTTCATAATAGTAATCCTAATTATCGGTATATCGTATTATGGAAGAATTATCTTCCATAAGATTTACGCCAACGAGTACTCGTACGTTGACGGACATTTACAATTACCTTTAAGTTATCACACGAAAAGAGATTCACAATCTCTCAATGCGTGGCTGAAATAGCTTTAGTAGGAACACTATTAGACCCATAAAAATGGGTAACTGTCTTCGGTGTTTCATATTGTAAACTTATTTCATCTCCAAATACTAGCACACGAGTTTATAATTAAACTTATTTAAATTGCCATTCACAAACACAAAATTTCTCGAGCTATGATCTCTGTTATTAAACTTTTGGTATAGATAAATATCTATGAAGTGTTTATTTATTAAAGATAGTTAACAAAACGTTCAGACAGAAAATGGATGTTCAATCAAAAGTAATTGTGAAGAAATATTCAGACAGCAAATTAGCTCTGTAAGTAATAGTTAAACTAAGTCCTAAATGTAAAACCATAATGCAATACCTATATAGTGAAGGATTTGGGGTTATATTTAACTTTAAAATACTTGCAAGAGAAATAAAAAGATAAAATGTTCATACAAAACCCTAATTAATGTAAACGTTATTTTTCATCATGAAAATGATATGACAAATTATATTTTAAGCAAGAGTATTTAATACAATTTAGGATAACCAGCTTCATTTTAATATAACGAATTGTAGGCATGAAAAATATGATCAATAAGACTGCTTTGTTTGAAAATACCGAAAGCGTTTATCTTTTGACGATCAGCAGATCAATAATTCTTCACGAATGCATTTAAAATGTTAATCAAAAGCATGTCTGCAAAGCCATCGGCCCAAGGACCGGTAGCAAGTAACGTCATTCGCTCTACCAATAGTGGTCAGGAGCAAAAAAAGGGGAAATATTTAGCAGGAAGAGGTAGTTTGCCCTTACTTTCTCCACCGAGCTAGAATGCTATAAGTAGAACAAGTTCATATAAGTGAAGCCTCTATGAGTAACGCTCTCCGTAGTGTTACATAAGTAGAGACCTTACTTCATTCCATTAATCAATATCACTCATACTTCAGTATGTTCCATATCATCACAGCCATGAACAAGGCTGAGACAACAGTATACAAAAACACATTATGCCTATCTTCTACGAAAAGACAAATGGAAAATATATATTCCATTCATCCAAAAAAATAGTAGCTATACCTAATTAACGGTACCGATCTTAAATTTGAATCCATGTATTTAACATGAAATGATGAGAAATATTATCATTATGTCATAATCAATTTCAATAAGCGTTTCTTATAATTCTTTGTTAGAAATTGAGATTAAGTTCTCTATATCACTACATCTAACATCGGGGGCTCTTTTTAATGTCGACCTCACCTTTTTTGACATTGACATTTACCGTAATTACACTTAATAAAAATAAAAAATGATAATGAAATTGATATTTCAATTTTTTATGATGTGAAGTGACTCATTAGATATAGAGGTATCGGAAAAGTTTAAATTTTAATGACTAATCATTAAAAAATTAAATTGATCTAGCTCTTCTATTTCATAGATGATAATACTCCTCATGTAACGGTCGAAATTGTAACATGCCTGGGAATAACCTTTACGTTACACGAGAAAGAGGACCGGAATTAGCAGACATATTTGGAAAGGAAAAGGGACCAATTCGAGAGCAGTTATTAGTGGAGAAGTCAGACAGGAAATTTTTTCCGATTCAAATTAGAAGGAAAAATCTTTCACGGTGACCGCGGGGCAAGGTTTCCCTTTTGTTTCATTTATTATCCTTGGCTTTTTTCCGCTCATCCGAGCGAGTCGGGACTGAAAGGGAGGGAAAAGAATTGGGGACGCATCCCTCTGTGTGTACTCTGAGGAACCCCAATTGAAACGGTATTAAGTGTTCCTTTGAAGTGACATCCCTCATTCCTCCCAACCCACCTCCGAAAAGACCGTGATTAGAGAAAACCCTTTTTTTTAATTCCCCTGAACCTATATCAAGATTTTCGCTGCGCCGCAAAATAATTGCTTTTACCCAACGCGAATTCATTGTTTCCACGACTGTCCCTCTTCATCTTCTTTCGTACGCTCCGAGTGAATTTAAAATTAATTGAATTCTCGAGGGTCTCTGCAAACGGAAAGGTGTGGTCCGTGTGACTTGTGCTCGTCACGACTCTTCTTTTACACGACTCCCCTTAGCCTACTTTACAAACAATGGATTCGCGGTCTGCCGAAATTTTGGGGCTGCTTGGGAGAGAAGGAGAGTGTACTACATACCGTATGTAATCGTGTATGGATCGATCTACCACTCTCCGGTTATGATTCCGGTTTCGCACCACTCACTCTGACAGCGTTTTGCGGAAAAAGCGCAGTAGCGTAGATGATAGTAAAGGAAAGTGGTAACTCTTGTCGTAAAAAATACGTTTTCCTTGAATGTAAACGATGACTAAATATATTGGAAATGTTTCCTTAGTTTGAAGAAAGCAATCGTAATCTTCACTGGTGGACAGAAAAAGATATATTTGCAAAAGGGTACAAAAATACATTTTGATGATTTAAGGAGAGATGATAGCTGAGCTGGTATGATAAGAGCTGGTATGGATGATACTCAGCGCACAAGAGAAAGGCAAACGGCAGAGAATATAGAAGACTTCTCATAGAATAGAATTTATATGACAGAATGGTAAATGCTAGGCTTCATAGAGAATGTGGATAGCTGGATAGCTGTGGACCATAGCTGGATGATGTAGAAGAGTAATTACATAACAAGCTATCTTCGCGAGAGTAAGTTCATCTTTAAAAAATCCAGAAAACAGCCTTCATTACATCTCGACTTGTTTTTCACAGCTTTCTTTCCTTGCCCCTCTTCTTCAGCCCATCGTAACTTTCCTCAGACGCATCATTGCCGCCCCAATTGCTCCATTGAGTAGAGATGCTTCCTCTGGATACAGCTGCGGCCACTCCATCCAACTGTTCCACATTGCCTCGAAACCCTCTTCCCCTTCAACTTCCTTACACTACTTCGTCCGAATCTCCTCAAATCACCTACTACTAGTAATCCCTCAACACTTTCGTTTTTCATACTTCCAGACCAGTGGTTCTCAACCTTTCCACTCTTTAAAAAAATCCCCTCCTTTCAAAAAGTTTAAGAATATTCTCTTTTCGTCCAGTTCAAGAGGTTCATTTCTGGCGATGAGGGCATTAAACGAAATCCGCCTGTTCTTCTACTACTGTTTAATTCCCCCAAATGCATCACAATTATTGAAAAAGTAGCTTTTTATAAATTGCTAGGCTAAAAAGTTTCAACATATTTAAATTTCCAACGATTAATTTTTAAACCAAGAACTATCTTCTGAAAATATTTTAGTCACGAAATAGTAAAACGTATGATTACCTGATTTAACACCAGCTGACTGCCTGGTAAGAACGAGTTATATAATTTCAGACTTCCCACATTTTGTAGTTCAATTGTACTTTTTCTAGAGTCTTCTCCTTTCCAAGTCTTTAATGCCACAGGAAATGCTTGTGACGAGTACCACATAATCGATTGTTATCATAAAATTTCTTGCGTAAGTTTTATTTACTTCACGTTCTCAAAGTAGAACAAATAAACCACAATTTGACAGATTAATAAATTATTGTTCCATTGAAACAAAAAATTCAATTCAAGTATTTCCACTTGTTCAGTTTTCATACTTTTGACATATAAGTAAGGCAATCTAAAATTGAGTACTCATGCAAGTTAAGGTAAAAGTTTCTATAACTCTATGAAATACAACTAGAGTAACAAAATGGAAGAATTATCTGAAATCCAAGCTATGTTGAAGAGCATTTTAACAAACATATTCCTCTTTTCGGACGAATTGGATCTCTCCTCAGTTTTCAGAATATAACCATAAAATTGGTATTTAGAACGTCGAATCAATTAAATCAAAACTGAAAATCGTATACACAATATTACCAGCAACGGATTTGCTATAAGACGCATTAGGCGCTAGCTGAGGGCTTTACTGTTAAGGGGATCAAAATCATACATTTTTCTTTTTTATGATAAGTAATCTCTTGGTTGGGCCTCCAAAGGTTCCTTGCATCCAGAGCTTCCGATTACTAAACATTCGCAACCGAATATAAACATTCCTCTCTCTCCGAAATTAATAATGTCTTCATACCAGATTTTCAGATAATATGAATGATTCCTTGAGCATAAGTAGCCCACAATTTTTGTGAGGTAATTTTGTACTTACTAGAGAATTTCATTTAAAACTATTTTCCCGCTATTCTCTACAGCAAACTAATTCTTACATTTGACTTCTGCTTTCGACCTTTTGTTTCACTTACGGTGATCTGTGATATTGTTTTACAAATTGATATGCAGGTTAAGAATTTCTTAGCTAAGACTTTCAACAAAAATGGAGCGAGTATGTATGCATATACTTGTTGTTTGGATTAGATAGAAAATGTGTCTGCATCATATGGCACAGAAAGTTAAATTACTTGGATTTCAAAATAAAAAAGATATTTTAGATTTATTACAAGAGTTGATCCAATTTGAAACATTTTTTGTAACTACCACATAAAATTTCAATCTTCTGAGGATATTTAAGCTGAGTGCGATATCAAAATAACTCTTGAGTTGTCTAATAATGATCCTATGAAAGAATTGACTGAAAAATAAAGAATTCAGATATCCAAATCTACTTTTAATGCTGCTATCGCATCCATCACGCTCCTAAAATAAGAGCCAATAAATAGGTTTTTATTACACTATCTTAGCAATCATTTTCCTATTCCACCCACAAAGTTTGCAGAATTTCTGAGTCTTCAAGTTAAACGTTGAAATGTTCATAATTGAAATAAAGCTCTCAGAGAACCATTAGGAAGCGGTAGCATCCATTTATTCGCCCCATTCTTGCGCGCCTGATAAAATACAAACCATAAACCAAAGGTGAGCACACAAGATTCTTTTATGACCACCACAATTTCCATGACAATGAACAGTGCATGACCTCCGCAACTATCCTCACCCAAAGTGCATCTATCGAGGAGTCCTAATCCTCCATTTAGTACCATTCCTTCTCATTCCCATTGGCTTCCTAGCCGCCTTATCACCACTCCAATACACAACACATTCCCACACTCTCGCGCCTTCAAAAGCAGTTTTTTCTTGCCTCCTTATCTTCCGCCCCACGCCGCCCCATTGTGACGTAACAAAAGAAGGCGATGGGTCGGGAAAAAACGGCGGCAGTGGTCCCTTGCTTGCGTGTTTTATTATGTTACCTTGTGTGGGAAGGATTGGTCGGGAAGCAAAAGGATGCCGACAGAGGAAAAAAGGAGTGCATCTCTTCCGTTTTTCCCATCGCCACGGATACCTGCGATGCTGGTAATGGGGAGCTTATCCTCCTTCACTCCCCCGCAGTGCGTATAGACGAGCTATCCTAGGTCACCCATTTTTTTCACCCCCGCGTGATGCCTTCCCCTTCAAGGCGGCACCGAAAGGCAGAAAAAAAAAACGGTAGCTCCACTTTTACGGAGTGGACCAGATCTGTATCCAGCTTATCCCTTCCTTTCACAACAGGAACAGAGAGAGAGAGAGAAGGGCGTAAAAAGGAATACCGCCGCGCGTTCCATAGCAGAGAAAAGAGGACGGCCGCGAAATGACTCTTTTGGAAAGCAAATTGGTCCCAAGAGTGCCTCGAGGGACCTCGCGCCTGCGCCGTGGCGGTACCTTTTAGGGGTTTTACTCCCTCTGTTGGCCACGGAATACCGCTGTCGCTGATGCGGTGGAGATTGTTGGGCGACGAAGCGAGAGGAGGAATTTTGCGAGGTGGAGATCATCGTGTCCTGCAGACGCTCCAGCGAAACGGTATTTTCGGACGACAATGGATGCCTGACTCCTCTCCCCCTCTTGTCTTCTCTTTCTTTCCCGCCGCTCTAATCTCCTACTTTTCACGCTCGGACTCTTCCACCCGCCACCCCCAAACCTGCCTTAACCCTCTCCGAACCGCCTTTGGGTCTTCGCGTCTTGTTGCTTCTTCAATCGTCCGCTCGCGACGAATTGGGCGTTGAACCATTTGGCTCCTATCGATTGAGCTATGTTACGATGGGTTTGATTGCTGAGGAAAACTCGTGTCAAAAAAGAACGCCGATGAATTGGGAAGTACTTCAATCACGATCAAATTTTCACTGTTATTCCTTTTAACTCTATAAAAGCATAGGTAAAAGGATTGAATTATCCTAGCCAAGTTGGATTTTAAATATTAAAGTCTCTTTTTGAAAAAATTGGATAAATACTGATCCTAAAGACCGCTCAAAACAATAAAAGACTCATAAAGTACTTAATACCAGTTATAATGGTCGAATTTGTTGCATAATGCAAAAAGGAGCTCAACTCAACTCAAATAACTAGTAATGGCTTTAACTTTAATAAGTAAGCTCAGTTTAGAGTTAATTAATTAAGTTTCATATTTCTTGACTCTAAATTAGATCTAACTCACAGTAGCAAAATAGTAACAAAGTAGTAATAAATTTTTCTTACAAATCTATAAATAAAAAATTATTCGCTAAAAAACGTTACTCGTGTTTTTATAAGTAAATTATATATATTATAAATTAATATTTTCTAGCTCTGTCGCCATTAGATTGTTATTATAATGTATTAAAAAATAAAGTTTCAGGTAGGTGTAAAATTTAGCTTAAAGAATAATTTTTCAAAGATAATTTTTGGATAACTTTGAACTTAGTTACATACTTAAACGATCATCCGCTTCAGAAAGAGAAATGTTCGTTAAAACATTTTTCAGAAAGTCATTAATCTATCCTCGTTTCAAGGAATGGCACAATATAATACGTGATTCGCCAAAAACTTTGAAAGTCACTTTTGAGTAAAAATCTACGTAAAATTAGTCGCATCATTCGAAAAACCCCTTACACTGCCTTTCTGAAAAGATACTCAATCCAACCTTTGATAGCTTTAGCAAAGAAGAAATAAATAATTAATAAGTTGTTACAAAACTACCTAAGAGTTCTTGAATGAAAAGTTTCGGAGATAAAACCAAAAGCATCGGGAGGTGGATTCATAGTGACCGAAAAGCTGTAAATTAGGTTAATATAAATATTCATTTCCTTCAATACAGGCCAAGTAAGAAGAGATGATGAAAGAATTTCTAGATTATTTATAAATTATAACCAGCAAATAAGAACTTAGTGGAAGACAACTACGAGAAACACATGTAATAAGTTTTAAATATTTTTTACGATCCTGAAACCGTTTCCTACGTGCTTGTTAAATACGTTCGTTCTTGTACAAATTAAGTCAAAGTTAAAGTGACTCTCTATGTGGACTACATATTTACAATTTGGAAGATTACTACTACTTACAGAACGCATACACATGCAGTATATATGTCAGCCATATTGTGTTAAAGACTAGAGAGCACCTTAGCCTAAGAAGGACCCGAGAAGATTTCAATTCCTTCAGAAAAGAAGAAAGAAAGCTGTAAGAAACGTGATCTTTTGAAACTGTACATTAATGGAGTTAAGAGTGTGCATTGATTTGTTTTAACACCTAAGTATACTAATGAATCGATCCTTAGTACACTCACTGATATTAGACTTGTACTTATGAACCAAATTTTTATTTATGCGCAGGAAAAATTCCGAATATGACATTATTATCAAATTTACAATTAAATTAAAATTGCTTGCCTACTTCTTAACATTTTCAGTTGTTTTAATTGATAAAACAAAAATAACTTGAGTAATTTTATAGTATATATTAATCTTTTCCAAAATAATACATGGCTGTATTTGGTAAAACTCATTATTTAGTGATCTGAAAAATGTTTCAGAGCAGAATCCGACAGAAATGTTTATAACTAAGGTCATGAGTATGGGAAAGAAGAAAAAAAAGAAGAAGGATAGAACCCTTTCTAATTTATAAATGCGAAATTTGCGCGCCAATAAAATGTTTAACTGCAATGAAATAGACATGCTTTTCCGACAGTGTTGTAAATAGATTTTTATACTATTTATTATTAAAATGACCTAATATTTACGAATTGTTAGGTGTAGTAAACACGTTCCAGAAATTGTTTTTAGGTGGCTCTTTCCACTTTTTTTCTTAATTTCTCTTAAATGCTATAGCAGATGAACGTTATAAACCATTACTACTAGGAATGCTAGTTCTACTCGGCGGATCAGCACGAGGCAGGTTTCAGCTGCATTTTCCCCACCAAACATCTCGATTCTGTACGTACTCCTTCATTTACTTATCCCTCATTCCATTTTATCTTTCTATCGAATTTTCTTCCACATTTTCCCCATTTTCCCTTCATTATCCCGCCTATCAAGCAGTTTGTCTCATAATTCAGTTGATCCATCGTATTTTCTTTTCTATAGCGTTGTTGATTTTTCTTCCCTATGTAACATTCATAATGTGTCATTCTATCTTAGCATTTCACTCTCTCCTTTACCTCCACATCTAACTGTTAAACCTTTTCAGATTCAGCCTTTCCTCTCTCTTTCTTACAGTTTAAGTATCTCATCTATGTACTTAAATAGAGCTTCGTAGCTTACTAAGCGTGACTAGCCTCACTCCACAAAAACTATTTCCTAAATCTATACCGCAACTTAATTCGCAATGTTTTGAAGGATAACCAGATTTTGAATCTTTTTAAATATTCTTCCACTTCTAACAGTTCTGCAAATCAATACAGCAAATTAATCGGCAATTTTTGGGGAATAATCTGATTTTGAACATTTTTAATACCCCTCTACTTTTGTAATACGAAATAACTAGAATTTTTAGCGTGCCGAAAACAATTTTCGGGGAAAAATCCCGGAGAGTCTGTACTTTTAGCAAATGGTTTCCAAGAATTCGATCCTTAGGAAAGAGTAATTTTTCCACCGCGAAATAGAAGACACTTTCAATTTGGCTAATACGTTCCCTTCCATTTCTTTCTCTCTCATTTCCATCTTCTCTCCCACCTTAATTCACCATCTTCAAACGAGCCTTTCTCTCCGCAGCACTCCCCGAAATTCGGTCGACGCCATCGATATGAAAGTCTTCCACCCGGAATGGAATCCACGGCGAAATGTTTTCCTTTACTGCTCTCCTCCCGCCCCTGCCGATCCTTTCAAACTCCCGTACATACATCTCCGCATTAGCATCGCTGTCTTGCGCCGCGCCACTTCCGCCGCACATTTGTTACCCTCCCACCCACCTGCACCCCTCTCCTTTCTATTCATACTGTATAATATAGCAGCCATCTTACATATTTACAATCCTGTTCAAAAATTGCCGCATTTTTTCGTAAATAACGCTTACATGCTAGATAAACCGTACAAAAAAATTGTCGCTGTAATATTTTAATGAATCTTTACCAACATCTATACATATCCTCTGCGAGAAAACTTTCAGCAAGTAGGAGGTGCACCGCTGTAATATTTTCATCATGTGTGCCCTTTACATACTTGTAGGTACTTCCAAATAACGCGCAGCAGAATTCATTATCAAAATACCGAAAAGAACTTTCTGTGAACCAATTAACCTAACCTTTTCGATACTATTTCCAATGCCTTTCATGCATCCAATTCTTATGTTAAACATCGTAAATTTTACTATTTTTTAGTAAAGGTTCATGATTCTCATTTATTTTATTTTGACTATGCTGTTCAATGTGGATTCGCGTACAGACCACTTGGGACTTGCTTTGGGCAATTTTGGATTGCCTACGAGGCCAAATTCTCCAAGGAACCTAATTGTAAGCGCTAAAAGTTATGGAAATTATCAAATATTAATGAGAGTTCAAGCACATAATCATGAAGAGCATGTGTAAAGGGATTTAGAATGAGGTTTCAGTCGATCGACTTGTTTCCATGCATTTGAGTGAAATTGCGATGAAGTTTACATGATCTGAGATTACGAGAGCTTCCGATTTCCAGGGAATTAAATGGGGATTGCATACAGGGAACTTTCGCTCGAAGACCCAAATAAATAAATATCAAGACATATAATTGGACAACTATCATTCAAACAATGTATAAGAGTCATCTTAAACAATGTTTGAAATAGATATCTATCTCAAATAGTAGACAACTAACTTGGTTTTTAATGGAAAGAAAAACAGATATATAGTGCCAGAATCTAACATCCGTCCCATATATTATTAAAATAAAAATCTCATAAAATAAGTTAGCTGTGCCCATAATGTTACGAGCATTATAGATTCAGACAAACAGAGAAGCATCGGCATTTTCCAGCTCTCTGCTCCTACCCCTCCTTTCAGACCATACACTGTTACATAAAACCTCCCCATACCCGCACATCACCAAATATATACGTCTTCTTTCGCAGGCCGATAGCAAGGAGTCGTTCTATATTTTTCTTTCCTTTTCCGATGCAAATGCGGTCGTCCTTTTTTCGTGGACGGATCGAATGGGATGGCAGTTAAGGCAGCACAGAATGGCGGCCCTAGATGGGGTACGACTAGGCTCCTATTAATTTTTTTTCCGTCACTCCTAAGGGAAAGTAAATCCTGAAGCCGGGGCGACGTTTCGGATGCGCAGTCTGCGGTACCGAATCGCGCACTGATTTCTCCGCCCGGATGGAGCTGTCCCGGAACGAGAATTAGTTTCCGAGGACGGATAACTCAGAATTATTTAGCTGTAAAACAAGTCTACGAATTTACAGAGATAAATTCTCAGGATCTTGCTGAATTTTCCAATATTCCGTTAAAAATTTAACAAACCTAGGATGAAGCAGTTCACAAAAATAAAATTTTATATGTATGACTCATTTTCATGCGTCTCCCGCCTTTTGGTGGGCTTTCATGTTTCGTAAAATTCCCTACATAATGTTCTATATTGATCCTTTTGTTTGTGTTATTCTATAGGAATATTTTTCCCTTTGCCATTCCTATTGCATACTACCGTCAACTATATCCTTTAGCTATTCCTTTCCTCATCTGACCCACTCATTTCCTCTGCTGTTCTCTTAAGTGAAAATCCCTTCTCTACCGTCTTTCTCATCACTTCCTCAATTAAATTTTATCGACCTAAAAACTTTTTCTTATTTATAGAGACACTTTCATGTCGAAGTCCTCTAATTTTCTAATTTCCTTCGTTCTCAGTGTCCACGTTTCACACCCGTACAAACAAAACTGACTGAGGATTTTTCCAATCCATCCTCCGAGAGCAACTTGTACTGACGCGTATATTGCGACGCCTAATTCGCTGTCTAGAATTCGCGCTACTGTGGTTATTTACAGGTTTCAACGCTAACATTTCGATTGCGTGCATAAGAACAGACTTTAAGTACGATATAATTGAATTAATGGAAAAATACGCCAACAGAAGCAAGTGGAAGGGAGATTGGTAGCTGTACGTGAGGGACTAAAGAAGTATTACAAACTCTCATGTAATAATAAAATTATGCTCTAATTCGTAAGAATATTGACTTACTTAAAAATTATAAACAGTAGATGTGGGAATGAAAATTCATCATACAACTACTTATATACAAAGATGACCCAAATTTTGAGGAAGATTGAAAAAAGTGCTTGAATTTAAAATAATTGAACTTTATGATAAAATGTAGGAAATTTCATCAGAAAAGCGAAAGATGAAGAGAAGTAAAAATTGTGACATCATAGGGACTCGAACTTAGGTCACACCACGTAATGGTAAGCTCAGTAGTTACAATATTTCTGAAGAAATTGGTAGACCTTGGTTCGAGTCATTTCGCACTTTTTCACTTTTGTTTATCTTTCGGTTCTATGATATATATAATATTATGGTAACATTTCGATCTATATAATATTTTTAATGATTTCTAACATTACGGTATACGGTACGGTGTATACAGCAATATGCGTAAAGTTCAACATCTTTCTTCTTTTTTATGAGAAATGATCATGGTAATTGCATTTAATGTAAATATGAACCTCACGGATGTTACTCGTGGATTGAACTCTCTACATTCATTGCCTTCTTTAAATATCTATCGGTGGCGTAAATCCATTAGATCATTTTAGCGTTAGTATCAATAACAGTTCAGCGTAGGGGCTGACTGAATTCGGAATTGCCAAACTTAAACCGACATGAGGTTAAGGTGGAGAAAATAAAATGTGAGAAGGGTTGGAGAAACACGCTCGAGAGAAGGAAAACATTCACAGGAAGGAGGAACTCTCACGTGCTATCGGAAGTTTATAGTGGGAAAGTCGTTTTTGAATACCCGACGGAGGAATAACAGGAAAGGAAGTTGGGCGGTGCGATGGAGTTTCGTCGGTGGTGTCTGCCGAATTGGCGGTGACGGACTGGAGGTGGGAGGCGTGGTTTGCGGCGGTAGAGCGCTCCCGAAAGTTTCCATTCCAGTAGAACACGTTTATTTATGAGTGGGCGGGGGAGCGAACACGTTTGTGGGATGAGGAGAGGAAGAGCATATTTCTTTCCCGGAGGAAAAGGAATTTGGATCGGGAGTCTCTGGGATCGACACCTCAAGTCCTCCTTGACTTTCCTTCCTTCCTCTTTCCCATTTTTCAAACTGTTCAAAGTCAAAAAAACATGTCTATATCTGTAAATACCTTCTAAACACCTAGGTTATTAAATTCATGGAGGCTGTGAGTTGGTAAAAGCTAAATATGACGGTAATATTTGTCCCAAATAAAACTTCGCAACGAATTTAAACAAAATATTATCTTACTTAAATGTGATATCAGCTAACCTACACGATTCTTAATATAAATGAATTTCGACTGATTTCAGCCTACACTAGTCACATAGAAAATTGAAGAGGGTTTGTAAAGTACTAAAGCTATTCAGCTATAGCAAGAAGTTCTTTATTCGTGCATATGTTGGAAAAACAAGTCAAATGAAGATATTTCTATTTTCATCTACTAGTTTTATTTTAAGCATTATTGTCACCTATTATACTGCCATTAGTTTATTTAGAAAGATATGAAAGTTAGAATTTTCCCCAATTTTCAAAGTAAAGGCGAGTTACAATGATAGGAAATATAACTGATTTTAACGATATGAAATTGCATAAAATACGTCTACTGTGATGAAACCCTGTGAAGGAGAAAATATAAATCCGTACTGATAAAAAATTACATCAAACATTTAGTACTCGGCGATAAAAATGTTAAATATTCTAACTATATTTTGAATTTTAACAGTTGTTGATACCAATAAATCTTACATAAACATTTGGAAGAGATTCTGGAACTTCGCCCTCTCTTGAGATTACTTTAGAAATCTCTCTCATATAGGTCATGTGTAAAATTATGAAATCTATTGAGGAGTCTGATTTCACTGTAAAGAATGCTTCTCCATTGTAAGTAGGTTTCTTTCATACATTTACATAAACGGTGTTGTATTTTTTCAAAATAAATAGCATATTAGATGCCGTGTTCAAATTACGAAAGCACAGGTTAGAGTTACGAAACATAAGTATTAAATTCCTCAATTCCAATTGATCTTATTCTACACCTTTGAATGTCTCTGCAGATAATTCTTTCGGTCGTTTTGTATTTGAAGAGAAGGAAACCGTCCCATAAGAAAGCATGAACACTAAGGCTAAAGAACAATTGTTACTAGTAATAAAAACATGAAATTGCATCTTCTTGACAATCTACATTTAATCGGAACTGCAGTTACGGGTAACAGGAATTATTCTATGCCCTAAGATCATAAATTTACATATAGATGTATGCTTTAGGCTTGAAATTTCGACACCGAAAGGGAAATATAAAAATATAGCACACGCCCACATATCAAACACAAGTCCATGATACCTTCTTGGTTGTGTGGGAGCAAATAAGATAAAGATAGAGGCAGCTGATGAAAAGGGTTCTGAATAACATTCTGAAGAGGAAGTGGATGGAATAGGAATGAGGTAAGGAAGTAGAGAAAGGTAAGCCATTTTACATAGAAACGTCTTTTATTGGGCGGAGGATGTATAGATAGGGAAATGATGAAGAGAGACCAGATGGGTGGGAAAGAAGAAGAAACCGCAATATGGAGGAACTGTGATGTACATGAGGACAAAAATTGGACCGGAGGAAGTACTGTGAGCTTGTAGGAGGCAATATCTAACAAGAGATAATTTAATTACAATATGTGATCAACGCTACTGTAATTACATACTACTTCTATCACGATCATAATTATCCAGTCGATGTAGGATCCTCCCGGGGATAATACTATATAGATAACATATTATAAGTTTGTGACAAAGTAAAAAACGAATCTCGATGAAGATTATGAACATCCGAGCAAAACTGACAATGCGGAATATTAAACAAGAAACAAATACGAAATATAGAGTGTCGAAAAAAGAATGATTGTAGATCAATCGATATCAAACTCTCACGCACTGATAACGAATTTACTATATCCCACAGCTGTAAAGATAATAAGGAAGGAGGTGAAAGGGAAAGAAGTAACAGGGTTTTAAACACGAATCAAACAAAGTAAAACATTCGATACAGACTTCGAGAAGGATCGCAATAAACCTAGTGCAATAGATTACGAATTACTCAGTAAGTGTGTAACACACGTGTGTTGATTATGTGTTATACTCGTGTAACTGATTACGAATTTCACAACATTCTACTGCCTTTAGGAGTGAATGACAAGAAGGATTGGTGGAAGAGGAATGGATGGAGGTGGTGCAGTGAGGCATGGTAAGGGGGGAGGGTTGGAAGCAGCTTCTCCGGAGTGTTTTCGAAGGAGGGATGAATAAGGTAAGGGTGTAGACGGCGCCAATGTAACCCTCCCATTCCCATTTACCACCACTATTTTATCTTCTGTCGTCGACCCCTGGAAACGGCAGAGAGGAAGCTGCTGTGGGCGGAGTGGAAGGAGAGCAAAGAGAACGAAACCACCTATTCCTGTCCCATTCAATGCTCTTCTCTCCTTACCGCAGGTACAAACTCTATAAGAAAAAGATCCTGATAGCGATTTTTGCTGTCGAAAAATAGGAGGAGCAAAATCTATCTGTTTTGGGAAACTAGTTAGGTCTTCAATTACATGGATATCAAACTAAGCCACTGTTTATATTCTGCCAAGAAACCTTTTAAAAATTACGAATGTATGTACGAATAAAACTTAGCAATATCCACAATCGTCATAGATAGTTATGTGAAGTGATGTTTTTTATTGATTCACTACCTAAGAATGCAAACTGAATGCCCAAGGAAATCTAAACGTTATGTACTTTCTTTGCAGATTGTGAATCAGTTTTCCAATCCTTATTTATGGTTAATTCTGAGTTATTATTGATATATTGGTACCTTTTAATGGTATACCACATAACCCTTAATTAGTCACATGGAGTCACCCCACGTGCATATTTCTTTGAATAATACGAATATCATCAAAGATATTTCAATCCTTTTTTAATCATACAAAGAAATAATTATTTCAATTCACGATTTAACAATAGCTTTGGCTGCTATCGCTTATTTCATAAAATAAGAAGCTGATCTCTAGAGGTTGAAAAAAATATATTACAATTGGTTCGTTTTATACCTTCTTATGAATGGTTCAATTATCATGTATTGAAATGATAGCTTATCGTCCACAAATTATATGAACCGAAATTTTCTGGTGCTGATAATAATTACATCCCAAATTTAGTCAACCAACATGAACAAAGTTCAATTAGGAGAGGACAGAAAGGAACTAAGGAAATACAAATAAAATCCTTACATTCATTTCTGAGGATGGATTTTAATTTGTATTTAATCTGTCAGAAAAGAGAGCACAACGTAGAGGACTGCGTTATCATCGTCGTTTTACGTCTCAGGCGCTATAAGATTATATATCGATTCTCTGATGAGTAACTTATACGAAATTCCATATCGATGGAAAATTAAAGAAATCTAATGTAATAAATCAGTCAAATTTTCACAAACCTTAATTCATTATAGCAACGCGAAAGGAGATTTTACGATCATAGATTTCTCACCAAACTTCAACGTAATTGTGCGTATATACGACGCCAATAAGATTCAAAAGAATAACTTCAAAGAATCCTAAATTTGTTAAATCGACGAATGTAACTGCTTCATTTAATCGGTCTTAAATCTGTGTTTGGCAAGAATATTTCTACTTCATACTTCAAAAGATAATCTCCTTGGATTGGAAAAATCCTAATTGGGTAACATTATTCAGGTGAAATAAAGTCTAACAAGCGAAACTATAAATTACAGTTTTCAATTCTATTGAGAGAAAGTGAACGTGCTGAATGATAAAAACAAAACATATCGCCAGATCCTCCACGATGTCATTTTTCATCACAGTAAAAAGGTTTCTTCGGTGATTCTTAGAAATTACACAAGGAAATAATTAAATTTTAGTAGCTCTTACAAATTGCGATGAATAAATTACAAGTTTTGGTTAAAAGATAGTTCATACTTTGAAGAAAATATAATATTTCCAAAGTATACAGCCGGACGGCGCTTTGATTCTTTAGAAGATTCACACACGTTTGTGAAAGTATTACATTGAGAATTGAGAGTATTACAAGTATTACATATGTTGGTTTTAGCAGCATACTATTGTTTAAAATAATATTATAAAGATATTTTTACTCTTCTATTGAGTGTATCCTTGGTACATGTCATTCCTCCCCGACTGAGGAAAAAGATCACATAGATCGCGATTGTTTAAAGCCATTTGGAAGGAATTGAAATAACCATTGAATGTCTATAAGTATTGTAAACAATTGAGTATCTAATAATTCATATTATTATTTTTAATTTTACATAAAATTTAATCAGTAACTTCGTTTTGTTAATCATGTATTACAACATTGATAACATTTCAAGAGAATATATTTTTGTTTTGTTTAGAGATGAATGCAGCTACATTAGTTCTGGGACAGCAGCTTTTCTCGTATATACTATTCAGTACAGCAATAAGAATCGTTTCATAAACCCAAGCTTTCATTGCGTAATTCTTGCGCCATAATCACATCGAGAAAAATGTGACGAAAAGAAGGCTTTGTATTTGGAAAGTGTACCCTAAAGTCCCCCCTGAGAAACGCAACCCGCTCTACGTATCTGCTGTCAAGGAAGTCGCGCTTTCCGAAAACCCATTTCCGACTTCCTTTCGGTGATCCTTTCTGCGCATTAACTCTTCAACAATATCTCCCTCTTTTATGTTACTTTCGACAAAGAGTATCTCGCGGTCCGTAAGGCCTTATGCAAATGCCTTTCGCGTTTTATAGCCTTTTCTTCGGCATGTCTTCATCTCCTTTATACGTGACATCCGCATGTTTTACGTTTCCTCTCCTTTCCGCGATTATTTTCTCTCTTCCCTTTCCATCGCCGCCGACCTATGAAAAGCTCACCAGACTTGAATGCTACGGGCGGGCGGACATTTTGTTATACTTTGCGCTCACTTTAATGGCGGCGAGGGCCATTCTTTCGGTGGTGTGCTTCGTGGGATGAGAGCATTTTTGGGAGGGGAAAGATCCCCTCCCGGCGAATTTTCCGCAGACTTCCCCGTCTCCTCTATTTTCATCTAGGTTACGACTCGTCCCAGAGGCAATATTTGCGGTCGCGCAAGAATTGCGCAGTGGCGAACGCGGTGGGTGGTTAGGCCGAAACTTTTTGGGCCGCCTCGCTAGTGAAAGTGCATAAGCTAATATTTCCAAGTTTCCGAAGTTTTCGGGAGGTCGCGCATTATTCACTGCGAGACCGAGATGGGATGTTTGTCGTCGAAAAAAATGATTTTAGAACAAGGCGATGGAAGTATGAATTTTTGAGGATGTTCGCTTGATGGAATTTATCCGAGAAAGTTATCATCGAAAGTGAAAGTAACATTGTGAGAAAGCGCTATGTATATTAAAATTAACTTAGCGTAAAATCCACAAATTTATATTTAAATTTATTTCCTTTGAATAAAATATAAAATAAAACATGAATTTCAGACTATATTTATTAGTTTTTCCTTTATTTTTCTAAATTATTATTATTTGAATTTAAATATTTTCTGAGTGACTTTGCAAAAATTAGATACCCTAATTGGCGAATCAGTTATACGCTACAGCAAAGCAAATTCCTTCATTTGCAAATTCGAAATTAGCATCTTTCTATGAAACCATTTTAGTGATTAACTACAAAATCATAATTTCTTTTCAAAATACCTTGAAAGAAAAACCGAATTCACTGTACGTGGAATATTATGGATAACATTTGTTTTATAGATTGGCTGGAAGACATGGTGTAAAATTAAACAGAGTATCTGAAAATAATACTGTTGAAAATAACTTCAAATCGTTGTTTCATAAGCAAAATATATGCAAAGAAATGAAATAATACCGTTCAAAGACAGCATCGAAAAATATCAAGAAACTAGCTAGTACATGAGAAAGCATTTTCCTTTCGAATCAAAACAAAATCAAATTCAATCTATTTCAATGTATATCCGATTTAAAAAGGGTGATACAATTATAACGTAGGAAATATATCCTGGGACAAATTATCCGTAAATATTTCATACTCAGCATTTCAAATATTATCAGTAGACCATTTACTTCTTTAGTACAAACTGAATTGATATGTAGATATCATTATCACGTTTAATCATTCTATTTGGTTATTCTAACAAATATTCTTCATAATCCTCTTTGTGATACATACAATGTGCTTCAACAAAAATCACTGCTAAAATAATAGAATGAAATGCAAATGGTTTGTGTAGGAAGAAATATTTCCATTCCATTTACATCAATCCGAGAGAAAACGGACTTCAAATTTCAATATTGATTGCTATCAAAATAAACTATAAATTAACTTGAATTCGGATACTATGAATGGTAGAGTACTTTCTTGATCTAAAGTAAAGCTTTTTTTTGATTACTTGGGACAAAAACGTATAATAATAGTATATGATTCGAAAACAAACATTTTGGAAGAAGTTAATCGAAAGAGGCAGGAGTAAAGAGCGTTGATTGACGAGAATTGCAAATTGCATGAGATGAATGCAACACTGCTGGAATTCCATGGCTATAATACTGAAGCACAATGCAAGCAATTAAGAAAGGGAGAAAATATGAATGAGACACCGTATCGCAAAACCCGTTGTCCGTACACAAATTAACGAGCTGAAACGTCCAAAGACTCCAAAGCATACAATCGAATCGCTCAGGAAAGCATCGCCTGCGAGAAAAGCGAAAAATATCCACCTTAATCACTCTCAGTTTGTTAATTTCGGGCCGAGAACTGCTCAAAGAAGCAATTTACTTGGTTCTCGAGGAAAAAAACGCCACCGTGGCGTGAGAAAGCACGGATCCGTTCCCGGAAAAGAAACAAAGACGCGGAGAAGAAAACGGCGCGGAAAGAAACGGACTTCGGGAAAGAAAGCGATTTCGCTCCTTCGCTTCACAATTTTTTTCGTGCGACGGATCGCCAAGCGATGCATCTCGCCAAGGAAACGCTAACGAAACGAAGGTTTCTTCCCCGAGAGGAAGTTATTCCATCCGTGGAAATTGTTGAGGTTTGCTTCACTTCCTTGAGACTTGCTCCTGTCCGAAGGGTTAAACGCTTCCGGGAATTCTCCAAGCGGCGAGCATTCAAGTCCCCAGGATACGGTTGAAGACGCATCTTACGCTTCCTTTCCTCAAACCCTGTCCCCGTGAAATGATACCCCTTCGTTACAGGACGAGGGTTTTTGTTTCCAACGGACAAAGATACACTCCTTATATGTGTATGAGAAACCGCGATTAATTCGTGGCTTTCGCTATTAATATCCGCTGGATTTCTACCTGGAAGATTTTCTCGGGCATTCCATCTCGAAAGCGCTTGCAGTGATATTGTTTCCGAGGTTCTCTGGCGTAAATAATAATTACGAAGACTTTTTCCTTCGGATTCTGTGCATTGTTCTTTTAATATTTCGTGTTAAGTACGAGTACAGTCTTATACCGATTCGAGAAACACGCCGGTTTTCAGTTCGACAACTTAAATTAAAACAAATGATAAATTTAAACTAACTTGGCATATAGGTCGTACAAAATTTCAGGGTGTGGAAGCACGATCTCAATTTAAAGCTTTACGTGATTTTAACAAAAAAGGAAAATTGAACAGAAATACGGTAGGCTTCATACTACCGACTCAATTCTTCAGCGACTTGTTAGCATAATAATTGTTTTACCCATCAAAAACCCATACCGTCTGAAGCGAAGTGAAAAAGAGAGCGAAGTATGATATTTCAAATTCGTAACTGAGATTATAGACTATATTATTTATTATAAACGGCGAAACAATCTATAGACAGAGGTCTTTGCTTACAGATTATGGATAATGTATGCACCACCTAATCCCGAACTCACTTTCCATGCAAACTACGAATTCGCTTCACTGAATAAGTTCCTTCAAGTTAAAAGTCCATAGGCTAATGCGAAGCTAAGACCACTGTCAATGAGCTTCTCGATCCATTAGCCGAATTCAGAAGTCGCGGCATCTCATAACTACATACTTTCATACAAACATCTATATTGGGTGAAATTGGGGCCAAAGTATCCCATCTACCATTCAGCCCATCGTAAACAATGCTTAAAATATATCAATATTAACAAACACATTAATATATTAAGAAAAAAGGCACCAACTTAAAAAATAGATAAAATAGAGAACGGAAGAAAGGTTCTTGTAGAGAAGAATACTGTGATAAAGTGTGATCACCGGAAAAACATTTCCATAGCAGGAAAACGCTAACAATTAGAAAAATAAATAGAGGTGCAAATACCTTAATTGCTGTAGTGACTGAGTGGCAACAAGTGAAATGTAAATGTAATTGCTAGTTTGATTTTCCATCCCGTATACTATTTCAGCTAAACAACATGGGACTCAATGGCTCTTGCATGTATAATAGCTCTGATATCAAGATAAATATAATAAAAAAGGAACAAACATTAACAAAAATTTAATTGAAAAAATCGTTCCTAAATAACTTGCTTGGAGAAGGTCTTGGAAACGCCACAATTCATACATCAAACTTCAATCCCACATCAGGAGCAAGACTGGCGAAAGAAACAAGGAAAGAAAGCGAACGTGGACTCCCTCAGCGAAAACAAAATAAAGTTCTCCCTTCCCGCATGTACCTCTCTTAGCCCCTCAAGAAATAAAGGAAGGATCTTTGCCAATTAAGGGATTCCATCAATCAAACAGCGGATCCATTTCTCCTCCATCATCTTCCCTCTCCGACAACTGCTTTCTTCTCCGCGCGTGAGGAGCCGATTAATGACCGAGTCGTTCCGTAAGCGTCATCCCGTTCATGCCCACCCACTCATTCGATTCATCCCCCCTCATCCCTTCTTTCCACCAGGATATCTTTGAATTCACGGGACGATTCTTCTTCTTCCTCCTCAGAGGCAAAAAAGTTGGAGGAAAAAACTCCATCCATCTTGAGCATGCCAGGGTGAATGTTACGCAGGGAATTGAGGTACGCATTTTACCTGACGATGTTTATCAATCCTTGATTTATTATAATTCGCCATAGGCTTCCGAATTTGTGTTGACAAGGAGATACTTTAGTCAGTGTTTTTCAAAGCGGACACTTGGAGGTCCAGAATTATAGTAAGATAATAAGAATTTTCTAAGGAAAATAAAAACCATACTTTCACTACTTACGGATTCAATAGATTAATCCCTAGTTTAACTGCTTTTCTAGTGGCTACGATAAAGTAATGAAAATTACCACATACTGCTTCTCAAGTACTACAAAAGTAGTAGCGAAGTTTCCCTGCTGCCTCTTATTGCTAGATGATTTGGTTAACCTTAACATTTACATCTTATTACGAAGAATAAAAGGTACAAGTTATTTTACTTAAAGGTCATTACGAAGGCCAAAAATTATGGGAATCTATCTCTATCAGAGTATTTAGTGTCAATATTATCCAGTAATATCTTTTTTATACGTATAAAACCTATCAGAAACTTATCCGAAACAGTGGTTATGATTTCCTACACATTTCAAGGGGTAATAATACCAGATTATGGGAAAGAAAAAAAAATATCCGACAGAACCTTCAGAGGTTTAGGAACTTTGGAGGATATCCACGGAATTTGAGGCAAAGTATCTTAAGAATAACTGCTTTGAAAATTAACGTATAATAAAGCGACAAAATTGGGAATCACGAGTTCAATTGATATGTTTAATGATAAAGTCAAAATTTTATTTAATTTCGGCCGCAACGTTTCCAAAAGCAATCATAATTTAAATCGTATTCAGCATTTAAATTTTGAGATAGGAACTATAAGTGGATATTTGATTGCGATGTAAACCATAATATCCGTTGTATCCTAAAATACCGTAATTTACGAAGGAAACAACATAACGTGAACGTTGAAATGATCTATTTAATTTACGATAGCTCAATTGAGATATGATGCGTAATGACCAATGAGTATCGTCAACACTTGCTAAATTATATTGAACGTCTTCACAAGATTTCAAGTATCCTTTTACCATGTAAAATAGATGTATAGATCGGGACATCTACTACTAGTACGAGATATGTAATCGTAATATCGTAATTATGGATATATGCATTACGAAATAAATATATTGATAATTTTCCATGCATCTCTCGTCAGTAATAGTAATTTTCCTTAATATTTCTGTGTTTTTGGGAGTTTTTTTACTCTCCCTTTTGGGTCTCCGCAAAATTTTCCGCGTCGTAGTTTTTTCTTCATATAGCTAAAGTTGAGGCGTTTGTTTCCACAACCAAATCATTTCTGTATTTAAACGAAATAAAACATGGAGAAGCTCCACTATATATTGCTATAATTATTTAATTATAATTTAATTATTTCTTTTTTATTTCTACCTATATCTAGTATCAAAATTATGACTGTTTTGTCTATCTTTCTAAATGTATGCTTATTCGTTAATTTTTTTTTATAACACACTGAAATTTGCATCTTGTAACTTCAGAGGTCGAGTGAAAAAGAGGCTATTTTGACAAAACCTTGCCGTAAGAGAGCAATAATAATGAAATATAACTAAATCAAGGAAAGAAGCAATTCTCAGAGGCCACAGAAAAAGTATATACTCAGTTTAAACTTCCTTTATAAGTTCATAAACAAGATGCATCCCAATATCTGGCAGCATTCCTGTCAAGTAGTGATCTATATTATTCTTTCAGATAGTAGTTATGTAATATCCTAAATAGATACACTACATTATTCCTTAATCCTTCTCTATTGTTGTACATTGATATAAGTTACGAACAAAAAGCGAGACTGAGAGGAATTGTCCTCAAACCAATCCTCAAGGTAATAATTTCAGCGAAAACGAGAATTTTTCCTTCTTCACTTGGGAGAGAAAGAAGAGAAATTACCACCAAAACATGTCAAGAAAGAAGGAAAGGTTGGAGAGCGAAAGGGGATGTAAAAAGATCAAGAAGGAAGGAAGAAAAGAAGGAGTAAAGAAGAAGGAGAATGTAGGGTATTCCTCGTCGACAGGAGAATAGATGAGGCAATACAAGCGCCCTTTCCATCCGACCACTGACATTAACCCCACTCCCCTCCCTCATACACATTTATTTACGCTGGGCGGAAGAGAACCTTATTTAGCATGTCGTCAACGACGGCTGCTGAGAATATGGCCGAGGAAAAAATTTGCATTTCAAACGCACTTTATATGTTTAAAGAGGGGACCGTAATGCATACTAATGCGGCGGGAAATTTGACTGTAGCAACAGTAACTAGGGAGCGACTCAATTTTGCCTTCTTTACTTCCTCCCATCGCTTCCTCTCCCCATTCCTCACGATCGCCAAAAAAATAAACACTTCCCACCCTTCTCTTAGTGCGCATGCGTGCCTCTTTCTCATGCCACGGACGGAATTCAAATTATCACAATGAGGCCATTATTTAATTTGCGAGCGGTCGAAATTTCGCAACTACGCGCGTTTGATATCGATGTGGGGGAAATGTGTGCGGAATCGCAAGGAAAAGAGTAATTCGCTATCATTTCGTATTAACTTGCTTACGTCAAAGGGAATGACTTAGAAAATGACGTGTACCGGAATCTTCGATTAAGTCTCAAGTCGTTGTGAGCCAGTACACAGATAGCGAAAATAAAGTTCCTTCCTGAAATTATCACTCACATTCGTATGACATGCATTAATCCACCAATATAAAGAAAAAAACGAGGAGGAATCAAAGCTACAAAGGTAAATGAGCAGTAGAAAAATGTCATGATTGTTAACTCTTTATTATCTAATTAACTAGAACTTTATGCCTCATGAGAAATATCCTTTGGATCTCTTCTTCGTAAAGGTCATACTAAATCAACGATTTTTTTCTTGTTATTTTTCCTATTATTTTGGAATTTTGATATCCCTGCGTGTGAAGAAACATTGCAGTAATATAACTTCATGAAATTTGATTTTCTAACATGACTAAGACTATGTTTCCAAGTTGAGAAATAAATATAAGGTATCACTTGCATCTCTTAAAAACTCCGTATTAATGCTACAAATTTTGCAATTCTTGAAGATATTTTCATTACTTACTACATACTTATATTATTTACGTAACACATGGGGATTTTTCCTATTCAAAAGCTGAAAGAACCAGATTTTCAAATTAGATTACATAGTAACAAAGGATTCAGGCAACCTTATGAACCTGTGAAGGAAGTGAAGAAACTCGAATCCAAGAACGATTTGCTACAAGAAATGAAATGATAATTATAAAGAAATCTCTGCAGAGATACTCGTAATTTTCAACCTAATAATAATGAGATATAGATACTGGATTCTTTCTTTTCCATGATGTGAAAAATCTCAAAATCTGATATTCAATCATAAGAATATATAAAAACGCCAAAACTGTAGCAACGTTCCAATAAAAAATGAGATACACATTAAATGAGTGACTGTAACACCTCTGTTAGAATTAGTAAAAATAATAAAGTGACTGATCTCATTACTGATAACGAGAAGAATTTTAGCACAGATTAAATGAGAATACGTCAAAGAGACCAGAACCCTATGCTACCTCGAATTTTCTGGAATATGTTCTCCAATACCAATTTTTCAACTGAGGGAATTTAAAGACAAATTAAATGGGAACTGAATGTAATAAAAATAGAAAAGTTGTCCTTATTAGATTTGAGGAGCAATACCATCCCCTTAGGAATCCCACATGCGATAAATGCATGGAATTCCGATTCCAAATTTATTTCCACAGAATACATAGAGAAGGCACGGGTCATCAGATAATCCGAAATAAATCCCGGGACTGCTTCACAGCAGAAGCTGTAAGAGAAGCAATAACCTTGTCTGTGGCGCCATCGTTCGGAAGCATTAGTTTAGAGGCGTTAATCTAAGCGCGATTGCCATCAATTCTTCGCAATTCCAGTCGCGCCATCTGTGAGCCCCATTCTTTCCTTCGCTTGCGATGGTCATCCATCCTTCTGATTAATGGAAGGCGCCACTTTCCTCTCTTTTGCTGCCCAATCTTTTTCCAGCGGAAAAATCTTTGCCAGGGCCGATATTTTATATCCATGTTAGGGTCGCTATATTCGGGGATGGAGGGGAAGGCAAGTCTCAAAACAAACGCACAAAATCAAGTATGATGGTAACGACAAAGTTGAAACTTTTGAAAGGAAACAGCGACTAGGAAAAAGGGGAGACCAGGGTTCGGATTCCAGTTAAGTCACTATTTTTCATTTCTTGTACAACCATTGGTTAAGACGCATACTTTATTGTGCACACTTAAACTTCATTTCCATCATTTGAAGAACAGTTTAGTTTAACAGGTCAGATTTAGTTCGATTGGCAGAAAATCCAAGTATAGAGAAAACATTATAGTACTATTGGAGGCTTAGTGGAAATATGAGATAACGGAAGGGGATGCAAAGAATCAGGGTAGAGTACTATTCTCACCAAGAGAAGACAAGGCTCTAAAAGTTTGTTATATCATTAGGGGAATATGTTGAATTTATGAAATCAATAAATGTTATGAATATTCAGGAAAATCGACATAATAATCATTCAAATACATTAGTTAGGCAGATAATCACTACAAACAAGGATGGATATGATCTGCTTCTCTTTATATAATGGATACTACAATTTTACTGAAATTAAAAGAGCTATTTAATGAAATTTAGCACAGCTATAAATCAGAAATTTAGCATTATAAAAATTGTAAAATTTAAATCACAATTTTATCACATTAAATATAATTTATAAGAATCGGCTACACATTATATTCCTATACCTTTATCCTGAACACTATCAAACTGCGCTAATTCATCTTTCGTTCAACTTTGGATAAAGAAGACCTTTTTAAAAAGGTAGTCCCTTTGTTGAGCAAGGGATGGCTTAATTCTGTTACCTCTGCTGGATTAGTTATTTTTTCCAAATTTGCTCACTAGACCGTTAACGTGGCTATCTCTAATGGGAATGACTTTGTGACCAAAATCGCTAATTTGGTCGCTAAAACGAAAATCCTTTTGAGAAGAAAAATTTTCCACATTATTTCTTTTTAATATGCGATGAAAATAATGAATCCATACTCAAGCTACCTTAAACTGTTTCAAAGAGGAAAATTTGATAATGAATATGAATCAATAGTGCCAATTTGGAAACACAACAGTCTCATTAAGAGGTAAAACTAACGTTGATAATAAAGAGAAAGCCGGTGTATTTCATGGGTTAACTTTAATGTAAGACTCTTATTTATATGAGAATAACATTCAGGAAATGCAGATTTATACGCTGGTGAGGATGTATAGGGTAGCTCAGATCTGAAATTACTTTTGATGACATTGTAATTAGAGCTTTACATCGCTTGAACCGTTACTAAGTGTATTAAGGATAAAAATTATGTACTCTTTGACTTCACGGGCACATTGGAGTTCACAACTGACCTGATATGAAACGCATAGCGTCAAGTTCAGTCATTTGCGCTACATTAAAATGTGAATTAAATAAGATTATAACGTTCTTTATGAGTTTTCTCCTCGTTGGATCAGAACAATAACTCGATATATTTTGAAGATAAGAAAAATAAAGGCATCCTAAAATCTACACCATTCATTAGTAGTATTCTTTTATTTAGACATTTAGATCCTAATTTCAAAGAAAATGCGAAACTTGCCAGAGTACAACATGATGATTTTCATAATTTCTATATATTCTGCATCAGCGTAATGAGTTCTCAAATTTCCAGAAATTGATTATGCCGTTGCCGGTCGTGATAAAATTTCAGAAACTATTCCCTGAAAAATATAACTTTCTGAAAATCTTAAAATTATTTATAACTTTTCCATTAACACTACATTACATTAAATTTTGGAACAGAGGCTAGAAACGGTTAGATTCAAGCAGTGGTTACTCATGTTAGAAAACCAATCTCCAATTACTCATAAGTAAAATGTGCGGGAATGTTGGGAAGCAAAAATCGTAATGATATCAATGACGGTGCTTTAGGTTTTCGGATCGGTTCGACATTCTGCTTAGAGGAGAACCTCTGAAAGTCAGAAATAACACTGTGAAGTGATATTATGATAGCATTTGAAGAAATGTTAGAAAGTGGCAAAAGGTGAACCCCGAATGAACACACGAAAAGGGGAGAGAGAGAATATGACAAGAGGAACGGACGGCGAAAAGGAAGCAGTCATTGGTCAGAGGGAAAAAAGGCTTTTTTTATTCCGGAGGAGAGTGGCGATAGGAAGGGAAAAGAAAAATGAGTCTGGGAGAGGATGAAGGGCCTTCTTTCCCAGAATCCTTTCCCACTTTTCATCATCTCTCAACCCTTGCTAACACACGCCTCTCCGCCCACCCTCTCCTTCCTGAAAAACCGTACTATTTCTTTCTATCTATAGCACTCGTCGAGAGAGAGGATTGAACATTTGTTACGTCATCCGAGGAGGTTGCCACCATCCAATTCCTCCGCAATCTGCCATTCCCCGCCCACGCACCCCCTCTTTTCATACGACCTTTTTCGCATCTCAAAACAGTCTTAATCATTACGAGACCAAATCGCCCCGCTCTTCCCCGGAGATTCGAGTGGCGGGCGGAGGTTTTTTTCTCTCGAGGTAACTTCTCAAATTGGTCCTATTTCTTCCCATTAGTTCTTCCTTATTAATTCTGGAATCCTCGGAAAATTTAATTGAATTCTTCCGATGAAAGAGACTTCTTCTTTATTGTCCCGTGCACCACGGGAGTGATTTTATTTCTTTGCGCGAGGGAAAAAAAAGTTCTTTGGTCCTCTTATTTCGGATTTCCTCGGTGGGAATTTGTTTTTATACTTTCTTTAACAGCTGGCTCCTCGACTCGGTCGATCGTTTTCCTTGCTCTCTTTTGCTTCATTATTTCTGTTATGGGTTTAAGACTTGAGTGCAATATCTTTCTCTCCGTGAAATGGCCCCTTTTCCATTACTTTCAACAGCGAGTCTAAGCAGAACCGAACGCAATCTTCTTGAGCACGGAAGAAAACTTTCCGACAACAGAATATGAGTTTAATTTACTAAATAAGTCAAACGTTTAGTAATTATATGTACGGCTGATGAATAAGTCAAAATTCTGTGAAACAGTTTGAATAACTATGACACGTAGAACAAAATAAGTACTCTCAACAGATGCGAAGTGGGCTGGAATTGAGAACAGTTAGGAAAATACCGAAGATGGCTTTCATGAAAATGAGACTTAAAATATCGCATAATCAATTGAAAAAAGTTGGCACATTATGATACTTGGATTCATTAATGGATATCTTTACTTATTAAGAAGACTGAGTGTGTAAAAATTCACTAATTTTAAAAGAAAGTGTTTAGGATTGTTCCGAGATAGGTACATTCAAATTCGATTCAATGGAGGGTTTGAAGAAGCTATTTTTGCTTCGATTTGAGTTTTTGGATCGTTTTTCATCATTCTATTTCTCGTATTTAGTGATCAATACTTAGCGTTTGTTAATTTAATGCAGAAAATGGTGGAGACCTTTTTTGAGTTAATTTGAGCTTAATTAAGAGTTTCTATCATAGCAGTTGGTAAAAATACACCAAACTATCGAGTGACTTTTATTGTTTGAAGTAACTGTAAATAAAATCTGAAAAGACAGTAAAGCTATACTTATATTCGAATTAGGCAGAAAATTAATAAAAATACATGAAAATCAAACACCTTCATTAGCAACGAGATATAGTCAACTGAGATTATAGAAAATAATTTACCTTCGAAACTTTTAATTAGTTTGGCTTATAGCTTGTTTAACTTAATGCTAATTTGTAAAATGGTGGGTTCGGCCAATATGGAATGAAACATTGCACCTCGTTAACCAACTCTTAGTAGATGATTACTCGAAGTTTTAGGTTCCAAAAAATCATTCTTAGCCTTTTCACCACCAGTTTTGCATTCTGGTGTGATGGTATGAAATAATTTCAATCATAATAATTTAAATATTCAACTGAGAATTCCATGTTAGAGCACACTTCATACAAAAATCGAATGGCAATTTTATAGTTTACTAAACGTAATTCATACTCATTCCGTTTTCAGCGATCGATGGTAAATAGGAATCGATCATATCATCACATCCAAACTGTATGTATGGCATAGAAAACATTACCACGATGGTAAAGATACCTCTAATAGTAATTTTGGAAAGTTTCGGCCTCATCAACAGTAAAGCAACAGTAAATCTCCTCTCAGAACTAGTTCGAGGGCCCTCATGCAACCCTCTCTAAGCAAGTACGTCCTGATCAGAAATCTAAACTAGCTAGAAAAATTCGCACATGTTCTATCTCTAGAGGGTATTTGATGTGTGCTCACACGCTTATGAAAGGAGAAATGGAAAGAATATTTTGAAGGAATGCCCAGAATAGAAGTGACAGTTAGCGTTCTTATCTGTTATTGACATTAATGTATGTACGCATGTAACGTAACATTCATAAAAAGATAGAAATCTAAAAACAAATAATCTACAAAATAGTCCGAGACATAAAGCGAATATGTAAACGAGATTCGTGAAATATGAAAGCCTAAGAAAAACGATTACATCATTGACAGCTTATTTAGCTGTAAGCTTCTCTATAGCAATCATCGATCAATGATCATATCAAGAAAAATTGTACACGAGAAACGTATCGAAGTAATTATGGTAGAGGGCTTTTACATAGAATAAAAACTAATTTACAATTAATTTTTAGGGATAGCTATAAAAGAAATATTCCAAAAGAGATTCACTTGTTTGGAATGGGAATGTTTCCTTGTACGCCTCGATTATAGTCGTTCCCTTTTTTCCAGGACTATTACATCTGGAATTTTTTCCTTTTGTGACAATTCAGTTTCTCCCCTTTCTTTTTCTTAATTCAGCCTTTAATTTCTCTCTTTTTTCCTTCATTATTTCTGTAATTAATTCACCCTTTCCGCATGTTATCACAGCCTTCATTTTTTTATTCATGATATCTAAATTATCTCACAGAATTCTTTTATTATTCTCTGAATCACAATTTTCGGAGTGTCTCACAAAGACTTTCTAAAATAAATGAAAATTGAAAATATTAATGTATGGATCTGTCTACTTTTTCAATCCACAATAAAACGGTCATCTACACACCATCATCATCTGTTCCTCAAAATACTCGCTAAAAGTATCTTCCCAAATTAAAGAGTTTTTCTTAAAAAGCCCTACATTAGAGATTCTCATTAATTTTTTAATTCGAATTATAAGAAAACGCATAAATATTTGCATTTATAGACAGTATTAAGTTCTTACAGTATTACTATTATTCACTATTACGTATTAAGGTGTACGTAATAGTGAATTTCCTCAGAATCTGCAATACTTTTCATAAATCGATTTATAGATAAAAGATGGATAGATCTTCATGAGGAAATTAACTGAAGTATTAAAATGGCTGTGGACTTGAGGAGGATGAATCTATACATGTATTCATCGTAGTAATAACTTCCGAATCAACATTGTTCCAATTAAATTTAACGACTCCGTGAATTCCGTGAGGCCTCTCTGCGCTGCAACGTGTGGTGCACTGCTTTTCTCACTAAGCTGATGTCTATCTTCAGGGGTTAAATGATATCTTTAGAGGTCGATTTGAGATCGGGATATAATTGTAGGTCGATGCATACACATAAATTCACTTATGCGGTATTTAAGGAAATACGAAGCAATACATTGCTTGTGTAAACTTAGAGTGGAGAGAGATTGATTTCTATTGGAGTTCCGGGGGGATAATAAGCATCTACGAGTTTACAAATAAGTCTCTTTAATATACTCATCTACGATTGATTTTATCTCCGTGCCCAAGTCATTTTTCTTGCTCTTCTAAAGAGATATAGCAATCTACTTTTGAAAATAAACATTCAACTCACTCAATTGAAAACTTTTTTACTCCTTCCAAATTTTCTTGAAAGACATGAACTCGGAAATGAATGTCATTGAAAGTGCGAGTCAATTTCAATTGAAGAACGGATCTTTGTAAGATTTCGATATTAAAAAATATACGCAAATCTTTAGGAAGGTAATCATCAGATGATTCGGGCGCACGTTGTAATGGGTCTCGTAGACATTTCCTCTAGCGATTGGAATTTTGTTTGACGGGAGGAAGCAATCTCGGCGGCTCAATCCCCGCCCTACACTATATGACGGATATCTTTTGAATACATACTATTCCGAACGCTCTTCATCCATCCCCACCACTCCGCCTTTCACGATGCCAAAGATTTGCGTTTCGGGAGCTCTCATTCCTCCGCTTTCTGAAAAGAGAAGTAATCAAAGGAATGCTGGAGTTCTCCGAGGCAGATCACCACTCCAATACATTTCAACTCTCGCGCGACCTTCCTCTCCCCTTTCCATTTGCCCTTTTATACCAAATCCCTCACAAACAACCCTTTCCTTAGTTCCTGTATAACAAACTATAGCAGGCATTCCTTTCGAGTTGATTGTGAGTCCCAATCCGGATGCCATCGCTTCTCATTCATATAATGTATTTCTCCTTTAATAGTGACTGACGTCTATTCCTTTTACGACGGAGAGATATACTTGCAAACTTTGCTATTCTTACTTAATGTTTTAATCTGTCGCCCGACAATTTATCGGATGTTATTTACCTGTTGAGATTGAGTTTATTCGTCACGTCAAAGTTATCTATACTTTCTCTGGCTGTCTCTCCCGTGAAAAATGACGGTAACATTTCTTACAGTAAAATAAGTCAGATTTGAATACATTTCTTGCAAAATGCCCCAGGAACATTGTTTACATCATTCGGAAGACGCTGGTTCGAACCGAGGATGCAATAATAAACTTCCACATAATTTCACGCAATTTTCTATTTTCAGAGTACGAGATTTTATACTTCATTCATTAAAATGCTTCAATGGGAACAGATTTCCAATCCTGTAGGTTCATTCGACGGCTATAACTGCTTAGCGATTTATTTATATTTTACGGTAGAAAATATCATAACTTTGTTAATTATTTCTGAATTTATAGGACATTTCTAACTCTTTACGGATATTACTGAAGCGATCGTCTTTATGGCTGCTGCAGCAACCCGTGTTAACAAATTCAAGTATAGGAAAATTAAATGAATCGGGGATATTTTCCCCAAGAAAACTATATATTTTTTAAAAGAGTTGCAAAATACTACACTGTAAAAGCACACCACATAACTAGTTTCGATGCTTAGCATCATCCTCAAGGGAAGAAGAGATGCTTAAGTGACGAAACTAGTTGTTTGTTCTTACTGTGTAATATTTCGGTAAGTTATTAAACAGGATTTTCTCCGTTTCTTCCTAACGTTTCCGCTTGAAAATTATCCTGATTTATTTTTCCTGTCATTAAATGCTTCAGAATTATTCGCGAAACTATGGATGGAACCCTAAAATAGTTGAATCATCGGAGATACAGTTATAGCAGCCAAAATTTTATTGATGAACATAAATATTGATAAACACCTAAAATATTAATAAAATCTCTTCGATAATTTAATGGCACACAAATGTGATTGTTCAAATTTCCACTATATCGCTCATAAAATAATATTCGATGAAAAAATAAGAATATTAATTTTCCAAAGTGATTCCACTCCCGATTTTATACGAGCATAATTTCTGATTAAATTTTACCAAAGAAAGATGAACTTATTTTTTTTCAAAGAAAATGTCTGAGATAAGATTAAGTACGTCACAATTACAAATATCGTATTTTTGAAAAGAAACCTGGTATGAATTCCATATTTAAGATTGATGTTTATGTAAGAAGGCACTTTAGAGCAAAATTACTTCCCTCTTTGTATATATTTCGCTCAAACTTCGGTCTGCGAAGAATTGACCCGATTATTAACCAAAGAATGTTTCCTGTCATTATGAAAACCAATTCTTGAGTTACATATTGAAAAACTCTGCCGTATTATTTGAAAGCAATCCGACGATTATTTTTTTTGCCTAGACATAGTATACTTTGTTTAGGATGTAAAGCTCTTCAGCATCAAAATTTTTGCTGCCACCTGGCGAAAGTGCTGCCACCTGGCGAAAGTGCTGCCACCTGGCGAAACTGCTGCCACCTGGCGAAAGTCAACTCGCAGCGTGAAATAATAATAATAATAATAATAATAATAAAATGTTCAAAGATCATCATAGATTAGCCCCGAGATCCAAAAGAAGTGAGAGCGCCCCACTCCAACCTATTAACTATGAGTAGAGCCATTTATGACCTGATAAAGCGTCACCTTAAATTTAATGGAGTGATATCAATAAAAGCAACTTCTAAGAAGTCGTGTTGAAAAATTCGATATTTTCTTGGTAAATTTCAGTGAATGTTAGAAAATCAAGTATGAATCCATGCTGAACCCATGTGCTGGATATGATGCAGAAATCTCCATAAATTTTGCTTATTTTCATATGATTCTGGAGTTCTTCTGGGGTTTCTAATGCAGGTGTGCATGTGTTTATTCCTAAGCGAGATTAGTTTCAACCCTATAACCTTCAATAAAAATCAAGGGTGACTCCTTATTAATATCATATAAATAAAAATCAAACAATTTATTTAAAATACCATACAATTACTATACTTTTTTCTTCTACTTTGGTTGAGATAGTGTAGAAAAACTAAAATGCTCACCCAACTGCTAAAATCTTTTTCAGGAATCGCATGAGTAAGGAAGAGAAAAGCTTCTTCTAAAATATCCGACTTACGTAGTTAAAGGCTTAAATTCCTCAAGAATAAATCCGAATTTTCTTGAACGATTTAAAACAACGTTTCCTCTTGGCACTGTTTATATGGATGCCTATAAACCCATTTTCTGGGTCCTCCACCTTCACAAAGTCAACTTTTTCGACACAATTCCCTTTCCTTTGTCCCAAACCATCCTCTGAAGGAGACTGACGAACTGTGGCTAATTCCCAAATTAGCTTTTAATTGCGTTTTCTCCACAGGGTCATTTCCGTTGGAGTGGAACAAGGCGGTTAATGGCTAAATTATGTGTGGGCCTCCCGTTCTCTGTCTATTCTCCCTTCCTTCTTAAGCATTCCCTCTTCCTTTTAACCCACCTTCGATTTTCCTCAAACTTCTTCCTTTTGATCTCTTTGAGATCTGCCCTTTATTCCGTTTCTTCATATCGAGATTTCAAGAAGCTCTGATGGAAAAGCTCGCAAAGGCGATGCGATTTGATGAATTTTCTCTTTGGTGAAGAGATCAATCCAAAGAAATTACACTAATTAGGAACTAAACAAAGGTAACTATATTATTTAACTAGTATAATATTTATTTTGTATCTTTACCATATTACTTCATATAAATAATTTTTCTTTGCGCTAATTCATAAAGAGAAATTAGTTACATAATCATTATTCTGAAGAGCATGCATTACGAGTAATTCGACTTTGCATTGCATGCATTATTAAATGATTTCTCATGTTTATAATTCATAAGATTTTCCAGTTATTTATTGATCTACAGCTGATTCCAAGAGCAGCCATCAGCATCATTGTAAATTTCTCTCCTGTTAAGATTTACAAATTCACACAGATTCTTTCGAACATTATTTACTTATTTAATGAAAACGTATTCGAATTTTTTGAAAAGTACTGATCCCATTCATGTAATGGAAAGTGTCCTGTTTCCAAGTAGTAGGGTAATGGTCAGCCTATCTATGATTTACAAGAAATATCGGATTTACAAGAACCTTTGAACGATCATTATATCTCCTTTTATCCGTGATTATTTTATCATCCAAGTTCAGAAATGGATTTGGTTTGTGACTACAGTGACCCATTGAAACACTGAATGAATATTTAACCAGAGGAAATAATTGTAATGGGCTTCTGGTAAGTCATTCGCCCACAGCCCAATGGTGCGGTGGGGAAGAAAAGAGCAAAACCAAGGGCGGAAAAAGAGGGAGGCCCAAGGAATAGCGCCCCCGCACCATGGCACAGGTGGCTCCACCAAATTCCTAAGTCGGTCATTTGTTTCGCCTTCTCTTAGGACACCTGTTGTCTCTCAGCCTACCCTAACTAACATCTTCCGGAATCCACCAACTTGGAGAACTCTTCCCAAAATTTTATGTTCCTTCCACATACTTCAAAAACCATTACCTTGCTCATATTCGAAAGTTAAATTTTACTTCCTTCCAGGAAATGGAGGAACGGTCTAAGAAACGGGGTCTTAATACTACCAATCATGGCTCTAGATCGTGTGGATACCGACCACATTTATAAGAATAACAGAGAATTTTTAATTACTCGTCACGGATGTGTGTGATCAGATGTCGGAGTAATAAAAGCAAGACAACATGATAGCCTCTGGAGTAAAGGTAAATTGCAGAATCCGGAAACTTGGAAGTCCGATTTACATGTGCGAAAATAGTAGTAGTACTCGTATTGATTTTAAAAGTACTTAGACAATTATGGTAATTCCGCACGAGAGCCTCACCGGGAATCGAATCTGGGACCGCTTTCACCTAAGTCGAACAAGTTGCCCACTTGACTATCCGGGAGCCCTATGCAATAAAATATTTACATAAGACGTATAACCACTAAGAAAACGCCAAGATCAATGACATGACATAGTGGCATGACGTCAAATGACTTACGAAATTACTCTATACCGAAATTAGCGAGCCTGAGAGATGAGCACCCAAAGTCGCTACAGGGTTTATTTTGGCACGCGAAGCTCTGACAGCTCTATCCATGTATGTATCCCTCACTTTGAAAAATAAAGCTTCATGGAGAATAATTGTAAACTCTGTTAGTTTATGTTGAGTTTTCGTCAGCAACATCTTAAGCACATCATCATTTTAATTTTATAGTTAATGGTAGCAATATTAGTGTCAAATATGGCACACTTTCAACTTCAGCCACCCTTCTTTTATATATTCAAAGAGAAAATGAAACAGGTAGCTGTAGCTTCCAGGCCAATATGATGCCTAAACGAAAGTATAGATTACAATATAGATTGCTACAATAGCAATACAATACAATTACTTTCTAATATTACGAGAAAGGGGGTATCTCAGGACTTGTTAGGGGTAAGAGACAGAAAGTTCAAAAGTGACACAGACATGCTTAAATCGGAACATCTAGTCTACTCTATGTCTAGTACACTCTATGAACGATTCTTTCATCACTATTTTCTAAGTCCTATGAGTGTTCATTACCCTTGAGAGGGGAGTGTCAATCTTTCCATAAGTGCATATTATGAATCAGTAAGGCTCACATTCAAAAAACTGATACGTCTCTCAACCAAGCAATGCGAGTTTTAATAAGCATCATCAAGTCGACAAGTTCCTGTTCTAAGGTACATACATTGAGCTCCCCCGTATTTGACGACAAAAATACTCTTTCAGGAGTTTAGCAAGATCTGCAATAACCCAAACCTAACCCCTTCCAGCGCCTAAAGTTTCGCTAATGAAAGCAGCTCATACTCGTAATTTCCTGAAAGAAGGATTTAAGTCTGATTCCTGGATTGAAGAAAGGCCCATGCACCGAAAGAATGGCAACTACTTCTCCATCCTGGGCTTCTTGGAGGCTTCGATCTACGACTCTCGAGCAGGATTGCCCTCAACAGGGTGAGAACTGTACACGGCAGATGTGGCGACATGATGCAGGAATGTATCACGAGACCAAACGCCAACTACCACTGTGGTGTGGATACACCATCTGGTACATGAATGTGGTCGAAGAGCAAAGTTTGGATTCCAAGGCGACTTTCTCAAAGCATAAACTGAGACAGTATTTTATCTCAAACTATGATTAAAAAAGTGATATGTTGAGACCAAACTAAAGAAGTGTTTTTTTAAGTTTTAAGGTGCTAATTATGTACTTATTTAAAAAAGAAAGAGCCGAAAAACCCTCCCTTTTGTTTTCCAGCGTAAAAAATAAATTAATCGTTATCGTAATTCGGTTACAACGCTATTGCACTAATTACGCGATTTTCACTTGGATCCTTAAAAATGCCTTAGAGCAGGTTTTACTGAAATAATTTCTCTGAAATATCCTAAAAAGTCAACTTTTATTTTAATTTAATTGGTGCCCTTTAGTAATGCTTAATAAGTTCTCTTTCGAATGTAAGAAAAAAGGATAATTGCCGAAGCAAGTAAAAGTTGCGCAATATTAAACGGTAATGCGCAATTACAAAATAAAGTTGCTTTCCGAGAAAATAAACATCTTGTCCCCATTATTAGGGATGAAGAGCTCCCTTTTTTTAATTGGAAGGCCTCTCTTCACCAAATCTTCTTCCCTATATCAAAACTACCCTCTCTTTAGGCACTCAATTTCTTTGGCGTCTCCTCGTGTACTTCTCAAAAAGATTCTTCCGCCCCTCTTGTCTCAGAGAGAGCAGAACGGCAGTTCAGCAATTAATTCCGAATTACGGGAGAAGAGCTGACAATATCCGCTGCTTCCTGTGGTTTGCTCGACGCAAAATTAGGCCCATTCAATAAGGAGACGACGGGAGAAGGGAAGATAGATTCCCATTCTTCCTTTTGTCGAACAGTCAATACGATTCAGGAATCATAAGGATCCTTAGATTGGGAGTTTTCAACCATGGATACACCTCTCCAAAGATTCATGTTCCTTAAAATTCCCTGAACATTTACTTCTTCATAACTAACCTCACCCATTATGTCATCCAATAACTTAATAACTTGTCTTCCCTCCTACCTTTCCTCTGCAATTTATTTCTTACCTTTTTCCTATCTCCCTTATATTCCTTCGATTTTTCTCTATCTCTATTTCCAGCATTAATTTTATTTATTATATAATCCCTTGTCATATTTTCCATTTTACGGCACACCTAAATCTAAAAGTTCTTTTAATGTATTTCCTCAAGTAAAAATAGCACTTTTTTGAAAATTTTCGGTTTAATAACTGTCTCGCATGATGGTAGTAAATTTATTTACTTATAATTTTCGATTTTTCATGCTCACAGATTCTCTCTTATTAAATCAGGTTATGCTTGGCTCATAATATTTTAACTGTGATAAACTTTATAGATTCCATTATGAGTAACACTGATTTCAATAATTATATGTTAAAATTATTTCTATCCTAATTTCAGGTTATAAAATTATTATATACGAGTATATATATATAGGAGAGCCTATAACTGGGGAAATATGGCACTTCTTTCTAATGACCCGTGCCTTATACCAGTGCAATAAAAAACCCCATGCTAAATTTCTCCAGTCTTCTCCCGTATTCTCCAAGTCTTTTCATCAATAGCCCCCATAGTTTCTTCCGGCACTACATTACTGCTTATGGAATTAATGGAAGGCTATGGGAGACACCTTAACAAAAGATATTTGTTACAACGAACCTAAATTAACGGGCTCGTATCAGGAATAATTAATTTCGTGACACTGTATTTCTACCATAAGTAATTCCAATTTCTCTCTCACCATCTTACTTCGTTTGTTTTTCTGTCAACCAATTTCGGTTCATTTTACGCCATACAAGCATTTCAAGAGCCTCAAATATTTTCATGTCCTCTTTTCTGAGAGTCCAAGTTTTAACCTCTGAATTTTCATCCTCAAACATGATTATTTCAATAAAAAAACTTACGAATAAACTTTACCAAGAGTAGTCGTTCAAAAAATGTAAGACTTTCAAGTTAAAAGATGATATCATATTGGTACCCTGATAGATAATTTTGATAGTCAATCATTTTCTAATGACAACGTTTTGATACTTGCAATTTGGCATTGATACCTGTATTATTCATACTAAAATATACAGCGATGAATATGTAGCATAAAATATTTTGTTTTATTTAACCTCTTCATCATCAATTCGAAATTCCAAGGCCTCCTCCTTGAGTTTTAAAATATATGACTTCGATAGCAGATGAAAGAAAATGGAATGGGGAGAAAGGCAGGGAGAATACAGGAAGTAAGCAAGAAGTGAGTGAGATTCCTTTCACTCGAATGAATACAACATACACATCACTCACATTATATTTATAAATAAGCGTGTTATTTGTCTCATTCATTAGTAATGCTTTTTAGCACTCTCTTGAATACATCGCTTCTGACGTATCATACATCTCTCCATTAATTTTCCTACATTTTTAAATAGAGGAAAAATGTTAAAATAAAAGGAATAATTAAAAGAAAAAAGGCTAAAGTATATCATATATATCATATACTTTTCACTAAAATGTATCTGGGGATGTAAAAGAGGATTAAATTCACAGGAAAAAGAGAAAATGAAATGCGTCGTAGGGATGGTGTGCTCTCAAGAATGAATTCAAGCTCTTTACCTTCAGTAGCTTCTGCGATACCTCATATATGAACAAGTGTACTGGTATATACACTTCATCTCCCAAAGCCTTGTTTACCATTCTCTCGAGGAGGCTGATATCAAGGCACTTCAATTGCCGGAATGCTTTTCTCCTACCATTTCACTTCTCCTCGGCTAAACATCCTCACTTCCTCCCTTTCCTAACCCCTGATACCGTAATTTTAGGAATTTCCTTATCCTTGTGATCTGTAGAGGCAGGTGAGAAGCCTCAAAGGCACATATTGCTCGTCTCCGTGGTGATCTCATCCACCGACTAGTTCTCCCTAGCGATGGACCTCTAAAAGAAGCGGATGGGATAGATTACCGTTCCCCGCTTTAGCGTACCGCGTTCATCATTCCCTTCTATTCTCGAATGAATTATTTATTTTCTGTTTCTTGGATACTGACACAGGTTTGGTGCTGCTGAGAGGTATTTTGGGAGTAATATAACCACCATAATCATCATAACTCTAAAGGGAATAGGGAAAGATTTTAAACTTCGCACATATAGGTGTACCCCTTAAAACTGAAATATAAACAGAAGTGTAACATGATGGGACTCGAAATCAAGAAATTTCTTTCTTTCTAGGAAAGTATTCAATGGTTATAATAGCAACCTGTCATGTGGGAAACCTGGGTTCTAGTCCTAGTTAATTCGCTATTTTTCACTTCTGCTAACCTTCCATGTATTTAAAACATCTAATACGCTATGATATTACATGATTTAAGGATATTGTCAGTAGATTTAAATCTTTCTATGTTTAAAAGACAGGGGGGAGTTTTATTCCTATTTCACAATCCAAAATTACGAATCAAAATTTAAACTTCGCTACACACTACTCTATAAGCTTAGTTTAATAGCTTCAATTTTAAAGTACTCACTAGCGTCAACCTCTAATTTTTTAAAAGACGGATGAAACGGATTACGTAAAAAAGAGAGCTGAATAATATTTGACGCATTTAATGCATATGCGCTTATACAGATTCCTAAAAACTACATCAGATGGTAATAGAAAGCATACCCATCTAATTTTTTTAGTAATCAACATGTTTTGCAGGATTTTTTTCCCTAAAATATCAAATACAAAAAAGTACTAAACCCGTCATTCTTCGTGCCATTGTTATCTTTCAAACAGGATTTTTAGATCAATTTACATTATCTGAATTATGTTTTTGTAATCTGACCCATATTAATCAAATTCTTCGCGAATGGTATTGCTTCAGGATTCTTTTTTGTGAATACTGAAATTTCTTTGGTAGATTCAATGTTTTGAATACTTCCTTTTACTTATATTTATGCTCATTAGAACGTTAGTTTCCAAGTATCCAAGCTCTTAGCAAATATTAATAAATAAGATAATAAAAAATCAATCATTATATTTGAGATTAAACAGACATAGATGATAAAAACTTGGATTCGAGAGATCCAGATGGAGGTATTAAAAGATACCACATTTCAAAAAGGTATAACTTCCCTATGAATATCTCTTAGTCCACTTCTCAGCTAAATCTGAGAAAAAACCTAACACGATATGATACAACCCATGCCATACATCTGTGGATTTAAGGCTTTTCTTTTTGCATAAGCGCACTAAGGTATGGAGTCAACGGTGACTGAGTCTCCGTAACCATGGTGATACCAGTTATTTTTTTTCAGGCGCTGACTCCATAACAGATTAATAACGTAATCTTCTTATTTTCTCAACTCTCCCCCAGTTTACGGGGTTATTTCCATCTCTCGGAGGTTCGCTACTCGTTCCAAAACCCTCGGACATATTTTTGATGGAAGGAAAAATATTTCAGGGGGATAATTTCTTAGAAACACCCTATTAAAACAATTTTGGACGGAAGCAAAGAGATTAGTGACGAATTAATGTCGTTGTTTGGACGATTTCTCGTTCAGGTGATGTCTAATATGTGTATAATTTGATGATCAATGTGCCTTTGAAGCACGTGCTGAAAAAAGGTACAGGGAATTGGATTTTCTTGGATACATTAACTCCACTTTAAAAAGGAATATGAAATCTCTTTGAAGTGAAAATTAATTATACAATTCCATTTTTATTAACCAGACTAGTATTGCTAAATTTTTTACCCCTAGGAATTCTAGGGACGGTAGATATTAGAAATGTAAAGATGTGTAAATTTATAGTTGTAATAGTTGTAGTTTCAATGAGATGAGAATTGCATGCTCAATAAAGTATTCTTGCAACTTATAAACCTCAGGCAACCGATTTAGATATCGATGGCTTCACTATCTTCATAAAATTATTCCGCAATCATATCTTGATGTATGTCGGCCAAACGAGCTGTCGGTCATGTGACCGTCGGTAAAACAAAGGAATACAGGAAAAGAGATTAAAAGATAGGATTGATGAATATTGGAAATGCGAAAATTTTCTTCAGTGATTTCATTTTTTTAGTTTTGTTAAGAGAGAAAAACCTAATTTAATAACCATAAACTCAACAAAAATAAAAGGGAGTGTTAACACCGAATTCCCGAACTTAAGAGCATGAAACAACAGAAAATGAACCATTAACCTTCGGAAATCTTGAAGATGGGAGATATTTCGCATAATTCAACTTCTAATTGGAAATTTTACTAAATCTACATTATATCACTCATTGATATCATCTAAGACAGCCTAAGCTGCATATCTTTGTGCCATTATAATTATCTTGCCTAGGAAGGATTCCGATAAAGCTATCAACTGGAGAATATGTGGATCCTTATCCTATTAACAATTCCTACTCAGAACTTTGGAGAGAAAATTAGGATTCAAGGTAAGATGAGGAATGAAGTACTTTGCCTTAGATAGCTTTCTGAATCAGATTGCTCAAAGAGGAAAATACGCAAGTGCGGAACAATGACCTGCGTAAAATACTTTTCAAATCAATCGATAAGAAAAGACCGCAAAGAATGGCATTAACAACTTCACAAACACCTCAGTACCACCACAGTCACGAAAATAGACACAAGTTAATGAAGAACACCTCTTCTCAATGAATTAACAAAAGACAAATGAAAACTATTCCACTAATAGATATGGAACTACAGTGCATACGACTAAACAGCCGTTCTCTCGTTCCTTACTCGTACCTGCTGTTCTAGGACTTGCCTCTCATCCCAAACATCCACTTAAATTTGAATTAATTTATCTTCTTCCCACACGTACATTCTGCTCTTCAATCCCCGACCTTATTGCATTCATTCCTCGCTCCAAACATAAGCACTCTCTACTCCCGACGGCGAAAACGCCCGAAATAAATCTTAATATATGAATGCTCTTCGAGACTAGCCTTGGCCATCTCACTTCTGCTTCTCTAAATCCACATTCGAGATGTACTGTTTAAAGTGCGCCATGAAAGAGCATATATTATATAGCCTATTTATAAACTGCAAGCAAACGAATCGATCTCAAATCTCGTCCGCTTACCCGCATGAGCATGCTGTAAACGCAAGTGAATGCTATATGAACAATTCCACACACAGAAACACTAGAGTAAAGAAATTAATCAATGAAGCCGTACTACAATATTTATTGGATGTTTGCTCTCTATTGATAAAAATATACTAATTACTATTTTGAATGAGAGTATTACTATATGATTAAATGTTTATATTCTGCATTTCTGTTATTATGTCATTAGCTATATAATATGCATACATCTTTTAATACCTCTCTCTTTTATAACAATTTATTCGTATACTTTCACTATAATTTAGTATATTCCCCTTGAAAGGTAAGCATATAAAAAAGAGATGGGCCTATTCGGCTTGGGAGAAGGAAATGAGTCCAAGACCTAGATTAACTAGGAAGAATATTATATGTTCAACGTTTGTAGTATAAAATGCTTTTGTTTGAGTTTAATTGCATGGATGTAGTTATTGTAATGATTAACTGGATCAATATGTTGTTAAAACCGTAATGAATTAAGTGTGACTAAAAAAACGGCTAAAATTTTCGCGACTATAAAATTTTCGCACAAAAATTCAAACAATAATGATTAAGAAAATGTTAGATTAAAACGTCAAATCAATAACTATACCCTACCGTTAATTATTCCCTAGTTCAATGGATAGCTAGATATAATGAAGATGTAAACTACAAATAACAGGACCTCTTCCTAGAAAATATTACTTTTGATTTGATAATCTTTAGTTTTTCGCTGAGTAACATATTCATATTTTCAAATGCTGTACGTTCTGCAATAACATAACAGCTAAAAATTCTCCACTTCTAATCATAAATATAATTCTTTAATCTTCATAATTATATTCTTACAACTCAATTCCATAATTCTGATTCGGCAATGAGCAATAAACTGAGGAGCTGTCATAATGTAGTAATACTCTCATTATACTCACTATGGTCGATATTAGCAATCCACTCCAATTGAAATAAATGCTTTAATGACCACTAAAAATGAGGCAAAATCAAGCAAACTTCGTTTTCAATAATTAATAGCACAATTTCATCTGCAACCTTTTACTGAAAACAATAGCTATTTTTATTTTGTATGAAGTGCTCCATTTTATCGCGGATAAAGGCTTCCACGATCATAATTTGTTTACCAAGCTCGAAGAAGATTCGTGGGTCAATTTAAAACCTTCAGCAGACACACACAGTGGCGAGCCTTATCCTAGACGAAGTGAATGTTTTACTTTACTGAAACGCATTGATTTACTGGAGATGTTTATAGTTAATCCTAACCATTGTTGAAGTAATCTTGGTCACATTCGAAAATTAAAGCGCAAGACAATATACATATTCATATTTACCCCGAGATCTCGCATAAAAAGTACAGCAAACAAAATCTAGGAAATCGCAATTTGATTGCGTAAACACTCACTTATCCCTTCCATTCGCTGAAAACGTATAAGACCTCCCACGGATAAAAAAAATAATAAAAGAACGGCGCACTCCAACGAGATTACCCCCGACAGGAAATTTCATATTTCTGCACCAAATCGAGTCATCTCGGTTCGATTTGCCAACGCATTTTAAAGAGATTTCGGCTTCGTAACGAGTCTTAAGGGAAAACTCTTCGATAACCTCTCTCTCTGCGGATGGAATTAAAGAGAAGTGCGGGGGCGGGAGAATTCCCCGCCGTCCCCTGCGGCTACCTCATCTTCCTTCCCACCCGCCCGCCTCGCTGATCTGCACACGCTCGGGTAAGCGTGAACGTACTCCGGATGGGAAAAGGGGGCGGAGATATAATGGGGCGGGGGAAGAAGCTCTGAAAGGGCATAAGATAGGAGGCGGGGGAAGACTGCATGGAGGTCGCCGCGGGATAAATGGCATCTGCACCGAGACTGTTTGGTGTGTTTGTCCCTCCCGCCGTGGACGGCGCGGCGGTCGCACTTAAATTCATTACGTGGAATGTTGGAGTTATGCGGCGAAGGCGTGCGCGTGCTCTAATGGAGGACACGTGAATTGAGGACGACTGTGGTCCCACTTACTAGGCTTTATTTCTTCTTCTCGCCATTAACATTATTGAGGCGCCAATACCAAAAACAAAAACATTAAAATGGAAGACAATATGTATACACTATGCAGGGATGGTTTTACCATCATGCACACTGGGCGCTAAATGAGGACCTCGCCCTTAAAAGGGTCCAAAAAAGGACATTTTGTCATCTTATAGTGAAAATCTGTTGATGGAGCCTCAAAGTGATCCTTGAATCTAGGGCCTCTGAAATTTGCTCCTGACCCCTACTACCCAATGACAAAGGAAATTCCTTTAAAATTTATAATATATAACTCCAATATTTAAAAATATTACGTCGCAATATAATGAAAATGAATGAAAATTTAGAAAAGAAGCCTGTTTGAACCTCAAAAAAGCGCAATTTAAATATATCTCACCATTAACGTTAAATATTGAATCTATTAACACAAAGTCGCAATTTGATGATAACAATTTCGTACTTCCACAATGAGGAATAGGCCTTGATTTAATCAGTCAGAGCATTTAGGAGCCGTTCTAGAAACACGTCGAACTCAGGGGGGGGGTGGTTTAGGTTAATGCCTATCTTACCCTCAAATTGGTTATTATTTCCAATTACTGCAATCTTTCTCATAGAAAAATTCCCCGAATAACCGAAACATATTTGGCTTATCAGTCAGTATATAGTAGAAGTCAGAATCAGTTGGTATAAACTCGCGTTTATACCAAGTGATGGGATTTGAAAATTTCGATAAATCAAAATAAAAACAAATTATAATCCACCGAAAACTACTGAAAAACTTTGTCACAACTTACCTATTTCTCTTGTTTGGAAATACAACGACTTCTAAATTCACTAAGGAGAACGTCCTCTACCTACCGATAAAACAGAAAACCTAAGAATGAGCAATATATTTGCAAATAAAATTTACCTGTTTCCACGATTAGTATATCATTAACTTTATTAAATATGTAGTGTTATTCGATAAAATAGTAGAGGAAATGCATTCGTCTATAAAATAACTCCGCAATATGACACATTAACATCATTTTAGGAATAATTACCTCAAATGTATAAATGTTTATCCTACCTTTTGTCTATCCATTGTCTCTGTAAACTCACTAACTTGAGTACATATCCAATTCCTCATATAAAAGAAACCTGCAAGTATTAGGACAAATTAGTATTTTAGTATTGCATTCACTAATAAAGTAGTCAACTGTTTTATTTTTAAAATAAAATTATCTAAATTAAAATGTATTATTAAATAAAGATTACCTATTTAAATACCCTAACTAATAGATTTTAATTTAAAATTAATTATTTCAGTGACGAGATGTTATCGGGAGTATCTCATTATTTGATCTTTGCCTGTATAAAAATCGATTCTTTACGCTTTTCGAAGCAAAGTTCGAAGTTATGCCATAGAACCTTCGCAGCAATCGAAGTTCCTAACGAAGTTCGAAATCCAGAGTTCATTTTTTCCATTTTAATTAACCCTTTTATCAGCACACTCAGTAAAGAAACTAAATGAATTTTTTAATTATCAATCCGTAAATCGCATTCAATTTTAAAACCTGCCATCCCTTTATTAGCCCAAGTTGAACTTCCGGTGTGGATAAAAGAACAACGCGAGAGTTAATTTCGCGACTATGGAAAACTTTCCTCCGACTTCTTAACGAGTTCTTGCGATATTCCGCAAACATCGCACACTCAGCGGCCACTGTGTAAGGTGTTCGATCCTCTTCATAAAAGAAGGGATTTAATGAGATACTATCGGAGTGATACTGAGATTTAAGCGAGGAAAGAGATAAGGAGCTCATAACAGGAAAAAAAGATTTTATTCTCCAGGAAGGGTAAGTCAATACGGATCTAAAAGTTGCCAGAGCATCAATCATCCCATCAATATAGAACAGCTACAATAACTAAAGAACATAGGATAACTTTGCAGAACTATGGCCAAAAAGCTTGTCTTAAATGTCAAATAGAGGTTGCTGAATTAGTGGAAGAAATGTAGCTAAAGCTATGAAAACTAGAATGAAAGGAGATCTTACGGAATCAAAAGAGCTAAATAAGTGACTAGGATGGTGCAGGGCGAAACGTGACGCAGTTGAACAGAAGAAGGGTGTTGGCGTATATTTGAATGCGTAAAAAGACTCTTTCTCTACCAGGGATATTATACCTGAAATGAGGCACCCACACTTCCATCGTAATCTCGGTGTTTTCATCTTGCCCCCCTATCTGCTTCATATAAGCCAACTCCAATATCGCCTCTTTAAAAACTCCTTCAACCTCTTGTGAATAAAGTAAAACCTTGTGTACTCCACCAACAGAATTCCTTTACTTCTTAGGTATTAAAACACCCTAAGATCCCTTAAGGATATCTTAGTCGTATCTGATCTTTCCTTTATTTACAACACAAGAAACTCCTGTGTTGATTTTCCCAAATTAGTTTCAGTGTTCAAATATTATGTTATACCCAGGGAACCTAGGCTTACTCGACTCCATTTTCCTATATTTATATTATTATTTATTATTACCTTATAATTAATATAATTATATTATCATCTTTTATATCTTTCACAACGTTCCCAACTCTATGGACCTTTTGAACTCCTTACCTTTCTCCTAAGACCATTCTAGACTGGCGAATGAATATTTTATAAAAGTATGTTTGCGTCAATATTCACGTAAATATCTTTTAATGAAACGATATTTTATAAATATTTCTTTTGTTGCTTCGTTCCTAATTCATGCATTCATATTAATCTTCTGTAAATATGTTGTATTTTATTGTTTCGTATTCTCTCAAAATGGCGACATCAATGAATATGAATGTATTATACGAGTAAATATATACATGTAAGTAAAGTTGGATGGGATTGGACGCAAGTTAAAGGAATTTGGCAGGGTTGGATAGAGTCGGGAGGAATTTGACGGGTGTATGGAATCGGATGGTGAGGGAAAAAGGTGAAGGTGTGTACATGAGAAGAGGAAGGGATAGGCAGACACGAGCATTCTCTAAAACCCATCGGAGCTTCATCTCTATAGAGATTCCAGAGATTCCTGCGGCGGGATTGGGTTTCGAACCGGCGTCCCTCAGGGAGGAATTCACGTGGAAGAGAGAAGGGGATGAGAGGGCGGAAAGGGGGAGAAGCCACGGCTGATGCTGGATTTCATTTTGCGTCGCCACTTTGATGTTCCTGATGCGTGAGTTCAGTTTCTGCCTTTTTAACAAACTCATCCAGGTCTCCTCTCCGATTCCCCCACCCACACCGCGAGCACGTCCCATCCCCCGGTGAAAAAACACCCACCCTCTGAGAGGAAAACCTAGCCTCCCCACTCAGCTCTCCCTTTACATCATCCTTGTGTCTCTCGGCGTCATATTCATTCCCCCAGCGCGATCCATATTCTCTGAGGGACTGGGTTCATGCACCGCCGGAGACTATTTTATTTTCTGGTGAAGATGAGGCTCGGGTTTCCACGGAGACTTCGATACTATTTCGAGAGAATGGCTCGAAAACGACGACATTTTGCTTCGGCTTTTACCCCACTCTCCATTACAATCCGAGAGGTTTGCTTGGAGTGGCTCGGAAACATTTGCTTTCCTCTTTACTTGCTTACGTAACGCGGGTTTTCTTCGTAGTGCTACAATGGAACAATGGTATTCCCTGGATGTTCATACGAAATGTTTTTCTTTTATCGTTTAAAGCGGGTTGGTCTAAAGAAGCCCTCTGACATTACTATGCATGAAAACGTATATATATCACTATTTTTAGCTATTATTTCTCTCTGTGATAATAAACATGCCGGTAAATATCAATTTTCTATCCGGAATATACATGCATTCCGTAGAACGCTGTTTGAATTTTACAGCAAGTAACATAAAATGGAAGGGTTAAAGGAAGGGGAAGGGAAGTTAACACTAAACCACTGTCGTTTTATCATTGAAAATTACAAAAATGAGAACAGTGTAATGACGTTAATAACGCTTGAAGCAGCAAAGAATATAGCTACTAAAAACTAGAGGCGTAAAACTTAGATTAAAAATAAATATAAAAATCACAGGTTTTAAATATTTTTTCTTTAGATGTTTGCGTGATGCGTATATTCTCCAGAGTTTTACATAAAATGGAAGAATAAGTCCTAAAATCTAGGTAGAAAATACTGGTACTTCTACTTGACATACAAAATAGCATTACTATTACTTTGTATCGAAAGCTATTGCATAGAAACACCTAAAAATCGCCTAAAAGAAACACCTAAAATAGGTTGAAATATCGGTATTCAAAATAAGATTAATAATAAATATTAATCACAACTACAGCGTATAAAATATTACAAAAAATCATTAATTTTAGACATCGATCCCGAAAAAAACTATCTAATATTCACTAAAAATCCACTTCGATCGGAAATATCTCTCAAACTTAAAATTTATAACTCTTCTTCTTCTTCTTCTTCTCCCGAGCCTATGTCCCATTTCTTGGGGTCGGCCCTCCTAATCCTTTTCCGCCATTCTGAGCGTTGTTGAGTTAATTCAGGCTCTAAATCCGTCGTCCTCATATCCTTAGAAATGGTACCCATCCAGGTTGTCGGCGGTCTACCAGGGCGTCTCCTAGGTTGTTCAATTTCCATAACGCGTCTGGTCATGTGATCCTCATTACGTCTCATAACGTGCCCGTACCAGCGCAAGCGATTTTCCCTCAGCTTATCGGTTATATTTGCCACTTTAAATGTTCCTCTTAGGTGTTCATTCCTGACTTTGTCTTTCAGGGTTACACCTCCCGACCACCGGAGCATCTTCATCTCTGTAACATGGATTTGTTGTTCATCTGACTTTCGCGTAGCCCAACATTCAGATCCGTACATTAAAACTGGCCTAATTGCTCTCTTATATATGTTTCCCTTGACCTCGACGGGCATCTTTGCGTCGCAGATCACTCCCGTCAATGATCGCCATTTTAGCCACGCAGCTGTTTTCCGGTCCTTGATGTCTCTGTCGATGGAGGCTGTAGATGTAAGAGTGGATCCTAAGTATTTAAAGTGGTCAACTTGTTTTAAAGGGGTGCCATCAAGCTGAGGCTGTGCCACGTTGTTAGATGTTCTGACTCCTGAGAAGTTACAGTGCATGTATTCTGTTTTAGTACGACTTACTCTCAACCCTCGAATTTCTAATGCTGTGCACCAAAGTCTGTTTGAACCTGTTGTAATGTTTCTGCTACAAGGACTATGTCATCTGCATATAGAAGTGACCAAGGAGCTGGCTTCTGAAGGTGTTTGGTAGCGTAGTTCATGACTATGTTGAATAACAGCGGACTAAGGGTGGATCCCTGGTGCACCCCGACCCTGACCTCAAACTCCGGACCAACACCAGCAGGGCTGAGGATTCTAGTCTTGGTGTCATGATACATGTCCTTAAGGATTTCGATGTAATGTTCAGGAACCAGTTGTGCCCGTAGTGCCTGCCATATAAGCTCTCTCGGAACACGGTCGAACGCTTTCTCAAGATCTATGAAGACCAGATGAAGGTCCTTTTTTAGTGCTTTGTATTTTTCCATCAAGATTTTGATGGTGTGTATAGCATCTATTGTGCCTACCCCGCTAGTGAAGCCGCATTGATTAGGTGTAACTGTAGTTAGTTCTTTTAAATTTATAACTAAGTTCTCCATTTCGAAGTATGGATATTAAAATCTCAAAATTGTAGAACATTTATCGTAAAATAACACTGAGATTATTCAATACATAATCTTAACCAAATAAGGTAAAGTTTTGACTATCCGTGATACGAAGAAACAGATGCTGAGTGACTTTTTCAGGTATAAAAGCAGGAATTTTGAAGAGATCACGAAAAGATGCTTGATTTGTGTGGAAGATGATAATTCCATCTTGAAAATTTTCAGATGTATCGAATAATCTCGAACGTTGTATTTTCATAGAGTTATCTATTTTAAACTGTCAGTTATACACAAGCAAGGTATGAAAGGGTAGTTTGATCGTTTGATCAAGGCAAAGTATAAAATAGTAGTGTTAAAATATAGTTTATCTCCAAGTCACGATCTACTTTGGAAGTGTTGGGAATCTTGATTAACTGGTTTAAGAATGAAAAATATATTTATTACAAAGTATATACCAAAAAAATTAATTTTCTACTTGTCAATTATCACTATATCTACAAAGCAACACGCCATCTCTCGAAACACACGTTTCACCATTTTAGGTTATATTTTAGCTGCATCAATAATTAGATTTTGAAGCTCTGCTGCCTCTCTAATTACACTTATTACACTGATTGGGTACACCTTAATAGACTTAATGAAAAATTGCTCGACGACAAGTGATTTACAACAATTCTCGTCAGCACTATAAATAACTATTGTTCGTCAAAAATCACTCAATGGAAATGGAGTTTTATAGTCAACACACATTTATGACAGTATATGACTAAAAAGAAATAGAATTTCATTCAAATAGATATTGACTTTTGAGATCCTCTCCACAAGAAGTACTGAAACTGTTATACCCGTGTATCGTGGATATCTGCCGAACGTTCGAAAATCCATTCCCCAAACAGTCAAATCTGTTTCGCGGCTCCTTCGTGTTTTAAAGAGGGATCAGCCTCTGTTTACCACAATCACTAGAAAAGGGGTTTTGTCCCGCGAATGAAGAACGTATAACCTTGATGATGAACCCCGGTTCTAATTTCCAGAGAGGGAAAGGAGATGGTGAGTTTTTTTTTCAGGAGGAGGATTGGGCCCAGCGGGGGAGATGTTCAGAGTGGATAAATGGAATGGGATTGAATGGCAGTAAGGGGTTTGCGCATTTGGCTGGTGCGAGGGCGGAAGTTGGTGAAGTGGACACAAGGGCGGGGGAATTGGGGCGGTCCGAAGATAAGAACGGGGGCGATGAATGACACTGACTTATAACCCCTTTTTACCCTCCACGATAATGGGGCCTCACTCATTCCTGTTTTTCCAAAGAAAATATTCGGGAACTTTCTATCCTTTCTGGAAACCCTCGAGAGGGATCCTTTGTTTGCGGAGAGGTTAATAAATTTCCGCGATTTTAATTGAATCGAGATGCACTCGTGATGAGTGATTTTGTTGGGCAGAATGGTGGAAATGTAGCGGGTAATGTGAGGATAAGAATGGAATGAATGGGGTGCCGTGTTACTCGACACACGTGTCGTCAAAGATAATTAATTTTGAACCCAATTAATTTTCTTAACAAAGCCGTGCGCATTAATTTAGACAAATGCTCGCTTAGGATGCTGAGAAAGAATAAATTATGAATCATGCGTGCAAACAGTCCTGCATTATTTCCTGAAACCATATCTTGATGATTGGAATATTTTTGTCCTTAGGTATAACATTTCATATATGAATATATCTTTGTCCCATTCCTAATAGAGATATCAGCAGCTCTACTAGTCATTTGCTTTTACAAACTCCTAACGGATCAAAGAGAAGGGCTTCCTAACCTCAATCTTTGAGGATGATGACGGAGTGTGTCACCAAAACATTGGCGGTAGATTTGCTTCCTTAACTGACCTTTTTGGTAACCTGAGAGTGTTAGGAGTGATGCAGAGTAAAGATATTCACCTTCAAAACATATAAATGAGGATATCGTACTTCTACATTTTATATCCTCATTAATTCGCTGTTACGATGGATTTCTACATCATCAAGGCCACAGAGGTTGAAGGTATTTACCTTGGTCACCCTTTGAATGCTATTAAAAGTGTTGTTCTTAGAATCAGTGTGCTACCCTTCCGTGTTTTTTCCCTTTTACAGCATTTAGGCTGAATGAGAAACTCCAATCTCACGCCTCATTCCCTCTGCAGGGTTAACAGAGGAGGGGTTAAGGATCCAACCATCCTCCGGACTTGTAACCTTACAGAAAAACGTACAAGAAGTTCAAAACCCTCTTTTCAGTAAATATACGATGGCTAGTAAAAACTTTTGAGATTGAGAAATACATTTTGTTGAGTAGGGTATCAAATAGCTCGTTGAGCACTCATTCATCATCAGAGAGGCAGAGGAATAATGTTTGAAGAAGCCTTAAAACCTTTACAGAAAACAAGAAATTAAACGAAGATGTAGAATTTACTTTTAGATAGGTAATTGGGCTGTAAAAGGTCTTTATATTGTACCTATATGAGTCTAAATCATTTACATGATGAACGGAATAGTGAAGTGATCCAAAATATTGATTATGGAAGACCAGTAAAGATTCGTGTAAATTTGTGGATAGTGAAGGGATTAATTTACGGGATTCATTAGCATTATGTTCATACAATCATTACGATAAATCTTCTCCTAAGTCGATACATAATAACTTGATTCCCATTCTGAATATGTAAATCTAAACATTTGAGTTTCTTAAAGGAATAATAGGATAAAATCTGCTAGCAACAGTCAAACAGCAGCAACGCTTGGAATAAGAAATTAACGATACATGTTATATCTTTTACATTACTCTAGCCAGTTTTCTTCTCACATTTTTCATCAGGTCTTCCCTTTTCACTTTCTTTGTTTTCTAGTGGAGGATAGTTATAGTTTAGTATAGTTAAATATTCGGTCGCGTTTTATTCCTGATGATATAACTGAGAAGCTAACGCGAAACCGGGGTAGTTAATATGTTAGATTACTTAGTGATACAGTGGATGTTACTGCCACTGATATTTTTACTATGATTGGAAATCTTGAATAGATATAGATGAAAACAAGTAATTCTGTAGAAAAGATAAATGAAAAACTTTCATGCAAAGGAAAAATCCAAAGGAAGTATTGAAAAGGATTCTAAAAGGATTAATATCACTATGATATAGAAGATCGGAAATATTTGAGTCCGCCATTCTTAGAATTTTTAAAATTACATAAAAGATACAAGCTGAGATACAAGATCATTAGCGTAACAGCATCCTAACACTTGCTGAAATGAAACTTAAATGCAGTATACATTTCATGATGTTAAATTATGAATTTATTACCAATGTTGGTATATTAAACTCTGAGAGAAGATATCTATTGCTCCATTGTATTTTACTTATTTATCAAGATCACACCAACTTTTAAAATAAGAACATATAAGAATACCAAAAGAGATAAAATATGATTTTCAGCAGCAGCAACAATATGACAACAGAATTAAATTCGTTCACTTATTACAGAAATAAGATCGAAACCGGTCAGGAATACATTCTTTGAAAGTACAACCCTCGAATATTTTAATTCAATTCTGAACTTAAATTTGGTTTCATAATTATTCAGTTGGCCCAAATGCCAAATCAGAAAATCGATTATACTAAATCTTTCTGGTGCCTCTAAAACGATGGAAAACGGAAAAAGCATTAGTTTTAAACACAGTCTGTGCAGTAATTTTTCATTATATATTATTAGTCCGCTGAATGGTTGGATCCTCGACCTCTCAAATATCAGCTACCAAAAGGCGATTTAGGCGTTCTGGGCAGAATGAGGAGTGAGATAATATCCTATTGCTTCCTCACTGAAGAGGAGCAAACCCCTATCAGCAGAGTTGTAGCAGTAATTTTAAAAGGGCTTCAACAGCTTAGATCATTTCGCACATGAGCCTCCCCCAAAGTCGAACGCATTTCCCACTTGACTATCCGGAGGCTCCCATCTATGATCATCTCAGCGTAGCACTATGACCCAATACATAACACTGTCACGTCATCATTCAACAAGGAATCGTAACAAAAAATTCTAATCATCCAGAATCACTCATATCTAGCTAGTTTTCACATTGTTACAGCCATGAACAATACAGGCAAAAAAATCAAAGCTAACTTTTTTTCTATCTCGCACCAAAATACTGCATTCCTTAAGGTGGAAGCAGGGACGAATACATCCTTATTAAAAGCTCAAAGAACGGCCACAAATATCCGCCTCGGGTATCAACAGATACAACCCAACATGGCGGCCATCAAACGCTCAATAACCCGTCGAACGAAAAAAAAGGGAAACGGGGACGTAAACATTGGAGAGGACTCCTCGCACGCACGTCACCCCGCGCGTGTTGAAGTTCCCAGAAATTCAGTTTACAATATTCACGGATCGTTGGAGTGTTGAGCATCCGGATAAAAACGGCCAACGGATAGGAAGCTGTGATGAAAGTCCGTGGGGAAAAAACAGGCCCTCGAAAAGGGAAGGGATAGCTCGTTAAAACGAGCCATTGTGACGCCGCGAAGTGCTGCCCGTGTCCCGCAGATCACGTCCGCACGCGATGTCCCACGCGTGCACGGATAGCGTGCCAAATTGGTTCGCCCTCCTTCATGACCGCCCCTCGCCGATTTTTTTTGCGCCCGTTGATCGATAGGACCCCACGACACGGCACCAGTTTTTCCGCGAAAATTCGCGCCTTTATTCCTCTGTTTCGCAGCTGTTCTTTTTTTCGGGTTTGATAATGTGAAAAATGTGCGCTCGACCGAATTTTTCACCCTCCGCTGCCTCCCGAGCTCTTTAATGACGGACTGAGCGAATGTTTCTGTTTTTAAGGGGATCCTAACTTGTTGACTAATACGTGCGTTATTTGTAACCTCCTAAAACCCAAATTCATGACCGTCGAGTACATGTTTATAAATTTAGCGATGTCACTGACTTCCTCCGGGTTACACGTGTAGCGTTCAATTTTTGATTAGTCTGCACTCTTTTTTTCCTTTCGCGAAATTTAATTAGAAATAAAGGCCGAGCGAAATCGGAAAATGTAGAATTATAAATAGAACCAAAGATTACTTTTTATTACCAAATAATGTGTTTGATGAGAAATTCCGAAAACTTGAATAAAATGTGACGATTTCAGTAAATGTTTTGTGTTTTTGAGAAATTTTACACATAACGACCAATGTCGATAGTTAAAATCTTGATATTTTTATATACCATACGATTCCCTGTACTAATAAAGTAAGAAATAAATTGTTGAAATCAACAATATGAAGTTAAATTAGTTTATGATCATGAAGTAAGAGAATTTATACCTTTTGGGAATTCCTTCAGTTACTTAATTTGAGATTTGTCAACACGTCTCTTACCCAAATAAGTAAACGCTGTATGATAATAATAAATCTGAATTGACTATAATTTCACTAATATACTGCCTATATGTGTAGATGACGGAAATTATTTTAATAGTTTGATTCGAAGTTAGGCAGTTACTTTAGCTCTTAAATTTAGTAAGTAATTCTGTGTTATTACCTTATTAAGGTTTTCAACGCCAATATTTTTGATAATTTTAAGGCTTAGATTATTTATTACACTACGCCAATTAAAATATGAATGAGTGCGATATAATATTGAATATCAAACAATATTGAATTCCTCGGAGAATTTTTCCCATCATTTTTGTCGGTAAGGGCAGCAAGATTTTAATACTAAAATGCGACGACTAACGTTCAAGTAAATCATTAATTTTTGCAACTTAAATAATTCAAATCGTACAACTTTAAACTGTAGTAATTGAACCAATGTCATGATAAAATAGAGCATTAAAATTGGGGAATTGCATTTAAGATAAATACAGTCCGGAAAGTAGTCATGAATTATTAAGTAAGAGTTAAAACTAGAGTAGTAGACATATCCGTTTACCATGAAGTGCTTTGGATAAAATAATTCCAATTATGGAATTTCTCCAACGCCATTAAAGATCAGGGTTCTGCGAATATTTACCTGAATTCAACCCTATAGAATGAGTATCTTGGGTGAAACAAGGGGGGGTAAAATTATAGATCAAAAGCAAGCTGAAGAAAATGAGTTTTTGGACTTAGGCTTAAAAATATTTCTAACTAGGATTCCAAAAGACTTGGAGTTGATAATATAAGAAATTTAAAATGACCATACTAGTGACTCTACATAAAGGGAGGAGTGATAATAAAATTGCTAGGAAATTGTGAACGATAGTGACAATCTTGCTTTTAATCGGTGCCGCAATTTTCATTTGGTTCGATAATTTCCGATAATTTCAGTTATACTTCTTTAGAACCCGTAGGTCTATCATCATCACCATTCTACATTTTTCTTTACTTCCTTTTCTTTTTGAAACGAATGAAAATTTTTCATAAAACGAGAAATAATTCTATAAGTTAAAAGGAAGAGAGCAAATTTAGAAAAACTTAGAAAAAGAGAGTATTCCTCCTTAACCTGAAGACAACTTTTCGAAAATTATTTACGCCAAACGTCCGTGGTGTTCTTATAATTTCAGCCCAATTTCTTAATTCTGCATATTTTTTAAGCTCACGCGTAATCATGATATTGCCTAAGGTAAGAAAATGAGAGATCTTTATTACTGATACTCTCCATTAATTTCTACTTCTCCCCTCTTTTTATTCTTCAGTGAGCATTACTTGATGAAAATTAAACAAGGAAAAACGAGTCGGAGGATATAAAAGAAAAAATAATGAAAAGATTGTGCCTCACAAAACATATTTTCTGAATCAGATGCTTAAGATTTGAATCTTGTGTAGTAATTACTTTGAATGTTGTATAATAACTGCTCAGTTAAGCGAAGGAAACTGAATTCAATTGTGAAGTTAGAGGTATAATAAATAAGAGAGAAAGGTGAAATTCAACGGTTAAAAGCGATAATAAGCTATGAAAATTTCATTCAATTAAAGAATACATTTTCCTAGACACCTTTTTGCGGTATAAAGGGTTATAAAAGCAGTTCCATCGAATCATCTTGTACATCCCTATTGTGCGTTTTCGTGGGAAATACACGTTAGTAAAGACTAATAATTGCATTAATTTCCACAGTCTTTTCCCACGTCAAATCAATACGACAGAGGTAACTTTGTAATTAATGAAACATACTACTTTATGCTGGAAATTTTCCAGGTTACTCATACTATATATCTAAACAGTAGTTTTTTGTTAATAGAAAGAAATATATCTGGAGAAAGCAAAATGCATCCTACATTACGGGATATATGCACTAAAAATATCAGCCGTACAAAATTTTGGACGATTCGTCTAATGTATGGCAGTTAACTGCTTGGTTTGACATGTTTTCCGAAAGCTACCAAATTCTCAGGGGATTTAGCAAAGGAAAGCATCTAGAAAAAGGGAATGAAAGAGGGGTCCAAAGATATCAGTTCCTCATAAACTTATATTGGGCTCTTTATCAGTTAAGCGATCCAAATACGAATTTTAAGACCACCTTCACAAACTTTAAACACATAATCATAACTTCATCTGAAACAATTCAATCAAAACATTTCAACGATTTGAAATAAATACTGCTTAAACAAAGTTTTACTACAGTAATTTTTCAATTTTTCAGCGAAGAGTAAACGGATGGATCAGCAGAAAGTGAAAAATTTATCTAGAGAGGGAGTGAAGTTGGAACAAAAAATGCTGTCTTATACAATTCCATTTAGATGCGAAAATTAAATGGTAACAAACAAATAATGAAGAAGGATAAAAATTGTTGAAATGAATTTATTTACTAGGTAGTAAGAATTGTAATGGAAGAGATTACAAAGAAACGAAGCCATAAAAAATATTCGACCTAAATTAGGCAATAAAGGAAGGAAGGGAGAAATGGAAAGACAATATGGAACGAACAAAAAGAAAATTTTCATTGTAGTTATGCTGCATTACAGAAGTATGGGAAGGAGAAGAGTCCCGCAAGAGAAGAGTACCGTAACAGGCATATATTAAGTGAAGAAAATTAAAATAAACTTCAAACTCAGTCTTCGAGCAGTTATAATCTTTCGCATTGTTCTTGCAACCCCGCATATGAATGCTACTGCTGCAGATCACGATTGCTGGAAATAGGCGTAGGGAAATGTTTGCTCCAGGACTCTTTTATACTGAGACGTCTTCGCTATGACTGATTTAATAATAAATGTATGGATATAGTTTTCTTATTTCAACGACATGCCTTTAGATGTTGTTGGACACATATTTGTCCACTCTCACTACATCCAATTACATCCCGTTCCTATACTTGGAAATTTTGAAGAAAGGTGGAACAAATGAAGCTCTAGTCAAAATACTTCATTTTGTTGTTACCTTTGTATTAAGGAAATCAATCATAATTGGGAATAAATATGTACGCATTCGGTGATTTCCTTCGAGTCTAATTATTCGATTGAATCTCACGCATTTGATTTCTGTCCTTATTTCGAGAGCAAATTTGTGTTAGAAAAAATTTGATTAATCGACATAATAATTTCAACTATCTGTCTAAAAATACATTCAATGAAATTAAATTTAGATTTTCGCTTATTTTGTTAAGGAAATTCGAGCTGCTCAATGAATGCAGATCAATATTCTCAACTTTAACCCTAGTAAACGGACCGAAAATGATATTGCAGATAAAGTTAATCTTGTAATTAAATTACTGAAACATCAATCGTTTTTAGGTATACTCAAACTGTTTCTGCCTCGAGAGCTTTTCACTACTTATAATATAGAATATACACATTTCATCTCATGAGTTCATTTATGTAATTCGTTAACGCGTTTATTCAAAACTGATACCTTAACTTCTCATCAGCCTAATTAAATCTTTCTCACACTCCTAGAGCTCGGCACTACTGTTAGCTTACTTACTCTTATCCAAATTAAAATAATACCTGATTTTCTCGTATTTCTTTCACTCCGCTGCACTTTAGAAAAAATGCTGATACAATTTTATTACATTTGCCTCAGTAACGAGAATTTCCTATTTATTGATAACCTCAGTTTCAAACGAATGCAATAGCTTTTTTATTATGTTTTATGCATGTACGTAAAGTATTTTTCAGAGCATTGCTTTCTTCACTTTCTTCTTCGCAGCAGTTATTATACGTTACCGCTGCACTCATGCTCATTCCGTGACATAGAGAAAGATTTATTTGCATTTAAAACATCTCGAGATCACATCAACAAAACAAACTAAAATATTTATCATTTATCTCTTTCCGATATAGACTAAACATCCCATTTCCCCACGTCAAACGCTTCACCAGTCTGACCGAAAGCGCAATTAAAACACGTTTTCAGGCCAGAAAATATCGCTGACACGTACTAACGGAAGAGATCTGACAAGAGATCGACAGAGCCTCTAAAACAGGATTGAAAAATATCAGGCGCTTCTCCCGGAAAAAATCCCTTTTCCGGGATTCCCTCATCCCCCATCCGCTCCCACCACCCCACGCAGACAAAAACCCACCTCCCTCTTCTCCCATTGGCGAAATATGAGCGCTCATCCCTCTCCCGAATAAAAAGAAGCGCCCCTCGCAATGCGCTGCGTTTTTGTTTATCCCTTTGTTCCTCCCATCTCCGCGATGCCGCTGTTGCGAGGCGGAACGGGAAAATGATGAAGAAAAAGAGGAAGAGAAGAGAGGTGGTGACGTGTCTGGCTGGCGCGTGCGTGCATACGCTCCAATGAGCACCGCCGCCATCGCCACACCGACTACTGCCATTGGCAGCTATGCTTCCTCCCCCTCCCAAACCTACCCTCGCCTACTCCCACCCCATCCCAAGATGTACACGCCATGTCTCCGCGGAGGATCCGCGATCTGGACCGCAATCCGAACGTAATTGAATCGGGTTATATGGAAATGGGGATAAGTCTTTTATCTTCGGGATATTCTTAATTGGTTGCACGCCTCATTGAGCTCGGGGAGAAGGAATGGTTTCTTGAGCAAAAAATCAAAACCTGTACGTTTGTCGTATTTTCCGACGTCAAAAGAACCGATTGCCTCCTAAGGAAGAGCCTCTGAGGAAGGGTAATTGCGAGGCATAAATAAGAATTAGCTAATGCGGGAGGGTATTTAATCGAATCTGAAACAAATTCGAGGAGGAGAGCTGAAATCGCTTCTCCGTCTTTAAAATGAGTAATTACAAACGAACACATTCTGCTAATGATTGAAAGAGTGAAAAAAGGATCAGTTCTTATCCTTAAACAGCGATAAGGACAGAAAGTAAGCTTATTCAGATATCCCTTTGCTGTGTCATCTTTGTCATGAAATATAAAATAAAATTTTCTGTTATCATCGTATTCCAAAACTTATCAACTAATTGATACCAACGATAAAATTTCCTTAATCTCCTCCCTTCAACATTACGTCATATCACTCTCTAAGAACTCACAATGATAAGAGACAATTCTAGAAAATCAGTTGGTATTAAGACAATGTTCATGAATTATATACTCATCTTAAGGAAAGTATAAGCATGGTGTTTCAACTCTTAATACCGTACAAGACGTTAAACATACCATTACGTCATGATAAAATCAGTTCATGTATAGTAATTGTAGCAGTAGTTGGCTGTCAGTGTTTAGTTTTTTAGCTCCTCCTCATTTCCTAGAAGAATCGCCGATCCACAGTCTTCAAAAGGGGGAAGGGTCGCCCCCAACGTCCCCCTCTGATCCACCGATGAAAATGGTCCTTCAATTACCCTTTTCCTATTACTTCCTCGTTGCGCAAAATAATAACATCCCAGCATTGAAAAAGTCATTGTCTTCTATAAAAGTTATGAACTAAGGTTTTGAAAAACTGAAGACATTTTCAGAAAGTTTCAGTCACTTGATTACCGTCTGCCGCACTAACCCTATCAACATTATACGATCCGAAATTAAAATTCTGGCTACTTACAGTGGATAATGTCATGGTACTTTCACCTCTAATAGAGAATCTTTGGTGCAGTATTTTATAAATTGAAACAAGGAGAGAGAGAGAATTGGACAAATCATCAAATTTCACTAATCGCGCGTCATTTCTAAATTCTATGAGATCGCAGATAAAGCCTTTTCACATTCTACACCATTCACTTGCTTCTGTATCTTCTCTATGAAAACCATTTGAAATCCACAGCAGAGTTCCAAAAACAGCGAACTTCGAAGGACCTCCTTATCACCGTAATATTTTCCGCAAGAAGAATCAAAGAATTTCGGCAATCACAAGTATTTCTACATCATAGTACCAAAGGACTTCATTAATCCAAAGGGTCCTCGTAACGCAAACTTCGGCACACAAGCTCGTACGATTCAGGTTTCTTAACGCGACATCATTTCCTATGAGAACGACACATTAAGAGTTGGTTGAGGAATCAGAAAATTGCCAAGTCATGTAAGCACAATCGATCACGCAAAACGAAGGGGAGGAAATTGCATCTTACGCTTCCAGAACGTTCAAAGCTCTGATCCCGGGGGCGAGCAAGACTGATGGAAGCACCAGATTCTGCCCTCAGATATCCACCTGTTCTTCCAAGTATGCTCTACCGATACCTACCGAAAACCCTTATTGGTATCATACGCGTTTCTTCGAAAAGAAGTTGCAGCAAGATTTTTCGGAATGCCCGTAATAAGAGCAAAGAACAAGTGCAGAGATAGAAACCTATGGCCTTCAGGCTACATGTGATCTTTTGAGCATTCTTTACTGACTTTTAGTCACTTCCTGAAATAAGGATGCCTATTTAAATAACCTTTTCTTGATCTTGCCAATGACAACTTGTGAAAAAAGCGAAAATCACTCTCAGCGAATGAATTCCTTTTCTCATATAAAATTTCGATGAACTATTTAAATGTAGGCAACATGAAACACAACAGTGGTCTGATGATTTCACATGCGGCCTTTCTTATGACACCGAATGCCAAAGGTGGCCTTCCAACTGTGAAATGTCCCACCCCTGCCCTAAGCTCTTGTTAGGATTCTCCCCTAGACACGCGGGTTGCCTAAATCAGGGGCATCGAACCATCCGTCCTTTACCTATTACCGTACGGCCCAGTAGCTAATTTTATATAGTATGTTTCACGCGATTTTCTACCCTAACGCATGATAACTGAAGAGATAATAAATCAATCTTGGTTATAATATACCCTTACAGTGAAATATTAGGCTCACTCCAAGTATAATTAAAATTAAAAGTTAGGCTCGATATATTCACTGACCATTAAGTAATACCATTTCAAATTCATTTTCTGCGGCCCGTCAAAATTTCAAAGGAGGTAAGTTGGATGTAAAAGATTGGAGATTACGGAAGCAAGGAATCCTATATTAATGAAAGAAATTCATAAATGTATCATAAATTGAAAATTATACCTTTCATAAAATTGTTCTGAATAATATTAAATAATATGTCGTATGGAAAGATTTCTCCCTAAAACTTAGCTCAAATTTGTTCTTTAGAGCAAAAGAGACATTATCTTACTAACGGGAGAAGTATGTATTTCCACTTGCTATTATGCACCATACTAATGAAACTAATATCTATAATGATAAAATAAGTACTTCATACTGCTGTGTTGAAAAGGATAGCCTCAAAGTTCAACGTAAAGATTTTAAAGAACTCTTTCAATGATAAATAAACTTAGTAAAGCTCATTAGTAAGATAAATACGATCGTTGATTTTATTTCCGTATATTTATATCAAGTAAATTCTTTAAATCTCTTAGATAGTAAACGAAAGTGTCTTCATTTCTTTCGTTGCTAAACACTTAGCTTCCTTTATTTGATTTATATCAAGAAGATAAAATTCCTACAATTACGTTCAAGAGTGATAACATTTTTAAAATTATGCGTAATTGATATACACGAAACGGTTCGATCGGTACATCTACGCACTGCCATATGTTGGAAGACGGATAGAAGGGTAAATGAGTAAATTTAGAAGAAAACCAAAATTCGGATTCAGATCGCAAACATATTCGAGTTTTAATAGGATTTAAGGAAAATTACAACTAGAAATCCTCGGTGAAAGCGGTACCGAGTTCGATTCCCGGTGGGTTCGCACGTGCGAAAAGACCTAAGCAGTCGAAACACTTACTACTACTAGCGGTTAGCGGGCAGCAGATAGCCTCGTACTAGAAACAGGAATAGTATCATAAAATCATATTATGGAAGAAGTCAAGAAATCGCAATAAGAGTGAAATAGATTTAAATTGCTTGGACTTCTTGAAAAAAATGTAAACATATGTTAGCCGGGCTTAACTTCCGATCATACGTTTCATTCATCTGTCAAAACAGCAATATCGATCTCAAATTAACCTCAATATCTAATCTATGTAATGTGGCCTCAAAGGAGAAAGGAGGTACAAGACGCGCATATATGAAATGTCAGTAGCTCCAGGCGGACGAAAAGTTACCGAAGAACCCACATCAAGATCAGCAAAAGATCTTTAATAATTTCGGCTTCTGGTTTCAGCGAAAGCGGGGTCTCTTCCTCGACATTAAAATTAATCATTAATAAAAACTTTTGGAAATATCTTCAGTTAAAAAACAAAACTGACGGTTCTCATAAGAGCTAATAAGAGTTGCAAACTCCGCCAAAAATTTTCCAGCTGCCCCACTAGTTTCATCACACCAACAAATATAAGATTCGACTCCATTCTGATATTTCCGCAGGTAAATCTCCTCTTCAATGTCTACCACTGCATTCTCTAAAATAATATTAAATGATGTCCTCTAAAAAAAGGAATCTACGATAAATTATAAATACGTCATAGATGAAAATTATCCCTGGTCATTTAAATATAATTACAAGATCTAAAGATTCGAGTATCTAAATATGAAAACCAAAAATTGGGTTGTTATATCATACACCAATGAAACTAATCATTACTGTGGAAAATAATCTCTGATTAACAACGGAGCGCAATTCGAAACCACCTGAGTCTTTCTCATAACCAAAGCTAGTTATAATGATTTCCAGTCAGAAGCAACATCATTACCACAAATATCCTCGGCGTTCGTTTGGCGGAATCTAAGAAACACATACTTTTGCTATACAATATTAGTACGAAGTCCAAAGAAAATCTTCGTGTGTCCAAGCGAAATGCTTACTGAGGTACCGCAGCGATCACCCAAAAACTACATGCATACAAAGCAATAACATGTAATAGGAAACACGGTGGCAGGTTTAAATTGCATTCTTTTCAATACCACCTTCCTAGAGCTCTGATGAGGCTTATTGGGCAAAAGTAAGAGTTAAGTAAGTAGCCTTTGCTTTCCTTACTGAGCCAGAAAACGGAACCAATTTAAGGAAGTGCAGCACCATCACCATATGAATAGCATTTTTATAACATTCCATGAGGAGAGGTCAAAATGTACACCATCATTCAGTACCTCAAACATTTTTCTGTTGGTTAACATATCGAGATATGGTACCAAAAACAAAACTACATTGAAACTTAATCTTTATATTCACTTGAAAATAATCCTAAAATAATCTAAAGAAACAGGTAATGACGATTAATCAAGCACGGTTCAAAACAAAATCATAAAAATCGTGATTTCTCATAATATTTAAGGTTAAGAGAGATACTCTTCACGGATTGAGCCGTAAAGCGTATAAATCAAAAGATACACGGACCTTACATGGAATGGAATGCATTGAAGAGGATACGAGACCAGTATTGCGAACAGATATTGGAGTAAGAATTATACATCACAAAATTTATTGCTTGGAATTCCACTACGATAAACAATGCATATAAAGGAAACAATAAAAGTGGTATGAAAATCTTATGGAAGATTTCCAAATCATTATCTTAGAGTCATTTTACCTTCATCTGTTAGAAGTATACAATATATAAGACAGTATAAGATTCATTAGTATCCAGGTAAACCATGAAAAAGAATAAAAATACTGGGGAAACCATAAATCAATTTCTTAATGTTTAGCTACTGAGGTGTGAAACATGATTTTTAAAAAAAGAATAAATTATGAGATTGAAGGTCTTTGAGATGCTGATTTGGCGTAGTGGGTAAAAAGTATTGTAAGTTGACAAAATAATGGGCGAGGAAGTGCAGTAGATCGAGAAAGAGTAAAAGAGTTTCGGTTGAAGTAAAATATCGTATGAACAAATATTTACTAAAACAAAAAGAACGAGTACAGCGTGGGAAAAATATCTCTGAAACAGACGGAGGTGAAAGGAAAAAACCACGTTGCTGGAGACATTTGCAGAGGAGGGTGAAAAAACCTGCAAAAATATTTATAAAAATAAAAACGACATATGTAAAGAAAATTTTTAAAATAAAAAAGGTCATTAGAATTCATATAAGGTATAAGGCAAGTATAAGTTAAAAACAGTAAGTTTAAAAGATACGGAAAACTTCGACCAGAATAAAATTAATAATTACAATAAAACAATAGTAAGAAAAAATAATCTAAAAGCATGGAGTGAGCCCTAATAGAGAGTATGAGCCTACGAAAAAAGCCTATTCTTTCCCTTCATAGCAATGAAGTTAGAGTGAGTTATTACAATGCAGTAGTTTCAAGCGAAATGTTAATCTATATCTGCATATATACTCTGCAAGTCGCCTTTCGGGGTGAATTAATACGTCCATGTACTATATTTCTACTTTTTTAGTCAGTTACTGTCATATATATGCATACACAAAATTATGAGTATGAAATATGAAATAAGAAAATAAAAAATAAGAAAAAAGCTTTAGGAATTATATCAAATGGAAAAGGATAATTGTACGTGATTTAACCGTAATGTTGGAGACCTTTCTTGATTTTCTCTATTGCCAGTGTCCTATATCTTATCTAAAAGAAGTCTGGATAATATTCTCCTTGTATACTCATATATAGTTGAGAAACGCAGATCTTTGTGAGTAGATTATTATAGGAGCATATAGCAAGAAAGAGTCAGTGATGACTAAAGATTGATGGATGTGCAACAAAAGTTAGTCCGCGTAACCAATAAAGTAATAGATATTTCACGTCAGTCCAAGCATACAGAATGGATCAGAATACCTAAATGAATACACGAGATGAATGTCCAAAAGGGAGAGGTAGACCGAGAGAATGCTAGTTGATTTCCTTGAATTAGATGCCAAAGAGAAAAGCAGTACAGAGGATAGGAATAAAAGGGAAAGAAAATATGAAAATATCTATTTGACTGGAAGAAAAGATGTATGCTAACATAGTAAACTGATAACTATGTAATGTAAATAAAAGAAGCCAATGATAACACCGAAGAATAAGTGATTGGTGAAAATATACTTACGTTGGCAATGGTAACGAAGAGTACCACAGATGCTGAGGGGGGAAGAAATGGATCATCCATGATAAACTGACAGGACTCACGATACAAGATTCTGCAACAAATAAAATCTTAACGTTATTGAAGCATCGAACAAAGACATTTTCAGAAAAAGCCAAAATACTAAAATCATAAAAATTCAATAGGAAGTGTAGCAATCTATTAGATAATATTTTAATATATTCCATGAAGAAGAAACTATTCCGAATGACGAAAAATATTATTCTGAGAGGAGAAACAGAGATGTGCTTAATTGTAGAAAAATGATACGGAATAGCTGAAGAGAACGGAAAAAATGAGAATTCGACGAAAATATGGAATAATGTCAACAAGCAAACTAATAAACATCTCGTACATTTATTCAATTTGTTTTTTCAATAGTTTATAAAATTCAATTTCTCAAATTCACCTAAATTAAACCTGCCAAGTTAAGCAATACTTTTTATGAGTACTCAACATTCAAGAATCGCGCCAATGTGAGCATTGAATACCTTTCATAAAATTTTCTAATAGACCATTTTGTTAGTTATCAATCGCTTCGTCGTGATTGAGCTATATTTTCAATTAACTGAATAAGTTGTACATTTTTACATAATTTGTATCGCGACATAAGCAATTCACTCTGCACACCTTAATAAAATATTCTAATCAAATCGCAAACATGTGTTTTAAACATGTACACTTATAAACCTCTACTTCATCTCCGTATCCTCGTCGCTATAATATCTAACCTATAAAACGAAAGATGTCACCGCATTTACATTACATTAACAATTACTTTTATATAAACAGAATAAATATCTAACTGTTTCAAATGTTGATAAACTACATTTAATAAATGGTGGTTATGGTAACGTTTCCAAAACATTTGCATGCTGCCACTCCCATGGTTCCATACAACGCATACAGCCGAACGCCAACCATAATCTATAATTTTAACGCACCAAACAGGTGAGCAATAAGAGGTGAAGTAAAAATTGCGATGTTAAATACAACTTAATACCTAAATGGCAATTTAATGCTGTTCAGAGCCAATTAAAATTCAACTGAGAGAAAGATGATGGGTATTGGAATAAAATCCTTTTCTGTCAAACGCCCCCATAGAATGTTCAGACTCTGCTCTGGGGCGGTATTTCATAATTTGAGGATCACTGGTTTATTGAAATCAGTCATACCGATGTTTAATCGTAAAACGTAAAGGATGTCCATTGGTGTGCTAGATAGATCTTTCCTAAACATGTAGAACAACGATATACTTTATCATCAAATTGTGTAAACTTAGTATGAGAGTGTAAATCTAAGCTTCCCGGTCCTTCTAAAGAAAATGAAAGAGTTGTTTTTAGAAAAGTGATAAGAAGTCCATAAAAGCACCAACCGAAGTCATGGTCGTGATAATTTTCATGAAATCTAGTATATCTATATTTTTATTGCATTACGGCATGAATTTTGAACTATAACTGAAATTTAAGAGAAATTACAGAAAAAACCATCGTGAAAAGCCTCGCAGAAGCCGTTTCGTGAGGATTTACGCAGATTAGCTCGAGAAAAGAGCGAGTGGTTAAGCGTTGAATGGTACGTATTACGCCATCTACCATCGGAGATTGAAACTTACTTTGAAACGGTGTGCCCATCCCGGAGAGGAGCGCGCCATCTCTTATCATGATCAGTTTACTTTCTATTTTCACGGAAAAACTTTCAGTAATTAAAATCTTAAAATCTTAAACTGCTAAAAAATGATTACGAAAAAATTATGTGTATCTTTATTTATAGTTTTAATCTCGCAGGATATAGAAGCCAATGTGTCTCGATTTCGAAATTACGAATCATAAAAAACAAAGCTCTTCTGAAGTAGAGCGCACTTCCAAAAGTTCGTATATGGGAAACAATTTTAGTTCATCAGTCAAATCTCTATACAACAAGTCACTCTCTGGCTAATATTGTTGATTTTAGACATTTTAGTATTTATGTCGCTAGTGATCAAAAACTGAAACCGAGATGTTGCATTAGTAAGTGCGAATTAATAAAAATTCTTATCTCTTCAATTTAATATGAGATTATGTTGTTGAGCTCTCTATCTAAACACCATTGAATATTATTTCATCGATTGCAGAAATAAACGAAAATATAACCGAACCTTTCCATGCAGATTATGATTGGGAAAGAATTTTATGTAATCATCATCTACGACCGTAAGAAACAGAAACAATTAAATTGACTGAAATATGATTCTTACATTATAGACCCCGGTGTATATGACAGAGATATGGCGAAATATATTAAAAATTGAAATGTTTTCGAGGTGAAACCGGTATAGATAGAAGCTAATTATTTGTGAGTAATTACAAAAGAGATTTTAGAGATTTACTTATGAAAAAATATTGCTATCACAAATCACTTCAATTTTTTACGATATAACTAATAAATCACATCGTAAAAGATTTAAATTAAGTTTAAACACCATTCCTGTTTCTAGAAATAACTGATATTAATATAACAATAATGTTATGTGGGCGCAAAAGACAAAAATACCTATATTGCAATGAAGGGTCGTATTATATAAAAATAAATGCCAGCCGAAGAAAATGCATTACCTCTAATGATGCTTAAAAACATAATGCTAGGTGGTATAATCCAACGAAAGCAGGATAATAATATACTCGTATATAAGAATAGTCACAAGAAAAGTTTTGATGAGCAAAACCAATTTGTCTCAGTTGTAAAACGATAAATGGCGATAAACAGAGGGAATCAACATATGCAGCAACAATGCACGAAATTTAAATATCCGGAAAAACAGGGTTAAAATGCTTTTCAACGGACCGAGTGAAAACCGAGTGAAAATTTGAAGATCTTTAAAATAATATAATGAAAGACTTACGCATAACATGTTTTTTTTAACGTACACATGAATTAGTTTCTCAGAAATGCATTTTTAAGAATATATCCCCAATCATCCTTAAAAAGTATCTTATTTGTAATGGTCAGTCTCACTTTAATGTCCATCAAAAGTGGTTTCTTCGGTACAAAAATTGTAAGCAAATAGTTAAGAAGTACATAATATAGAAACTCTTGAGATAAAATTGAACTTGTTTTATCTCAATTTTTATCCAGAAAATGAAAACAATATAAGAGTACGTTTTCATCGATAAAATTCACTTCCATGAAAATTCAACAAGACTGTTTTATATGCCTAACTATTAGTTGTTTCGCTGATTGGATCTAAATATTTATGTAACTTAACTTGACATTTCAAGATGATGGAATTATATTCTTGTGGTAAAAATAACAATATGGTTTGAAGGTTTACTCGTAGATAGAATTATTCTATTTTTTCTCTTTTCTTCTGTAGCGAACGCCGCTGGATTGTGACCATCGGCTTTCAATGTTAATGATAGCGAATCTCCAATCAGCAGCAAATAACCCAAAAAAAATTTAGCAACACTCAAAATAAAAGCATAAATTCTTCTTTTAAAATAATTATTGTTTGAAAGTGAAATTCATTAATCTTTAGAAATTAAATAAAATAAGAAAGGTCAAACAAGTAAGAAAGTTTTATATTAAAATAAATAATACTTTAATCGCATAATAGAAATATTTTCTTCATATATATAATTTTTAATCAATTACAAATTGATTTCAAATCAATTTTAAATTTTCCAATTTCAAATTGATTCAATTCTTCCAGTATTATTGATCGAATGATTATTTTTGTATTATAGTAAAAACTGTAGCGTAAGTTATGTAATTAACGTTAAAACTACGCAATCTCAAATAAAAATCTTTACCATAGATAAACTTATAAAATTTCGCATAAAAATAATTCGGTCTTAGATTACGAGAGGACGCAAAAAGTCCGTTCGTACAAAATGACATTTATGTGCCTTAATTTTACTTTCCAGCAACAGGGATTTTTACTATAATAGAATATGTGAATATAAACACGAATAGATATAGTTGGGTTCGGTGAAAAAGAGGGTGAAATGGAGTTTTTGAGAAATCATTGAAAACTTGCTAGTTATCAATGTTGAGAGAATCTGAATGAAGAAAGAATTTATGAGAGGAAAAGTTACTTACTTTAATTCGAAAAATATCGCTAATGGAAGACAGTAAGAAAAGATTAGAAGAGGTAAAAATATGTTAAGGGTCTGCATGTACTCGACTGTATGAGGTATGGTTGTTTCGACTGAACTATTTAAAATTGTAACAGAATAGCCATGTCATAATCATTCAGAAAAACGCGCGTATATATTTTATAATGCTCTTCGAAAATGGAATAAAAGTCTCATATTGTACATCTGTAGTGTTAATGAAAAACAGATTCGATACACACAACTGTATTCCTACGGAGTTTCTTTATTTCCATGGAACAACTTTATAGTATGACATTAAGAAAGATTCTTAGCTCACTATCAAGAAGAAATGCTTATCAGATATCATGGAATTCATATCTGTGACTGACACCTTCGCTATCAGGGATATAATGATAGAGAGATAAATTGCGTAAATCTTAAATTAAAATCTTGATCCGCTTCCTCAACGGCGCTTTTTCTCTTATCTACTTTTTATTACATCCCTAAATAACCAACGAAAGGAATTTTCAGCGTGATTTTCTTCTTTCAAATTCAGAAAGTCAATTTCTAATCGATTCGAAGTATAAATAGGAATTGGTGAATAAATATAATTCAAATTGCATTGTAATTGTAAACTTAATTCATTATCTTTCGGTTAAGTGTCATCTGAGATATTTTACCGAAGAAAGTTCACTCTAGACCCAGTTCTCCTGGTAGGTTTACATAAGGGAATTTTCGCCCAAGGATATTAGGTCCAAGACTTTTCACTTTGGAATGCTTCATCCAAGAGAGATTTACCCGATGGAATTTTCACAAATAGCTTTTCATGAGGGCTTACATAAACTATTACTGATTGCCAGTTTTTCTTTCGCATGAAATTGTCAATGATTTCGACGCCAGATCACTCAAAGAATACTGAAAAATAAATACCACTTTCTTCCCGCAAATATTCTTTAGCATAAATAAAAAATCCCTGGATGAAATATATTTTGGGTAAACTGGCTCTAGAGTGAAACATCCTGGGATGAAAACTCTTATGCATCTAGATGAAAATTCCCCAGAAATCCTTGGACGTCTCTTGGGTGAAGCCCCTTACGTGAAACTTTTCTACGTCCAAATACCTTAAAGTAATAGCATTCACGTTAGTGTATTTGACTATGGAACAGAGACATAAGACAAATAAAAACATAAAACATAAGTAGCTCCATCTTGAACCGTCAGAATGGTAGAGTAATTTGAAGCCGAATCAACATTGAATTGGACCAACACGGGGAACTTTCACAGGTAAATTGTATGGAAAAATCATTACCTGATTTGATTTTCCTCAACTGAAGATAAAATGCCGAAATTTCATTGATAATATGTTCTTTAATGATATATTTCAATTGAGAAATTTTCTAGCAACAAAATTTACTACCTTTATTTGAGTAAGAAATGAATAAAAATTTTATGAAGATAATGATCAAGACAAAAATACTGTATATTAGAAAGGAGAAATAAGGAATTTAGTGACAAAATCAAAATAAAGTTTTTTTCTTTTTCCTCAGAGAGCATTTGAATAACAAAAATTACTATTTGAATAACATAAAAATTAGCATAAAATTATTTTCATTAAGATAATTTTAATTTGTTTGATTATTCTAAGTTGAAAATACAATAACCCCATTATCGCAGCGATGAAAGTTAGACGATGTAGAATATGAAAATCCGGGTCCCACAAGACCCTCGACAATATATATTATCGTGTCTCGTATCACTTGAATTAAGGTATACATTTGTTGCTGATTTTAAACGCAACTAATCACTCCCTATAATTACGCAAGGAGTCGATTTCGGTCGAAAATATTTTAAAAGATTTCTTCGGTTACTTGAAATTTATTTTGCACATCTCTGGATCCCGAGGATCGAGATCCATGCTCCGTTTATAATCTGGTGAACAGGTGAGGCTCCAAAAACGACTGGATGATAAAGTTAGCGGCCATTATCAAAAGGTTTTAATACAACTGTTTTAAAAGAACTATAAATCAGTGAAAATCATATTCAACGAGCGTACTTTTAAAACCAAATCTATCGTGTTCATAAAGAAAGTTTGCGTCTTCAAAGTTTTAAAAATCGAACATTTCTGGCATCCTTCAGATTATTAAATAGATCTCAGGAGCCTCTAAGGGCCCGATGACCCTCTGTTAGAAACATTATTCTAAACCAGTAATTCGAGAAGATTGAATACTCGTATTCGTAAAATCGATTGTCTATTAGGTTGGCTTTGTAAGAGGCTAATACCAGACATAATAAAAACATGCCATTGAGCCCAAGGAATTTCTTCACCTTTAAATATTAAATATTTCATATTACGATTGTGAGTACCTAGAAGATTTCACTTCGGCGGTCAGGGTAGGTAATAGCGGGCTACAGATGTAAAGTTTTTCGAAAATCAACGTTAAAATTTTCGAGTATAAAAATACATTTTTCTAAAATAAAAACCTTGAATATTGAAAATTATAATATAAAAAGAAGATGAAGGACTCCCACATAGAGAAGAGGGTATCGCGTTCGTCCTCAAAGAAGGAAGTCCCGGGTTCGATTACAGGTGAGAGACCATGCATGAGAAATGACCTTAGCTGTCGAAGCGATTTCATAAATACTTCCACTAAAGAACATGAAAATGAATTTAACTAATTAATAATTTCAACCTAAATGACTAATACATCATTACTTATTAATTGATGAAAATCAGTTTTTCGCGCGGATTATAATAAATACATTACAATAATTTTAATTGATTATTTTTCATAATTCGGAATTAAATGAGATTTCGATATCCTTGAACATCTTCCCCATTTCGTGAATAAGTAGAATATTGAAAACCCTTTGGAGGTCGTAAGTTGTTCAGGCATGGACTAATGAGACATTCAAACAACACGTGAACGTGATTCTTTCATAACATTGTTTTTAGTAGAGGTGGGATGTGCGAGGAAAAGGGAAGGAGAGGTGACAGAGGTCATGCGGTTTCCGGAACAAATTTCGGAACCCCGTGGCTCGCAGTTCCATGCGCCACTCATCCATGAGTCGACACGTTTTCGGGCCGTCGCTCGCAGCCGACGGTCGCTCACGTGGGGCACGAGACTTCAATGAAGAAACACTCATCTGCCGCAACGTACTTTTCGCTTAATTATTCCATTTCTTAGGCGATCTAATCCAGACAGAAGGGTTTGAGAAAGCAGACGGTGCCGAATGCTTGTCACTTATTAAACGGCTAATTCGTAAAAATCGGAAATCCCGATTCGAAGAAAGTTCAGAACCATGAGACATCAAGATCTTTTTTCGACGGTGTTTCCCTTCTTTATGCCGCTAAAGTGCTGCGAGATGAAGCCCCGAGAGGAAAAATAAAAATTAAACGTCACAAATTAATACGATAATGATCATTTAAACTAAAGGCAATAATGACCAGGGGTTTGCAAAAATAATGGATCATCCTAAAGAAATGCAACATTAAAGATTGCCTTTTTGATGTTGCTTTATAATTATAATTGTTTTTGGTGCAATTGGTTTATTACAGGTGATCATGGTGGAGTTGTCTCTTTATCTCCAATTTACTTGGAGATAATGATACACAATCCTATTAGTTTTAACCTGAAATTTTGTTTAGAGTACAGGCAAATGTTTTAGTGGTATTCATGTGAATAATAAATAAGCTGATTCAATATTAAATGCATGTTTAATGAGTAATTTTTCTATGAGTTGGTAAAAATGCATCCTTTTATGCTACTCCGTTTATACCAAAGGATCTAAATTATGGACCTAAACATCTTAAGGAACACTAAGAAAACAGACCGTCGAAAACTCTACGTAGTTTTCTACTAGACAGCTCTCTGCAACCAAAATAAAAGGAAATTACATTTGTAAGTTTTATTCAGTTAATGGTCATAATTTACAAATGATTGTAATCACGCTAATAGTTAACTGCCGAATATATTTATCTAGAGAACTATATTCCGAAAACCTACACCTATCTTGATGCAATCGATATCCTGCGCAATTTCTCTTCAAGGATTTTGATTACTACTCTCCAATTTTTATCAATCGCTATCTTTAGCAGCTCTCTCAAACCTAGAGATTACTCTTGATGTAATTCAATGTAATTCCACTTGGATGCCGTCGATTACAACAGGGAGGGGCCTAAGAAGTCCATGAACAATGACTCAATACTTTTGCTTTACTTTTAAATGCCTAAATTCAAAATCGAATGCTCTACTTTTAATTCCTTTTTAAACTTCAGTCCTCGTCTTAAGTAAAAAAGGCTTGGCCGTGTAAATGATACTTTGAAGAAGGTTTATAACATACTGGAAGGACTGGAAAGCAAGGCCTAGAGAATTTTAAAATATTGTTTTTAGCATTCTAACATTTCTTTCTTAGTCGAGAAGACACAAAAGATTCTGTTAAGGAAAAGTAAAACATGAATTTCAAATAAAATAAAGTGAAGAATTTAGACAAGGAAACATAAATAAGAATTCCAACATAGTTAAGCTATGCATAAAAAGAGAATAATTGTAATCCAATCCATCTAAAATTCTATTCTATTTTGAAATTCATCTACCTAGAGAGTAATCTAATTTTTGCTCAATCGAGAGCTATCGCACCCTTTATCGCAATAATCTCCTTTAGAACCCTACCCTATATCCATATCAATTCCATCATATTCTAAGAAGAAACTCAGAGTTAAAATCTCACAATTTATCATTCATTCGAATATTTCTCTTCTGCAATTTTCTTAAATCTAAGCATAATTTACTAAGTGAGCAAGTTCATATTTGTCTAATCGAATTTTCTGCTTTTTAATAATAATCGATCACCTTCTTTCAAGTAAGCGTCATCTCCTATTGCTCCGAGAAGAAGCTAGGATTCCATCTGTTCTTGAAGATGAAAAAAGCAGAATGTAGAGGGAGTAAAGGAAGACGGTGATCAGACAGAGGAAAGGGAGGATGGCAATATCTGGCTTTTCAACCCTCTTGTGCGACGGAGGAAGTCAGGGCAAGGCAACCCCATTGAGTTCATCGTGACGGAATTAACGCGGACACAAAGAAGTTGCTTCCCCCATTGGGAACTCCTCTTCTCTTAGAAACAGATCGGGAGATTGTGGAGGAGAGGGTGGGGGAGGGAGGGGAGGTCATCGTTATGAAAAGAGGGAGGGGAGGGGGCCTTCCTTGAAACGGAGCAAAATTTTACCTTCGCAGAGACGGGGAATACAATGTGAGCGCTCCTGACGTGAGTGCGATGGGGAGATGATGTTGGAATATTCTGCATAAACACCAAGGATAAACGGAAGATAAAAAAACAAGAGACCGGGAGTCGAACCCGGTCTCTCACCTACCAAACGAAAATCTTCCACATGGATGAAATCAGGGTAAGAAATAGATATCCATATAGAACATAATTGTAAAGAAGAGTATAAAATATAAAAACAAAGATGGAATCTACTTATACTGAAAACCCCAAATTATAATTACTGGCTACCTTTTAGGCATCATAAGAACCACAGTTTTGTATGCTCTCCTCTCTGTATGTAATACGAGTAATATATTTGATTTGATAATTTGCGGTTTCATATTTAACCCATAACAATTCCAAAATGTATTCCCATTAATTACAGTTATTTTGATTAAAAAATGGCACCAATGGAATTAAAAATTTTTAATTACATGATTTTAAACATTGGATAGTTTGGGGAATGAGAATATGGACGACAGTGTGGGCGATGGAGGAGGATATGATATCGAGATATAAAAAATCAATTTGTAAATAAAGAGGGACTAGATAATTGGATCAGCAAATAACGGCTGAAACGCTAAGGAGAAGTCAGAGGAAAAAATCATCCATTCCCTTAGTGATATTATTTTTTTAAATTATTACATGATTAATTTCATTTATATTTCTATACGAAAAGGGTATAATATTCACACTTTATAGTGTTTGGATGTTAGAAACAATGCTAATGGGTAGAAGAACAAATCTTTATAACTTAAGGGGAAATAGCAGAGAATGAGAACCACTGCCTAGTAACCTGCTTTTAATTTCCTCTCTAGTGACTTAAATATTCCATTCTAAAAATGTGACTGAACCACAAAATAAATTTTAAAAAATCGAGCTTATAAGTAGCGCTGAAACATCAGGGAAACGCTAATGCGCACCAAAGAAGAAGAGTTATTCCTTTGTATGATTCATGTGGTTTATATATTTTGGTGGGGGTGCCAAGGAGGTATCTGTAAATTGGGTCTTGATTTTGTGCTGCGATGTTCGATTACTGTCTGTGGGCAGTGATGTTATTTTTTTAATATTTATCTATGTAACGTCTGGTGTGAGGGATTGGAATTTGAATCATGTTACTCATACATGTAGACAATAGTTGAGGCTACCACAGAAGAAAGTCTACTTGCAGCATGTATAATACTTATATAATTATTTATGTATCGCTGTAGTAAAACTTATGTGATGGAAAGTTTCTTCTCCATTAACACGAATTAAAACTTAAACTAACACATTTCCTGAAGATTAAAACCATAGAGCATCGTATGCATATAAGTTAAAACTACATGTAAATAACTCAGCAAAATGCTGCTGGTAAACGATCGTCGCTTCTAAAATGGTATTCAGATGCGGAGAAGAATGTTACAGTGCTGGAAAGATCAGAGATGAGAAGAAATGGTGAGGTAGGTAGACGATAGGGATTACACGAAGGCATGATTTTCTCTGAGCTTCGCTCTTGTGTGTGGCAGCACCTTACTTTTTTATGTGCCGCCCAACTAATTTGTCGAGCGCCCACTATTTATTGAAAATTCTGAAGGGCTTTAGCTTTAGTTTTCAAAAATTCACTGAGAAATTTGCATATTATGAATTTTATACAAGGAATATAGAGTAAATTTCGTTATTTAAATGAAGAAAGTCATAATAATATTGCAACTGAAAACTCTCCCTTGGCAATAGAGGCGCAGCTCCGTAAACTAAGCGCCCGCAGTAATTTTGTCGGTGAAAAGAAATAAGCACGAAGGAGAAGACCAAACCTAAAAATGTTATATTTACAAAAATTGACACTATATAGACCGAATGGTTTCACATAATGGGTAGGTCAGTTATCGAGTGAGAGTGAATTGATAAAAGAAAGCAGCTGAATGAAAGGATATAGAGGAGAAGATAAAGGGAAAGAAAAATATATTGCGTGATTTACAGGTTGGTGCTAGTTATCATGAAGCAAAGGAAGAAGCTTCAAGTGGGGAATTTTGGGACACACGAGATTAATAGGAACTCATGCATCTAGTATATCTGTTGCAAAATTATTTCCGAAAAATTATATTTTCCATTCAAATACAAACATTATTTACTCAAATTATTTTAGCCTATTGCAGATCAAATACCGCATGCCTGCTAAATGAAAGAGATCCGACTTGACCGTCACTTAGATATCCGAGCAACAAATTCAAATCAATCAAACCGTATCCATTTAACGAAGAATGTCATCGAAAGGGCAAACTTGCGCATACCCAGTTGCGTCATTTTTACCTCGATTTTAATCAAATTTCAGTTTCTTTCGCTCTCGGCTTAGAAAGCAAACTTCGTAAAAACATAATTCGTGCGTGAAGAGTCGTCCGAAAGAAAGGCACCCCTGTAGCGTAGATTTCACGGCGGTTGCCTTCACTTTTCAGTTTGCCCGCTCAAACAGGGCGCTACTTCATAACGAGCCTCCCTCGGCAGACTACCCCACTAACTTCCAGCGGTGTAATGCGTCACTTGCGCTCCGCAGGTCCTTTCGCTACATTTAGCATCCACCAAGTTTATGGAGGGCAGCCGATGGAACTGCGAAGGACGCAATAATATATTGGTAGGGTGCAGTCCATCTCGCTGTCCGAGGGGGACGGAGTCACGTACACCGTCAAACAAAACACCCCACGGAAGTTGACCTTATGAACTGCTCGATTCTAACCCCTCACCGGAAGAGAGAAATAGCATACCGATAGAAAATGTCTTCACTATCTAACCATACGTTATTAATACTGGAAGTGTAAACGATGAAAATGGTATGAAACACCTGCTTAAATTTAGACGAAGACATATTAACATATTTAAACATAAGTTCGACTTACTCGTAAAGCAACGTGTAGTAAAAGAATGCCTATGGAAGTCCATAGTTTGACGGATATTAGCTTGACAGACACCTCAATTGGACGACCTTATAGGCCTGCAAGTCTTCCGTGATAACAATGTTTAAGCGATTCACAAATTTATTTCAAATATTAGTTATCAAGAAACTGTTAACTACTACTTCATTACATTCATATTTAGAGACTAAGGAGGAATTACTGTCACACATTTATTCGCTAATTTAGCTGGGTTCGAACTCAGATCGCTCAGATAGATTTCCATAAAGAATACATGTAAACTTCACTTTAATCGGTTGCAGGTTTTATTTATTTATAAATATTAAATAAGAAAATCGGTTGCACAAAGTCCACACTGGTACCAAAAGAAATAAATTTGAACAAATATTTTTATTATGGTCGTGAAATATCGTCATCAGGTCGAAATTTAGAGGTTTTTGATGATATTTACGAAACATTGGTGAAATTTGGTGGATCTGGTCCCCTAGATGACAAATTTGATTCTTGATGAGGAGCTCCTTGATTTACCCATAAGAATACACGGAGAATTTAGGCCCATTTAAATGTATTGGTATGAATGAATGACATACTTTGGCATGAATGAATAACAGGCACTTGTTAAATATTTATTTACAAAACACTTTTCCCTATTAATATAATATTTTTGAGACACAGAAAATTATTACTCTTTCGATCACAAACGTATAACAAATGAATTAATACTGGAGCACATCGTTTCATCGAAACACACTTGACCGACATCCATTTGGACGACATCGATTCAAGTCCGTAATATGTTTTTGATTATTCACCAATTAATTTTCAGTATAATTATATTATTTGGTATTAAAGGCTTTGAACTAGTCGTTCGTTGACTGTCGTTTCTTAATTACGTTAAAACTAGTTGCCCTTGCTGTTCAATATGTCAGTAATATTTCCTTTATAGTATACTTTGTTAGATGTACTAGATTGTAGAAAGTCCAACGAAAGCTCTCGTAATCCTGAGGAAAATACGGTTTCCAGCCCATGATTCAGAGATAAGTTTCCGTAGGGTTACTTGCGATCCTCTACTTCAAATAAAACATAGCTTTCTTGTGATGATTTTGAATTTTGCGGTCAAATATATCATTAATTTACCATTTATTTCGAAGGTTATCAGATAAAGATATTCTTCTTGGTAGTTTCTAATGCAACCGTTATTGTTGCCTGCGACTCAAAGACCAATGTAAATAAACTCTGGCTTTTCTCTCCTTCCTGGTTCCTTTCACACGGAGCATACTTTGAAAACTCAACTATAGTAAAGACGCTCTGTTACTCGCTTGTAACGCGAATTTTGCCCTTTCCCAGATACCTTGCAACACGCCATATCCAAACCTCCGTCTCAGTCGATATACTGAAATTCGTTAACATTTTTTTTTTCATTTAATATCTATCTGGTAAAAATTCCTCCATTATAGAGTGAAAATTTACCAAAATTAAGTAACAAGAAGAGGCTCTCTTTGTACGAAAAGCAGACCATTCTTAAAAATATGACGAGAAAGCAATCAGTTACTCAAAAATATGTATCTAGATAATGCGGCTGACCGTACGTATCTAGGTCGTAATTCCCATCAATATTGTGAGGAAAATCAGAAGAATAAATGCTAGAACTAGTCAGTTCAAGAATTATTTTTTTAACGGATGATAGGCGGATGATATTAAAATAATTAATTAGGTAAATAGAACTATGGTACAAGCACCCTCTGCCGCAGGCCTAAAGGCGGCTTGCAGGGCACATATGTAGATGGAGATGAAAGTTTTAGTGAGCGCTTAAAGCTGGGAAATAAGAAAACCCCTCTCAAAGCCCTCATCAAAAATTTTTCCTGACTTCAAGAGGAATCGTCAAAAATGAGAACATCATTAAATCGCAATTAAATTAGATATATCTTAATGTGATTTGTAATAATAGTAATTTTATATCACAAACTGAAAATTCTAACAGTAAGTATCCGAGAAACAATAATTTGATATTTTTGCTAGAGTAAAAAATGTACTGGAACTAAAACGTAGATTTTCTTGAACCTGAACCATAATAAAAGTCATTATTTGTTCTATTTCGTTTATGTTTCAACCAATCATGTTTTACTCGGTGGTGCAAGCATTATTAAAAAAGGAACACAGCAATTTGCAGCTAACCAAAATGAATACTTGAAATTTACATTTATCTGATCTAATATTGCGATAAGCATTTCTCTAGTATCGTTTATTTGAGATTTAAATCTCAAATTTAATTTGGTCAAAGGCAATTAGAAATGTAGAAAGCTACTCATAATAGAAAATTCAGAAGCATATTATATTTTTATTGGTGGAACAAAAGAATCAGTTCGAAGTTGATAGATGGAGTGGAACGAAATTGCACCAAAATGTTTTTTCATTGAAACAGAGAAAAGATCAGAACAAAAAATATTACAATTTGAAGCCCTGAGATAATGTAGTATCACTGGCGAACCGTATAATAAGATGCAATCTTGGAATAACAATACTTCAGTTCCAGCTGAATATTGTAACTAGTATCTTTGGCATATGCAAAAGAGAAGGATACTCCACCACTAAAATAGATATTTATTATGCTGTCCCCCATCAGAGACAGGACAGATAACAGAAATGTGGAATTAGTGATATGTAGAGCTCAACAATTTTTACAAAAATATTTTCTCTTCTAATGATTACCAATGATCGCTTGCCCGATTTCAAGGAGGCTACCGGGTGGTAGTAGTATTGCTCAAAGCGGTTTGACAGCTGAGGTCAGTTCTCACATATTGGCCCCCACTGGGAGTCGAACCCAGGAATGCTTCCACCAAAGGCAAAAGCACAACCCACTTGGCTATTCGTGAGCAAAATATAAGCTCTTCAATGACATTTCTTTTCAATTATGTTTCAAAATAACATTCAATGAAAATTTTTGCAATACAGGGTCTTTAAATAAGATGTACTTTAGAAACACTTAGAAATCTAAATTTTATTAACAATAGAAATAGGTTCATTCTTTTTTAAAGACCCTGTATAAAGACGCAGGAATTAAAATTCAATAACAATTCAGATATTTGTTTATAATCCAGGTATTTGTAAAAGGGATGATAAATCGTAACACTAAAATAGCTCACTAGAAGGCTTACCAATCGTTTTGATAGTTACTGTTTTCTCTTCTGAAGTAGGGTTCTACCTTTCAATATGCTTTCACTGTCACATCTTCAAAAAGAAGAGGTTAGCAGTTAAGGTCAGGAGGAACAATCCATTGTCCAATCAATCACCTTCTTCTAAAGACTCTTTAGGTTCATCAAATACAGCTACAATCCTCAACATTCACTATCCTTGGGCTGCAACCTATCATAAAAATGCTTACTTTAGAATTCAAATGTATTACTCTTAATCTACATTCAGTAAGCATGATACGTTAGTGTCATGTAATTTAGCTTTTTCTACACAACCTACTTACATTTTAACTCAAATGTTGAGGTTAAGAAACAGATAATACTTCTTAGCCTGATCTATCAATAAGCAAGAATGCTTTGAAAAATGCAAAATCAGAGTTTCATTTTATTATTTAAACTTATTAAACAGAATGATATCTCAACAAAAAAAACAAAATTGCACAATAAGATTCACAAACTCAGACACACATTATCTATCCTGTGGCTGGCACTAACTCTACCAACTCATACCAATTAAGCAGTATTTTGTAATCTTTGGATTCAAGTCTTGAGGAGACCAATTTGATAAATACAAACAAAATAATTCTCAACCAATAATAAAAACTGGTCCTGTTATCTACAAATTATGAAAATTTCCCTTATACGATTGTATTCACTAATAATGAAACCTAAATGGAGCGCTATACCATTTTTAATTTAAATTTAATTTAAAATTGAATCATTTAATTGAATTTAAAAACAACTTATGGGTAATGATTTCCAATAACTTTACCAGAAAACTTACAATAACTGAAGCGATTGAATCTTAAATCAGGAGGAAAAGAGTGATTTTGAAATTGGAAAATATCCTTGAGGGTGAATTCAGTATTTCTTTATTGGATATTTTTTAAATAATATAATCTGTTCTTTTCATTATTTTATGTCTTTTAAGAAGACACTTGAAGTAGAAAAATAAAAAGATTGTGACATGCAGAAGGATGCTGAAGATATCTATAATCAATAAAACTTTCCTTGCATTTGAAATAAACAAACTGTCAGTTAGATTTCCAATTTGAAATCCATTTTTTCACTAGTAATATATATTAACTTAAATAGAAGCAAGGCTAGAATGGAATAAAAATTACAGTCTCGAAATATCTAATTAGATCAATGAACCTATTAATTCATTACTGGATAGATTTCAGACCCCATATGCAAGATTATTGCGATGAAGACTCCTGGGACATATTTTTGAATAGGAGAATCACTAACAAACGAAAATTAAAGAGTTTGACTTCACATCTTATAGTGAAGTTTATATTTATCACTTTCCACCATAAGGCTTAATATATTTAAGTTAATGTATACTACATAAATAAATAAAAATATAAAAAGGCCCAGGAGTATATATAATCTATTATTTAATGGATGGATAATTATGATTTAGAGAATTTTTTACTTGACAGGAAGATTTATTTAATCATACATGATGTTTACCAAGTTTTCTTTTAGTATAAATCAAGATGAACAATAATCATATTTTTTTATCATGAAAGAATAAAAATGAATATTTTAACCTGTAAAATACAAAACCTCACCATTCTTTTAATTTAAGAGAAGCAAATGCCTCTCCCTGTTCCCTTTGATATATTTCTGATAGCAACTTTAGTACTATATGGGCTAAAGATGTTGATACAAGCTAAATGTGGGAAAGAAACATTTCCCATAAAAGTTAAGAAAATATGAAGATAGAGAAGCAATATTTTTGAGGTTTAAGACTGATGGATTAGAAGGTAAATTAAGGAAGTATGGCTCAGTTTTCCTAAATTATTAACCCTGGAAATTTTTGTAAGTTCAGAGAAAATTTCATGACTTATAGACTAATAATGAAGATGCCTAAACAACCAGCAAAAACTGTTGTTATAAATTTTAAGAAAGTTCATATTTGAACAATTACATTGCAACAGTGAATATTTACAGTACTTTATAAAAGGAGACACCACATAGCAGCCATACTAAAGGACAGATCAAACAAGAGTGGAATATAATGATCTAATGCAAAAAATAGTTTGAAAATCTCTACTAAATCTCAAAATAAATCCCAACAGCTTCAAGCTTTAGATTTTATCATGAAAAAATGCAATTGAAAATTTAATTTGGAGTCAAAAATGAGTTGAATGATGTTATGGACATAATATTTAGTGTTGCACAGGTGTTATTTGTTGTACTTAAATAGTACTGCTCTATATGAGTAGTATAGTAATGATTGGCTCACAGGAAAATGATAGGAAAAGATACTATTTAGAAATGGTCATGAATTTCATGTAGAGGTAAGATATAACAAAAATGAGATTCTTAAGCATGCAACATAGCTATTTTATTGATTTGTATTATACCATGACATATTTAATAGAAATTTATTATTTGTATTATATATGTATTATTATGTACTATATATATTTCTGTTGTCAATTTTTTATAATGGATATATCAGCAATACCAAACTACAGACTAAATCTTTATTTAATCTTCTTAGTGGATTCAGATATATTTAGGGATGGCTTAAAATTGAATGAAGCTAAAAATCTAAAACAGTATATCTGCTGCTGATAAATGTATTAGTTTAATTGTGATTTTCTGAGAGAATAATTTACCAAACCAACCATTTTCTTGAATGAGATATAATTAAAAGTTCATCAAACTAATTTATTCCCAGTATATGATAAATTTAATAAAAATGGGAAAAACAATATAAACAGGAGAAATTTTTCATTTAGTCCCCAAAATACAATATTAATAAATATGATACTAATAATCCCTAAAAGAAATACTTTCCTAATTCCTACTTTATGCAGCATACTAAGCCCATGGCATTCCAAAAGTTACAGCCATATACCTTAGAGAGATATAAAACTGACCCAATTGAACTGATTTTCTGAATACAAATACACAAGTTATTTATTTGTCAACTATATACAAATTGGATTAGCCTTAATACACTACTTTTTAAAAATTTTGCCAAACATAAAAATAACCTACATCATTACAATTAAAAGACATAGATGCTTGGATTAGCAAAGGTGCTTAACTCCAAAATACTCTGTTAACTTAAATCCCACTGAATTTAAAATTTTTACATCATCTATGTAATTCTCTCATACTTTCCCTTATCTCTAGAATAGTTCCTTGTGAATTTTTTTCTTTGGAATGACTAATGTTTTAGGATAAAATTAAGTTATCATGAAGTAGAATATCCAACCATCTATTAAAGTTGATATAAAATTGGAGATAGAGTAAAATTACTTACTCTCTGGCAGCAAGCCAAATTACAAATTTACTTGATGGTTATAAAAATATTGAATGAACCAGAAAGGGAGTGCAGTGCTTATAAGTATAGCATTGGAGCGATCACACTCTGTGATGCCCTCTCACCACTTCTGTTTAAAAATTCATTATTCTTCCCTAACCATCCATCTGGTAAAAATTATTTCATTGCAGAGTGAAAAATGATCTAAATAAGGTAGCTATGATGCTCTCTTTGGGCAAAAAGCAGACCATTCCTTCCAAAATATAAAAAAGGGCAATCAGTTCTACACATCCTGGTTATAATGGTATCCTGCTTAAGATATGGTTTTCAGTTGGTCCCATGAAAAGCATCATAACCAGGTTTTATTGTATATTGCTTTTCTAGCTCCATTTATAGCTAGTAGCTCTAAATTAATGTACTTGTAAATTATTCTAAATTAATGTATAAATAAAACATAGCATTCTATAAATCACAATACTTTATGTGCTTCAATAACTACAAATATATTGTAAATTTTGTCAATACCTCAAGAAATCTACTCAAGACCTCAATAAGGCAATATTTGGATTTGAATTTGGATCTGAATATATCTTTCTGCATATGTGTTGAGTACACAATATAAGAAAACAAAAAAAAACTATTTTTGAGTTCATAAAGTGCACATATATGAGTTTGGCATTGAGCTCATCATGATTAGTCGTGGGTTCTTCACATTGATTGGAAGGCATACATGAATCATTTTTAATGGCAAAAGAAGTTGCCTGAAATTTGTTATACTGATGGCTAGAAGGGTGTCTAAAAATCATTCTCATGATTGTTACTTTTCTCTGCTCAACATCATTGGTGCAAATCAAGAAAATCAAAAAGCAATAATAATTTAAGCTCATTAAGCAAATACAGTTTGTGCTTCCAGTATATATGATGTACAATTCTCTTAGTTACCAAAGCAAAACTGAAATAGGAATTTTTGATGGCCACAAACTTCTTATGAGTTGATTGACTGAGTTTATAAAATAATTTTAAAGTTTTGATGATAAATAACAGGTTTTGAGTTATTTAATTACATTCATATGATTTGTAAGAACAAATTACAAAAATTAAAATAAGAACAAAATTACAAAAAAGTTATACTAGAAAAGGTGATACAAAGGTTGAACTGCAACCAATTTTTCTGATTCTAGCACACAGAGTATGAGTAATGCATATGATAATCATATAGTATTTACAAAACTAGAGCTGATAGAGCAAAACTAATACCATTTCTGGAACCAGTGACACCATAATACTCAGGAATAGATATAATATATGAGACACCAAAATGTATGTCCTCTACGTTATTCTTTGTGCAATATTATGCAATTTATTTCAAATCTTAGTATCTTTTTCAATTGATAATTTGATATGAAAATCTCTCTATCCACATCAAAGATCCTAAAATTAATTCTAAGAAATCAGGAATTTGATAAGCAATAGCAAATTATCACCTTCAAAATTCCTAGGTACATGCTACTCAAAAGTGTATGTAAATTTTTGAGCACATAAATTATATTAACTACCTCATCTTTCTCTTTTATGAAATTTCGATGTTACTTTCTTTCATATATGTAATTTTGTCATTGTCTTAAAGTAAATTTCTTAACTTCAATATTTTCTAAGTGCTTTGAAAGCTGAGGTAATTTTGCACCTTTTGAATATAGGCTAATGGGAATAAAAAATAGGATGTTTTCTACCATAAGCAATCAAATTACCCACTTGGCTATCAGAGGGCCTAGTTAATTTCTCTTACCTTTCACGATATTTAAATGTTCCCACGATTAATATGATTTTGTGAAAATAACTAACAATACTGTTACAGAGTAAGGCACTGCAACTACACTTCTGTAGTCAGCATGTTTTAAATCTTCAATTGTCAGCTTTATAAAATGAACTTCCCTGGTACATACATTCTGAAACATTGAAGCAGAGTAACATTTCCAGGCAAATCAAACAGAACCACATTCTTTGCAGTTTCATAAGGTACCTTTAGAACGTACTGTTCCATGAAAAATATAGATTTAAATAGTTAAACCTACAAATAAAATTCTTTAGTAATGTAAATCCAAAATATATGAGTAGCAACCAACATGGGAGTGCAGAGAAACGTAGAAAATCATAGGTAAAACATGAAGATTAATAATATCAAAACTAGGATATCAAATGGTATTGCAAGTAAGGTACAGTAAGATGATGCTTGATGATAATAATTTATCTGGATCATGTGCAGATCTAAAAACTGCACAGGGGGGCAGATAGGTATAATTTCCCTGTTAGCCATATGGAATGCATTTTATCCTTTGGTGACAGTGGTCCCAGCTTTGGTTCTCAATGGAAACCCTCAATTATACCTTCAACTTGAAGTCCTTTTAAAATACTACTACTATACTTTTCCTTGATGACAAAAAAATGTTAAATTGATAGTTCTTAATATTTTTCAAAAATATATTGATTAAATCCTTTTAAATAGTACTGGCAGAAAATTACACCAATGGGTTTTCTATAAAAAACAAATTATCTGAAATACTTTAAAAACATAAACTTCCTTGCCATTGGAAATATTTCAGAAAACGGTAACACTGTTAAGCTTCAACGCCCCAGCTCAGCCAAGCTTCACTTGTCCAAAGGGAAGGTGATCACTCCCCTTTGAATCCCCCAATCATCTGGATGCTAAAGTTCTAGGTGAGATACAGCAAGATGATCAAATAAGAGGATAATCTATTCAGATGTTAGAGTATGACTTGAAAATTTTTAATAGAAAAGAATACTAAGAACTGCAACCTTTAAGCACAAAAAAGCAATGAAAACAACCTTGAACAGAAATAGCTCCTTCAATTGAGTAATTGGGTCATGCTTTACAATATTGGCATGAGCTGTGATATCTACTTAAATATCTTACTATTAGGTCTCAGACTTTCGTGTATTAAACAATACATCTAAATTATTCTGAAAATTGATGATGCAAGTAAATCTTCATAATTGTACAAATCATTGATTCTTCTTGTGAACAGGTGAATAAAATCATTATTCTTTCAAGAAATAATGATCACCATCACCTCTTCACTAAAGAAATCAATGATCTACACACACCTCAGCATAATTAAATATTTTTCTCATCGGCCTAAAGTAAATGGCATTGAATATTACAACACTTTACCAGCGATCAAGAATATTATATCTTTCTAATCCTTTAAGAATGCTGTGCATAATTATTTCCTGACAAAGGCCTTGACCAAGGTGAATTTTTTACTGCCTAAACTTGTTCACCTTTCTTTTAATAGCCTTTCACAAGTCTTAAAAATTACTATGTAATTCCCATGTACTAATAAAATTATTATGTTAATGACAAAAGTTAGCATATAGAATTAGTAAGTTCAAAAAAGAAGTTGTGTATTTGCAGAAACATCAACCATAATTCTCAAAATGCTTGACTCTAGTAGTTGACACTATGTGCTCTCAATAATCATTTAAATGCCTTTCAGTATTTTGCCACATCAAAATCATCATAACAAGATAGGGAAATAGCTTAACCATTTATTCACTATGATGCTATAAAAATTATATAGTCTAGGTCGTTTATACCAAGTCGTTATTTTCCACTCATCTCCTATTTATATGTACTTCAATCTTTGCCTCCAGAAGTAGTAAAACAGTATCATGACTACTGAGTGAATAAAAGTATTTAAAGGACTTTGATAGAATAGTATATATAATAGACAATGGCCTTCCCTAATGATCTCCTACATAACAAGTTGATGCTCTAAATACCATTTCCTACTTGAAGTATTCTTCATAAGGAAAAAAGTCGACAAATTATGATAGCTTTTACCATAAAATTAAGTTAAAACCTCCAATAAGACCTTACTATTAGATATTTTTATACACAAAATCAATCGAAACTACTTGTCAGAACACTTTCTTTAAATTTTTTAAAATATTACATAAACTCAATTTAACCAACGGACTACTTATGTTGATGAGCTATCGACGAAGAGACTACATAGTAATGCGCGGTTACGTTAGATTATAGAAAAACAGGAATTTTAACATTTCTTTCAGCCAATTTAAAGGGCCCTTTATAACCAGAAAGAAAAGTTATATGAGACACAGAAAGTTACATTAACATAAATATATATCGATTAACAAATATATGTCGATGAGAGATATTTATGTAAGGAATGGAAAAATGAAAACACAGGTTAGTAAATTGCATTATCGTATTCCGTAATTAACACAAAATGTGAACTTCAATCTGAAAATACAAAATGAAATTAAAAAAGTGTTATTTCATGTATTAACTCTGCATATAAGTATAGGTTTCGACTATTACCAATGACGGAATAAAAACATTTTAAATTCGAATCATCTGAGCTATATAGAAAATTATGGTTACCTAATTATATCATTACCATCTCCTCCTATTATACTTTTGCGTGCATAATTCCAACAAAAACGGGAAAATAACATTGCTTTCCATTCATCACATTCTTCGTTGACAAAAATTTGTCTTCCTGTTATTCCTTCTTCAAAAATGATTGAGGTGCAATGAAACCAGCACTTGTTTTTGCATTTCTCGTCTGCTAGTTTTGATTTATACAACATGGCGAAGATTCGCATCAGGTTTTGCGACCAATAACAACGTAATTTATGAAATAAATCATTCGATTTATTTCATTTCTGGGCATATACATCAATGTATTTATTACTGTAGATTATCAGCATGTGTTTTGAAGTGGGTCCGTTCATTGCCCAATAACTCCCTTATCACAGTAAGTAAATACGTTTTACAATCCCTATATGGATCTACGGTTAATCCTATTAAGTCATCTCCTACTATGTAAGACCATCTTTAATACCAGCGATGAAATAAATTATACATATCTTCTCTCTATATTTACAGGTTTAATTATCACATTAAATTCAAATGTATTAAATTTTTGCATCATTATTGATAAACATGAGTTATTAAAATCACTCATAATATTACTTGAAATACTGAGTTTCACTAATTTTGAATATGCTCATCTGCCATGGGGCAAGCTGTACGGCGTTTTATGCTGTTAGACTTCGAAGTAGACATGATCCTTAGATATCTTGTAATGGAACCTGAACATAACTCTATCTACTCTAAAAGATGGGAAGGTAATGCTTGACATCTTCAATGAAACGTATCATTGTTACTCAGAAAGTAAGTTCTGTAATCTTTATTTATATCTTAGGAGAAGACACATTATCTAATAAATTCCCAGACCTGAATGACCTTCCTCCAGAGCTTGGACTGGAGGTCCTGTCACATTTAAATGCTACTGACCTCTGTCTAGCCGCTTGCGTATGGCAAGAGCTAGCAGCTGACGAGATTTTGTGGCAAAGGTATGTTATCTCTCGAAACCATTTCACTAGATGTACCATAAAAAAAACGCGTTTATAAACGTTCTGTCATTCCTCTTAGCCTTTGTCGAAACCAGTGGGGTTATGTATCCATTTATGAAGAAAAGAAAAAGTTTTCTTACCGTAAATTATACATGGACCTTGACGAGGGAACTTTAACATTCAACTCAGATGCCCATAAGGTTAGTATTTTTGTCATATATGCAAAATTATTATCAGAGCGTCTTCATCTGCCATATCTCTTTTTTTAGGGAATGGAATACTTTATCAGCCATGGATTACTCATTGATAGACCTGATGAAATTGCTAGCTTCTTTCACCACACTCATTGCTTACATCCTAGGCAAATGAGAATATATTTGGACTCGAGGTAAGTTTAAAGCTTCAGTGTGTGCCATGATATTAAGGAATGATTTAATCATGATTCATTCATAATTTAAAAACTTGTGTCACTCATGGAAAATAACAGTAAGAAAGGTTTGCGAGCAATAGAAATCACAGGAATCACCCTCTCTCTCTCTCTCATCTCAGAGATTAGTGATAAATTTTAGTTTTAATAAAAATTAAAACAATTTTATGTTGACATAGATGTATGTGATATAGGACTAATTGCATCTATGAACCAAACTGGATATTTATTCAGTTGTAAAATCTTGCGCTTATGGCCCCAAACATTGGTCTCTTAAGAATTACAGCAATGCCAGAATTTATACACAATGAGGAGTTAGATTATCAACTAAATAAGTCCCATTACTATAGTAGCTAATTTATGACAGATCATTCAATCCTTTGTAAGGTGTTAGTTGATCTCATACTTTGATTTGACGTTAATATATTTTACTTCCACCAAGTAGATGTTGGATCATGGATAACATCCTCAGTAAAATTTGACAGTTTTATTGTTTGAATAGGAAGGTTAAATAATTCTTGAATAATCAACAGGTAATATTTGAATACTACTGGAAATCAACATTCTTTGAGCCTTATGTTTACATTACCATCTATTTATTTATTCTACAAACCAAAAGCATTCTAACAAAAATAATTATCCACATCAAAGTCTACTAATCTGAATATTGGCTCATTGGCAAGGAAACTGATAATTTTGTTTAAAATTCTTCATTTTTTTATGGCTGATGTTCTTAAATTTGCTATTTATAACAAAATATGCTGCAACAATTTAAATTTTATCAAAAAGAAAATTTTGCTTCTTTTAATTAATTACCAAGATAGGAAGGCAAATTTTCCTTTTTGATGAGCACTTGCATTCCAATGACTATTCATTAATTAAATTCAAAGTTTAGGTCTTAAAAGCTATGGAAGTTAATTAGGGAATAATTCAAAGTTAGCCTTTTGAATTTTTGTAGCAAGATACAATTTGAATTTTAAATGAGCATGAACTTATCCTTAATGTGTTTCATGCTCATCCAAAAAAAAGTATTGCTAGAGAGTTCTACTGCAAAATTTAAAAAGGGCCCTCTGTACTTGATTTTTCTTCTCCAAACACAACTGGAATTATCGTAATTAATAAAACATGTTGCTTTCAACTAAAAGTAAGTTCAAGGAATTTCATACACAAAGCATTCCATACAATCAAATAAAGTGGCTTTTAAATAAAAAAATAGTTTAACCACAACTTAGTCCTCTCACTCTATCTTAAGAACTAGTTTTTTTCATCTTCAATAAGTGTTAATAATGAGGCAAGAAAAAAGGTTGAATAATATGAGTATATCCTGAGTAAAAAAACTTTCACAGAATAGTCATTAGATTTGTCTTTCTTAGTTTCACAACAATATCTCCTGAGAGATAGGACTCTTAATCTGAATTTTAATGAATATTCCTCACCTTTTAATTCCACAACTCTTCCAATGAAATCAGAGGAACCATATAACACCCATGCGGAAATCATGTAATTGTGCTAACTTTCTAAAATTCATTTCTTCCTGTAAATAATCCCCTATCCAAATTCAGTCACTCCTATATCTTTTACTTCCAATAATTTTTTCTTTGTCACCACAAATTCCTAGTAATTTTTCCAACATGATTAAAATATAATGTGCGAGGTGAATAGTTTGTGTTAGTTTGAACCAATACTGTAGAACGAAAAAATGTGGTTACTATTGCAACACCATTTATTTACAAAATCTCCATAAATACTTGGGTAGTACAGTTAATACCAGCTCTTAGTTCATTCATCTTATGCAGACATGTTTAAGAGGACCATTTCCTGCATAGAGAATAAAAGCATGAATTAGTTCTGATATCATAATTTGGACACAATGATGGATATAAGCATGAATGTGTTTAAAACAATTTAGCTTTTTTACACATGGATAAATTAAGTAGCTAACCAAAAAACTAGCAAATAAAACCTAGTAAATTAATACAGTTAATGCATGTTAACAAATCAGGAAGTGATACATTTTACTAATAACTAAGGAAGTTAGAGGATACACATCAGCACAATTGATAATTTTGTCTCCATTAATTATCATACAATAATTTCAGATGTCTATTTGGAAAATTAAACTTTTCCTCTAAATGCACCAGCAGAGAACATCGAAGACATTAGAAGTATCAGTGCCTATATGTGATTACTATTTACACATGATCCTCCAAAGATGATGATATTAATCGAGAAATTTTACCAAATGAAAATCATTTTGCAGTTTTTAAATTCTGCCTCTTTCATCTATAATCATTACAATCAGCCAGTTTGAGGTTTACAAGTTATCCCATGTCATTCTGTCATGCTTCCTAATACGATCACCCTTTATAACTAATTTACTTATTCAAGATATCAACTTACATAAAGCATAGCTTATGTGCTTTACGTATGAATTGTTTCCAGACGAGATGTGCTGGAAAAGTTGGTGGAGCTACAAGATTACGGCAACTTATTTTTACCCCAAGCATTAAGAAGGTTTTTCCAAACTATACAAGCACCGAACGACCGTGGAAATTATTTACAAACATTACTCGAGAAATTTTCGAGGCAATTTTGCCAATGTAATCCACATCTAACGTTAACACCAGGTAAGTAAATTTAGAACCCTCCTTTACTTAGGCCATTGAAGTTACTTTCTGAGAGTGACATTCTACCCTAGAAAAATCAAATGAGCAAGCTTGGAATATTCTGATAATTGCAACTGCATAGTTTATTTCTCATCCGGTCCTTATTTTATGAATGTTTTTAATTTTCAGATGTAGTCTACATCCTGTGTTTTTCCCTTATATTATTGTCAGTTGATTTGACAAGTCCGCACGTGAAGAATAAAATGTCAAAGAGGGAGTTTATACGAAATGTGAGAAATGCCCTGCAGAGATTTGATGATGAGCTTTATGGACATTTATACGATGATATTTACTTAGATGGGCATATAGCTCCTAACACTGAAGACTGATTCGACGACTCGTTATTGTGTGTGAGTGTAATGTAATTCCATTGTACCTGAACCTACTTTCACCGACTAGATTAGCGAACGTGATCGTATTGTAAATATAATTTTCATTAAATGCGTGAAAAAATCTAGAGTATCTTGTTTACTTACCTAAATATAAACCTTTTATTTTTCTTCTCAACCACAAGCAATCTATTCTTGTCTCTCTATTGCTTTAGCTTTAATGATCTCTATTTTCTCACTGCTAACCCTTACGTATTGGCAGGCTTTTCTGTTGTAGGCTAGTATTTCAGACTGGACTTTACTTAATTTCGCTATAGCGGATGACATATCACCTGAAATGTAGGATGTGACAATTATTTACGCCGTATTCAATTAATAAATAACTTAAAATAACTTACGAACTGCTTCAGCAACTCTCTTAAGTTCATCTTCAGGTAACTCAATCATTTTAACATTAAAGTACAATCAGCTGGAACTGTCGTTGCTTATCCCTTCAATTCACTGATCGTAACGCAGTGGACAATGCCGCCAAAATTTTAGTAACATTCCACTAGATCGCGCTATGATAGAGCCGAAATTCGTCAGTTTGAGGAATGCGGGAACTTCTAAACGTCGCAAGAGAAATCCACGTAAGTAAGCCAACGAACTTTTGGAAAATCTGTAATTCTTTTTATGTACATTATTTGAGAAAAGTTAGAAAAAATACCCGCTGATGTATCTACACTATTAAATGAAAGACTATCGAAATTTTAAGAAAAACATTAGTCGCTAAATGAATCGCCTTAATCCGTCACTAATGTTAAATAAATTGAAAAATTTAAGATTCCTTGACTAGTGAAAAGCTCAAGCTCATGAATAGACTAATTAGTTTATTTACATAATTTATCTACGAGAATAATTGAAACTGATTTTAACATTAGGATGTTTCTAATTAAGCTTCATTTTCTTTATAATCTATAGCCTCGGCCGAGATGTGGTGGAAATACATAACTGAATGCAGTAGTTAACTTTTTCAGTTTATTTTCTTTGATAAAAGTAAGCTTTCAACAGCTAATCCAAGAAGTGACTTGGGAGGAAAATTTCTTTAAAAGTATTCATGATCTTATTAAAACCTCAACTTTCAAATAAACTTAATACAGTCACAAGTTTTTAGTGTATAATTTCTGTTAGAGGCTGTTCTTAAATGATGTCATAGGATTTTTTGATTTAGAACTAGAAATGAAGAGCCATTAGAGCTGGATACTATGTCATATAGTGTCGCAGATTCCCGCATTAAGTATCACATCATTTAAGAACGATCACTTATTTATGATAAATCTTCCATGGTAAATAAAATATATAAATAGTATAATGTTTTCATGAAAATGTATTCTCTCACATAATTATAAGATAAAATTAAAGCAAAAGTAAACATTGATAATGATTACATGCAGGAAGATTTACAGTACAAATATTGTACTTAGTAATGACTCAAGGTATGGACAAAAGCAACATGTGCTGGTCCCAGAAGCTCTGCATTCTTCACTATAGCTGTAGAAGAACCAAAATGGGATCAATGGTAAAAATCTTCCCCTCCCAGTATTACCAAAGGTTAAATCTGCCATCAGTACCCCCCCCCCCTCCCAACTTAAATCTACCGTAGTATCTTCCCCTCATGCTTCATTGGGGATTTGTATCATTGATTCCCTAAATACATTAGGAATTATGAAAGACAAGTTGCTTAAGTTGTTATGAAGGAATATGTCTGATGGAGTATGCACCACCAAGCTCCACTGCTAGGTGCTGAAGCTCCTAACCCAAGCTCCATAGATGTGCCAAGTGAATTCTGAGGTGTGTGCAGAGAGCATTACCAAAGGAAAATTGTAACCTTTCTTCCAGTGTCTCCATTTATATTATTATATCATTATTATAGAACTAGATCGTTCATTTTTCCTAAACAGAGCTGTGGCTTTGCTCAGTATAGTGTCAGGGTCACCCTGTGTATTTTCAAAACACAGCCCTCTTATATATCTTTAAACCACCAAAGTGCTGTTAATTTTAGCAGAAAATCATCACAGTGCATCTTTTGTGAGTGTCAGATAACTTCCCTGCTTGATTTCTGAAGTCAGTTCAAAAACTTAAATTGTTCATCTTCCAAATCCAATTTATATAATAATAATCACAACTTTCAGTCTAATACTAATCTGACAATGCTATTGATACAATGACCCCTCAAGTAATACATCATAAACAACCATGCTCTAATCAGGATTCAAACTAGGGACCTAGGTGTAACTAGGCTAGCAATACCAAAGTGATCCTGACAAACCATTATGCCACTGAGTCCAACAACCAGCTTATTTTGCTGGGCCCCTCACATATGTATTCACACTTCCAATTTGGTCCACTAATTACATGAGACCTGTACTTATCATGAAAGATCGTTCCAACTCTGTATATTCACTTATAAATAATACCATTTTATTTTTATTGCTAACCCTCATGCAAGCATCAGTTTGCTTCTTTTAATAACAAATTATCTTCAAAATAAGTGTTGGTTAATTTCTTGGGGTTCATTTCACAATTAGATAACATTACCAATGCTAGGGATGATCAGTAGTGTATATAGCTCCATTGCTAATATGCCCAAAGTAAGTTTTTTATTTTTCCTTTCAGGTTTCATTTTTGCTAATTTATTATATTATCTCCTTTTCTTCTCAATTGTTATCATATTTTATACTTAAGAATTCCTTTCAGAAATTTTAAACCTTAGAGGTTCTCTTGGCATGTTGAGAATCTTGGCTTCAAAAGTAAGATCTCCATAACAGTACTCTATTCGGAAATTCCGCACCAACTGTAGGTAAAAAATAAGATGATATGATTATCATGTATGCTATTTTGAAAGAGAAACTCTTAGACTGAAAATGGAGATTTTTCACAATAAATCTGGTCAATGATTAACCTTTTGTCAATTGATTACTACATGCTGTATGCTTGATTCAATATTAAGAGTTTTGCATGTATAAAGTATGATTCAAGATTTCAACAAAGATGAGTCTTTCAATATTTAAGAATTCACCCTGTTCTTCAGATTTAAAGAAACAGTAATGAAACAAGATTAATAATTCAAAATAAGAAAAATCTTCTCTTTTTTGTTCCTTTAACATCCTCAAAAAATTTTTTATTTCTTTAGAACTCAATTTTTTTCAGTGAGAAGATAACTAAACTTGGTTGCAAATCAATACATGAATTTTAAATATTTTGCATTGGGTATGCATGCACTATATCAAGAATACCAGGAGCCATATGTATGGAATAGTTGATCACCAAGAATGGGAATCCAAGTTGACAGAAGTATAAAGTTTAAATCATAGAAGACAAAGCTTATTCACAATTTCTTTAAAGTCAAAAATGTACTGTTAGTAAAAATATGTTTTCAGGATAGGTATTTTTTAGTAAATATTAAGCAGGATTAATTTAGAGCTTCTTAAGAAAGAATTAATGAAACATACATCTTATGAAATATATAAATTTGCCACAGTATCACCATAGAAAATCTTCTAACAGTGTTGCTATACATACTTTAAGTTAATTAGCTAAGAAGTGTTTCTTTTAATAAGCAAAAGAATTTTCAAAATGATTTTGATTAGGTTCCCTTGTTCTACAAGCATAGACTGAGCTAGTAAGCTTTTAGGTACATAAAAGATTTTGATAAAAAGAAAATAACATTTCAGATTAAAAAGTGGGAGAGAATGCATACCTTTCATTTTTGTCATAGTCTAGATGTAAAGTAATGTGATACAGTCAAAATATTACCAGTAAGATTTAATGATTTAATACTTAATGGAGACCAACTTTAATCCTCAGTTCTTCCTACCACATAACCCCAAAATAGTAATAATTATAATTAATTTTAAAATCATGACCTTAGCAAGAAGTATTTCCAGTTCTAGATCTGCAAATCTCTTTCCAATACAGCTTCTTGGTCCAAATCCAAAAGGCAGGAAAGCAAAGGTATGTTTCTTTACTTTGGATGCAATATCAAAATCTTCTGGATTCCCAGCAGTTTCTTCTGTTGGCCTTTGTCTCAACCACCGCTCAGGAACAAACTTGTTGGCCATTGGGAAATACTCTTCAGAGTTCATGCACTTAAAGTTTGGCATGAAAACTATTACCTGGAGATTGATAAACATTAATCTATTTTAATTAAGATGTTATTAGTATTGTTCCAGGTACAACCATAAACTAGAATTTCCATGTAATTCTTTTAGTTTCTCTGCTCACTGAAAGTTAGAACACCTTCATGGAGAAAATACTGAAGATGTCAAGGTACTGTTTTTCAAAATGATACATGAACATCTGAGAACTAGAGCAACTAAACTTAATTAATTTCTATTCATTATGTTTACAGAAAGAAAGAGCAGCAACTCACCCCCTGAGGAATTTTGTAATTATCAAGAACAATATCCTTTGAAGTGGTTCTCACATTCCCACTAACAACAGGCATACACCTTTGAAATAAAGAAAGATATATAAACAGTATGTTTCTATTTAATAACTAATTTGATACTTATCGGTAGATTTTAACAGCTTTTGAATTTTGTCAAGGGAAATGTATTCTGGAAATCCATGAAATCTCTAAGCCATTAAGATCATGAAAACTAGAATATATATAAAAATTTTCAGATCATTGATAGTGAATCATAATTTTTAAGAGTGTCTTGGATTGACTTTGATATTATTGTGCCTTTGGTCTATTTTCCAACAGACTAATCTGCTTGCACTACAGTATTGGATTTACAGCAACTAATATCGTCTCTTGGGTGCAACTTTGGACTCACTCTAGCATTTGTTCTTAATCAGGAACCTTGCATAGAATCACTCTCTTTTTTGGAAATAATTCTTCTCTAGCGTTCTCTATTGATATATTGATACAACTGCCATAGAGCCACATTCTGATAAGTTATGGCTGAAAATGTGTTTGATCCCTAGCTAGTGTCAATCAGTGTACTTTTTCCTAAATTCATCTTAAAGTTTCATAAACCAAATCTCAAATTAGAATATTAATGGAAAATGTGTTTGTTTAAGGCTGTGGTGAGTAGTTGAGTAATACTCATAAAGGTTAAGGACCTGTTCCTAACATTTATGAATCCCACCACTGCTCGGGAACAAAATAAAAGACACACATATTATATCTTGCCTCAGGTTGACAGAAACCAGTTATTAAATACAAGTTAATTCTAATAAACATTTGACCTTAAATACCTGAAACTTTCCTTGAGGCATGCTTTTAAGTATTTCATATTTTCAATTTTTTCTTCTGTAAATTCATCATTCTTATTTGGTAGAATCCTTTTCATTTCTTTAAACAGCATTTCTTGCTTATCTTGGTTTTTGGCAATCATATACATGGCTGCAGCAATTGAGTAAGATGTCTGAAAAATTGAATAAAACCTCCTGTCAATAAATACCTATGTCTACAAAGAAAGCTTCATTATTTCATTTGTTAAATTTTTCACAACAGCTTATATAACTCACAGTGTCTATCCCACCAAAAAGCATATCTTGGGCCATGATCATGGCAGATTTTTGGTCTGATCTGGCCAACATCCTTTCTAGGACACTTGGTTCATTTTCAGTATTATCTTTTTGCTTATTTTCCTTTACTTGTCTCACAGCCTCATTCACATATTTTATAGACACCCTGAAAAGGATTTTCTTCCTCTTTAAACAAATGCATAGAGTATTACTTAGTTAAACATTTGGATTAGTCATCTCTAACATCTTTTCTCTTCTATGTGAATCTCTGCTAGTGAATATTTATGTCAGACCTTGCCTATAAATTTAGCTAATTTTCAAAATACACTCCTTAATAAGATAACTTATGATTTAAGATATATTATAAATATTAAGGTTTAATTAAGTATTTGAAAACTTCTATTGGAATTTTTCATTTAATAATTATTTGTTGCAGTAATATGTAAATAATGAAAATTTGGATGATTGATAAATATTAGTACTTTTGAATTTTCTCCAATAATTAGCATGGATATTTACATGCTAGTAATTATTTCTTCTTATAAATGTTAATGTAATTTTCAGAAGTAATCATGGTTTGTTGGTCGAAACTTAGATTTCTCTGGAGCAAACACCATTCTACTTGGAAGTTTTTTAGTGTAATTGTACTATTGAAATGAAAGGAGCAGACTATGAGATCATCTAGAAAATAAGTATTTTAAAAGAAGAGAAATAAGAACATACAATTAATTTATACTCACTCTAAGAAAACATCCAGGGACTTGACAAACTTTTTCCAAGTTGCTGTTGGGTATATCTTCCATATAGGAATACTCATTTCCAGAAGAAAGCTAGTTTCGAAAAAGTCACTTACAGCATTTATCATCTTCTGAGGCTCAGAATCCACCGGTAAATCTGGAGCCAAGCAGCCTAATCGTTTGTTCAAGGCAACATATGCTATCGCTGGCAAAATTAAAGAAGAAAAATTCAGTAACTTTTTACCTGAGAGTATATCTTTGCTGTCATGCTTGAATCTGTGCAGCTGCAGTCCATAGTTCATCATATGCATATTTTCAGCTCAATGTTATCCTTCATTTCTATTGGAATTATTTTTTATGAGTTACTTCATAAACTACCAAGAGAAGTCCTATGAAATGAACATTCCATCTTCTTTATGGTGTGTGTTATTTGCTAAGATTTTATTCCCTTGACTATTCAAGGCTTCAGTGTTAATACATTCATGACATTATTGATTTATTATTTGATTGTGTCCAGATAATTTTGGTTGAAGATCATTCTAAGAAATTCACCAAGAAATAAAAATATAACCAGGGGACAGTATATTCATATTTTCTAGTGAATTTTTTGATGGATTATGTAGACTTGGTACTGCTATTGAGTATGCAATACTCTGTGGTACTACCAAATCAGATATCTTCTGCATGCAGGAGTTATTTCTCATACTCTCAATGACTGTCAATGTTATCAACTTAATTTGCTTCATGATGGTTACTCACAGATTTCAATATAAGAAATAGCTGCAAAGTACTATATTGAGGTAAATTAGGGTTAGTGCAATTGGTTCAGGAGTTAACTCAGGAGGCATGAGTTAACTTCTCAATACTCAAAGTAAATGTAATTACATATAATATATATCTATAGACAATTAAGGCTATGGACTTACATTCAAGGGACCATTTAAACAGTTCGTTCGTGAAATCATCTGGCATTTCTTGCTTCTCATTCCTAATCATTCTTATTCTGAAACAAAACAAATTTGATACATACATTTTTAAAAACTTTGTAAAATCATATCATAATATTTGTTAAAAGGTAGTCAAGAATCAAGTGTACAATGCTCAGGATGTGCCCAAAAGCACAGAAGTTTGGATAACAGGAAAGTGAAAGGGTGGTCTCTGCAGGCTTTTAACAGTATGCCAACTGTAAGTTGTTGTTGTAACTGTTCTACCTGCACCCCTAATTCTGAATGTTTGGGAAAGATAGACTCATGGTAGATATCACTGGGGAAATGGTCATTAGTATCCTTATACCACTGTAAGTGCAAAGCAAAAATTTTAAATATGATTTTGATTAAAAGTAAATATTTTTATTACAACATTAGTTTAACTAAACCATCAGATTTGATGAAAATAACTGCATTATGATAGTCATTTTAGCGTAGCACATAATTCATGCATACACAGGAAAAGTTAGTTATGTATAGTTTTGTTATTAATTTAAATATGATCTTACCTATCAATGAAATCCTGAGCAACACCAGCAATAGGCCTTATGTACTGATTAGATATTCTAGGCTGCATCATGGGCTGATTAGCTTTACTGCGAGCTTTCATCCACTTCTCCCCCTGTCTGCAAAGAAAGAACATGATCTGTCTTCTGTATACTGGTTATATATGTTTTTTACTATGTTTTTTTAAACATTCCTGTCAGATCCCCTATTCTTTTATTCCAATCTAACAGGTATGGATCAAACAACTGATCTAGTTTGAAATTTAACTAAATCATGCTATTTTATGATAAAGAGCTATTTTGATATCTCAGCTCTAGCATAACTTACTCAACCATTACACCTCCATCATCTTTGTAGAAATCCTTTCTGGTAACTTGTCTGTAGTACGCCATGCTTTGTAATCCATCTCTTAATGGCCATTCCCCTTCATTCCTGTAGATAGCTTCCATTTCCTCTGGTCTGTAAATGAGCACTAAATCTTTTTTCCCAGGAAATCCTCCGAAAAGGACTATATCTCCATATTTTCTGTGGAGTTCTTTGTGTAATTCCAATAAATTAATTCCAGAATATTCACCTGTAAGTAGCACACTTATGTTATTGGTATGAATGTAATAAATGAAAAATGATCCTCAAAGGTTACTGATCAATTCATCATATTTGAATACACAGTAAGATAACAAAACTGAAAAGCTAGGGTAAAAAAATTACAAGGCCAAAAATTGAGTTAAAATTAATTCATTTACATCAGTTTTCACTATTTTTACTGTTTTTCACCCAAATTATTGTGACCTTCACAGATTTTAAAGACAAACTTCAACTGGTCCAATAATTTTCCACTGTGAATTTCAAGGAATATGGACCGCATCTTTGAGATTGTTGGATTCTATATCTGTGCTGCCACTCTTATAATATCTCTCTCTTTCCTGGCCCAACTTTCCAAATTATGTCTCTGAATATATGCACCATATGACATTGGGTATTTAAAAGGGTTAAGATTATTTATCTTCTGAGTTACCAAGTCAAAACTGTGATACTTTCTGTCATGTATGATAAATCCCACCGTGAAGTTCTGATCTTAAGGACTCAAATCACTATTATCAACAACCAAAGCAAACCTATTTTAATCAAAAAGACTGTGTTTATAAATGAATGCACATCATAAGGTTTTCCCTCAACTTCAATAGCAAATTTCAGTATAAAGGTAAAAAGTGCTTATGGTGAATCTGACTGTAGCATATTAAAGGGTGTAATTTAGAACATCAAGCATTAATTCCAAATTTATCTTATTCTTCATCATAATCATCATTTTTGACTTGTTGATTTCTCATCCAATAACTTGTGCATTTCCTGGACTTACCAATGTATGGAAGAAAACGGAAAATGTTTCCAATTATTGGAAGAGGTTTTGGTCCAGGGATTTCAAGATATGGTTTCACTCTTGATAGGTCTTCAACAGAGGCTGTTTCTGCCCTTTTAAAATCTTTGTTTAGGTGGAAACTGCAGTTTGGCTGTTGATATTTAATGAGCTGCACTTGCTGTTGCAACAAGGCAACAATGCCTTTTTCTATACCAATTCGAGGAAGTGAGATAGTAGCCATGTTAGTAGAGATTCTGCTGAAAAATAGTAAGGTAAATCAAATTTCCATCTGAGTAATTAAAATAAATTTCTGCAGAATATTAAGATTCAAAATGATAAATATTATTTCCACATAGATACTTATTACCTGACTAGTGGTTTTGATGACAAATATAATGACAGCAAACAATATGTAACCACAATAACAGAAAGAAAAAAGCCACAGTACATATAACTTCATTGGGAAAGGAAACATTGGTGGTATATTCTATCAATAGAACTAGAAGAATCGGTAGGGGGCAGTGTAGATTTTAATATAGGGAAGAATGTAGGAATAAATAGTCACAGGTAAGGAAACAATGAGGTAAAGAAATGTGATGAATTGTTTCAAGTATTTCAAGAACATTAAGACAAGGACCAATGTTTTGAAAATGTAACATTTCAGGTGATAAAATTCAATAATGGTTCTTATCAAATAGATATTTCATGAAGTGGGAGGGGGAGTTTTATGAAAGAAGGCCTTCAAATGTCTGTCAGTGCAAATACTGAAATTTATTAGAAGTTTTCCCATTATAAATTGAAACACAGTATTCATATTTAAATTTATAAAAACCCAGTCTGTTGTGTGGTAGAAATTTTAACTTAGAGATTGATTGTATATTCTTTAAACTAATTTTTGTTTAAAAACCAGATGTTAAATTAAATTGGGCTCCCAGATATCCATGTGGGTAGTGCATTTGACTCTTATGAAGGTAGTTCCATGTTTGATTCCCAATGGGAGCCCGTGTGTGAAATGATTATAACCATACTACTACTTACATTTTCAGAAAAGATTTTCGAGTTGGTAAGAAAATTTCTTAAGAAATATTCTTTGAAAGGAAAGACAATGTAGCAGGAGGTTTCTGTAAGAGATTGAAACTCATGAGAAAATGATTGTTTCATGATGAGGTTTCTCTCTTTTCAATTCAGAAATTTATCTATAAGTGAGTAGGAATAGCCATTCCAATAGCCTTGGCGATTTCTTTTAGATAAATTGATGTTTAATTAAGCAAAAAATTTTGGGTGACAGATCTCCACCAATCTGAGGTTCAGGCTATGAAATGGGGTAAGCTTGTGTGGGTGGTGGTGATTAGAGATATAAGGGATTATTGGTGTTGTTGGGTTTTCTGTAAATACTGAATTTGAAGTTTTGCTTTTAAACAGAGGGTCAGATTTAGGAAAATAAATTAAAATATTGGATTCAATTTCATGGAAAAAGTAATTTTAGTACAGAAAGTATTGAGGACTGAAAGAAAAGAGGGGTTGTCTATTTGTGCCATCCCATTATATCTCTGCCACCTCCATAGATTTTGCTTTCAGTTTGAACAATGAATATTGAAGGGGATTTACAATTAGGGCAATATAATGGCAAGACAAGAAGTAATAATTAGAAGACATTTATAGAAAATAGAAAAATTATTTAATAAAATTAATGTGTTTCACAATAGCCACTGGTTTCCTCGTTTGAATTTTAAATGAATAAAAAAATTGAAATCATGAAATTGATATCTTTATTACACTATATTTCCTAATGAAAGAAAAACTTAACCAAATAATTCAAGTATTGAAAAATGCCGCTATCCTTAATAGTAAGCTGAAAGTAAACTATTGTTAATGCTATCTCTACTAGCTTTCTCTTTTGATTTAGATATAGCATATTGAAGCAAAGTCTTGGTTGTAGCGAGAAGGGGACTCCTCCCATTTTTCATTCTACATTTATCGCCATTAAGGTGATTAGAAACTAGGTAAAATTATCCCAGTTCGAGTATATATGCTTGTGGTAAAAATATGAACAGAAAAATCTTTGCGTTCGAACTTATTTCGCGCTGAAATTTTACCCATTGCCCATAATTTACGCATTGAGCGTCGGCTTATGAATAACTCAACATGGCACAAGCAATACGTTGACGTAACCTACGTTAAACCTCTGTATGAAAGTCATATTTTTTAAAACATGATTGTGAACGATGTTAATGCTGTTCTTTCATATCCAGCAAATTGATTACATAGTAAGGAATATTGGCTAACAAAAGGAGGGCCTGGAGGGGTAATGGAACGCACATAAATTTTCTTGGGCCCCTCGGTTCTCCCGCCCGTTATGAATTCGCGCTTATGCGAAGTCAAACATTACTTTAAGAGATTACACGAAAATTCCTCTTTATTTTCCTCCGCTGTTTTCGTATGCAAGTCTATATTTATAGTCCATGTATGAAGTCGTTGTAATCTACATATTCCGAAATTGGTTTATGATCCAAATGCCCTCCTCCCCACGATTTACATTTCCTCCACTTCCCGGTAAAACAGCGAAAATCGCAGTTACATCCCTGGGATTGAGGCAAAATCAGAAATGAACGCGTGGCATTTAATAGATGCTTATTGTCTAAAATTGAATGAAAGAAATGAAGAAGTCAAATATTAAACCAGAAAATGTTACAGATCTCAGTGAATTAAGTTTTACATTTTTTTTTCTGCATTTTGCATCTTCTAATCAATCGAGTCAATTCCGTATTTCGATTTTTCATCATACGCATTAAATTAATTTTTTACTTAACCAATTGATTTATCATTTTAATTCAGCCAAAGATAGATAGCGAAGGAATAAAGAAGAGAAATATTTACCTTTAAGAAACTTCACTATTACATACATACAAACGCAGAGCTCCGCTCTTTTCTCCGCCGTAAACTTCAATGAATAAAGCGTTGACCTTCATAATAACCGAAGGTCATGAAGAGCGGCACTAGAGAGAGAGATGGATTACAGAATTGCTTCCCCTATTTTTCTCTATTTAATTTCCCCTCAAGCTCTTTTTACTTGCAAAGTGCGCTTTCTCAATGCATAATTGTGTATTTAGGCTGTAAATATTCTAAAATGGAAGATTTTGATATTGTGTTTTCGATAGAGGTCAACCTAGAATTGAGACTGCAATTGGAAAAAATCAATTGGTCAAAATCAATGAAAATAACCTTCAAAGCATTGACGTTTTCAAGAGAGGCTGTTTCAAAGAGATTACTCAGTGGTTAGAGATTAGATACGGAAAATATAGTAGAAGATAAGCTTGTCATGCGAAACTTTAATTTTTGTTGAATAAGCTTATATAGTTAGAGGGAGACAGATGGTTGTTGTAATTATTGTTTTTGCTTCGTATTACCATTAATCTTAAAATGTCCTTTTTCTGTAAATCAGTGAATGATCCTGAGAGTATTTTCTGTTGAATTTTGATTCATTATCATTTCGAATATTTAGCACCAAAATATATTTCCTATTGTTGTGAGCAGAGCTGACTTAAGAAAGATGGTGAATATCTACACATAGAATGGAATGTGTAGATAGCGCGTAGTACTGATTAAAAATTTGTTGAGGAAAGTTTAAAGCAATCTTAATCAATTCACTATAACATTCTAGTGGCTGAGAAACATGCATCAATATCTTAAAATAAATAGAAATGCTCTACTGAAACACATCATATGATCAAAATCATATCCTAAGCTCATTGCTCCCAAGACAAAACCTTGAAAAAAGTAATTAATGATAACTCTATGAATGAATAGTGCAAAAATTCTGAGTTAGTGTGCTATACATACATTTGGTAAAATGGAAATATTCCAAGCATTTAAAATAAGTTGGACTATAGCTTCTGAAAATGTTCACATGACTGATATTCAACCAATGCTTGTAAATTACCATGAATAACGTACAAGTTAAGGCTAATACTATGAAAAAGTCATAAAAATGTCCAAAGCCATTATATTTTTAGCTTGCCATTAAAAATGAAGTATCTAAATTGCAGAGCTCTTTACATAGTTTGGAATGTATGCAATAATTCATATTAGAGAAAGAATCGGATGAAAGTATCAATACAATAAAATAGATAAATGCACTCACCTTCAAATATTAAATATATTTCATCCTCTTCCACTAAATTCAGAGAAAAATCTGAAATATAACAAACAATTTCCTGATAGTAGTATAAAGGAGATGACTAAAAACAATTTACTCAAGGATGGAGATGATATACAATTATTACAGGAGTATATTTTATATGATAAAGGTGTATTTCAATTCAGTATCCTCCTTTAGGTGCAGTTAATGCTTTCAATATTAATGATTTTTTATCCATAATTTACTCAACCGAAGACATTGGAGGTATATAGCACTCTTTCAATTATTATGAGAATATTAGTGATCAGTATTGTTAGTTATAGAAGAAAGATAAACGATCACTTAGAAAATCATTCATTCTAAGAAAGATAAATATTTAATGTGGAGAAAATAGTAAAATATAGACTTATAACAGGAAGAGGTAAAAGAAAATTGAGAATATTTGTAATCATTGGTTGATTTATATTTCAAAGTTAATATAAATATATGCAAAGATTTGTCATATAGTTGTTTAAAATGGTTACAGGTATTATCTCCTGTAATTCACTGCTATATTTCTTAGAGTAGTAAGCATATATTTCTTAGAATAGTGTTGCCTCTTTACCCATCAATGCTTAATGTAAGCATATCAATGCTTAATATAAGTCTTATTCTTTTGAGGTAATCTAGAAAGAGATGGTATTATTTACATCTCTTCAGAGAACACCAGCTCAGGTTACTGGCAACCACTTGTGGTTCTTAGGGTGAATCCCCTGAATCCTTGGGGGCACAATCCTGACTAATTTGTTCTCTGTTCAAGTTTTCTCTCCTTTTCGAGCATTTTCTCTTGAGATAAACCCACAACGTAAATTACATCCTGGCAGTCATTTTCTCTAAAATTTCTCCCTGCCAAGTGCCAATAATGTCATACTGCTTATATACTTATAGCTTTTTACTTTTTTTATCCATTCTAGGATACTCTTTCTAAAATTTTAAACCTCAGAGGTTCTTTTGGAGTGGTTAGAATCTTGGCTTCAAAAGTAATTTCACCATAATTGTACTCTATGTAGAAATTCCGCACCATCTGTAACAAAATCAAATAATTAAGCATTAATGCACAAATAATATGCCTAGTCGGAATGAATGAATTATGTTTTCACTGTTAAATAACAGTGACTAAAAAGATGTCTATAATAGAACATTATGGAATTTCTCAACATTTAGAATGAAAATTACAGTCTGCATATACCTCTTAATAATTTTCTTCATTTTCATGGTAAGTTATGCTTTAAACTTATTCAAGAGTTTTTATAATTTCTATGTTTTTAGAGTTTTTATAATTTCTATGTTATAAAAAAATATTTACATTTTTTGAATATTTTCAGAAAACTGAATGAAAATCATGTGAAATACGAGAGAGTGTTTTAACTAGGATATGAAATCTTTTTAATTCTGGAGATAGATACATCAGGAAAGGGCTTTTTGGCTCTAAATAAGCACTTTAAATCTTAAAATCAAAAGGATTCTGCTCTAGTTTGCTTTATTTCACAGCACTTTCTAGATACCTTATCAACACAGCTGTTGATAAGGTATCTAGAAAGTCTGTGAATCATTGTTGTTCTTTCATTCACATGTTTTTGGAGAATTGCAACTTTTTGTACTACCATACTACCTTCTTTTTTACTTTATTTTGATAATTTTTCAGCTTGTTTCATTAAATTCTAACATACTGCAATTTCAAGATATTTTTGTAGAACTCTTCGTCTTTTATTAGAATGAAGAGGTTTTTAAAATTCTATTCTAGTTAGCTGTTAGATACTGTGAATTTGCTGCAGACTCATAAAAATCATTGAATTTGTGTAACGTAAAATTTTGGAAAGGGAGAAAACCTATTCTAGATATTTTAATTAAATTTAGAGATACTTCTTTTATAGTTAGAGAAGAGCCGTGAAACATGACACTAAAGGCAATTTATAACTAAATATTTGAGGAATTTCCACTTACTATTTAAAAGCATTTTCCCCTAAGTTCTAAAAATTAAAATGAATATGACTTTGAAAAAATTTTAACCTTGGCAAGCAGAATATTTATTTCCAGTTCAGCAAACCTCTTCCCAAGGCAGCTTCTTGGTCCAAATCCAAAAGGCAAGAAAGCAAATGGATTTTTCTTTGCTTGGTATACAGCATCATAATCTTCAGCACTTCCAGCTGTTTCTTTTGTGGGTCTACGTTTTAGCCACCTCTCAGGAATAAACTTGTTTGCCTTGGGAAAGTAATCATCAGAGGCTATAGTCTTAATGTTTGGCATGACAACCCATACCTAAAGAACAAAGAAAGAGAATCATAGCAATATAAATGCTGTAATTAGAAAGTACTCATGACATATACAAAGAAATGATTGTTTTAATTTAGAAGGTATGAATAGAGTATTGTTTAGAATATGACCCCAAAATAATTCACAAAATTTCATATCTTTGTTTAAAAAGCAAAAGGAAATTGTAGATCTATGTTCTTCTTTTCAAGAAATGCTTAAATTACCCAATTTAAAAATCTTACTTCCTGAATTATAAAATTAATTAATATACCAAAAACTTAAAATCTAAACATATCTATAAGGGATAAAATCTTTATCTGTGAATGTCATATTTCTAATTCAAACTTTCAAATGGTAATTAGCATGAAAGACATTACTACTAACAACTTGTAAGTGGGAGTGTGAATAGTATCATTGGCTGTGAGAGCCAGGCCAAGCTCTTTGATGAGTAAAGTTATATGCAATCTACAAAAAATTCTCCATATGAATCATTAATGACCTTTTACAACTGGGCCAGAAGTGCACTATTGAATTATACACCATTGTCTCCTCTTTGAGTAGAAACAAACATGTTTTTAGAAGAGCTTCTTGAACTTGACTTCTTGGCTTTGCTTGAAACATGAACAACTCTCAGTAGATAAAAGAAAATTATTTATATTACAAGTTTGTTTGAGACTTTTAATATTTTCTATCCAAGTGAGAAAACCACTTTCTTTTAAATAGAAATATAAACTCTAGTTCCATACGATTCTCTATACTGAGATTCAGATCATTAGCTAATGCCCTGTATTAGCATACAAAATATGGAAGAAATATTTATACCTCAAACAAAGTTATATCTCAGTTCTTTAATCACTTCAGTGGTTGATATATTAAACAGATTCTAAAAAATAGCCTTAAGTTACAAGATCTTCTGCTTTCTTAGAAAATATTGCAGTTTCCTTGAAAATATTGTTTTGATTTTAATTATATATAAAACATTGCATTGATGGGAGGAATAAAAAATACAGCTGAAAATGAATGTGTCTCATAACAGTTTAAATTCTTCAGAAATAATGTATTGGGAAGCAATATCCAATGCAGAGAATTGATATTAACATGGGTAAATACTTTGTTTACTGTATTTTTATGTGGTAGCCACTTTGGGGGCAAGGTAACAGGGGCTTTTGTTCTTGGTATCATGGCTCCAGAGGCCTTGCAATTTGAAGGGATTTTGTAGCTGAGAAAGAAGAAATATTTCTACAAAAATCTTATATGATCAGCATTCTACTCTCTCTGTAATTTAACTACAATCATTTATTCTATTGCAATAAAAAAAGCACATAAATATTAATTATATTAAGATTTTAGGGGACCCAGCACACTTTGATACATTCTATACATTGAAGAAGAGAATAAGAAATGATCAACTCACCCCCTTAGGAATATTGTAATTGCAAAGGACAATATCCTTCACAGATGTTCTCATATTTCCAGCAATAACCGGTGAACATCTGTTGATTGGTTAAGGTAGAGTTATGAATCTGTAGTTACTATTTTAATTTTTCTTTCATTAAGTTCTAATGTTTACTAAATTTATTTTAATGTTATAAGTAAAGGTTTCCAATTTTGTGGTATATTGATGCACCGAGTTGTTACTTGGTAGAGTCTCCATGATGTCCCAAAAGGAATACATATGATTAAGTTACTTGGAATAGTTCATCTGTAACCAAAATTCTTTACACAGAAACTAAAGCATCCTAATGAGACCTCTTACAGCAGACTGAACTTCTGAACAGAATTCATTCTGACAAATGTAGTGTGCTGAACCAGATATTGTTTCCTTCCCCTCTGCCTCACTTTACTCGATTACAGTGAATCCAAAATGTGAGAATGTGGTTCATATGCCTCAAAACACTTGATGGATTAGGATAAGCTACCTACTTATCATCATTAAATCCCATTAGCTATTTAAATTATCCTATCTTTGCAAATTATGTTTTTCAGCACTCATCAGTTTTCAGGTATCAAGTTTCAGCATCCACGAAATAGAAACTTTTGAGCTTCACTTCTATGACAAGAAAAGCAGAAAAACAGCTAATATCCACTATCACGTATAGTATCATAGAATACAACTCATGCTCAAAGTCATACTAAAAGTTTTCTCTTTCTACAAGAAAATAAAGTAAGATTTCTTAGATCAATGGAGCAAAAATGATCAAATTAATTTTGTTAACTCTTGAAAAGCAAGAATATATATGCTAAATGAGCCAGGGGTTAACTGGAATCTTAAAAGTTTCTGAAAACTGAGTAAACTTGCAAAAACCTAACTAAATCTATAGCAGCAAACTTTAAAATATCTTCAAAGGTGCTGTGCCAAGAAAAATAATACATAAAAGGTCTAAGTAAAAATACATTCCAATAAAATAATTTCTTTATCACACAAAATAACTTGAATTTTATATGCTCTCTAAAAATATTTTACTTTGCTTACCTAAAACTTTCTTTTATGCATGCTTTTAAATACTTCATATTTTCCAGCTTTTCCTCTGTTATTTCATCATACTTGTTCGGCAGAAGTCTCTTTAGTTCTTGGAACAGTAATTCTTGCTTATTTTGGTTTTTGGAAATAAAATACATGGCAGTTGCAACAGAGTAGGTGGTCTAAAAGTTGAAAATGAGGGTTTCATTGTATTCTTTAGTACAATAATTATTATTACTTTATTTTTAGCAGTTCACCATTGATTACTCACGGTATCAACACCACCAATTATAAGGTCTTGGGCCAATATTGCTGCAGATCTCTTATCTAATCTGTCTAATAGTCTTTCCAGAAGACTTGGTTCACTGTTATCTAGTCCCTTTTCTTTTTGTACTTGTGCATGTCTTACAGCCTCTTCTACATACTTCATGGACACCCTTAAAAGATATTCTTTATATTTTCTAAGCATAAATCAATATTGTATTAAATATTTATATATAAGCCATAATTGTATTATTTTACATATAGTAGTAAATAAATTTATCCTAAGTAATGATATCTTAAAAGAGGTAAACATTTCATCTCTCACCTTTTCTTTTTAAAATTACCCCATTCTCAGAAGGCCTTAAATAGGAAGAACTTGAATAAAAGCAAATCCTCCACCAACCACACCTTTCCCATCCCTGATTGAAGAATGTCTATATTTTGAGAATATCTTATCCATTCTAACATGCATTAACCATTCCCCCATCTCTCATATGACAATCATTCCTTGCTGTCTCTGGAAAGCCTTGTCCCTCACTTGCTACCTTAAGACCTCCCCCCTTTATCCCTTTTGGTATATAGGTTGAGTACTCTATCTGAAATGCTGATGACCAAAGTTGTTTTGGACTTCGAAATTCTCTAGATCTTGGTATATGATTTAATGGAGTTAAGGAGAATTGATACATGGTGAAACTTTCATAAGACAACTTATTATTTGGCATAAACAATTAATTAAAGAACCAAAAATAAAGAAAGCAAATGTATATTTTTATCCAATGAGGTTGATGAATCAAGAACTGAATCCTCTAGGGATGAAGAACTGACATAATGGATGGAATTTTTATAAATCACTGGATATCAAAATATTTTATGGCTGATGAAGGGTTCAGAGGAAGAGAGATGCTAATGCTCTTATGGTCATAATATTTAAATATATTAAAAAAACAAAGTACTGAAAATTAGCTGGTACTATGTTATGGATTTCAGGGTTTTTAATAGGGGATACCTGTATATTATCTCGCATTTGTTCTCTGGCTTCCTGTAGATGGTGTGAATACATTGAAACCTGATTGTTTATAATAATTTTTTGATCAAAAGTACTGATATCTTTTCTCAAGTTTTACCATGAAAATACCTTTGAATATCATCATGACAGATAAATTCCAGTTTATAAATATACTCTGTTTACTGTAATGTCTTAGAGGCAGCTGAACACAGGCCTGTTGTGAGACCATTAACAAAGACTAAGCAATGTTGAAACTTAGTCAGAATGTTTACAAAAACATGGAGTAAATTTTTAAAATATAATTTATGATCAATTTTATCTCAGTCCATGTGTCATTTACAAAAGAGAAAATATACATAATAACATCTCTAAGTAATTTATGTGTCATAAAAGTGTCAAATTTATGCCTTGTTCTTTATTCACCAGCTTTATTCGTTTTCCGTAGAGTTAGAGCTATTATTTTTCAGAGTTAATGATACCTTCTTAAAGATAAACTGAAATTTCTGGATAAAAGATTTTACTTTCACCAAGAGGTATTATTTTTACACAAGGAAATGGAAATCCCACCAGACTTTTTTTCAAGTCTATTCTTCCTTGAGTTTTATTTTTGTTACATATCCTCAACAGATAACATTATCAATAATATTCATCAAGATTCCTTTTTGTGTTACCCATCCTTCATTCCAATACTTTTCATTTCTATAGCATGTACTCAGCAAATTTATAATTATTTCTTTTCTCACTAAGCATGAAGAATTCAAATGACTCATCATTTTTCATTTACAGCACTTGAATAAAATAGACATATCTATGTGTAATCAGAGTTTATACTCACTCTATATAGAAATCAAGGGCGTTGACATATTTCTTCCAGCTAGCAGTGGGGTATAACTTCCATACTGGAGGACCAAATTCCAAATAAAACAAGCTTTCAAAGAAATCCCCAATAGCATCGATCATTTTTTGCGGCTCAGAATCTGCTGATAAATTTGGAGCCAAGCAGCCTATCCTTTTATCTAAGGCAACATATGCTATTGCTAATAAAATAGAGGAGGAAAACATTTAGCTATTCATAGTACATTTTTTGACAAGTTTTGAAGATAAAGTAAATAAAAGTATTCAATTAACAAGCTTTTGCAGGTAAAAAAAGCATAACAGCATTTTCACTGATGTGAAAGAAGAAATTGTAATAAATTTCTTTTTCATTGTCCTTTATTTTCCTTGGAAATTAGATTCCAATTTATAGAATAGAAGAAAGCAATTATTCATTACACATCTTTTTCATTGCATCATTACATCACCAAGATAATTTTTGTACTCAATACACAGAAAACCAGCTCATTTGGGAAAGCATATTATTTTGGAAAGAAACGATGACTAAGAGTTTCAAACAGAATATTTATATTTATATAGCTCAAGATTAATGGTAAACTAAATGAAATTCAAGCCAAAATAATATTCTAAACATAGTAAATCATAGTTTCACCTTTATGGTCTTGAGGAATAGAAATTTGGAAAAATATTTTGGGATAGTCTGAGGAAGATTTATTTGGCCACAAATAATGTTTTGAATCATTCTTATTTGTCAGAAAATGTACATGTTACGCAGTTTGTACTATTTAAAATGCTTTAAGGTCAGGGATGGGAACTTTATGTTGGAAGAATGCCAAATATGCTAAAATAAATTACTTGCTTGCCAAAGTGGAGCCAAACCATAAGATGCTATCATTATTTATATCATTACACTAATGGTGGGATTTAAGAATTGTTCTTCATGGTTAACCTTGATTTATTAATGGAATACATATTTATTTTCTTTGGAATCTACATGTTTCTATTGAAGAATGTATAAATTCTATAAAACAAATAAATAAATACCATATTTATGTGACAAGTATAGTGCTTGTGAGTATTCCTCATGCCAGAATGATTCTGTAACAGGTCACTTTGGGCATGCTTGCCATAGATTTTCTACTTCTTTTATAAGTTATATGAATAAAACACAGGCCTAATCCACTAATTATGGGGAAATATTGAAAAGATTCCACCACAAATGATTTTCTCATAGTAAACTATATTTTGCAGATATTTGACAAAATACAGCTTATTTAATTGTAATTAGTATGTATGACTACCTGTTATTCTTTTTAAAGCAGGCAATAGTTTATTTTTAAGTATATTATAAATTAAGAGAATAATGTAAAAAGTTGACGTGAACCAGCAAATTAATATTTAGTAGAAAATAAAATAGCATGAGACCCAAATTAATTAAGGAGCTTGAAAGTATTTCCCCTTCACCATTTTTCCCCTTCCAACTCATCAATTCAACATAAGAGCATAAAAGTGGGACAGATGAGGGTTAGGTGTAGGAGCAACTGTTTATCAGTTGCTCCTACATACCTCAGTAAGGTGAACTTGTAATTTAGATTAGTAATGTGATTAGTTGTTTGTCCTGTGCCTTATTCACCAGAAATTGACAGATGTTGAATCAAGTTGCCAGTACTTATAATTACCATCATAGCAATACTGATTTTATGTCAGATCAAGGTGTCAGAATCAACTACTGTAATTCACCAAATCAGAATTCTTTAGTAGTTGCAAGCAGAAAATCCACTCACTAGATTGTGTACCTATCTTAGAGTATGGTTTTAGGTGGTTATGATTGAGAGTAGAAGACAATTTCAGAAGAAAAATAAGGTAAGGAAAAAATGAGGACAGGATCATGTAGTGAGTTGCAGTTTACAACTTGGACCAAGGACAAAGGGAATGAAAGAGGAGAAAGCAATAGTAATAGACTTACATTCAAGGGACCATTTAAAAAGCTCATTGATGAAGTCATCTGGCATTTCCAACTTCGCATTCCTAAGTTTCTTAATTCTGTAACATTAATGTATTTATCATTTTTAAACCAAACTTCTCCCAATTTTATTTCACATTGTAAGATCATTTTAACGGAAGATTATTTTGCAAAACAAAGAATCCCAGTGTTAATTACAAGAGTAAAAGTGATATAATGCATGATTTGTAAATTAATATAAATTTCAGCCTACCTGTCAACAAAATCTTGAGCTACACCAGCGATGGGTTTTATGTATTGCTTTGATACTCTTGGTTGCAGCATAGGTTGATTAAGTTTGCTACGAGCTGCCATCCATTTCTCTCCATGCCTATATGTGGAGAATAATATTTGAAATATTCACTAACCTTTATTTAATTCACTTTCTAACTTAAAGTTTCATGGATAATCTTTGTACTAGATTTCCTTGTCCTAGATTTATATTGTTGATATGGCTATTAAGATACATGATATTTATATCTGATTATGAATTAGTGATGTATTTTAGCCTTAGATTTGACAGATTATATCAAAAGTATCATAACTCTCACTCAATTGAGACTCCTCCACCATCTCCATAGTAATCCTTCCTAGTTACTTTTCTATAGTGTTCCATGGATGACATTCCTTCTCTAATTGGCCATGGCCCTTCATTCCTAAAAGTGATTTCTACCTCTTCTGGGCGGTAAATGAAAACCATTTCCTTCCGTCCTGGAAATCCTCCAAGACGCACTATGTCTCCATATTTTGCATTAAGGGCTTTTTGAAAATCCAACATTTCCATCCCATGATATTCACCTGAAAATAAAGAGGACATTTCCTATACTATAAGCAGAATGAATAGGTGAAGTGTCTTCTATTGCAAATCACACATCCATAATAATTAATCACATGTTTTTATTCTTAAAAGTCAGAAGTTTATGAGAGGGAGATAAATGAAATAGTGATGTGAGAAATTTATATTCTAAGCAGATAAAAATTTCAGTAAAATTAATGATCTCACATTTATTTTATGGCATTTTATAAATTTTTAGGAATAAATTAAATCCAATGTAATGGATTTATTCACTAATATCTGAAAAAAATTCAAATTTTGCTATAAGATTTAGATTTCAGTTTATAATATTCCATGCCTTTTGCAATCCTGGAGAATGTTTATTTGGAACAAAAGACATTTCACTGAGTTATTGAGCAGTTCCACTTTACAAGCCATTCTTTCAACCTCGCTATTACAATTACAAGCAAGTCAAGTTATACCACAACATCCTAAATTAAGGTTTGTGACATCAACCAGAATAATTCCCAGCTTTAGGTGATTAGTTAGAAAGTTTAAATGAAGTGAAGTGAAAGTGAAAGTCAAAGCTTACTTACATATAACCATGATTTTGTACAATGCTTTGATTGCTTTTATAAAATGATGTAAAACTTTCCTGTTTACCTATGTAAGGAAAGAAACGCCAAAGGTTTCCAATAATGGGTAAAGGTTTTGGTCCAGGGATCTCATGAAATGGTCTAACGTGTGTTGTGGCTGATTCGGTGGAGACAGTTTCTGCCATTCCCAAATTCTTGTTTGTGTGAAAACTGCAGTTGGGCTGTTGACACTTGCTAAGCTGCACTTGATGCTGTAACAAGGCTATAATGCCTTTTGCCATACCAGTTCTAGGTAATGGGATGACAGCCATGGTGAAGGTACTCTATAGAGAACAAAGATGAAGTGTAGAAGCTCTATTGGCAATGAAAGTGAATTCTTATTTGTTGATTTCTACGAATTTTTAGTATTTTAAATCTGAAAGGAGTAAGTTAATTTCATGTGTTTATAATACTATATTGGGACGAAAAGAAACGTCATCAACGAATGTTTAATTCATACAAAGTCAGGTCCCGAGCCGAAACTAATGAGAAAGATCACTATATCTTACGATGTCTTATTATCAGCTGTGACAGTGAGATGGAAATATTTTTGCTTCGCTATGTCTTCGTTTCCTTCTCATAAAATTAGTCGTCGGTAAAAGAAACTCTGTGAGAGACAAGGCGAAGCAAGAGAGGAGAGGAGAGGAGAGGAGAGACAACGATAAAGATAATTTAACCATAGTTTAGTTCATAATATATATTAAAATGCAGTGGCCTTCATTGCATTAGCATAATACACAATCCGTACGTGATAGATACTATTTTAGCCCAAAAGGAGCCATTCTCCATGTCCCTGAATTACTGAAATGGTATCAATTTTCAAAAGAGAGTTTCAAAACTATAAGTTCATTGCGCAAAGACTTCTTTACTATGGTAAATACAGTACGAAGAGAAGAATAGAACTGACCCTCAAGGAAATTTTCCTGATCCTAGTGAAAAAACAACTCACAGTATTCTCCTATTGATAACGCGTTATCTGCACAAATTCCAGCCATCGAAACAGAGGCGGGTGGGCCTTATCTAAAGGCAAACAAAAACTCAGATCTCATAATATCATTTCATTTCTTTAAGTATTTTTAATTACATATAATTACGCCGAAAATATAGAAATTGTACAGGGAGAATAACATAATAACATGGATTTATTCATTAAGGTTATAATTTAATTTTTATGCTCAAAGGTTAAAGCATTCGCATTCCATAATAGGAGAAAATCATTATTTCAAAATATGTAGCTAGAAATATCACGATGTTACTTCGAGGAATGAAAGGAGAATGTAATACGCCCCTATATGTTCGACGCCGCAAGCTTACAATTAGTGTGACCGGCGGCTCCAGGAGCGCTCCATATAGCTTAAGAAAAACTTCTGCAGCGCAGATAATTTACAAAATAAAAAAAACCACTAGTCTGAATATTCATTAAGGATCATCTTTCATTCTTAACGTTAATACAAATTACGAAAAATCGATTTTCTGGAGTCGAGATAGGTTACCTTAAGAACTCGCGGAGGGTATGAGGCTAACTACAGTAGAACCCGGTTTAGAGCCTTTTGAAGAATTTTCTACTTTTCGCACTAAGAGAGCGCCTTAGTTTTAATTCATTTTGATACTTTTAACTCTACAATGAAGCAGTTTTTACCTGATAGACGATTAGGAAAGAATAAAGAATTTCTTAAGAGCAGAGGGTATAACGATCTTTCCGAGACTAAAAAACACTCATTTTTTGTTTTTTTTTCGATATATTTACTTCTTAAGATTGGGACGAAAGGAAACACCTAAAAGCGATTTTAAAATATACATTAGGACAAAGTGACAGAGAAGAAGATCTCGCTCAATTCACCCCGCACTATCGCCTCCGACGGTGGGATAAAGATTGCTCTGCTTCGCGATATTTTCATTTCAATCTCATAAAATTAGTCTTTCAAAAGAAGGGACTAACAAAGAAACCTTTTAGAAAAAAGAAGAGACTACGGGGAAGCATATAATGCAATAATTTTTTGGTCTATCGAATGAGGTCAACGATTGGCTATGGTGGGTTGCAGTACATCAGAGGAGTGGAAAACTCAACGGTTTGGATTAGCGATTAGCAGAGCATCATAAACGGTATCTGTACCATCTATACCATATATTTCGTGTGAAAGGGACCTGGACCGTGAGGAAACCGCGTCTTATGCGGGATAGCGTCTTAAGCAGGATTGTTTTTAACGAGTTTTACTGTAAGTAGGTAAGACAAGGAGCGAAGCAGTCTGCTTACTGACAAGGCAGAATGCCAAGAATGAATAACACATTTGGAATTGAAGAACAGTATAATATAGAAAATACAAGATTGCATCCATTTCATTCAAGAGCATTCAATGCGGAGCAACCAGGATGGAATCAATCACTCTTACTTGAGTAGCTTTCGTGGTATCACAGCTACGAACTACAATTAGGATTTTAGGACCAGAGTTAGCGTTATAGAGAATGTAAAATAATATGGTGTCATAAAGTTTTTTTCTCCACAATGTTTGAATTGTCTCATCTATGGCAACATTCGTCCGGTTTTTCCCAGAACAGTCCCTTTTCTTATGAAAGTTAGTTAATTTCTTTAAAAAGTCCCGCTTTTCAAAAGTATCCTCAGAAAAAAATGCGAAAATACAAAAGAATGGATTTTCCCCGTTTCTCGAACTGATTTCTTTAATAACTTTGATCATGATAATATTTAATATTAAAAATAATATAACTAACTAATAATAATTAATAGGAATAATGGCGGTGTTCTTTTTCCTATGCTCCCATTATAACATTGTCTCACTTGATTAGTGTTTTGAATGCTATTTATAGTTCTCCTGCCATATAATACCGAAGCAAAAGGACGTATTGGTGATGAGATTAGAAGAGATTTTTCCCTCACTGAAGGCGAAGATAAACATGTGGAATGCACACACTTACTGTAAATTTTTCATTTCACAAGTCGGTCGGGCCGGTCAGACATAATCAACATCGATAAACATAACTGCTCTTCAAATGAAAGCTTCTGACTGTAGGATGAGTAATTAGTAACTTAAAACCAAAAATGAAAGGAGTTATCACTGACAGCGCAATAAGCAACTTATACATGCCACACAACAGTGCATTAACACAGCTTTATCTCAATAAAATGCAAAAGGAACATAGTGAAAAATAGTTTCCTCTAAATAAAATAAATTAATGTTTATGTTCATTTATTGCTGAATTGAACTTAAGGTGTTACGTATATTGCAGTCATAATCCTGATTTTCTTAATTTTTAACATTTTCAAATTTTTTCGGAGCCCCAGGTTTATTAAAAATAATTTTCTGAATGTCTAAGTTTTAGAGTTAATCATATCATGGGAACCTTAGTCTCTTCTCAATATCGAATTCACTCACGCACCATCTTTTGATACAAAAGTAACTGCATATATATTTTTCTCTGCCCTATCCTTTCTCTGTATACCAAGAAAAAATTTTTAGTTTGTAAGATCCTCTAGGTACTTCTCTTTTTTATTAAAATGCCTCATTTTTACGTCAAACAGATCTAGAGAAGTGTTTGACTGACAATAAGATCGACCCATAGCCTTGTACCCCTCTGTAAAATTCCCACCCCTCGGTTCTCATGTGTCATCCTTGACTCGTTACAGTGAAGAGTTATTCCCTTTACGCCTCGGTCATGCTTTGGAAGCTCCCATACAAAGCTTCAAATACGCTTTGAAGACATAAGATTGGGCTAATTAATCCTCTTTAGGATAATTACTGGTCTGTTTGACATTGAAAATACGGTCAACTGACTCGCTTAGGTACTAAATTTTCGTGAACATCAACAGAGACGTTAGCACGTTTGTGGCTGTCAGGATTTCGTCCGAGGACATTACAACTTTACCAGAAAATTCACGGTTTTAGTGACAAACACTTGCATCAAAGAAAAACTAACGGAATTCAAAATTCTAAATACATCGAGCTAAAATATCAATCGCTAAAAATCAAGTTTTCCGATGCTCATGTCTGTTTTCTCTGTTAACTGATAACGCCTAGTTTTAAAATGAAATAATAACTGCAAAAATCATGCTCCTTATCTGAACAAACAATACAATCAAACCATTGAATTATAGAAAACCAATGGCATCTCGAATGAGAGACATGCCGATCTCCGTTGACCGGAGGGTAATTTATGCAATTATGTGTAATAGGACATTAAATATTACTGTGATTTCTCTACTTGAAGGCTCTTCCCACGGAATGAGTTGGTACATTCAATCTCAATGGTATGAGTTAGAAGATAAAATACTGTATCAGATACATATATTGCGCCGTCGCATGTAATCAGCGAGTTAACGGTAAGTAATGATAATGAAACACCGCGGTGGGCAATTACACGCCGTATATGAGAACTATATCAAGAAGATAACGAAGAAATAACATGTATATCCACCTTTAAATGATGTACGTTTCACTGCACTCCAAGAAATCTACTAGCCTTGGCCGCTAACTTTGGTGAACGAAGCGTCGACCTTCACATTAACAGAAGGCTGTTTTAAAGAGGAGGGGAAGTTTTCAACATCGCCTCCCCTATCTTCTCCATTAAATTCACTCCGCCTACTCCTCTCGACTGACAATACGTATCCTTCAGCTCCGGAATTTATATGTTTAGACCAAGGGAATATGCTACATATAAAGCATCCTTTTCGTTTAAATGTATCTATTCATAGTTTGAGATTGTGGCATACAATATATATTTGTGATGAGTTAATTTAAGGTTGTTGACATCTTAATTTTCCCATAATGGAGTGTGTTATTCCTTTTTATCCAACCCTTCATCAAATCTGTGATATCAAATTTTTTCGAAAGGTTTTGTCAGATCAATCATTCAATCTTTATTATTTACTTTTACAAACGAATCTTTTTCCATCGAAGACAATCAAACGTATAAAATGTTTGTCTCTTAGCAGTTAGTATGGCATTTTCCACATTCTAACTCGGCACAAGATATTTTAGTGAAAAAAGTGGATGACCCATGAAAGTTGGGTCTGATATATCTATGGATGTATCTACTTAACACTATGTAAATCTCTACACAGACCGATCATTCTGACCCGTTCTAACCCACTCTCTTTCTGCTACTGCACCTTTTGACGTCAATGAGGTAGTAGCACTTCCCTTCACTTTACCTTTCTTTCACAGCTTTAATATTAGTCTCCATATATGAAAACCTCCAAGTCGTTCGCAACAATAATGAAATTTTAATAAACCGGCCAGCTTGCATTTTTGGAAGCCGAACGACACCACAGAAACATGAGCACGGCCGAGCATGAAGGCTCGTGTCACACTTTGAATTGTCATTTCATCCACACTACCACTTTCTTTTTATTAAATTGCGCGTTCCCCTGTGACCATTTGTGCAAAATTTCCGCACGGGACAATTAGGACTTTTTATCCCGAATTGTTGCATCTTTCCATTGGAAATTGAGCAATATGTCCAAAAACAAGCAGCGGGCGAGGGAAATGGAGAGGGGATATCGTGGTAGGGGGGCAACTATATTTTACTACTATGCAGCTATATATTGTTCGGCTTTTAAAATTGAGACATTCATAAATATCATCCCAGTCCTGATAATAAGCTATTTTTCTTTTAGCTTTGAGACCCGGGCTCGATCCTAGAAGACTCGGAGCGTTTTCATAAGATAAACATGTTAAGTTCCCTTTACCGGTTGCAGGCCTCATTTCTCTTGTGTACTTAAATTAGAAAGAATGGTCAAACGAAATTGTGACAAACACCAAAAGAAATGAAAATGAATAAAGATTCTTATTTCGGCCGTGAGATATAGTTTTCGGGCCAAAAATTTGAAAATTTTGATAAAATAAACGATGCTCTTGTGAAATTTTGATACTATTAACAACCGGCTCCCTTGACGACAAATGCGAATGTTGAAGCCGAGCTCATGCATTTTCCCGTAAGAATACACGGGGATTTTAGACCCATTTCAAACTAATGGTATGAATGGATCATAGGATTTATTATTAGATGGCAGTATTCAGAAATTTTAGCATTTGCAGTTACGAACAATTATCAGCGTCGATTCCTTTGATCCCTCAGGAGTAGAAATCCCGATTTCAAGTAGGAGTAAAAGTTTTCAGATGTTCCATTCAAGATTTAGGTAGAGATTATCATGTAATGGAAATGGGGAATAGCAAAGAAAGGTAACAGGAATAGCCCAATATTCAAAACATTTGAAAGTGTGAATTAGAATAAATCACGCATGTATCTCTGAAGGAAAGCTACATTTCAATTTCAATATATCTGTTTAATCACATCAAGTACTTTAGATGTATGATTTCTTTTAAATGATAATACGTTATTCAATATTGATGCACCTGTGTGAATACCCTGTATGTAATCATTTCTCTGTATGCTTCTTATTTGATCACTTTTTGTTTCTTGTATGTTAAACATTCAATAGAATTTTAAAGGAAAAAGTGGTATATGTGGTTTAACAGATTTTTAAACTGAAACAACAACGTAACAATGAGTGGGGTGTGTCAAGGAGTACATGGATCACGACTCTACTTCCCCTATAGGCTAATTTCGCGTTGAATTTAGTTGAAAAACTTGCATGTTGTTAAACCTACTTTAATGAATATATATTATCTCAGATCTGACACCAGATGAGGTAAAAGGTTCCCGAAAGATGCCTTTAAAAGTTATACGTAAGATTTTAATCCTTTGCAAATTCTATTTCTATCGCATAATTGAAAAAAATAATCGGATGAACTTGAGCAAAGTTCTATAGTAAGTAGAGGGAAGTTCAAGATAGTTTCAAATTCTAATTGTCGACATCAGGGTTCGGTTCCAAATTATAAGACATTTGAAAAGCTTTGAATTCGAATTTTGGATAATCTGTCCCGTTGAATTGAGGGAACGTGAAAGATTCTCTAATTTAAAAATATTTTTAAGTATTACTGCCTAATTTTATTTCTCCGTTGAAAATCACCGGGTACTTCAACTAGTTCAATATATATTCTCTTGCCATCAGTAACGTTTTTTCGCTATAAACAGTAGTGTACAGCGCTATTTCCGATGCTTAAGTAAAGGACGTTAAGGATAATCGATTTATTTCGGACATGAAAAAAGGTTGAATTCAACGCGTTGAATTTTACACTGCAGGAACGAATTAATCCACCGAATAATTTGATTGTCGATTGTGTAAGTCTCAAAAGTAACTTCGTGTGTGGCACTGTGTCGAATGCTTTCCTAAATTCCAAGTATCTGTCCTAAATCCTTCGTCGGCTGCTTGTATTACATCGTTATGAAGGAGTGCTAACTTGCTCTCATAGAAACAACCTTTCCTGATACCACGTTGACTGCGCGTGATTGAAATGCTTTTACGCGAGCAAGTAAAGTGGGAGGAGTGGATTTCGATCGTACGGCGGAGCTATGACAATATCTATCTGCTATCTACACTATTTCTCTAATTATACGGTGAATCTTGATTTTAGAACAGGAAATAGAATTCGTAAACAACGTAAATTGCTATGAAAACCTAGTTAAATAAGTGCGAGATAATAAACCCAAATAAGACAAACGCAATAACAAAAATACGAATAATAATAAACGAAAATTCAATAACTCAAAAATTATTATCAAGGACGTCCATATCGCGGTGTTCTGCCTAGACTATCTAGACTAGACTAGTAGTTGTTCTAATAAATCTACCATAGTTTTAAAAGGCATACCCTGCTTTCATACCCGAAATTATTTAAATCTTATGCGAATATAAATATATATAAATTCAATTCAAATATAAACATGTGAATTCGAAACTAGTACCAAAAGAAAGATAATTGAATGAGGATAGTTATTTCTTTTCGTTGCTTACATGTATTTTTACTAATATCGGATAGAATACTAGAATTAACTAGAATCGGATAAGTTAATACACTCTGATTCTAGTAATATTTTACACAATTTATTTTCGAACCAAATGGACTGATTTCAGGGGGCGTCCCGAAATAAATTAAAATTTTCCAAAAATAAAAACCACCCTAATATACATACATAACATTTAAATGATAGTAATGTATATGGGGTAAAATCATAAAATACGTAGATTGTTAAGGGAAATAAAATACAAAACTTGACTCTAGTTATGCAAGAATAATTAAATTAAATCGTGCATTTTTAGTTGAATCATCTCTCGTTACTGTTATGAATTACCATCGAATGAAACATCTTACTTCAGATTAAATAATTGCGAATGTTTGAGATTGAAACTTTGCCTCAGATCGCCTTCGCGAAATTGAATATTCTAATAAATTCTCGTTATAATAGCCAAGGCAAATCCATCAAGTGAATTATTAGAAGTTGTGCCCTATGGATACGGATGAGAAAAATATATGACCAAACCTGAACTCGATTCCGGGTCTTAAATTTATTTGATACTTTGAATCCTCAGCGGCCGCTTGTGCCTTCCAATTACACTTTTCTCGAGTGAAATACGTCGTTTGCATTGCCTACGAGTATTACGAGTTGCCTATGGACAAAATAAATTGAATTGAATTGAATTACGATAAAGAATATGACTCATTAAGTATATATTTAAGGTGGGACACATGGTGTATTAATAAGAAACTACCCATAGTTCAACAAAATCTAAAAGATAGGAATTAGAGAAATGGAAAGACTTTTCATACCTTTTCTTCTCGCTGTAAATCCTGTATGTGAAATTTCAATCATGTTTCTGACCCTCCGATGAAATAAAAAATTAAGCTTGTATTCTAAGTATATATAAAGTTGAATCATCTATTATGAAAATATGGGCATACATATTTTCATTGAAGATGCATATAATTCAAAGAAAATAGTTGCTGCAAATCTGTCGTTACTGTATAGACATCCAGATAGGCTGAAAATAATCCAACTAGTACAACCTCTTAATGTTTTTCATTGCACCATTCTGTACTTTGACATTCACTTTTTCTACACTAATTCAGCTCTGGTCACAAGAAAAGGAAATAATCCAATTTCTCAAAAACTTATTTTTCTACAAAAACTGGTGTTAAATATTGCAAATGATAAGTGTATCAAAATTTAATGGAAGATGCTCTCAGAAACATCTATTGATTTTTGGTAAAATAGAAAACTGAGGAACGAAAAAGTGTTTGAAGACATAAATCGGGTTGGGTATAAATTGCATTATCAAATTTTACTAAGGCTCTGGATAAATAATTTTTACTAATTTTTAGGTGCTCGAAAATAAATCTAGTGTAACAATTATGTGAGATGATGAAACAAAGAGTGATCACGAAAAAAGTAAATTTTATTGGATTCAAAGAGAGTAAATACGGTTTTAAATAACATCATAAGGGAAATAATTACAAACTTTACTTTAATCAATATTATTGTTATAAATTTATAATAAATATTTTAGGTGAAGGTTGATACAGAGAAAAATGAGCAATGCAAACATTTTAAATGTTAGGTTTTTAATAGAAGTAATGGAGGCCATGCCCTCTCTTCATATAAGCATAAATATCTCAGAAAAAATAATATTACCAAAATAAAAACCAAAAGATGACCAAAATTAAATATTTTGCTCATTACCCTCAAGATAAATTTGCAAAATTCAATAAATTGTAATTCACAATCATTAAATAGAAATAGGGGAAACCCCAAGGATAAAAATTTTTTAATAGATAAACTTCTACGTCTTCATAATTAGATGGACTATTGTTTTTAAAAGTTGACTGAACCGACACATTTACATGAATCTTTTACAATGAATGGACTTTTATGAGTGAAAACAAAGACAATAACGTCACAAAAATTTTCAAAAATAATTCTGATTTATCCAATGATCACAGCTCTTTACAAAGCTAGGAATGTAAAAGTACTCACCTTCCTAAAATTATTGTATTTCCTCCTACTCTTCCTTATTAACTTCATTGAATCAGATTCTGCCAGTCACTCATCAATTGGCCATTAAGGGGAGCTTAAAAAGATTGCTACTTTTCTAAAACACCATCTTCATTTCCTGTTAAGCACCCTGTTATTTTTCATTATCATCTTCAGTTCATCCTCATGATGGAAATAATAGATTCACGCATTCACAACAACACACGTTGTGTGTGTTGATATCCATTTCAGTTGCACTCCAATTGGCATCTTAAGGTTTACAATATTCCCAGGAAAGTAATTCCTTGATAGGAAGAATACTTACAACCTATTTTTTTATAAATAACACATTTGTTTCTCAAGTATAATCGCTCTCTAGTTGCCACTATAAATTTTTTAAATTTAATCAAACATGAATATTGATACCAAATAATTTCCTGATAGTAGGATAAAGTAGATGACATGACATGACAATGATGAAAAACAGTGTGCTCAAGGCATGCAAATGATATACAATGATCATAACATAATATTATATATTCCATAATATAAAGATTTTAATTCAATGTCCCCCTTTAGGTGCATTTAAAGATGCCCAAGGTATAATGGGCATGAAAAAAGGCTGAGAAGACCAGGACTCGAACCTGGATCTTCCACTTTCCAACAAAGTCTTCCTAAAATGGCATGTTGACTGTGCTAGCTCAATAACTCAGTTCGGTAAAGCATCTGCCAGGAAAGTGGAACCCAGGTTAGAGTCGATTGGTCATCCAGGTTGGCCCTGTCAACCTTTTTCCATGTCCATGATTCATTGGCAATATTCCTAGGAGATTGTCTTGCAGAATCTCCTAAAACCCTTCTCCTATGTGCATTTAAAGCTTTAATGGAGAATGCTTTCAAGAAGAATGACTTTCCATCCACAAGTTAACATGGTGTGAATCCTATGAGCTTTCTAATATAATTTCTCACTTCAAATAGTACTGTGCCATCAACAAACGCGAAGGGTGTGTTTTCTTTATAATGTAGGATTTTTCATTGGTTACGATCGGGGTAACAAGAAGGTAAATAAAATGTAAACTTCTATCTGCACAAGGAGTACATTTTTAGACATCTAAATTAGGGCAGATCTTGGTCTTGGAATAAAAGCGATCGTGCACTCATTCTCGCACATCCTGCTTTTTCATATTTATCATGCATTTATTTGTGTCCACTCACTGGAGACCTGAGCATTGCATTGACGTCGATATTCCTAATATCGAAATAATTGATTTAAACAAAAGCATTGTATTGAAAGGGCGACATAATTCAAATTATGATTTTTGAAATTGTTCATTATGTAATCAGAAATCATTTAAAATTTAATGAAATAAGTTTTTATTTTGACAGATAGGTACTACTAGAGTCAAAGTCGGGCGGAAATCTATTTTCATAGTTTTATATTCAAGTGTTACATTCGATATTATTACGCTAGAAAATCTAGTTACATTAAAATAACATCACTAAAATAGTCCATCGCCCGCTCCGAATTAATATTAAATATAACAAGTATTTAATCGACTTCCGGTCCGGACCGAGCCAAGTATCATCGGAAAGCTAATCAGAATCCTTCCGATATGAAAGATATAATGGGAACCTATGTATTCCTTAAGATGCTGCTTAAGAATAAAAAATTTGAGAAATAGATTTTAATTCGGTAGCATATGGCAGCAAGCTGAAATGCCACTCGATACTCTATGGGGAATTAATTTTCGAATGGTCTATTATACGCGTCGTGAAGTTTCTAGCTCTTACTTATGTCCTTCAAGAGATCCTAGGAATGGAGTTGGAAACTGAAACGCTCTCTATATAATATTTTATCAATTATATAATTAAAGCATACCGTTATGATAATAATTTTTAAGCATCCTCAAGTAAATCCTGCCGATAACCGACCGAACTTTATTTGCAACATGTAGAACATATTACTTATACTTAGAAATAATTAGCTAACGCTGTGAACACATTTTAAGTTACTATATGTACATTTAATTTGCCCTTCGAATGGACTCCGAACTTAAGAGGTTAAACATGACAATGCCCCTAACTTCTAACAACAGTTTTCCGCCAATGCTAAGATTAAAATACAAGGCTTGATTGAATGATCAAGTCGAATTTTCATACGAGGCATCGATTAAATCAAAATCTGCCGTGCGAATGAAGCTTCGAGGCTATAAGAAAGAGATCTAACTGCGTTTAGAATGGTTCGATACGGCCTGAGTCGCCACGAATCGATCCTAGGACACTTTTCAAACGAAATGCTTATATTCTTTGAAATTGGGTTAATTTCTATAATGTTAACATTTGATGATTGTATCACGTGTTCTTCGATCTTTATGAGAAAATTAACCAAAACTCTTTTCCGGTATAGAATTCTTGAACTGCCCGTTCATCATGATTGTTAATAAATCATTGATGTTTACATTCCGGTTTCGAAATACTCCTCCCCTTACGGAAACACAAATAGCTGATGTAACTAAAAAAGAGAAGTGAAACTGATTACCTATTTAATAAAGATGTGGAATAAACCGAATGCCACTACCTTTGAAGCGGCTCTCATACTATTAAGTTATAGATTTACCAAACGTAAAGTGCACTTTGAACTTGCAATTCAGTAAATCAGCGTTGGAAAAGTCAAAGTGATTATGAGCTTAAGTGTCCTAACCTACGATATGACGAAGAATTTATTTCCTAACTGCTACAGATCCGAACATTGAATTCTCTCATTTTTTACCACGAATGATTCTAAGGATTCAGCTGAATTTCTTGCATATTCTTATGTAACAGAGGCTTCGACTATCGCAACGTTCGTCAAGGGGACTGGTTGTTCATAGCCTCAGAAAATAATCCTATATCTCGATGGAATTTCCCAATCATTTCGAATTATTTTGCAGAAGATACCACCGATACATGAGAAGTACGCGTATATTACTTATGAGAACGGTCAATTTTATCAATGATCGAACTGGGGACATTTTGGTAGCTGAAAAGATTATTGGGCCAGGAAGAGGATTCAAAAGTCATGAATGTTAGAGGTCGTGCAATTAATGTATTCTTGGTGGTAATCTAAGAGCACCATACTTTGGGAAATTAGAGTAGTTCGTCCACAAGTATATTACGAGTAGAGGAAATGAACAAAAGGTTATTATAGCTCTACTTTTGATCCAGAAATGGATCTAGCTTCTCATACCTTAGCATAGTTCAAAGAGGGACTTTCTACAAAAAAAATATCCAGCAGAAACCACACTGCCGATTGAAGTAGTACTTATTTCAAGGATATCAACCATAAAGCTATCAATCTAAGTGTTTTAGATAGATAGCTTTATTTCTTGACAATTGATTTTTGCTCTGAAATGCGTACGATGATTTCAAAATGTTATTTGGCTATGCCAATGGAGTTCAAAGGCGATCAAAATGAACATTAATCCTCTGAGCATGCGTGAAAATCGTTTTCTTTCTGGAATCTTTCTGAGGAGAATTTTGCCTCAACTCGAATACTTTAAATTCATGTACATTTCCGTATCAACTTTGCGGCTGAATATTTTCTACTTATAGTCAATCGATCGTTAAAGACACATTCTGTTCATGGTTCTTTGTTGGAATGTACGAAAGTACCCTCACATTCTCTGCGAAAAAGAGGTAGGAGTATCATAATGGGAAAATTTGAATCTTTTGAAGAACAACTTTTTGTGGAAACGTATCCCAAGACCGAAGATGATAAAATGAAACTTGCAAGCATAGCTCTCTTTCACGGTCTTCACTACAGCTCGTGCGAAGATTCATTCTAACTTTAGCTTTCCGTAGATATAGAATTCGAAATCGAACAGAATGAAATTCAAAAGTTCCGGCTATAAGTCGTAGTATTGCGACGTTTAGAATCAACTGCAGTTTTGCTATTCTATAATGTGAATCGAGTGTGGTGTTAAATACACGGAAAAAAATCCGAACATTCAATACATAACATTCACGCAAATTGTGAAACGTCGTCTCCCACGAAAGAAAGGAAGTTTCTTTATTGTGATAATGGGCCTCGATCGATCCGACTAGTCATAGCGTAACAGAACGTGTTAAAGGAGTATAGATAATTTTAATCGCTTTCAGATTTTTATAGAGAAAATTGAATATAAGTTAATCTCCGGTGGAATTTTAGACATGGTTCATGTTGATGATATTAAATTATGATGCATATGCAACCCGTGGGCTTTATTCTTTGGTCAGTTGTGAAGTGAGAGGCTCCTGAGATAATACTCGAATCATTAGATTAACATTAACCGGTTTCCTAAACATCGGATTACCATAAAAGGGCTGAATGCAATCAAAAACATATACGAGAATCGTTCGAAGCTTTTTGTTATGTATGAGAAAACCAAACAATGTCAATGTGTTATTGAAGGCATTTACTGATGGATGGTGAATGTTTTTCCAAATATTATGTTTAATTATTAAATTATGTACATCAACGGAAGTGAAAGTTATGGTTCCCATCTCCTTTTATAGAGTCAACTTTAAAAATATAAAGGAGGAATGAAATGTCATTATTGATCCGATACTTAAAATGTAAATAAGTGAAAGAAATCCATCAGGACATCCACTAATCCCACTAAGAGATATTTAGCGTCGAGTCAATAGAACTGTGCACTTTTTATAAGCAATAAAAACGACCATCCATCAAAACGTAACACTAATGAAATTTCATGTCTTTTGGTATCAACATGGTGTGAATCCTATGAGCTTTCTAATATAATTTCTCACTTCAAATAGTACTGTGCCATCGACAAACGCGAAGGGTGTGTTTTCTTTATAATGTAGGATTATTCATTGGTTACGATCGGGGTAACAAGAAGGTAAATAAAATGTAAACTTCTATCTGCACAAGGAGTACATTTTTAGACATCTAAATTAGGGCAGATCTTGGTCTTGGAATAAAAGCGATCGTGCACTCATTCTCGCACATCCTGCTTTTTCATATTTATCATGCATTTATTTGTGTCCACTCACTGGAGACCTGAGCATTGCATTGACGTCGATATTCCTAATATCGAAATAATTGATTTAAACAAAAGCATTGTATTGAAAGGGCGACATAATTCAAATTATGATTTTTGAAATTGTTCATTATGTAATCAGAAATCATTTAAAATTTAATGAAATAAGTTTTTATTTTGACAGATAGGTACTACTAGAGTCAAAGTCGGGCGGAAATCTATTTTCATAGTTTTATATTCAAGTGTTACATTCGATATTATTACGCTAGAAAATCTAGTTACATTAAAATAACATCACTAAAATAGTCCATCGCCCGCTCCGAATTAATATTAAATATAACAAGTATTTAATCGACTTCCGGTCCGGACCGAGCCAAGTATCATCGGAAAGCTAATCAGAATCCTTCCGATATGAAAGATATAATGGGAACCTATGTATTCCTTAAGATGCTGCTTAAGAATAAAAAATTTGAGAAATAGATTTTAATTCGGTAGCATATGGCAGCAAGCTGAAATGCCACTCGATACTCTATGGGGAATTAATTTTCGAATGGTCTATTATACGCGTCGTGAAGTTTCTAGCTCTTACTTATGTCCTTCAAGAGATCCTAGGAATGGAGTTGGAAACTGAAACGCTCTCTATATAATATTTTATCAATTATATAATTAAAGCATACCGTTATGATAATAATTTTTAAGCATCCTCAAGTAAATCCTGCCGATAACCGACCGAACTTTATTTGCAACATGTAGAACATATTACTTATACTTAGAAATAATTAGCTAACGCTGTGAACACATTTTAAGTTACTATATGTACATTTAATTTGCCCTTCGAATGGACTCCGAACTTAAGAGGTTAAACATGACAATGCCCCTAACTTCTAACAACAGTTTTCCGCCAATGCTAAGATTAAAATACAAGGCTTGATTGAATGATCAAGTCGAATTTTCATACGAGGCATCGATTAAATCAAAATCTGCCGTGCGAATGAAGCTTCGAGGCTATAAGAAAGAGATCTAACTGCGTTTAGAATGGTTCGATACGGCCTGAGTCGCCACGAATCGATCCTAGGACACTTTTCAAACGAAATGCTTATATTCTTTGAAATTGGGTTAATTTCTATAATGTTAACATTTGATGATTGTATCACGTGTTCTTCGATCTTTATGAGAAAATTAACCAAAACTCTTTTCCGGTATAGAATTCTTGAACTGCCCGTTCATCATGATTGTTAATAAATCATTGATGTTTACATTCCGGTTTCGAAATACTCCTCCCCTTACGGAAACACAAATAGCTGATGTAACTAAAAAAGAGAAGTGAAACTGATTACCTATTTAATAAAGATGTGGAATAAACCGAATGCCACTACCTTTGAAGCGGCTCTCATACTATTAAGTTATAGATTTACCAAACGTAAAGTGCACTTTGAACTTGCAATTCAGTAAATCAGCGTTGGAAAAGTCAAAGTGATTATGAGCTTAAGTGTCCTAACCTACGATATGACGAAGAATTTATTTCCTAACTGCTACAGATCCGAACATTGAATTCTCTCATTTTTTACCACGAATGATTCTAAGGATTCAGCTGAATTTCTTGCATATTCTTATGTAACAGAGGCTTCGACTATCGCAACGTTCGTCAAGGGGACTGGTTGTTCATAGCCTCAGAAAATAATCCTATATCTCGATGGAATTTCCCAATCATTTCGAATTATTTTGCAGAAGATACCACCGATACATGAGAAGTACGCGTATATTACTTATGAGAACGGTCAATTTTATCAATGATCGAACTGGGGACATTTTGGTAGCTGAAAAGATTATTGGGCCAGGAAGAGGATTCAAAAGTCATGAATGTTAGAGGTCGTGCAATTAATGTATTCTTGGTGGTAATCTAAGAGCACCATACTTTGGGAAATTAGAGTAGTTCGTCCACAAGTATATTACGAGTAGAGGAAATGAACAAAAGGTTATTATAGCTCTACTTTTGATCCAGAAATGGATCTAGCTTCTCATACCTTAGCATAGTTCAAAGAGGGACTTTCTACAAAAAAAATATCCAGCAGAAACCACACTGCCGATTGAAGTAGTACTTATTTCAAGGATATCAACCATAAAGCTATCAATCTAAGTGTTTTAGATAGATAGCTTTATTTCTTGACAATTGATTTTTGCTCTGAAATGCGTACGATGATTTCAAAATGTTATTTGGCTATGCCAATGGAGTTCAAAGGCGATCAAAATGAACATTAATCCTCTGAGCATGCGTGAAAATCGTTTTCTTTCTGGAATCTTTCTGAGGAGAATTTTGCCTCAACTCGAATACTTTAAATTCATGTACATTTCCGTATCAACTTTGCGGCTGAATATTTTCTACTTATAGTCAATCGATCGTTAAAGACACATTCTGTTCATGGTTCTTTGTTGGAATGTACGAAAGTACCCTCACATTCTCTGCGAAAAAGAGGTAGGAGTATCATAATGGGAAAATTTGAATCTTTTGAAGAACAACTTTTTGTGGAAACGTATCCCAAGACCGAAGATGATAAAATGAAACTTGCAAGCATAGCTCTCTTTCACGGTCTTCACTACAGCTCGTGCGAAGATTCATTCTAACTTTAGCTTTCCGTAGATATAGAATTCGAAATCGAACAGAATGAAATTCAAAAGTTCCGGCTATAAGTCGTAGTATTGCGACGTTTAGAATCAACTGCAGTTTTGCTATTCTATAATGTGAATCGAGTGTGGTGTTAAATACACGGAAAAAAATCCGAACATTCAATACATAACATTCACGCAAATTGTGAAACGTCGTCTCCCACGAAAGAAAGGAAGTTTCTTTATTGTGATAATGGGCCTCGATCGATCCGACTAGTCATAGCGTAACAGAACGTGTTAAAGGAGTATAGATAATTTTAATCGCTTTCAGATTTTTATAGAGAAAATTGAATATAAGTTAATCTCCGGTGGAATTTTAGACATGGTTCATGTTGATGATATTAAATTATGATGCATATGCAACCCGTGGGCTTTATTCTTTGGTCAGTTGTGAAGTGAGAGGCTCCTGAGATAATACTCGAATCATTAGATTAACATTAACCGGTTTCCTAAACATCGGATTACCATAAAAGGGCTGAATGCAATCAAAAACATATACGAGAATCGTTCGAAGCTTTTTGTTATGTATGAGAAAACCAAACAATGTCAATGTGTTATTGAAGGCATTTACTGATGGATGGTGAATGTTTTTCCAAATATTATGTTTAATTATTAAATTATGTACATCAACGGAAGTGAAAGTTATGGTTCCCATCTCCTTTTATAGAGTCAACTTTAAAAATATAAAGGAGGAATGAAATGTCATTATTGATCCGATACTTAAAATGTAAATAAGTGAAAGAAATCCATCAGGACATCCACTAATCCCACTAAGAGATATTTAGCGTCGAGTCAATAGAACTGTGCACTTTTTATAAGCAATAAAAACGACCATCCATCAAAACGTAACACTAATGAAATTTCATGTCTTTTGGTATCAACATGGTGTGAATCCTATGAGCTTTCTAATATAATTTCTCACTTCAAATAGTACTGTGCCATCGACAAACGCGAAGGGTGTGTTTTCTTTATAATGTAGGATTATTCATTGGTTACGATCGGGGTAACAAGAAGGTAAATAAAATGTAAACTTCTATCTGCACAAGGAGTACATTTTTAGACATCTAAATTAGGGCAGATCTTGGTCTTGGAATAAAAGCGATCGTGCACTCATTCTCGCACATCCTGCTTTTTCATATTTATCATGCATTTATTTGTGTCCACTCACTGGAGACCCTGAGCATTGCATTGACGTCGATATTCCTAATATCGAAATAATTGATTTAAACAAAAGCATTGTATTGAAAGGGCGACATAATTCAAATTATGATTTTTGAAATTGTTCATTATGTAATCAGAAATCATTTAAAATTTAATGAAATAAGTTTTTATTTTGACAGATAGGTACTACTAGAGTCAAAGTCGGGCGGAAATCTATTTTCATAGTTTTATATTCAAGTGTTACATTCGATATTATTACGCTAGAAAATCTAGTTACATTAAAATAACATCACTAAAATAGTCCATCGCCCGCTCCGAATTAATATTAAATATAACAAGTATTTAATCGACTTCCGGTCCGGACCGAGCCAAGTATCATCGGAAAGCTAATCAGAATCCTTCCGATATGAAAGATATAATGGGAACCTATGTATTCCTTAAGATGCTGCTTAAGAATAAAAAATTTGAGAAATAGATTTTAATTCGGTAGCATATGGCAGCAAGCTGAAATGCCACTCGATACTCTATGGGGAATTAATTTTCGAATGGTCTATTATACGCGTCGTGAAGTTTCTAGCTCTTACTTATGTCCTTCAAGAGATCCTAGGAATGGAGTTGGAAACTGAAACGCTGTCTTTATAATATAAGTAGTTATGTTACGTTTAGGATCAATGGCAATTCTATAATTTGATTCGAGTGTGGAGTTAAGTTTCACAGGAAAAAAGAATCTGAGTATGCAATACATAAAACTCACGGAAATTGTGAATCGTCGTCTCCCAAGGTAGACAGGAATTTCCTTTATTGTTATAATGGGTCTCAGTCAATACAAGATTAATCTCAGCGGAACGCAACGTGTTGAAGAAGTAATGAAAATTTATTACAATAATCTTCAGTGATTCTATCATAGAATAGAACTTCACATTGGGTAATGTAATATTTTTGTATCTCCTTCCGCACACTGTCTAAGTCAAAGCTTTTCGGATAATAAACTTCACCTAATGAATTATTTAAATTGTCTGATGGTTGCCGTCAGCATGGAAAATTTGATGAATGACATACTAATTGTGACTTACTCGACCATAATTACACCCAAGTAATGCAAGAGTAAGCTTTGATACCTAAATTTATGATGTTAGTCACTGAAAACACCTCTATGATAGTGCGCCCCTATGAAATTAAAATGTAGCAGAAGCATAGTTAAGGCACTATTCATATATTAGGTATTCATTATGACGAAAAGTTTTTTAAAAGATTTCAAATTGTTTTAATCTATGATTCTAACATCTCTTACGGATGTGTTAAGAGTAGGACATGTAAATTATGTGAATCCTCCGTTCCTTTTAATCGGTAAAGCAAATCTAGTTTCAGTAAGGTAATCGGAAATAATCTTCAGCTAAAAGCAATGCCTTAAGCTTTTTAAGGGTGATCCTACAAACACTATTATCTCTAATCGCGTTGTCTAACAGGAAAAATGTAGCATGATTAGGAATAGCCCCTCCCCCTTTGAAAAGTTTCAATCCAACCCTTGCACCAGGTGGTAAACAGGAAAAGAAAAATGAGAGGAGCTCACGACCTCGGGACAAGTATTTGAGTATTTCTAACGGTAGGTGCATAAAGAGGTATATGGGATACCATACTCTAACATTGTAGAGACGTCTTAAAAACTACCACTGCTTATAGAAAGACCTATGATGCCTATCACTTTATAATATGAGGATGTAAAGAAAGAATATTAACTTACCTTCCAATGAGTATTTCATGATGAGCAGTGTTCACGTATAACACCGAATACTAAACACACTAAACACTGAAAACTGCACATATTTCCAATCACAGTTCACTCACTTTTCCACTCACACAGCACTCACTACACACAAATATCACTCCCTTATTCTGGCTCTTCGCGGTCACCTGAAGGTAATGAGGCCGAATTGTGCCGGGTCGTTCTTCACAAGCACCTTCTCGCCCTGGAGAGGAACTCCCCGCTGCAGGACCTCTGGTCAAATTGCAACGACGAATCCAAAGGCCAACTCCTGAAATCCTTCCTCCAGCTGTGGAATCCCATCCCAGCGGTCGAAGTCGCCCTTCAGCCAAGGTTTATGTCTTTGTGATACTCGTAGGCCTCTGAGATAAATTGAGAAAGGAATGCATTGAAATCTTGCTACGTAAGATCTTATGAAAAGAGCTCCAAACAACGTAACTTCCCTGAATTTATATTTTTGAAGCCACACTCAACAATTAAAATTGCTCTATGGCTCTCAATTAAAATTTACATAGCCATCAAACATTGTCAAATGTTGTAACAAAAAGAAATGAAACTAAACTCAGTAATAACGAGAGGAGGTCTTTATGTAATGAAAATGTATTACGAGATATGCACAAGCATAATCATTTCTATTTTCTAAGTTAATCAAAAGCCTCTCATGAAGCTTCTGAAAGGCGTCATTCTATGATTTTACTACTTTTGTGGAACGACATGCTGATTTGAAAGAAAAAGAAATTTGTATATTTCAACGTTAATGGATTTTATCAATTATTCATTACTCTAAAGCAGCTTTGAGCGTTGGGTAAGAAGAGGGTAAGGGTTTAGAAATGTGCACTCATTGGTAAGATTTTCGCCAGAAGAAACCTCCATCATTTCTAAGACGTCGAGCTTCCCCCCTTTCGATTCCCGGTGGAGAGGTTTCGCCAAAAAGGAACTCTGCTTTCCGCTGTCCAGTAGGTGGGCGCCACAGCCATGTTTTATGAACCTGTTTTTGGATGAAGATTGTCTATGATTTTGAATCATATTTATTATTTCTCTTAATCAATACAGTACCCAAATTATAGACGCAACAACATAGGTCTCATACTTCTTAATTCTACATTACGAAGAAGGACGGCTAAGAGTTTGTGGGAAAAAATCCTCGAAGCTGAAGGCTTTTGAAGGAAAAACCCACGTATCGGGAAAACAACCGCACAAGAAGCGAGATGAAAAAACCCGTGAAACACAGAAAATGCATAATAAACAAAAAATTGAATTAAATCTAACACTTAAAATTCTAAAACTACCTAAGCCTAATCTATAGAATTCAACGTTAACACAGATCAAAAATTAAATATCTAGCTCTAAGAATACAACAACAATCAGGCAAAATATTTAATAATTGTTTCTATGTGGCTGGTTTCTTGGGCCCCGCTATTCTCCTCTGAAAGCCACCTTAAAGTATAATTCTTTCAAATCTAAGGATAAGTTACAGATAATAGTAAATTAACAAAGAACGTATTTCAGAAGTGAATTTAAAGTATGAGTATGTTTGACATGATTGTCAAAATCTACCTCGAATTAGTGATGAGTGTTTGCCGTCGATGACTCAGTGTCACAGGGATTAATGATATGTAAGGAAATAAATAAAAGTAATGTAAAATTATAATATGCTATAATATCTTGATAATGTATTTCACAATACATTAAGCTATATATTAGCTCTATTCATACTTAAAATCCTGGTAAATACAACAAATACCTCAGTAACCGATCCATCCTCCATAGTTCCTAATTACCATGCCAAGAGGCTCTGCCATTCATTGCACCACGCGGAGACACACTGATGGCCCTATGTTCTCCCACGCGTCCTCAATAGTTTCAAGTAATTTGCTCCTGTCTTGAGGGCGGTCTTGCTTTTGAAGATTTTTTGCCATAATACCCCATATATTTTCAATGGGATTAAGGTCCGGGCTCCTTGCTGGCCAGCTTAATTTCTTACGTTGTGTTTCCTCTGGTAAACAAAAGTTGTTATTGCCAAGTGTGTGTTCTTTCTCCACAAGCATTAACCTTCCTCTGCGAGTTCTCTTTCGGAAGCACTTCAATCCAAGATAAGTCATTAAGCAAATTCTTCTCCTTTCTCAGCAGTTATCACGGGAATATCCCAATTGAGCAACAAAACATAGGGATGATTATGTCACTTCTGTATGATAGAACTAAGTATCGCCATAAAATAGAAAACACCCAAATAAAATATATTTTAAACCATCATTGAGATGCTTGACACCAAGCTAAACCTTCTCAAGTAAACTGAATCACTTAAAATTTACTGAACGAATCTCGATCATTTTTAAATATCTAAACCGTTTGCATATACATTTTCTATTTCAAGAAACAAAGTAGCCATTCACTGATAAGAGAACTATTAGGTTGAAACCGAACATATCAATTAATTCGGTCTGGATCGTTACACGCCAAGGTATTTATACATGATTGTATATTTGTATTAGTTTATTGATGTTAAAAATCTATGAATCGGTAAACGTTATTTCTTAGTCTTCATTTTCAGAGAAGATTCGCATCTTCTACTGTTTGCTACACTACAAGGGGCAAACTGTAAAGAACGTACCCATCTTCCGAGAAAAAGAGCGCTGACAGCCCTCTGAAACTTCAACGTCCGTCCACTTTGCCTTGCAACATAGAGGAGAATTATCCTGTAGTGCAGGCGAGTAGCGCAGTGCAAACTCCCACACACGTTTCCTGCCGCTCAGAGACGAAGTTATCAGGACACTAGAAAGGAAATAAGGCATTGTAAACCCTAAGAGTAACATAAAATCATCGAATCGGAAGATCGTTGCAATCCCGAAGAGTCATCCGTAAGATATAACACCGATAAATATTGAAAAACCAGATGTATAGACTTCTCAAAAGTTCTTACATTGCTAAGGATTTCAACGTTGAGAGACTACAGAAGAGATAGGTCCGCTCCGTTCAAATGCTCCGACAGCTATGAGTCAATTGCAGGAAAGCGACCGCACCAATTCCGCCAAAATTGAACACTCATACCACCGCTACGAATTCAGGTTGGAGAAGGGCGGTATAGGATTTCTCTTGTTCCATTACAGCCAAACGTGGATAAATATGTCTGGGAGTGTAGGGATACGGTTTCATCATTCGAATGCATATTGTATTTTCATAAAAGACTTTTATGTGATTTATCAGTAATTATGTAAACTTCTCCAATTCTTTAATCATTGAATTTATAGTGTTTGCGGGGGTCCTGGATAGCCGTGTGGACAGCGAGTTCGACTTCGATGAAAGTGGTTCATAGTACAGATGTTTCCAGCAAATTTATTACATTTATGCATCTCATGATTTAAAATTTTACATTTTCTGAATATCTCCAACTGCATTTATTATGTAGAAGAATATTTAAATTTATTGAATTATTTTTTTCTCACCCTCATCAACTAATTTCATTTTATTTATTGTTGAGGGTGATTGAACGTTTTTGTTACAAGAAGATATCAAGTCTCCTAAACGCTGAATAAATAACCTCATCAATTATATGCATTGCTTTCGTTGATTCCCAAAGAGAATGCCAACTATATGGGGACCATTTCTTTAAGTTCTAATTTCATGTCTAACACCTTTATTTACTAATTTTGTAAGTCAAGAGGAGGCCATGATAGATGTATACAATCTAGCTGCTTGACAGCAAACATCTTGATCCGTTTTCTTTGATGTGAAATAAGCAGTGATTTCAGAGTATGCAATTGTGGCCATCAATCAACAAGGCATTATCAGTCCTTAGTCAAAGGTAAAGAAGGTGTTGTTTTATTCTGAAAATCAGTTACAGCTTTTTAGGAGGCCCTAAAAATTCTCTTGTCATGGGAATCTTCTCAAATCTTGACTATAAAGTTTTAAAAATGTATGCCATACATTATTTTTAAGAGAAATGGGAAGGTCTGCCATAACATTTTCTTCCATATTTGGGGATAAATAAAAATCAAGAAAAGGATTCAGGAATTTAATACATGTTCATAAGTTTACAGAGAGAGATATTTTAGAATATTTTCATGATTACAAAGTCTGATAATATTTTAATTTATTTCAGATACCTTGGATAAGCTACACTATTATATCAGTAAAGCTCTTTCTCTGCTCAAGGTGCATAAAATCCAAAACTCCAGTTTCAATGATCTTGATAACTTTACAGACTGACATCATCATCTATTGTCTGTATTCAGTATAAACAACAGCTTAAATACATTGAAAAATGTAACATTACTAAGGAATGATCACGATTCTTGTATATACACTTGGGATCAATAACTAATACAATAAATATCAAGACTTCAATTTATAAATGTTTAAGGACCTGCTCATGAAATGAGAAACATCTAATTAAAGATAGATGTACAAATTGTGGAAATTGCAAGGAGTATTAAGAAAATTTCAAAATTTCATTTAAGAAAACTAAAGGTAAATATTTCTCTATTGTAATATTATTGAGGATAGTCAAATTCTTCATCATTCATTGAAGATGCAAAATATGGAAGATAATTTGCAGGACTCTTTGATTGCTATCTGAAGAAGAGCAGGGGGGTGTTTCTGAGTCTCCACAGATTGGTGGCAACAGATTCAATCCGAGTTAATCGTAAAGTAATCCATCTACCAACTTCTGTGCGTTTCACACTTCCAAGCGGAAAGAAATCCATCTTGGGTATGACGTCACTCCTCATCCCAGTTGAGAAACGATGAAACATCATAAGAAATCACACATTCCTAAGAGACAAGTGAGCAGAGAAAAACAGCTTTCCAATAAACAGTAATTTTTGTAAATTAATTTCCTGCATTTGAGCATTTGAAACAAATGTGTGGTAATATTTTACACAATTGTGTTCGTTTATACTTCGAATAATCGCAATCTATGTACCCATTTTGAATCATATTGTATGATTGTAAATTATCACTAAATTTGCTGAGGTATTATCAATGCCTTGATCAAAACATTCTAAGTACATTTACATTGCTGCTGGAAATAATCAATAATTTTTAATATTGCATTTAAAAGCTCTTAGCATGAGGGTATCTAGCCAGCAGAGGGAAGTGGTTGCTTACATATCTCATGATGTGTCTAGTTCCAGTGAGAGTGCACCTCATTGTGAGGTGTAGGCAACATCTTCCTCTACTCTGCCACCTTTGAAAGGTTTACACAAAAAGGTTAATTGCTCCACTAAAATGGAATTGCATTCTATGCTTTCTTACTACAGATGACTTGATAACAGCAATTCTTTTTAAGATGAGTTTTGATAAGGTTTTATAAATTTTCCTATGTGAAGATTGGAGATGAACCATATACCTTCATGTTAACTTAACTATTCGGGAAAATAGATTGCAAGTGAACTTTGTTTGGAATGATATGATAATATCTAAGGATAGTAGAACATTATCTAAGGCTTAGAAGGAAAGGAGATTTATAAATATCCTTGCTCAATTCCATTCTGTTTTTATTTACCATTACAGCCATTTCTACATATACTGGGACACACAGATATACTCAGGAAGGTCATACATACAAAATAATACATGGATATAATATAAATACTTATTTACAATAAAAAATGTATAGATAGAAACATACTCTACATATATAAGCTTTAAAATCATGATCTTAGCTGTCATACCATACATTGGACATAAGGTACAATATTTTGTATAATCTTTCCAGATTAAGGAACCTCTGGAAATAAGTGTACATACGTATCTTTTATTTGGATATTCTATGGTTGATTTGTTTTCTATTGTTATTTATTTTTAAAGTAGCAGCTTTTTTATATAAAATTATTTATTACTATGAAGCAGAAGCCATTTCTTAAGTTTTACATTTTTATTTTGAAGCAGTCTCTTTTTTGTCATTAAGTTGAGATATATTTTATCATTTTAGGGCCCATTTCCATTTCATTCATCTATTTCATTTATCACTTTATGTAACAGGTTTTTTATTTTTATTTTATAGCTTGTGCTAATTCATTTTTATTCATATTAGTGTTTTTTATTTTCATGTGATACATTTTTCTTTAGTGCAGAGGACTGTACTGTATGTGATAATTATTTAATTTCCTTTGAATAAATTTATCTAAAGGGTATGAATATGTATATTGCAATGTACCTACCAGAGGGGATGAAAATGAATTAATTACCTATAGCATGCAAGAGACATACTTTTCAATGTATTTTCTCCTTTCTAAGGGACTGTTAGGGATTACAATCTACCTTCTTATTACAGCCAGTATGTTCAGGGTATTGATCACCTCCTCTACAGGGCCTGACACTGGCATGCCTGAGGCTGACATTAGCACTGCTTCCCAATGACTTTTGGTATCAGCCTTCCGCATAAAAATGCAATGCACAGAGGACCGAGGTGCCCAATGAAATTTTTCCAGTTATTAATACCATATATATTAGGTGATATCTAGGTGCTACAATAATTATTTCATTCATTGATCAGCATTCATTATTTTATTTCTAACACAGAAATGATTTATCTTCTATCATAATTAAATTATTTCACAATTTCCTTAAGATATGGCAACTTTAGAATGTGCTCTCCACAAGTTGATGAGCTATAAAGCACAAAAGAAAAGCATCACCTACATTGATATAAATTACATACATCTCCAACATTTGAGTTGAGATTTACTAAAATTAAGAGAAGCAGAAGTAGACATTTTGATTTTGCACAAAATTATTAGCAATTTTGGAATAACGAGGTTATATATTTTTGGATGTGGGTTATACATTCTATCATTCATATTTTAAGTTAGGAAAGTTCCTGTATCAGATGTAGCCTAAAAATATGCTATTATTATTCAAGAGTTTTCTACTTTTGTAAATAGGATATTTCTCTTGTATAAATTAAATACAATACCACATACCTTCATTTCAATAGCTAATGTTGTGGTATGCTGCCCAGTGTTTAAGAATGGTCAATCTTTCACTATTAAAGCCCTTACCATGCATTTATTATGATGATACAAGCCCTGGAAAATCATCATCTGTGACAATGAAGGGGTTTGAGTTATCCATAAGTGCCTCAGACCTTGTCTTCTCAAAACTTGCAGCCTTCTCTCTCCTCTGAAAAACATCAGGTTCCTTAATGATCTCCATTGTGTAGGTTATTAACAATGAACATAATTATAGTAGCCAAATTCAGCATCTTTTTGGATTCATCAGGAATTAAAGTGAAACAAACTCAATACAATTGACATCCATTATCTTCTACAATTACTGACATCTATATTATTCCTAGGTTCTATCATTTTGCCAAAAAAGGCCTGAATCCTGGGTCATCGTTCTTTGGAGGAAATACATTCAATTGATGGACCAAGCCCATTTCTTGAAAACTAGGAAAATTTTGAAAGACACATAGCCACAAATTACTATGTAATTGGTTGAAATAAACTCAAGAATTAATACATTTAAGCTATGATTCGATTGTAGATGGGAAAATAAATACAGGTACCTCGATGTTACCTTGAGGAAAGAAGGCTTTAGTAGAAGGTAATAATAACCCCTATGTTCCACTCCATAAGCTTACGAGTGTTACTGGCAGCTCATCGAGTGCTCTGCATTGCTCAAGTAAAACTACTGTAGCTCAGCTAATTATTATAATGTGAAATACTACTTCGTCTGAATATTTTTAAGGTTTATTCTTTACATTCATGCAAAGAAACGAATATTTGAATTTTTTCAAGTTGAGAAAGGTATGTAACCCCTTAAATAACTTTCGTAAGCAATTTTACTCCATTTTAAGTATTTCACTACTATCCTTAGAATGAAAAATGAATTTGCGTTCGAATTACATAGGATTTTCAGCCATATATAGCGATTGCCTTTCATATTCTTATTTAACAATCACTACGATTTATTTATCTATTTCAGTATATCTGGTACAACATACATGACAAGCAACGACAAAATAACTGTCTATATTCAGTTTCCGTTCTTTTTGTACTAATAAGGATTTCGTAGGACCATTATTCCTGATTTCAGTGTACTAAAGAAAAAGTCTGTAATCGATTAACGATGATGAAAATGGTCTTTTTCTTTTCTTTCTTAACATTTATTATAAGGACGTTTTCGAGTCATCTGGAATCGAACCAAGGATTTACTGCGCAAAAACTATCGATATTTAATACACAATTATGCATGTATTTCTAGAATTTCTATCTCGTCAGGAATTAGTGAAATTGATTACCGAGAAATGGCTTACATTCATTTCTTTCGATAAATGCTGAATCGGATACATAAATTAATTAATATAAAGACAATGGTGTTTATTATATAAAATTTTAGAAAGCAATCGCTATTTATGATTGTGAAATCCTAAATTACTTGAATGCAAGCTTCTTTTACGTTCTTAGGATAGTCGTTAACTACCTGCAATGGAAAATATCGCTTACGAAGGTTACTTAACGGGATTATAAATTGAACATACTATTTATTATTATAAATAAGTCAAGGAAAGAATTTAACGAACGAAAAGAAAAATTTAATGACAAATATACCAGAGAATGTCGCGTTCTTTCATGCATACTCGGCTAGCATGGGCGTGTATTGCGGGGTTGCCTATACTCCGCTTATCAATTTTCAATTATTTATTGCAGCGAAACTAAGGCCCATTTTGACGAACGCCGTCACAATTTTTCATTATTCTACTTACTGCAACACTGCAGAAAGTTTCATCAAAATCCCCGGACAAAAGTGGGAGTCTCTCCTTTTGAGTAAGATTTTGGAAGCTTTTAACTCGTCGATTCTTCATTTTTCGATGTGTTATTAGTATAAAAAAATCAAAATGAAAATCGTACAATTTTCGTATCGTACAATCATCAAGAAAAATGACTCTCATTCATTTGCTTGAGTTTTTCTCTCCTGGGCGTTATGGCTTTGTCTTATTCCACATATATATCCTCTCACACATATCCTCTCGACAAGTTTTACGAAATCTAAACGATGAAATCAATCACCACACTAGCAAGAATAATCAAAGTATAACTATCATAGGGGGTGATTTTAATCTTCCAGATATCGACTGGAAAAATCATAGCGTTAAGAAAAGGGCCAAAGACACTGACTCATGCAAGAAATTATTAAACTTACTTCAGAAAAACTCGTTAACTCAAGCGGTAAAATCACCTACTAGAGGAGAAAACATTCTCGATCTTCTGTTAATTAACGTTCCAGAGAGATTAAAGAGTATCTCTATTGATGAAGGGCTTGGCGATCACAAGGGCGTATACGTAGACATCGATATGAAATTAAACAAATTTAAGAAACCTAAGCGTAAGATTTATCTATATGCCAAAGCGAATTTTGAGGGCTTTAAGGCATCATTGAACACAGATTTTAATTATTTCGAGTTTCGCGTAACTAATATGCCCACCGAAGAAACCTGGAAAATTTACGTCGAGTCAATGCATAAATACATAGACCGTTATATACCCTCGAAATACTCCAAAAACGATTGCGAACCTAGATGGTATAACAGCGAGGTTAGAAAGGCTCTTCGTAAACAGAGAGCACTACATGGAAAAGTAAAGGCTTTTGAGGGTAAAGATCAGCCTGATTTGAGTCCAGCGATATCACTTTTGTTAGAGAAACACAAGAAAACGAAATCCGACACCAAGAGAGTTATGCGTTACGCCCTCCGTAATTTCAAACAGAAACTTCTAGGGGAGAGCCTGGACGAGGACCCTAAGGCCTTCTAGTCTTACGTTAGAGAGGTACAGGGAAAGACTCAAACAGTAAGCTCACTTAGGGATAGTGAAGGTAATTTAACTAGCAATTCGAAGAAGAAAGGGAATATTCTAAACGACTTTTATCGAAGCGTATTCACGTCTGATAGTACGACAGACACTCTCCCGGAGATTAATACATCCGTGTCGATGCCGAGTATATCCTTTACCGAAGATGGGATCATTAAACTCCTACGCAAAATTAAGCCGAGTAAGTCGCCGGGCCCCAAAGGTATTCCGGATAGAGTTTTACGGGAACTGGCAGAAAGCGTTGCTCCGTACCTCAAAATTATATTTTCCAAGTCAATAAACGAAGGTCATGTTCCGACAGATTGGAAATTAGCAAACGTCACACCTGTTTTTAAGAGTGGGTTAAAAGATGATCCAGGAAACTATAGACCCATCTCATTAACTTCGCTATCAGAAATAGTTATGGAACATATCGTTGTCAGCTCGCTCATGAGATTTTTAGACACTAACCGTTTCCTCAGTAAGAACCAGCACGGTTTCAGAAAGTCGCGATCGTGCGAAACACAACTTGCGCTATTTGTTCACGACATCTTAAAGTCTGCCGAGAGTAGAAAGCAAGTAGACGCAATTTTTCTCGATTTTAAGAAGGCTTTCGACAGTGTCCCCCACTATAAGTTAATTTACAAATTAAAATTAGCGGGAATTAATAAAGAAGTAATTGACTGGGTTAAGGACTTTCTTTACGAACGGGAACAACAAGTAGTACTTGATGGCGTTATTTGGAACAGAGTCAAAGTTACCTCAGGCGTACCTCAGGGAAGCGTAATTGGTCCTCTTATTTTCCTAATATATATTAATGACTTGAGTGAAGAGATAGATAGCAATGTTAGGATATTCGCGGATGACTCGGTCTTATATAGAGAAATATCTAACGATGACGATCGTATTTCTCTATCTAATGATTTAATAACAGTTCAAAAATGGTGCGAAAAATGGGAACTAGATCTCAATGTGAGTAAATGCTCCGTAGTTAATTTCTTCGAAAAGAAAGAATTGCGTCATAATTACCCATACGTAATAAATGGATTAGTCATAAATGTAGCAGAATCAGTTGAGTATCTTGGGGTTACTCTTACCAATAATTTAAATTGGAGCACTCACATTCGTAAAATCTGCGGTAAAGCTAGTAAAAGGCTCGGCTTCATAAAGCGTATTGTCGGTAGATGCTATGAGAAGGTTAGAGAGCGATGTTATTTCTCCTTGGTCAGGCCCCATCTTGAATACGCGGCAAGTATATGGGACCCAGCGGATGAAACGGGTACCCGCGAACTTGAGAAAATTCAACGCAAAGCGATACGTTTCGTTAAAAAATGCTACGAGAAAAAGGTAAGCGTCACGAAGATGCTCTCAGATACAGGTTGGGCATCATTGAAAGAAAGGTGGTTAGAAGCTAGGTTGCGACTCCTTAATAAATTTAGAGAAAGCACGTTTTCCCATGACGTAGTTGATATTATGCGACCCCCCTGTTACTTCGGCCGATCCGACAATGAGACTAAAATTAGAGAAATAGACGCTAGAACTAGTCGATTTTAGAACTCATTCTTTCCGCGAACAATACGCGATAGTAATAGGCAAAAAAGTAGCTCAATCGATTGGTGTTTACACCCCCTGCCACACGCCGAAAGACGGCTTGCAGGGTATTCATGTAGATGTAGATTGAAAACTTTGGTTTGAAAATGACTGCTTTATTTTCTTGCAATAATTTGCTCTTAATATTATTAAAATGCCTTCACCGGGTATAATGATTCTTAGATGGGATCCTGGGACCCCGTTATCTCCGTATTACTTATGAAGAATGTAATCAAGTTATCCCGGGTATCTACTGAATTTCCCGGGGAAAATAGTCGTAGATTTTTTTTCAAGAATTACAACGTAAATAACCTTTAATTTTCTGTCCCTTTTCTTAAACCTATTTTTTTCTTTGTTTTCTATGAATTTATGGAATATTCCTATTCTACGTTTCATTTTATTTATATTTTCGCTGCGTAACTGTATGCTAACTTTGCATTCTACCAGAGCGTTCTCTCGTTTTTTAGCCGTTCACCATATGGTTGATATTCAGCAAAGTGTGTTTTTTCTTTGTCAACTTAAGTGTGAGCCATATAATTCATTTGTTATTTTTAAATTATAGCCAAAATAGAAAAAGTAAAACCATCATTTAGTTAGGTTTTAGGAAGGATGATTTTTCTTTTCGGAAAATCGCGATTTAGCTTTCCATTTGTATTTTGTTTCATGGCAGATTCAGGTTTATGCCGCATGGGGGATACAGAAAACTCGTTCCAGTAGTTTATTTCGTAGGTGAGGTTGGACCGTGCCGAATGCTCCTTGCAGGTAAGAGTTTTTGCAGCATTGAATCCAGGTGTTTCTGAAACGGAGTGGCTCGTCGCAGACATGGGAGAAAAGGTTTGCTTCCTAATATAATTACTATTACAATTGATTATCGCAAATACTAAACTGAGAGTTCTTTAAAATATAATGTCCGCGTTAAACCCAGTTTGACCCCTTGTGCCACGCGATTTTAGTTTGTTAAACGTTCATTCTTTTGGTACGTGAATAGTCATGTTTTTGATTAAATAAACATATAATGCGAATCCTTTCTCTTCCACTTTCAATGAGTACGATCCTGTCCAAAAGAACCCCTGTCGTAGCTGTTTTGTCTTGCGCTGGAGTTGTGCATTTGACCTGACGTTTGCAACAAGCTTAGGCACTGGAGCATCTCATCTTAAACGGTGCGCATCAATGGATTAATTTGGACCACAGGCTTTTAATATGAGGTAGCTCCAGTTAAGGAGAAAACTGTTTATTTGGTAAATTTAAAAAATGTATCTGTGAGAAATTTTGTCATGCATGATTATTTATTTCAAGGACGGAGTAAGCAGAGGAAGAAGACCGATGGAGATTTGTATCTGGGCTTTCTTTGGTAGATGGCTGGAGTTCTTTTTATTTGTTACGTCCACCACCTCTGAATTCTGATGCGAGGTGCGGTAAGTGTTTTCAAATGCTGAAGTGAGTTCTATGTGTTCTTAAGTTCCTAATTCATCTTTACATGAATTTTTTTCTCTTGATGGTTAAATTCCAACCCATAACTTGTTATCGTTTCAGTGAAATGACTTTAGCCTTGCAGCCGAGGATGTGTGTCAGAGCCTTCGGAAGGAGTGTATGTGACCCACGCCGTTGGCGGTCCGGCACCTCTGGTAGTCAATGCATTTTGAGACTCTCGAGTGGAAGTTTACCTATTATTGTATATAATATTTATTTTTTATTACATTTATTTATTATTATTATCATTATTATTACTATATTCATTGTTATATATCGCTTTATTTATACTTACTACAGTCTATATTGCTATTAACGTCACGACTTTTAATGCTAGTTAAGTAAGTAGAGTATTTAGCTCGAAAGCCTAATTAAAATATAATTAAAGAAGCATTACTATGAAGAAATTACAAAAACAATAAAATCAGAAAAAATGCAATTATGCATTTCGATCTTTTTTGTCTCCCTCTAACGGTGAGTGTTTTATGTTTTCAGTTTCTCAGACACTCAAGTTGTCTCAGCTAATCTCAGAACACTTTCAGACGCTCTCATAGGATGTCAAACACTTCCATTTAAGAACTAATGAAATAATCCTAGTTATCAAATGTATATCCCACTTGTAAATCATTTAGAAATCATGTCAACTGAGTTCGCACATAACCCAGTTTAATCTAATAAGATGATAATATAATATTACCTTAAGTAGCAGCCAGCTCCTTCCTTCGTCTTCGTCTTTCAGGTCTTCCTCTTCGAGATAAGGGCAGCCGTCTGAAGGCGGGAAGGAGAGTCACCCACGCCGTTGGCGGTCCGGCACCCTTGGTGTTGCATTTGCGACTATATAGTGGAAATTGGCCTAGAAATTATCTCAGAAGAAATGAAGGGGTAAGATGTGAGGATTGTCCTACTCAAGCTTGAAATTAAACGAGATCTTTTGTGTTGGTGCCCCCCCGGCTAACCCTCTCTTCCCGGGAACCGCGCATCCTTGAGTCGTCACTGATATGATTGCTTTTTCTAAATATATTCTTAATATATTTAGATTTTAGCACGAGTAGGAATAAACTTTCTTACATTGGCATTCATAATCTTTTATTAGTTAGATATTTGTATCTTGATTGCCTTAACGGCATTTCGCTTATTAAGATTTCTCTAAATTGTTATTGAAAAACTCGTTTCATTTCCAAATTTTGAAATTATTTTTTTTAGATTCATCTATTAGAGCAATTTCTTCCGTAGAGTTTTTATATATATGCATTAATATCAATCAGTATATCAGATTTTTCCAAGCTTTGTTATCAAGAGTTTTCTCGCGGAGTGATCAACTCTTACTGTTCGAGAGATATTTTAAAAGCAAATAGTTTCTTCCCCTCATTTTATTTTCTGAATTTAGATACCTATTTATTGTGTATATAATATGACGAAGTGTCTGATTAATTGCAGATTTACGTTTGTATCGCTACATGTTAAAGAAGTTATTTTATATAATACACACCTTGCCTTGGTCAGGGGTCACGAATGATTTTAAAAGGCGGGTTGCGTTAGTTACTCTCTCACACAAACTAAACTGTCTGGATCTAAATAATCATTTCATAACTAAAATATTATAATTACTGAAGAAAAGGAATGCTGCATATTTAGGAAAGGTGGAGTAATATCCTAATTAATTGAGCAGAACGTAGCTTTTTTTATTTAAAAATATATAGTTGTAGGTGCTTAATTTTCGGTTTTACTACCACATGGTTGTTTTTACATGTAATAATTGACACTTGAAATCTGTAGTGTCATAAATGATGTTTCATAGAGGAAGACAATATCAGAAGAGAATTGTGAAGCTTGGATGCGATCGATTTCTAATGTGATTAATTAATATAGCCAAAAAAATTTGAAGATATTGTACTACTACTAGTTTCCTTTTGTTACATTGTACATCTTTCTACATCATCTTATCGGTTTAGTTTAATAAATTAAAGCTCATTTCTGTAAATTATCAAATCTGTAAGTTGAAATGGAAAGTAACGTTTTAGGCAAAACTATGTTAGGTTATCCTATTAAATTTGTTTATTATAGGCCTCATTCCAAACTATGGTTATACAACACACCGTGTTTATTGTATTTTATATACGTGAATCTAGACACTACAAGGAATTCATATATTTTAAAATATATTTATTTATATAGTTTATTTCAATTCATTATATGGTTTGCTAATCTGTTTCTTGAAATAAAAATGTACGTTGATGCAACTATAAGGGGAATAGCACTTATCGATAGTGCAGTTTACACTAAAAGTACTGCGGCGATTTTTGTTTTAACATAAAAAAGACAGTTGAGAATATAAAAAATAATTTACACAGGTTTTCTTTCGAGGGTTTGTTGGTGTTATATTCAAAGTTAGAATTTATTACAATTTATCACCATGATGAAGAATTAAGCAGAAATCTTGTTTGACTTGCAAGAAGTTTAACCATCATCACTATTTTATATTTTAGGAATGCCGTATCTTGTTTACTTGATTGAAAGAGAGGACGTCGCATTCTTATGGACATATGAAGTAGTCATAGTGAAATCAACTGAGCTCAGGACATCATATCGCCGTACACCTGACCAGATGGAGTAGTGAGCGCCATCCTCTAAAAACGAAAAGTTATCACGTAATAGAAGCGGAATAGGTTAGTATGTGTAATGAAGCCTTCAACAGCACAGTCACGCTAAGATAACGATTGCAGTAGTCTTAATTCTTACTATTTCGAATTGCGCATCAAAAGTTTTGTCCTATACCATTATTATGTAAAACTGCTTTCGTCGCAAACTCCCGGTTTTAAATATTTATTGTTTTAACTCCCTTAATTTGAAAGCCTCTACGTTACGCAAAACTAAAGTTGTTTGTGAATTGTAAATTCATTCAACGCGTTTACAGCATTATCTCTGGTTAATTCTAATCGTAGATAGATCGGAAAGTTTAGTTTAATTTAGCGCGTTTATTTCAATTCGTGATAAATTTTTAAAATTTCCTTTTTGAAATTTCGAAACCTTCGGATGACATGTCGATGATTAGATGTGAATGTTTATTTATACTTGCGCCCTCTGAGACGGTTGCCTCTCTCTTATTTACTTTTGGACGCCTGCTCATATTGATGAGTAAGAATGAATGATTTTGATAAGCATGGAATGAGTCATATCTTGGAGTTAATATTCTATTGATTTACCATAAACCGGCAAATTTAATATTGAAATTATTCTCTCCCGTTGGGGAAATTCAGGATATCAATTTTTGGGGTAAGATCACTCTTCATTCCGGTGATTTCAACGCACCGCGTGTCACGATGAGGAAGTTAGTAATAATTGGCGCTCAAAGACATATTAGGGCAATAATGTACTATTAAGGTTATGACATTTTCTATTTGTCACTTCATTTTCCAGGTACTCAGATGTCACGCTGCTCTCTTGTTCCGACTACTACTAGAAGACGTCTGAGATGGAAATCATCTGAATGCTGCAGCACAACTGAGTGCGAAAGGACCAACGTAGCACATGAGGACATGAAAATTACTATCATCTTGATGCTATTATTACTTGATAATTATGCATACTTGTTATTATTATAATTAAAATTGTATCGAAAAAGCAATTTAATGTTTCTCAACATGTTTCCTGTGTACTAGCTAAGAAATAAATTCCGAAATTTGTTATTTATAAAAGAATTATTGTATGAATTGTTTAAATATTCTCTTTTTTAAATTAATACTGGAAGATCCAGTATTTTTCGAAGAATTGCATTTAATTTAGTATTTTTCAAGTTTTAATCGACAGTAGTAATAAGGTACCGATATTATATAAACTATGAAAATTATGGAATGACGGCCTCAAATTCAATTCTGGTAAAAATTAGATATGTATAAAACAAAAGTCTTATGCAGAGAAAAACGATACAAATTTTGCAATTTTACGAGTTAACTACTAAAAAGTACTTAAAATGGACGGGTAAAAATTAGATAGAGAATAAAACAAAAAAGTTTATGCAATGTAAAAAGATAGTAATTTGCAATTTTACAAGTTAACTACTTGAAGGTACTTAAAATGGACGACTTTTCAAGAAATATATAAATTATCAATTAATTTGAAATTTGCGCCTAGACAACACAAAATGCATCTTGGGTGTAAAATTATATTTACGATAGTCATTTTAATAGTGACAATGGAGACTATAAGAGGAAGTAATAACAAATTCAAAATGGCTAAATTTCGAAGAATAGAATTCTGAAATAAAATACAAAATTTGGAAATTTTAAATCCGCGCCCAAACCGCAACGTCATGACGTGACGACATGATAGAGACGTCATGAACTTTCGCTTTCATGCCAAGGTTATTGGGCCCAAAGGGTTAAACTCGGAGAGCTTATTCGTAAATTTCGAAAAAAGGGTTAAAATTGCTGGTTTTGCCCTTGAATGACCTCTAAATTCTGGATTCGTCCTTCAAAAAACGCCGGGAAATTCCGCAAGGTTATGAGGGCGCTGCATGTACTCTGCAGTAAGTAATTCATAAGGTATATTATCACTCGCTTTATAGCAAATGAGGTCTTGGTGTAGTGGATGACTTTCTGCTTCCTAACAGAAAGTCAGGGTTCAAATCCTACAGGTGTCAATATTTTTTTCTTAAGATTCTATCATTTTTATTTATCGATTTCTATCTATATTTCTCTATGATTGCGTGATCTTTTTGTCTTGTAAACTTTCACAATTCAAACTTAACGAGCAATATAATCAAGTTATTTCTCCGTTACCCAATTTTTCAATGCATGACTGTTTAAAATGAACTTGGTTAATACTAACCCTTATATTTTCCTTTTAATTAAATCACTTTTCGATCGCCGGTTCATTCTAAGGCGATTATCTTGCATTACTCTTGTTAATGATAAATCGAAGGTATTGGAAACAAAAAATTAAGGTCTTCTTAATTTTTATTGATATTAATAATAATACATAAGTAACACATTAGACTAATAAGCAAGATACACTGTGTTTGTAAAAGTAATATGTCAAATTATTCTTCTCATAGATCATCTTCAGAGCTCTAGGTGACAGGATCATTTTTACTAATTCATTTTGATTATTCCATTCGCTGATAATGCTCGTATATATCTGTAAAGAAGGTTGAAATTAAAATGAGTAACAAATATTATATGTTCACACAATATAGTTCAGCAAAATTCCATTAGGTTATTTAAACATGATCGCAGGCAGAATAAAGGCTAATGAGAACCTTAAAAAAAATTGAATTCCAAGTATAATTTTCATCCTCTGTTACATATCTATAAAGTCTTGTTAAAAAGAAGCTTTACGAATCATATAATGTACTCATAACGCATAGTTTTCCACGTATTATTATTTAAGTTTCTAGGTATTTCATCAAAACTCTCCAAAATCATGTTAATAATAATATGGCCAAGATGTTTTTCTTTTTTATAGGCAAGATTAAATTCATATCGTACATGTACAAACGCAAATGAATTAAATAAAAAAATTCCGTATCTACTCTCATCTATGACTAAAGTGCAAAATAGCGTAAAAGTAATTTATCTAAAAAATTTTCCTCGTTAATAACTTCTAAACGATACAAATTAATTCAACCCGACCATATACCACATTTATTAACTTACCCATATGTTGCAGATGAGTTTAAATTCTTAGAGAAATACATGTACTGCAAATTATGATAACATTATTAAAATGTTTTCCCATAGAAAAACACGTAGAAATCAGAACAACTCAGTACTATGTATGTTCATGTACCGCTAATTTAAAATTATGAATCACGAATAAATTGAAATGGAAAGAACGTGGAAATTATAATTTTCATCACTAGCACGCACAAACATTACATTTAGAAAGGTTTATTTGAATAATCATAGAGTATGAAAAGAGATAAGGGATGGATATTGTATACTGCGACATTTATCTAAAAAATTTCTTTTAAAATTCCTCTCAATATCGAATAAAATCGGCAGCTTGTTTAACTTTTACCCCTCTCCAATCCTTACTTTTAACACAGTATATTGTAGCCAACCAATGCCTTATTTATTTGACTTTCTGATACTTTCTATACTATAAAGTATTTGATAAATATAATCATATCAGAGAAATATCTTAATTGTAAACGCACTGAATATGTCTTCGATTTTCCAAGTATTTCCCTCGTTAACGCTTTTAATACAAATAAAAATATTCAATTACAATTTTGTAAAAAAACTGCCCAATCGAAATAAGTATATCTTTTGAAGTAAATAAAAAGTTTGAATTTATTAGCCTGGTGAAAGTTTTATCATTCCAATTCTTAAAAATTGCACTTCTTGAAATTAGCTGGAGGTAAGTCTTTGTTCCGTCTAGCATGAATCAGCCGCTCAGTAATTTAATTCCATATTATCGAGTTACTAAAAATACTAAGAACATTACATTTAACAGTTGCTGATTGGAAGCATCAGTATTATGAGATTATTGAAAAATAATACTTATCTTTATCTCCGGAACTCCCATGATAACATACCAAATCCTATATATTTTCTTCATTAAGAACTCCTCCTTAACTTTAATTTAACTTTCTCAACCAAAATTTACATTAAATAATTTAATTTCAGTAAAGAATAATAATAAAACAATTTTAAATATTTAAAACTTTATCATCTTAATCGAACATGGAACATTATATCGTTCAGCTAAGAATACATTACATTTATTGTTCAAATGAGAACAGTATTCATATGTCCCCAGAAATGGAGAAGTCGGATCCGTTTGACAAATTATAACGAAGTTGCAGCACGATATAGTGGTTAGAAATCTAGGAGATTATATTGAAACCTATGGAGAGTGAATGAGGATGTGTGCGTCTGCGTTATCCTGAGATTCGTTTATATTGCTGATTATCTTCCCAAGTGCTTTTCAATGGGTTTGCTAATAAATAGATTCTCGAAGCTTGGCACTTTCCAGCAAACATTCGACTTATTTTCCGCACTTTTGCCCTCCCTTATCATCGTTGCTCTGGCCCACCACCCGACTCGCAATGTCTCTTGGCTATGTTCAGATGTGTAAGCGATTCTACCAGAGAATTTCATACAAGAAAACGGAAAGAGACTTCGAAAATTTCTGGTGGTCATAACAGCCTTCAACGTAATTGCTCTTTTCTTACCCAGATGTGGGGGAGTAGGAAAGTACTTCCCGTCCTTCATTACCTACTCCATTTTTCCCTGAAATGCTCGGTACGGCGTCGGAGCACGTTCGTGAAAATTTGTGAAAACGTTTATTCTTCCATCCATCCCCTCAGATGTATATGCAAACACCGATATTATTAAAAGCGTTACAGAATGGGATCTCAAAATTGTTGAATAGGTTTGCATTAATATTTCCAATAATTCTTTTTAATAACTAGGGATATCCTATGACAATGGCTTGTAATTTTAATAGATTTATCTTCAAAAAATGGAGCTAGGACAATTTTTGACTTTGCTGGAAGTCTTGGTTCGCATACTGAACACATTCAGAGAATCAGGCAGCTGTAGAATCGAGATATATTTACAGGTCATCAGCGTATAAATGATGTTTACAGAATTTAATATAATTTAATTTTTAATATATATCCGCGTCAACAGAATCGAAGGTTTCACTAAAGTTCAGAAATTCCATTAATTAGTCCATACCCTCAGATGCTTAGGATGTTTCCTAACGCCTTATTTTAAAATACAATTGGTAAATTCAGTCCATGATTTATCGCAAGAAGTTGCTAGCAAGAACACGTGCCCAGAATTCGTCTGCTCTGTTTATATTTAACTTGAAAAGTTATGACCACATTTCCGATACACATAAGAAAATATCTTGGATTAAACTCTAAAATCGTCAAAGAATTCGTGTTCTACCGCCAGCTTTCAGGGCCTCGCGAGCACAAAGTGCGGAACATGTCTTATCTGAATTTGCTAAGAAGCTTAGAATCTGTCCATAACTGCAATACTAGTTAGACCTCCGTTTCGCTATATTATTAATCTGCCATGTTAACGCCATTAAAAATCGAAATAATGAAGTGATTTTAATAACAATAACGAAAACAAATCCTTCTAAAAGCTGAACGTAGACCTACATAGCAGACAATCTCCATCTTTAATTTCTCTCTCTCTCTCTCTCTCTCTATTCTGGAGGCCCCCCTTGCCTTTAAATAAAACTATTAAAACGAATTTTAAGGGCCTATTAATACACCCAAGCCTAAGCATTTTTGCTTTTCATATCGCAGGATAGTAGGTATTTTCGTCCTTATAAGCAGTAGTTAATTTTTGATTGAACTGTGAAAATACATTGTTGCTTTTCCTTTTATTTAGGTTGTAGGAACAAAATGCCTCTAAAAATCAGAACAGGCAATTCTCAATATTAACTTTTATTTCACTTAAATCTCCCTGTGATTACATCAGACAAAACTAACCAAATAGCAATACAACAGTAAAACAGACATCACAAGGAAGACCGGATGGGAAGAACAAGTCTGCCTGGCATTCGCCCGAATTTGGAAGGAAAACCCCTCCGTAAAAGAAACCTCCCAAAGGAAGCCAAAACTACAGAAGTTAATCAGCAAATCATCTCAAATTCACTGATTTACAAACGAATTATTTAACTACAAGAGATTCCTCGTATACTTTTACAATAACGAAAAACCATGTTTGATTCCATCAAAGCGTAACGTAAATATATTATCTGGCAATGCATGCTGAAAGCTGACAAGATTTCCAAAGTAGGCAAAAATATTTGTACATATATAGAGAACACGTAGTAATTAAAGTATGTGATAAAACATTTACATGAATAGAAAACTTGGTAAGATTATGTTCTTCACTGGATCTGGTAGCCTATTGTATTATTCATCACTTACTTCTCCTGTACTTCGATTACGTATAGCACCATCGGCCACAACATTAGATTCACAAAATAGATTAATTGCTCCATGAAATAGTACAGGGTTAAAACAGTTAAGAATGCGGTCAGCTCTTTACGAGAATATGGATTAATAAGCACTTCAGCACGTTAAGTTAAATTGTGGCTTCACTGGTGGAAGAGAAGTAGTAGTGGATAGTTCAAGTAAATACTCTGCAAATATATCTGAACTTGCCACACGTCATAAGTCACTTAATGCACACAGGTGATTTGGTGTCCATTACGGGCGCCCCTCTGGAAGATGACTGTGGATGAAATATGCTGCAGCATCACACTTCTGTCTGTAGGATTCCTAATACTGAACCAAAGGGTTGTAATCTGATGAACTCGAAGAAACTCCTACAGAACCTCAGCATATCTGTCGTTCATAGGCAGCAAGAGACCAAGAATCAGGCAGACCAAGGCCATCCCATCTTTGGGCACCTAAAACGGCTCAAACAGCACCTCCACTAAAATTCCACCAGCAAATGAAAATTGTGGCTAAATACGAGGCTGGACCTGGAAATTATGAGCAAATTACACGGAGCAGAAAATACACCAAACAGACCTTTCAAAAACAAAAATACTCTTACGTGAAGACTGGAAAAAAGATATTTAATTCAACCATTGATATGCGAACACGTACGGAAAGGAAAGGAACGATACACCTTACAACATAGCTCGATAAATTTCAACAATAATACATCTTATCAGTAATTACAGATGAGAAACCACGAATTTAAAGAAATTCCTTAAAATGTTGAAGACTTCCTGTAAAAAAAGGGATAATTAACCATTTGGACTACCACAAAATATTATAAATTTAAGCAACATATGATACGCAAATTCTCACAATAGGGAAAAAAACAAATTATAACACCATGTAACACTCGATGAAAATAAAATCAACATACCAAGAAATGACATACTAAAACCGACGATAACTTTATCGACATCCAATAAGGAAATTGGGTATAGTAGGAATGGGATATAAAAACAACTTATAATCTAGCAGAAAAAGTTTCCTTAAGTATAAGGCGACAGGTAATATTAAATAAAGATGTGGAATAAACCGAATGCCACTACCTTTGAAGCGGCTCTCATACTATTAAGTTATAGATTTACCAAACGTAAAGTGCACTTTGAACTTGCAATTCAGTAAATCAGCGTTGGAAAAGTCAAAGTGATTATGAGCTTAAGTGTCCTAACCTACGATTTGACGAAGAATTTGTTTCCTAACTGCTACAGATCCGAACATTGAATTCTCTCATTTTTTCCCACGAATGATTCTAAGGATTCAGCTGAATTTCTTGCATATTCTTATGTAACAGAGACTTCGACTATCGCAACGTTCGTCAAGGGGACTGGTTGTTCATAGCCTCAGAAAATAATCCTATATCTCGATGGAATTTCCCAATCATTTCGAATTATTTTGCAGAAGATACCACCGATACATGAGAAGTACGCGTATATTACTTATGAGAACGGTTAATTTTATCAACGATCGAACTGGGGACATTTTGGTAGCTAAAAAGATTATTGGTCCAGGAAGAGGATTCAAAAGTCGTGAATGTTAGAAGTCGTGCAATTAATGTATTCTTGGTGGTAATCTACAAGCACCATACTTTGGGAAAGTAGAGTAGTTCATCCACAAGTATATTACGAGTAGAGGAAATGAACAAGAGGTTATTATAGCTCTACTTTTGATCCAGAAATGGATCTAGCTTCTCATACCTTAGCATAGTTCAAAGAGGGACTTTTTACAAAAAAAAATATCCAGCAGAAACCACACTGCCGATTGAAGTAGTACTTATTTCAAGGATATCAACCATAAAGCTATCAATCTAAAACACTTTCTTGCACATTGATTTTTGCTCTGAAATGAGCACGATGATTTCTAATGTTATTTGGCTATGCCAATAGAGTTCAAAGGCAATCAAAATAAACATTAATCCTTTGAGCATGCGTGAAAATCGTTTTATTACTGGAATCTTTCTGAGGAGAATTTTGCCTCAAATCGAATACTTTAAATGCATGTACATTTTCGTATCAACTTTGCGGCTGAATCTTTTCTACTTCTAATCAATCGATCGTTAAAGACACATTCTGTTCATGGTTCTTTGTTGGAATGTACGAAAGTACCCTCACATTCTCTGCGAAAAAGAGGTAGGAGTATCATAATGGGAAAATTTGAATCTTTTGAAGGACAACTTTTTGTGGAAACGCATCCCAAGACCGAAGATGATAAAATGAAACTTGCAAGCATAGCTCTCTTTTACGGTCTTCACTACAGCTCGTGCGAAGATTCATTCTAACTTTAGCTTTCCGTAGATAAAGAATTCGAAATCGAACAGAATGAAATTCAAAAGTTCCGGCTATAAATCGTAGTATTGCGACGTTTAGAATCAACTGCAGTTTTGCTATTCTATAATGTGAATCGAGTGTGGTGTTAAATACACGGAAAAAAATCCGAACATTCAATACATAACATTCACGCAAATTGTGAAACGTCGTCTCCCACGAAAGAAAGGAAGTTTCTTTATTGTGATAATGGGCCTCGATCGATCCGACTAGTCATAGCGTAACAGAACGTGTTAAAGGAGTATAGATAATTTTAATCGCTTTCAGATTTTTATAGAGAAAATTGAATATAAGTTAATCTCCGGTGGAATTTTAGACATGGTTCATGTTGATGATATTAAATTATGATGCATATGCAACCCGTGGGCTTTATTCTTTGGTCAGTTGTGAAGTGAGAGGCTCCTGAGATAATACTCGAATCATTAGATTAACATTAACCGGTTTCCTAAACATCGGATTACCATAAAAGGGCTGAATGCAATCAAAAACTTATGTGACAATCGTTCGAAGCTTTTTGTTATGTATGAGAAAACCAAACAATGTCAATGTGTTATTGATGGCATTTACTGATGGATGGTGAATGTTTTTCCAAATATTATCTTTAATTATTAAATTAAATACATCAACGGAAGAGAAAGTTATGGTTCCCATCTCCTTTTATAGAGTCAACTTTAAAAATTTAGAGGAGGAATGAAATGTCATTATTGATCCGATACTTAAAATGTAAATAAGTGAAAGAAATCCATCAGGACATCCACTAATCCCACTAAGAGATATTTAGCGTCGAGTCAATAGAACTGTGCACTTTTTATAAGCAATAAAAACGACCATCCATCAAAACGTAACACTAATGAAATTTCATGTCTTTTGGTATCAATATGGTGTGAATCCTATGAGCTTTCTAATATAATTTCTCACTTCAAATAGTACTGTGCCATCGACAAACGCGAAGGGTGTGTTTTCTTTATAATGTAGGATTATTGATTGGTTACGATCGGGGTAACAAGAAGGTAAATAAAATGTAAACTTCTATCTGCACAAGGAGTACATTTTTAGACATCTAAATTAGGGCAGATCTTGGTCTTGGAATAAAAGCGATCGTGCACTCATTCTCGCACATCCTGCTTTTTCATATTTATCATGCATTTATTTGTGTCCACTCACTGGAGACCCTGAGCATTGCATTGACGTCGATATTCCTAATATCGAAATAATTGATTTAAACAAAAGCATTGTATTGAAAGGGCGACATAATTCAAATTATGATTTTTGAAATTGTTCATTATGTAATCAGAAATCATTTAAAATTTAATGAAATAAGTTTTTATTTTGACAGATAGGTACTACTAGAGTCAAAGTCGGGCGGAAATCTATTTTCATAGTTTTATATTCAAGTGTTACATTCGATATTATTACGCTAGAAAATCTAGTTACATTAAAATAACATCACTAAAATAGTTCATCGCCCGCTCCGAATTAATATTAAATATAACAAGTATTTAATCGACTTCCGGTCCGGACCGAGCCAAGTATCATCGGAAAGCTAATCAGAATCCTTCCGATATGAAAGATATAATGGGAACCTATGTATTCCTTAAGATGCTGCTTAAGAATAAAAAATTTGAGAAATAGATTTTAATTCGGTAGCATATGGCAGCAAGCTGAAATGCCACTCGATACTCTATGGGGAATTAATTTTCGAATGGTCTATTATACGCGTCGTGAAGTTTCTAGCTCTTACTTATGTCCTTCAAGAGATCCTAGGAATGGAGTTGGAAACTGAAACGCTCTCTATATAATATTTTATCAATTATATAATTAAAGCATACCGTTATGATAATAATTTTTAAGCATCCTCAAGTAAATCCTGCCGATAACCGACCGAACTTTATTTGCAACATGTAGAACATATTACTTATACTTAGAAATAATTAGCTAACGCTGTGAACACATTTTAAGTTACTATATGTACATTTAATTTGCCCTTCAAATGGACTCCGAACTTAAGAGGTTAAACATGACAATGCCCCTAACGTCTAACAACAGTTTTCCGCCAATGCTAAGATTAAAATACAAGGAATTGATTGAATGATCAAGTCGAATTTTCATACGAGGCATCGATTAAATCAAAATCTGCCGTGCGAATGAAGCTTCGAGGCTATAAGAAAGAGATCTAACTGCGTTTAGAATGGTTCGATACGGCCTGAGTCGCCACGAATCGATCCTAGGACACTTTTCAAACGAAATGCTTATATTCTTTGAAATTGGGTTAATTTCTATAATGTTAACATTTGATGATTGTATCACGTGTTCTTCGATCTTTATGAGAAAATTAACCAAAACTCTTTTCCGGTATAGAATTCTTGAACTGCCCGTTCATCATGATTGTTAATAAATCATTGATGTTTACATTCCGGTTTCGAAATACTCCTCCCCTTACGGAAACACAAATAGCTGATGTAACTAAAAAAGAGAAGTGAAACTGATTACCTATTTAATAAAGATGTGGAATAAACCGAATGCCACTACCTTTGAAGCGGCTCTCATACTATTAAGTTATAGATTTACCAAACGTAAAGTGCACTTTGAACTTGCAATTCAGTAAATCAGCGTTGGAAAAGTCAAAGTGATTATGAGCTTAAGTGTCCTAACCTACGATATGACGAAGAATTTATTTCCTAACTGCTACAGATCCGAACATTGAATTCTCTCATTTTTTACCACGAATGATTCTAAGGATTCAGCTGAATTTCTTGCATATTCTTATGTAACAGAGGCTTCGACTATCGCAACGTTCGTCAAGGGGACTGGTTGTTCATAGCCTCAGAAAATAATCCTATATCTCGATGGAATTTCCCAATCATTTCGAATTATTTTGCAGAAGATACCACCGATACATGAGAAGTACGCGTATATTACTTATGAGAACGGTCAATTTTATCAATGATCGAACTGGGGACATTTTGGTAGCTGAAAAGATTATTGGGCCAGGAAGAGGATTCAAAAGTCATGAATGTTAGAGGTCGTGCAATTAATGTATTCTTGGTGGTAATCTAAGAGCACCATACTTTGGGAAATTAGAGTAGTTCGTCCACAAGTATATTACGAGTAGAGGAAATGAACAAAAGGTTATTATAGCTCTACTTTTGATCCAGAAATGGATCTAGCTTCTCATACCTTAGCATAGTTCAAAGAGGGACTTTCTACAAAAAAAATATCCAGCAGAAACCACACTGCCGACTGAAGTAGTACTTATTTCAAGGATATCAACCATAAAGCTATCAATCTAAGTGTTTTAGATAGATAGCTTTATTTCTTGACAATTGATTTTTGCTCTGAAATGCGTACGATGATTTCAAAATGTTATTTCTCTATGCCAATGGAGTTCAAAGGCGATCAAAATGAACATTAATCCTCTGAGCATGCGTGAAAATCGTTTTCTTTCTGGAATCTTTCTGAGGAGAATTTTGCCTCAACTCGAATACTTTAAATTCATGTACATTTCCGTATCAACTTTGCGGCTGAATATTTTCTACTTATAGTCAATCGATCGTTAAAGACACATTCTGTTCATGGTTCTTTGTTGGAATGTACGAAAGTACCCTCACATTCTCTGCGAAAAAGAGGTAGGAGTATCATAATGGGAAAATTTGAATCTTTTGAAGGACAACTTTTTGTGGAAACGCATCCCAAGACCGAAGATGATAAAATGAAACTTGCAAGCATAGCTCTCTTTTACGGTCTTCACTACAGCTCGTGCGAAGATTCATTCTAACTTTAGCTTTCCGTAGATAAAGAATTCGAAATCGAACAGAATGAAATTCAAAAGTTCCGGCTATAAATCGTAGTATTGCGACGTTTAGAATCAACTGCAGTTTTGCTATTCTATAATGTGAATCGAGTGTGGTGTTAAATACACGGAAAAAAATCCGAACATTCAATACATAACATTCACGCAAATTGTGAAACGTCGTCTCCCACGAAAGAAAGGAAGTTTCTTTATTGTGATAATGGGCCTCGATCGATCCGACTAGTCATAGCGTAACAGAACGTGTTAAAGGAGTATAGATAATTTTAATCGCTTTCAGATTTTTATAGAGAAAATTGAATATAAGTTAATCTCCGGTGGAATTTTAGACATGGTTCATGTTGATGATATTAAATTATGATGCATATGCAACCCGTGGGCTTTATTCTTTGGTCAGTTGTGAAGTGAGAGGCTCCTGAGATAATACTCGAATCATTAGATTAACATTAACCGGTTTCCTAAACATCGGATTACCATAAAAGGGCTGAATGCAATCAAAAACTTATGTGACAATCGTTCGAAGCTTTTTGTTATGTATGAGAAAACCAAACAATGTCAATGTGTTATTGATGGCATTTACTGATGGATGGTGAATGTTTTTCCAAATATTATCTTTAATTATTAAATTAAATACATCAACGGAAGAGAAAGTTATGGTTCCCATCTCCTTTTATAGAGTCAACTTTAAAAATTTAGAGGAGGAATGAAATGTCATTATTGATCCGATACTTAAAATGTAAATAAGTGAAAGAAATCCATCAGGACATCCACTAATCCCACTAAGAGATATTTAGCGTCGAGTCAATAGAACTGTGCACTTTTTATAAGCAATAAAAACGACCATCCATCAAAACGTAACACTAATGAAATTTCATGTCTTTTGGTATCAATATGGTGTGAATCCTATGAGCTTTCTAATATAATTTCTCACTTCAAATAGTACTGTGCCATCGACAAACGCGAAGGGTGTGTTTTCTTTATAATGTAGGATTATTGATTGGTTACGATCGGGGTAACAAGAAGGTAAATAAAATGTAAACTTCTATCTGCACAAGGAGTACATTTTTAGACATCTAAATTAGGGCAGATCTTGGTCTTGGAATAAAAGCGATCGTGCACTCATTCTCGCACATCCTGCTTTTTCATATTTATCATGCATTTATTTGTGTCCACTCACTGGAGACCCTGAGCATTGCATTGACGTCGATATTCCTAATATCGAAATAATTGATTTAAACAAAAGCATTGTATTGAAAGGGCGACATAATTCAAATTATGATTTTTGAAATTGTTCATTATGTAATCAGAAATCATTTAAAATTTAATGAAATAAGTTTTTATTTTGACAGATAGGTACTACTAGAGTCAAAGTCGGGCGGAAATCTATTTTCATAGTTTTATATTCAAGTGTTACATTCGATATTATTACGCTAGAAAATCTAGTTACATTAAAATAACATCACTAAAATAGTCCATCGCCCGCTCCGAATTAATATTAAATATAACAAGTATTTAATCGACTTCCGGTCCGGACCGAGCCAAGTATCATCGGAAAGCTAATCAGAATCCTTCCGATATGAAAGATATAATGGGAACCTATGTATTCCTTAAGATGCTGCTTAAGAATAAAAAATTTGAGAAATAGATTTTAATTCGGTAGCATATGGCAGCAAGCTGAAATGCCACTCGATACTCTATGGGGAATTAATTTTCGAATGGTCTATTATACGCGTCGTGAAGTTTCTAGCTCTTACTTATGTCCTTCAAGAGATCCTAGGAATGGAGTTGGAAACTGAAACGCTCTCTATATAATATTTTATCAATTATATAATTAAAGCATACCGTTATGATAATAATTTTTAAGCATCCTCAAGTAAATCCTGCCGATAACCGACCGAACTTTATTTGCAACATGTAGAACATATTACTTATACTTAGAAATAATTAGCTAACGCTGTGAACACATTTTAAGTTACTATATGTACATTTAATTTGCCCTTCAAATGGACTCCGAACTTAAGAGGTTAAACATGACAATGCCCCTAACGTCTAACAACAGTTTTCCGCCAATGCTAAGATTAAAATACAAGGAATTGATTGAATGATCAAGTCGAATTTTCATACGAGGCATCGATTAAATCAAAATCTGCCGTGCGAATGAAGCTTCGAGGCTATAAGAAAGAGATCTAACTGCGTTTAGAATGGTTCGATACGGCCTGAGTCGCCACGAATCGATCCTAGGACACTTTTCAAACGAAATGCTTATATTCTTTGAAATTGGGTTAATTTCTATAATGTTAACATTTGATGATTGTATCACGTGTTCTTCGATCTTTATGAGAAAATTAACCAAAACTCTTTTCCGGTATAGAATTCTTGAACTGCCCGTTCATCATGATTGTTAATAAATCATTGATGTTTACATTCCGGTTTCGAAATACTCCTCCCCTTACGGAAACACAAATAGCTGATGTAACTAAAAAAGAGAAGTGAAACTGATTACCTATTTAATAAAGATGTGGAATAAACCGAATGCCACTACCTTTGAAGCGGCTCTCATACTATTAAGTTATAGATTTACCAAACGTAAAGTGCACTTTGAACTTGCAATTCAGTAAATCAGCGTTGGAAAAGTCAAAGTGATTATGAGCTTAAGTGTCCTAACCTACGATATGACGAAGAATTTATTTCCTAACTGCTACAGATCCGAACATTGAATTCTCTCATTTTTTACCACGAATGATTCTAAGGATTCAGCTGAATTTCTTGCATATTCTTATGTAACAGAGGCTTCGACTATCGCAACGTTCGTCAAGGGGACTGGTTGTTCATAGCCTCAGAAAATAATCCTATATCTCGATGGAATTTCCCAATCATTTCGAATTATTTTGCAGAAGATACCACCGATACATGAGAAGTACGCGTATATTACTTATGAGAACGGTCAATTTTATCAATGATCGAACTGGGGACATTTTGGTAGCTGAAAAGATTATTGGGCCAGGAAGAGGATTCAAAAGTCATGAATGTTAGAGGTCGTGCAATTAATGTATTCTTGGTGGTAATCTAAGAGCACCATACTTTGGGAAATTAGAGTAGTTCGTCCACAAGTATATTACGAGTAGAGGAAATGAACAAAAGGTTATTATAGCTCTACTTTTGATCCAGAAATGGATCTAGCTTCTCATACCTTAGCATAGTTCAAAGAGGGACTTTCTACAAAAAAAATATCCAGCAGAAACCACACTGCCGATTGAAGTAGTACTTATTTCAAGGATATCAACCATAAAGCTATCAATCTAAGTGTTTTAGATAGATAGCTTTATTTCTTGACAATTGATTTTGCTCTGAAATGCGTACGATGATTTCAAAATGTTATTTGGCTATGCCAATGGAGTTCAAAGGCGATCAAAATGAACATTAATCCTCTGAGCATGCGTGAAAATCGTTTTCTTTCTGGAATCTTTCTGAGGAGAATTTTGCCTCAACTCGAATACTTTAAATTCATGTACATTTCCGTATCAACTTTGCGGCTGAATATTTTCTACTTATAGTCAATCGATCGTTAAAGACACATTCTGTTCATGGTTCTTTGTTGGAATGTACGAAAGTACCCTCACATTCTCTGCGAAAAAGAGGTAGGAGTATCATAATGGGAAAATTTGAATCTTTTGAAGGACAACTTTTTGTGGAAACGCATCCCAAGACCGAAGATGATAAAATGAAACTTGCAAGCATAGCTCTCTTTTACGGTCTTCACTACAGCTCGTGCGAAGATTCATTCTAACTTTAGCTTTCCGTAGATAAAGAATTCGAAATCGAACAGAATGAAATTCAAAAGTTCCGGCTATAAATCGTAGTATTGCGACGTTTAGAATCAACTGCAGTTTTGCTATTCTATAATGTGAATCGAGTGTGGTGTTAAATACACGGAAAAAAATCCGAACATTCAATACATAACATTCACGCAAATTGTGAAACGTCGTCTCCCACGAAAGAAAGGAAGTTTCTTTATTGTGATAATGGGCCTCGATCGATCCGACTAGTCATAGCGTAACAGAACGTGTTAAAGGAGTATAGATAATTTTAATCGCTTTCAGATTTTTATAGAGAAAATTGAATATAAGTTAATCTCCGGTGGAATTTTAGACATGGTTCATGTTGATGATATTAAATTATGATGCATATGCAACCCGTGGGCTTTATTCTTTGGTCAGTTGTGAAGTGAGAGGCTCCTGAGATAATACTCGAATCATTAGATTAACATTAACCGGTTTCCTAAACATCGGATTACCATAAAAGGGCTGAATGCAATCAAAAACTTATGTGACAATCGTTCGAAGCTTTTTGTTATGTATGAGAAAACCAAACAATGTCAATGTGTTATTGATGGCATTTACTGATGGATGGTGAATGTTTTTCCAAATATTATCTTTAATTATTAAATTAAATACATCAACGGAAGAGAAAGTTATGGTTCCCATCTCCTTTTATAGAGTCAACTTTAAAAATTTAGAGGAGGAATGAAATGTCATTATTGATCCGATACTTAAAATGTAAATAAGTGAAAGAAATCCATCAGGACATCCACTAATCCCACTAAGAGATATTTAGCGTCGAGTCAATAGAACTGTGCACTTTTTATAAGCAATAAAAACGACCATCCATCAAAACGTAACACTAATGAAATTTCATGTCTTTTGGTATCAATATGGTGTGAATCCTATGAGCTTTCTAATATAATTTCTCACTTCAAATAGTACTGTGCCATCGACAAACGCGAAGGGTGTGTTTTCTTTATAATGTAGGATTATTGATTGGTTACGATCGGGGTAACAAGAAGGTAAATAAAATGTAAACTTCTATCTGCACAAGGAGTACATTTTTAGACATCTAAATTAGGGCAGATCTTGGTCTTGGAATAAAAGCGATCGTGCACTCATTCTCGCACATCCTGCTTTTTCATATTTATCATGCATTTATTTGTGTCCACTCACTGGAGACCCTGAGCATTGCATTGACGTCGATATTCCTAATATCGAAATAATTGATTTAAACAAAAGCATTGTATTGAAAGGGCGACATAATTCAAATTATGATTTTTGAAATTGTTCATTATGTAATCAGAAATCATTTAAAATTTAATGAAATAAGTTTTTATTTTGACAGATAGGTACTACTAGAGTCAAAGTCGGGCGGAAATCTATTTTCATAGTTTTATATTCAAGTGTTACATTCGATATTATTACGCTAGAAAATCTAGTTACATTAAAATAACATCACTAAAATAGTCCATCGCCCGCTCCGAATTAATATTAAATATAACAAGTATTTAATCGACTTCCGGTCCGGACCGAGCCAAGTATCATCGGAAAGCTAATCAGAATCCTTCCGATATGAAAGATATAATGGGAACCTATGTATTCCTTAAGATGCTGCTTAAGAATAAAAAATTTGAGAAATAGATTTTAATTCGGTAGCATATGGCAGCAAGCTGAAATGCCACTCGATACTCTATGGGGAATTAATTTTCGAATGGTCTATTATACGCGTCGTGAAGTTTCTAGCTCTTACTTATGTCCTTCAAGAGATCCTAGGAATGGAGTTGGAAACTGAAACGCTCTCTATATAATATTTTATCAATTATATAATTAAAGCATACCGTTATGATAATAATTTTTAAGCATCCTCAAGTAAATCCTGCCGATAACCGACCGAACTTTATTTGCAACATGTAGAACATATTACTTATACTTAGAAATAATTAGCTAACGCTGTGAACACATTTTAAGTTACTATATGTACATTTAATTTGCCCTTCAAATGGACTCCGAACTTAAGAGGTTAAACATGACAATGCCCCTAACGTCTAACAACAGTTTTCCGCCAATGCTAAGATTAAAATACAAGGAATTGATTGAATGATCAAGTCGAATTTTCATACGAGGCATCGATTAAATCAAAATCTGCCGTGCGAATGAAGCTTCGAGGCTATAAGAAAGAGATCTAACTGCGTTTAGAATGGTTCGATACGGCCTGAGTCGCCACGAATCGATCCTAGGACACTTTTCAAACGAAATGCTTATATTCTTTGAAATTGGGTTAATTTCTATAATGTTAACATTTGATGATTGTATCACGTGTTCTTCGATCTTTATGAGAAAATTAACCAAAACTCTTTTCCGGTATAGAATTCTTGAACTGCCCGTTCATCATGATTGTTAATAAATCATTGATGTTTACATTCCGGTTTCGAAATACTCCTCCCCTTACGGAAACACAAATAGCTGATGTAACTAAAAAAGAGAAGTGAAACTGATTACCTATTTAATAAAGATGTGGAATAAACCGAATGCCACTACCTTTGAAGCGGCTCTCATACTATTAAGTTATAGATTTACCAAACGTAAAGTGCACTTTGAACTTGCAATTCAGTAAATCAGCGTTGGAAAAGTCAAAGTGATTATGAGCTTAAGTGTCCTAACCTACGATATGACGAAGAATTTATTTCCTAACTGCTACAGATCCGAACATTGAATTCTCTCATTTTTTACCACGAATGATTCTAAGGATTCAGCTGAATTTCTTGCATATTCTTATGTAACAGAGGCTTCGACTATCGCAACGTTCGTCAAGGGGACTGGTTGTTCATAGCCTCAGAAAATAATCCTATATCTCGATGGAATTTCCCAATCATTTCGAATTATTTTGCAGAAGATACCACCGATACATGAGAAGTACGCGTATATTACTTATGAGAACGGTCAATTTTATCAATGATCGAACTGGGGACATTTTGGTAGCTGAAAAGATTATTGGGCCAGGAAGAGGATTCAAAAGTCATGAATGTTAGAGGTCGTGCAATTAATGTATTCTTGGTGGTAATCTAAGAGCACCATACTTTGGGAAATTAGAGTAGTTCGTCCACAAGTATATTACGAGTAGAGGAAATGAACAAAAGGTTATTATAGCTCTACTTTTGATCCAGAAATGGATCTAGCTTCTCATACCTTAGCATAGTTCAAAGAGGGACTTTCTACAAAAAAAATATCCAGCAGAAACCACACTGCCGACTGAAGTAGTACTTATTTCAAGGATATCAACCATAAAGCTATCAATCTAAGTGTTTTAGATAGATAGCTTTATTTCTTGACAATTGATTTTTGCTCTGAAATGCGTACGATGATTTCAAAATGTTATTTCTCTATGCCAATGGAGTTCAAAGGCGATCAAAATGAACATTAATCCTCTGAGCATGCGTGAAAATCGTTTTCTTTCTGGAATCTTTCTGAGGAGAATTTTGCCTCAACTCGAATACTTTAAATTCATGTACATTTCCGTATCAACTTTGCGGCTGAATATTTTCTACTTATAGTCAATCGATCGTTAAAGACACATTCTGTTCATGGTTCTTTGTTGGAATGTACGAAAGTACCCTCACATTCTCTGCGAAAAAGAGGTAGGAGTATCATAATGGGAAAATTTGAATCTTTTGAAGGACAACTTTTTGTGGAAACGCATCCCAAGACCGAAGATGATAAAATGAAACTTGCAAGCATAGCTCTCTTTTACGGTCTTCACTACAGCTCGTGCGAAGATTCATTCTAACTTTAGCTTTCCGTAGATAAAGAATTCGAAATCGAACAGAATGAAATTCAAAAGTTCCGGCTATAAATCGTAGTATTGCGACGTTTAGAATCAACTGCAGTTTTGCTATTCTATAATGTGAATCGAGTGTGGTGTTAAATACACGGAAAAAAATCCGAACATTCAATACATAACATTCACGCAAATTGTGAAACGTCGTCTCCCACGAAAGAAAGGAAGTTTCTTTATTGTGATAATGGGCCTCGATCGATCCGACTAGTCATAGCGTAACAGAACGTGTTAAAGGAGTATAGATAATTTTAATCGCTTTCAGATTTTTATAGAGAAAATTGAATATAAGTTAATCTCCGGTGGAATTTTAGACATGGTTCATGTTGATGATATTAAATTATGATGCATATGCAACCCGTGGGCTTTATTCTTTGGTCAGTTGTGAAGTGAGAGGCTCCTGAGATAATACTCGAATCATTAGATTAACATTAACCGGTTTCCTAAACATCGGATTACCATAAAAGGGCTGAATGCAATCAAAAACTTATGTGACAATCGTTCGAAGCTTTTTGTTATGTATGAGAAAACCAAACAATGTCAATGTGTTATTGATGGCATTTACTGATGGATGGTGAATGTTTTTCCAAATATTATCTTTAATTATTAAATTAAATACATCAACGGAAGAGAAAGTTATGGTTCCCATCTCCTTTTATAGAGTCAACTTTAAAAATTTAGAGGAGGAATGAAATGTCATTATTGATCCGATACTTAAAATGTAAATAAGTGAAAGAAATCCATCAGGACATCCACTAATCCCACTAAGAGATATTTAGCGTCGAGTCAATAGAACTGTGCACTTTTTATAAGCAATAAAAACGACCATCCATCAAAACGTAACACTAATGAAATTTCATGTCTTTTGGTATCAATATGGTGTGAATCCTATGAGCTTTCTAATATAATTTCTCACTTCAAATAGTACTGTGCCATCGACAAACGCGAAGGGTGTGTTTTCTTTATAATGTAGGATTATTGATTGGTTACGATCGGGGTAACAAGAAGGTAAATAAAATGTAAACTTCTATCTGCACAAGGAGTACATTTTTAGACATCTAAATTAGGGCAGATCTTGGTCTTGGAATAAAAGCGATCGTGCACTCATTCTCGCACATCCTGCTTTTTCATATTTATCATGCATTTATTTGTGTCCACTCACTGGAGACCCTGAGCATTGCATTGACGTCGATATTCCTAATATCGAAATAATTGATTTAAACAAAAGCATTGTATTGAAAGGGCGACATAATTCAAATTATGATTTTTGAAATTGTTCATTATGTAATCAGAAATCATTTAAAATTTAATGAAATAAGTTTTTATTTTGACAGATAGGTACTACTAGAGTCAAAGTCGGGCGGAAATCTATTTTCATAGTTTTATATTCAAGTGTTACATTCGATATTATTACGCTAGAAAATCTAGTTACATTAAAATAACATCACTAAAATAGTCCATCGCCCGCTCCGAATTAATATTAAATATAACAAGTATTTAATCGACTTCCGGTCCGGACCGAGCCAAGTATCATCGGAAAGCTAATCAGAATCCTTCCGATATGAAAGATATAATGGGAACCTATGTATTCCTTAAGATGCTGCTTAAGAATAAAAAATTTGAGAAATAGATTTTAATTCGGTAGCATATGGCAGCAAGCTGAAATGCCACTCGATACTCTATGGGGAATTAATTTTCGAATGGTCTATTATACGCGTCGTGAAGTTTCTAGCTCTTACTTATGTCCTTCAAGAGATCCTAGGAATGGAGTTGGAAACTGAAACGCTCTCTATATAATATTTTATCAATTATATAATTAAAGCATACCGTTATGATAATAATTTTTAAGCATCCTCAAGTAAATCCTGCCGATAACCGACCGAACTTTATTTGCAACATGTAGAACATATTACTTATACTTAGAAATAATTAGCTAACGCTGTGAACACATTTTAAGTTACTATATGTACATTTAATTTGCCCTTCAAATGGACTCCGAACTTAAGAGGTTAAACATGACAATGCCCCTAACGTCTAACAACAGTTTTCCGCCAATGCTAAGATTAAAATACAAGGAATTGATTGAATGATCAAGTCGAATTTTCATACGAGGCATCGATTAAATCAAAATCTGCCGTGCGAATGAAGCTTCGAGGCTATAAGAAAGAGATCTAACTGCGTTTAGAATGGTTCGATACGGCCTGAGTCGCCACGAATCGATCCTAGGACACTTTTCAAACGAAATGCTTATATTCTTTGAAATTGGGTTAATTTCTATAATGTTAACATTTGATGATTGTATCACGTGTTCTTCGATCTTTATGAGAAAATTAACCAAAACTCTTTTCCGGTATAGAATTCTTGAACTGCCCGTTCATCATGATTGTTAATAAATCATTGATGTTTACATTCCGGTTTCGAAATACTCCTCCCCTTACGGAAACACAAATAGCTGATGTAACTAAAAAAGAGAAGTGAAACTGATTACCTATTTAATAAAGATGTGGAATAAACCGAATGCCACTACCTTTGAAGCGGCTCTCATACTATTAAGTTATAGATTTACCAAACGTAAAGTGCACTTTGAACTTGCAATTCAGTAAATCAGCGTTGGAAAAGTCAAAGTGATTATGAGCTTAAGTGTCCTAACCTACGATATGACGAAGAATTTATTTCCTAACTGCTACAGATCCGAACATTGAATTCTCTCATTTTTTACCACGAATGATTCTAAGGATTCAGCTGAATTTCTTGCATATTCTTATGTAACAGAGGCTTCGACTATCGCAACGTTCGTCAAGGGGACTGGTTGTTCATAGCCTCAGAAAATAATCCTATATCTCGATGGAATTTCCCAATCATTTCGAATTATTTTGCAGAAGATACCACCGATACATGAGAAGTACGCGTATATTACTTATGAGAACGGTCAATTTTATCAATGATCGAACTGGGGACATTTTGGTAGCTGAAAAGATTATTGGGCCAGGAAGAGGATTCAAAAGTCATGAATGTTAGAGGTCGTGCAATTAATGTATTCTTGGTGGTAATCTAAGAGCACCATACTTTGGGAAATTAGAGTAGTTCGTCCACAAGTATATTACGAGTAGAGGAAATGAACAAAAGGTTATTATAGCTCTACTTTTGATCCAGAAATGGATCTAGCTTCTCATACCTTAGCATAGTTCAAAGAGGGACTTTCTACAAAAAAAATATCCAGCAGAAACCACACTGCCGACTGAAGTAGTACTTATTTCAAGGATATCAACCATAAAGCTATCAATCTAAGTGTTTTAGATAGATAGCTTTATTTCTTGACAATTGATTTTTGCTCTGAAATGCGTACGATGATTTCAAAATGTTATTTCTCTATGCCAATGGAGTTCAAAGGCGATCAAAATGAACATTAATCCTCTGAGCATGCGTGAAAATCGTTTTCTTTCTGGAATCTTTCTGAGGAGAATTTTGCCTCAACTCGAATACTTTAAATTCATGTACATTTCCGTATCAACTTTGCGGCTGAATATTTTCTACTTATAGTCAATCGATCGTTAAAGACACATTCTGTTCATGGTTCTTTGTTGGAATGTACGAAAGTACCCTCACATTCTCTGCGAAAAAGAGGTAGGAGTATCATAATGGGAAAATTTGAATCTTTTGAAGGACAACTTTTTGTGGAAACGCATCCCAAGACCGAAGATGATAAAATGAAACTTGCAAGCATAGCTCTCTTTTACGGTCTTCACTACAGCTCGTGCGAAGATTCATTCTAACTTTAGCTTTCCGTAGATAAAGAATTCGAAATCGAACAGAATGAAATTCAAAAGTTCCGGCTATAAATCGTAGTATTGCGACGTTTAGAATCAACTGCAGTTTTGCTATTCTATAATGTGAATCGAGTGTGGTGTTAAATACACGGAAAAAAATCCGAACATTCAATACATAACATTCACGCAAATTGTGAAACGTCGTCTCCCACGAAAGAAAGGAAGTTTCTTTATTGTGATAATGGGCCTCGATCGATCCGACTAGTCATAGCGTAACAGAACGTGTTAAAGGAGTATAGATAATTTTAATCGCTTTCAGATTTTTATAGAGAAAATTGAATATAAGTTAATCTCCGGTGGAATTTTAGACATGGTTCATGTTGATGATATTAAATTATGATGCATATGCAACCCGTGGGCTTTATTCTTTGGTCAGTTGTGAAGTGAGAGGCTCCTGAGATAATACTCGAATCATTAGATTAACATTAACCGGTTTCCTAAACATCGGATTACCATAAAAGGGCTGAATGCAATCAAAAACTTATGTGACAATCGTTCGAAGCTTTTTGTTATGTATGAGAAAACCAAACAATGTCAATGTGTTATTGATGGCATTTACTGATGGATGGTGAATGTTTTTCCAAATATTATCTTTAATTATTAAATTAAATACATCAACGGAAGAGAAAGTTATGGTTCCCATCTCCTTTTATAGAGTCAACTTTAAAAATTTAGAGGAGGAATGAAATGTCATTATTGATCCGATACTTAAAATGTAAATAAGTGAAAGAAATCCATCAGGACATCCACTAATCCCACTAAGAGATATTTAGCGTCGAGTCAATAGAACTGTGCACTTTTTATAAGCAATAAAAACGACCATCCATCAAAACGTAACACTAATGAAATTTCATGTCTTTTGGTATCAATATGGTGTGAATCCTATGAGCTTTCTAATATAATTTCTCACTTCAAATAGTACTGTGCCATCGACAAACGCGAAGGGTGTGTTTTCTTTATAATGTAGGATTATTGATTGGTTACGATCGGGGTAACAAGAAGGTAAATAAAATGTAAACTTCTATCTGCACAAGGAGTACATTTTTAGACATCTAAATTAGGGCAGATCTTGGTCTTGGAATAAAAGCGATCGTGCACTCATTCTCGCACATCCTGCTTTTTCATATTTATCATGCATTTATTTGTGTCCACTCACTGGAGACCCTGAGCATTGCATTGACGTCGATATTCCTAATATCGAAATAATTGATTTAAACAAAAGCATTGTATTGAAAGGGCGACATAATTCAAATTATGATTTTTGAAATTGTTCATTATGTAATCAGAAATCATTTAAAATTTAATGAAATAAGTTTTTATTTTGACAGATAGGTACTACTAGAGTCAAAGTCGGGCGGAAATCTATTTTCATAGTTTTATATTCAAGTGTTACATTCGATATTATTACGCTAGAAAATCTAGTTACATTAAAATAACATCACTAAAATAGTCCATCGCCCGCTCCGAATTAATATTAAATATAACAAGTATTTAATCGACTTCCGGTCCGGACCGAGCCAAGTATCATCGGAAAGCTAATCAGAATCCTTCCGATATGAAAGATATAATGGGAACCTATGTATTCCTTAAGATGCTGCTTAAGAATAAAAAATTTGAGAAATAGATTTTAATTCGGTAGCATATGGCAGCAAGCTGAAATGCCACTCGATACTCTATGGGGAATTAATTTTCGAATGGTCTATTATACGCGTCGTGAAGTTTCTAATTCTTACTTATGTCCTTCAAGAGATCCAAGGAATGGAGTTGGAAACTGAAACGCTGTCTTTATAATATAAGTAGTTATGTTACGTTTAGGAGCAATGCCTTAAGCTTTTTAAGGGTGATCCTACAAACACTATTATCTCTAATCGCGTTGTCTAACAGGAAAATGTAGCATGATTAGGAATAGCCCCTCCCCCTTTGAAAAGTTTCAATCCAACCCTTGCACCAGGTGGTAAACAGGAAAAGAAAAATGAGAGGAGCTCACGACCTCGGGACAAGTATTTGAGTATTTTTAACGGTAGGTGCATAAAGAGGTATATGGGATACCATACTCTAACATTGTAGAGACGTCTTAAAAACTACCACTGCTTATAGAAAGACCTATGATGCCTATCACTTTATAATATGAGGATGTAAAGAAAGAATATTAACTTACCTTCCAATGAGTATTTCATGATGAGCAGTGTTCACGTATAACACCGAATACTAAACACACTAAACACTGAAAACTGCACATATTTCCAATCACAGTTCACTCACTTTTCCACTCACACAGCACTCACTACACACAAATATCACTCCCTTATTCTGGCTCTTCGCGGTCACCTGAAGGTAATGAGGCCGAATTGTGCCGGGTCGTTCTTCACAAGCACCTTATCGCCCTGGAGAGGAACTCCCCGCTGCAGGACCTCTGGTCAAATTGCAACGACGAATCCAAAGGCCAACTCCTGAAATCCTTCCTCCAGCTGTGGAATCCCATCCCAGCGGTCGAAGTCGCCCTTCAGCCAAGGTTTATGTCTTTGTGATACTCGTAGGCCTCTGAGATAAATTGAGAAAGGAATGCATTGAAATCTTGCTACGTAAGATCTTATGAAAAGAGCTCCAAACAACGTAACTTCCCTGAATTTATATTTTTGAAGCCACACTCAACAATTAAAATTGCTCTATGGCTCTCAATTAAAATTTACATAGCCATCAAACATTGTCAAATGTTGTAACAAAAAGAAATGAAACTATACTCAGTAATAACGAGAGGAGGTCTTTATGTAATGAAAATGTATTACGAGATATGCACAAGCATAATCATTTCTATTTTCTAAGTTAATCAAAAACCTCTCATGAAGCTTTTAAAAGGCGTCATTCTATGATTTTACTACTTTTGTGGAACGACATGCTAATTTGAAAGAAAAAGAAATTTGTATATTTCAACGTTAATGGATTTTATCAATTATTCATTACTCTAAAGCAGCTTTGAGCGTTGGGTAAGAAGAGAGTAAGGGTTTAGAAATGTGCACTCATTGGTAAGATTTTCGCCAGAAGAAACCTCCATCATTTCTAAGACGTCGAGCTTCCTCCCTTTCGATTCCCGGTGGAGAGGTTTCGCCAAAAAGGAACTCTGCTTTCCGCTGTCCAGTAGGTGGGCGCCACAGCCATGTTTTATGAACCTGTTTTTGGATGAAGATTGTCTATGATTTTGAATCATATTTATTATTTCTCTTAATCAATACAGTACCCAAATTATAGACGCAACAACATAGGTCTCATACTTCTTAATTCTACATTACGAAGAAGGACGGCTAAGAGTTTGTGGGAAAAAATCCTCGAAGCTGAAGGCTTTTGAAGGAAAAACCCTCGTATCGGGAAAACAACCGCACAAGAAGCGGGATGAAAAACCCGTGAAACACAGGAAATGCATAATAAACAAAAAATTGACTTAAATCTAACACTTAAAATTCTAAAACTACCTAAGCCTAATCTATAGAATTCAACGTTAACAAAGATCAAAAATTAAATATCTAGCTCTAAGAATACAACAACAATCAGGCAAAACAGTTAATAATTGTTTCTATGTGGCTGGTTTCTTGGGCCCCGCTATTCTCCTCTGAAAGCCACCTTAAAGTATAATTCTTTCAAATCTAAGGATAAGTTACAGATAATAGTAAATTAACAAAGAACGTATTTCAGAAGTGAATTTAAAGTATGAGTATGTTTGACATGATTGTCAAAATCTACCTCGAATTAGTGATGAGTGTTTGCCGTCGTTCACTCAGTGTCACAGGGATTAATGATATGTAAGGAAATAAATAAAAGTAATGTAAAATTATAATATGCTATAATATCTTGATAATGTATTTCACAATACATTAAGCTATATATTAGCTCTATTCATACTTAAAATCCTGGTAAATACAACAAATACCTCAGTAACCGATCCATCCTCCATAGTTCCTAATTACCATGCCAAGAGGCTCTGCCATTCATTGCACCACGCGGAGACACACTGATGGCCCTATGTTCTCCCACGCGTCCTCAATAGTTTCAAGTAATTTGCTCCTGTCTTGAGGGCGGTCTTGCTTTTGAAGATTTTTTGCCATAATACCCCATATATTTTCAATGGGATTAAGGTCCGGGCTCCTTGCTGGCCAGCTTAATTTCTTACGTTGTGTTTCCTCTGGTAAACAAAAGTTGTTATTGCCAAGTGTGTGTTCTTTCTCCACAAGCATTAACCTTCCTCTGCGAGTTCTCTTTCGGAAGCACTTCAATCCAAGATAAGTCATTAAGCAAATTCTTCTCCTTTCTCAGCAGTTATCACGGGAATATCCCAATTGAGCAACAAAACATAGGGATGATTATGTCACTTCTGTATGATAGAACTAAGTATCGCCATAAAATAGAAAACACCCAAATAAAATATATTTTAAACCATCATTGAGATGCTTGACACCAAGCTAAACCTTCTCAAGTAAACTGAATCACTTAAAATTTACTGAACGAATCTCGATCATTTTTAAATATCTAAACCGTTTGCATATACATTTTCTATTTCAAGAAACAAAGTAGCCATTCACTGATAAGAGAACTATTAGGTTGAAACCGAACATATCAATTAATTCGGTCTGGATCGTTACACGCCAAGGTATTTATACATGATTGTATATTTGTATTAGTTTATTGATGTTAAAAATCTATGAATCGGTAAACGTTATTTCTTAGTCTTCATTTTCAGAGAAGATTCGTATCTTCTACTGTTTGCTACACTACAAGGGGCAAACTGTAAAGAACGTACCCATCTTCCGAGAAAAAGAGCGCTGACAGCCCTCTGAAACTTCAACGTCCGTCCACTTTGCCTTGCAACATAGAGGAGAATTATCCTGTAGTGCAGGCGAGTAGCGCAGTGCAAACTCCCACACACGTTTCCTGCCGCTCAGAGACGAAGTTATCAGGACACTAGAAAGGAAATAAGGCATTGTAAACCCTAAGAGTAACATAAAATCATCGAATCGGAAGATCGTTGCAATCCCGAAGAGTCATCCGTAAGATATAACACCGATAAATATTGAAAAACCAGATGTATAGACTTCTCAAAAGTTCTTACATTGCTAAGGATTTCAACGTTGAGAGACTACAGAAGAGATAGGTCCGCTCCGTTCAAATGCTCCGACAGCTATGAGTCAATTGCAGGAAAGCGACCGCACCAATTCCGCCAAAATTGAACACTCATACCACCGCTACGAATTCAGGTTGGAGAAGGGCGGTATAGGATTTCTCTTGTTCCATTACAGCCAAACGTGGATAAATATGTCTGGGAGTGTAGGGATACGGTTTCATCATTCGAATGCATATTGTATTTTCATAAAAGACTTTTATGTGATTTATCAGTAATTATGTAAACTTCTCCAATTCTTTAATCATTGAATTTATAGTGTTTGCGGGGGTCCTGGATAGCCGTGTGGACAGCGAGTTCGACTTCGATGAAAGTGGTTCATAGTACAGATGTTTCCAGCAAATTTATTACATTTATGCATCTCATGATTTAAAATTTTACATTTTCTGAATATCTCCAACTGCATTTATTATGTAGAAGAATATTTAAATTTATTGAATTATTTTTTCTCACCCTCATCAACTAATTTCATTTTATTTATTGTTGAGGGTGATTGAACGTTTTTGTTACAAGAAGATATCAAGTCTCCTAAACTCTGAATAAATAACCTCATCAATTATATGCATTGCTTTCGTTGATTCCCAAAGAGAATGCCAACTATATGGGGACCATTTCTTTAAGTTCTAATTTCATGTCTAACACCTTTATTTACTAATTTTGTAAGTCAAGAGGAGGCCATGATAGATGTATACAATCTAGCTGCTTGACAGCAAACATCTTGATCCGTTTTCTTTGATGTGAAATAAGCAGTGATTTCAGAGTATGCAATTGTGGCCATCAATCAACAAGGCATTATCAGTCCTTAGTCAAAGGTAAAGAAGGTGTTGTTTTATTCTGAAAATCAGTTACAGCTTTTTAGGAGGCCCTAAAAATTCTCTTGTCATGGGAATCTTCTCAAATCTTGACTATAAAGTTTTAAAAATGTATGCCATACATTATTTTTAAGAGAAATGGGAAGGTCTGCCATAACATTTTCTTCCATATTTGGGGATAAATAAAAATCAAGAAAAGGATTCAGGAATTTAATACATGTTCATAAGTTTACAGAGAGAGATATTTTAGAATATTTTCATGATTACAAAGTCTGATAATATTTTAATTTATTTCAGATACCTTGGATAAGCTACACTATTATATCAGTAAAGCTCTTTCTCTGCTCAAGGTGCATAAAATCCAAAACTCCAGTTTCAATGATCTTGATAACTTTACAGACTGACATCATCATCTATTGTCTGTATTCAGTATAAACAACAGCTTAAATACATTGAAAAATGTAACATTACTAAGGAATGATCACGATTCTTGTATATACACTTGGGATCAATAACTAATACAATAAATATCAAGACTTCAATTTATAAATGTTTAAGGACCTGCTCATGAAATGAGAAACATCTAATTAAAGATAGATGTACAAATTGTGGAAATTGCAAGGAGTATTAAGAAAATTTCAAAATTTCATTTAAGAAAACTAAAGGTAAATATTTCTCTATTGTAATATTATTGAGGATAGTCAAATTCTTCATCATTCATTGAAGATGCAAAATATGGAAGATAATTTGCAGGACTCTTTGATTGCTATCTGAAGAAGAGCAGGGGGGTGTTTCTGAGTCTCCACAGATTGGTGGCAACAGATTCAATCCGAGTTAATCGTAAAGTAATCCATCTACCAACTTCTGTGCGTTTCACACTTCCAAGCGGAAAGAAATCCATCTTGGGTATGACGTCACTCCTCATCCCAGTTGAGAAACGATGAAACATCATAAGAAATCACACATTCCTAAGAGACAAGTGAGCAGAGAAAAACAGCTTTCCAATAAACAGTAATTTTTGTAAATTAATTTCCTGCATTTGAGCATTTGAAACAAATGTGTGGTAATATTTTACACAATTGTGTTCGTTTATACTTCGAATAATCGCAATCTATGTACCCATTTTGAATCATATTGTATGATTGTAAATTATCACTAAATTTGCTGAGGTATTATCAATGCCTTGATCAAAACATTCTAAGTACATTTACATTGCTGCTGGAAATAATCAATAATTTTTAATATTGCATTTAAAAGCTCTTAGCATGAGGGTATCTAGCCAGCAGAGGGAAGTGGTTGCTTACATATCTCATGATGTGTCTAGTTCCAGTGAGAGTGCACCTCATTGTGAGGTGTAGGCAACATCTTCCTCTACTCTGCCACCTTTGAAAGGTTTACACAAAAAGGTTAATTGCTCCACTAAAATGGAATTGCATTCTATGCTTTCTTACTACAGATGACTTGATAACAGCAATTCTTTTTAAGATGAGTTTTGATAAGGTTTTATAAATTTTCCTATGTGAAGATTGGAGATGAACCATATACCTTCATGTTAACTTAACTATTCGGGAAAATAGATTGCAAGTGAACTTTGTTTGGAATGATATGATAATATCTAAGGATAGTAGAACATTATCTAAGGCTTAGAAGGAAAGGAGATTTATAAATATCCTTGCTCAATTCCATTCTGTTTTTATTTACCATTACAGCCATTTCTACATATACTGGGACACACAGATATACTCAGGAAGGTCATACATACAAAATAATACATGGATATAATATAAATACTTATTTACAATAAAAAATGTATAGATAGAAACATACTCTACATATATAAGCTTTAAAATCATGATCTTAGCTGTCATACCATACATTGGACATAAGGTACAATATTTTGTATAATCTTTCCAGATTAAGGAACCTCTGGAAATAAGTGTACATACGTATCTTTTATTTGGATATTCTATGGTTGATTTGTTTTCTATTGTTATTTATTTTTAAAGTAGCAGCTTTTTTATATAAAATTATTTATTACTATGAAGCAGAAGCCATTTCTTAAGTTTTACATTTTTATTTTGAAGCAGTCTCTTTTTTGTCATTAAGTTGAGATATATTTTATCATTTTAGGGCCCATTTCCATTTCATTCATCTATTTCATTTATCACTTTATGTAACAGGTTTTTTATTTTTATTTTATAGCTTGTGCTAATTCATTTTTATTCATATTAGTGTTTTTTATTTTCATGTGATACATTTTTCTTTAGTGCAGAGGACTGTACTGTATGTGATAATTATTTAATTTCCTTTGAATAAATTTATCTAAAGGGTATGAATATGTATATTGCAATGTATGTACATTTAATTTTCCCTTCAAATGGACTCCGAACTTAAGAGGTTAAACATGACAATGCCCCTAACGTCTAACAACAGTTTTCCGCCAATGCTAAGATTTAAATACAAGGCTTGATTGAATGATCAAGTCGAATTTTCATACGAGGCATCGATTAAATCAAAATCTGCCGTGCGAATGAAGCTTCGAGGCTATAAGAAAGAGATCTAACTGCGTTTAGAATGGTTCGATACGGCCTGAGTCGCCACGAATCGATCCTAGGACACTTTTCAAACGAAATGCTTATATTCTTTGAAATTGGGTTAATTTCTATAATGTTAACATTTGATGATTGTTTCACGTGTTCTTCGATCTTTATGAGAAAATTAACCAAAACTCTTTTCCGGTATAGAATTCTTGAACTGCCCGTTCATCATGATTGTTAATAAATCATTGATGTTTACAGTCCAGTTTCGAAATACTCCTCCCCTTACGAAAACACCAAATAACTGATGTAACTAAAAAAGAGAAGTGAAACTGATTACCTATTTAATAAAGATGTGGAACAAACCGACTGCCACTAGCTTTGAGGCGGCTCTCATACTATTAAGTTATAGATTTACCAAACGTAAAGTGCACTTTGAACTTGCAATTCATTAAATCAGCGTTGGAAAAGTCAAAGTGATTATGAACCTTAGTTTCCTAACCTACGATTTGACGAAGAATTTATTTCCTAACTGCTACAGATCCGAACATTGAATTCTCTCATTTTTTCCCACGAATGATTCTAAGGATTCAGCTGAATTTCTTGCATATTCTTATGTAACAGAGGCTTCGACTATCGCAACGTTCGTCAAGGGGACTGGTTGTTCATAGCCTCAGAAAATAATCCTATATCTCGATGGAATTTCCCAATCATTTCGAATTATTTTGCAGAAGATACCACCGATACATGAGAAGTATGCTTATATTACTTATGTGAACGGTCAATTTTATCAATGATCGAACTGGGGACATTTTGGTAGCTGAAAAGATTATTGGGCCAGGATGAGGATTCAAATGTCATGAATGTTAGAAGTCGTGCAATTAATGTATTCTTGGTGCACCATACTTTGGGAAATTAGAGTAGTTTGTCCACAAGTATATATCGAACAGAGGAAATGAACAAAAGCTTATTATAGCTCTACTTTTGATCCAGAAATGGATCTAGCTTCTCATACCTTAGCATAGTTCAAAGAGGGACTTTCTAAAAAAATAATATCCAGCAGAAACCACACTGCCGACTGAAGTAGTACTTATTTCAAGGCTATCAACCATAAAGCTATCAATCTAAGTGTTTTAGATTGATAGCTTTATTTCTTGACAATTGATTTTTGCTCTGAAATGCGTACGATGATTTCAAAATGTTATTTGGCTATGCCAATGGAGTTCAAAGGCGATCAAAATGAACATTAATCCTCTGAGCATGCGTGAAAATCGTTTTCTTTCTGGAATCTTTCTGAGGAGAATTTTGCCTCAACTCGAATACTTTAAATTCATGTACATTTCCGTATCAACTTTGCGGCTGAATATTTTCTACTTATAGTCAATTCCCTTCTAAGGACTACACCTTGACGTGGTGAAGGGGCTTGCGTGTTCCTATGACCTAGAGAGCTATACTGGCTGGAACTTTGTTCCTGGTAGGGTCACTCATGCCAGAAAGGTCAATAGGTAGGGGCCAGACGAAAGGTAGTCCACGCAGCGTCTGTACCTCAGTGAGGCGGCTGCAAAGGCGTCTGTACCCCAGTGGGGCGGCCTATATGAGTGATGGTGTCACGTTAAAAACACTGTTGAGGAAGGCAAGGGGAAACCACCTCGACTATCTATCCCATGAATATGATGTGCCACAATAAGTATATTGTCCCTGGCAAAAACGGGACTCAGCCCACTAGGGAGAGTGTCGTGCCCGGCAGGGATGGTGGTAAGGCCACCCCGGTCGTCATTCCACGAAACCCTTACCCAACGACACAAGAGAAGAAGAAGATGACCAAGGAAACCAGAGTAGGGACCTGGAACGTTAGAACGATGCTTAGGAAAGGGAAGTTAGAATACGTAAAGTTAGAAATGAAGAGGTCCAACATAAACATTCTGGGGCTATGCGAAGTACGGTGGAAGAATGGGGGAGATTTTTGGAGCGATGATGTGAGGGTTATATTCAGTGGAGGAAATGATAGCCAGAGAGGGGTTGCTGTAGTGTTGGACAAGGGAGCAGGAAATTCTGTGATAGCCACCGAACTGATAAGCGACCGAGTAATGTCAGTAGAAATCAAGGCAGAGCCAGTAAACACTGTGATAGTGCAAGTGTACCTCCCTACTAGCGATTACACTGAGAGTGAAGTAGATTTAGTTTATGAACAAATAGAAGAGGTAATTGGAAGGGTGAAGGGCAATAAAAACCTTATTGTAATGGGGGACTGGAATGCTGTGGTTGGGCAGGGCAAAGATGGGGACGAAGTGGGAGAGTTCGGACTAGGAAAAAGAAACGACAGAGGACAAAAACTGGTAGATTTTTGCATAAGGAATAACCTCTGTATCACCAACACTCTTTTTCAACACCATAATAGGAGGAGGTACACATGGAAAAAGCCGGGGGACACGGATAGGTACCAAATCGACTATATTCTGGTAAGGAAGAGGTTTAGAAATAGTGTCAAAAACTCGCGAAGTTATCCTGGTGCTGATGCAGACTCGGATCATAATTTAGTAATGATGAAGACCGAGCTTAGATTCAAAAAGATTTATAGGGCAAAAACCGCACCCAAATGGAACGTAGAAGCCCTCAAGGGTAGGAAAGCTAGAGAGTTTCAAGAGTCAGTCAACAGGGCTCTAGAAGATAAGGAAAGGGAACTCACTATAGATGAAGGATGGGAAATGATCAAAACTAGCATTAAAGATAGTGCCCAAAGAACCATCGGGAGGGTCACACAAAGCAAAATTAGGAATTCATGGGTGACGGTTGAAATGATAAATAAAATGGAGGAAAGAAGGAAATGGAAAAGTGTTAACACAGAACACGGGCGTAGAATGTACAGGGCCGTAAACAACGAACTGAGGAGGGTAACAAATAAAGCAAGAGAATCGTGGTGGAAGGGCCAGTGTAACGAAATAGAGAAGATGGCTGAAAGTGGGAGGGTCGACCTATTATACAGAAAAGTAAAACAATTAACGGGGAATAAAATTAGTAATAAAATGGCCACTATTAGGGATAACAAGGGAAACGTATTAAGGGAACCAGCTAGCATAAGGGGACGATGGAAAGAGTATGTGGAAGAATTGTATTCGAAAGACATGAAGCCTACCCACATAAAGATTGAGGGCATACAAGAAGTAGAGGAAGATGATCTTGGTCCGAATATACTAGATAGTGAACTTGATAGGGCATTGCGGGACATGAAAGGGAAGAAAGCAACGGGTGTGGACGAGATTCCTGTAGAATTTCTGAAGAATCTTGGGGGAAAGGGTAAAAAACAATTCTATAATTTATGTAGGAAAATTTACGACGAAGGAAAGTGGCCAGAGGATTTTACCAAGTCTATCCTGATTCCGTTACAGAAAAAGAATAATGCCTTAGAATGCCGGGACTATCGAACAATTAGCTTAATATCTCATGCGGCAAAAGTTATTCTTAGGGTCTTGAATAGAAGAACCGAGGGAAAAGCTAAGGAATTCATAGGGAATGATCAATTCGGTTTTCAAAGAGGGAAAGGGACGAGGGACGCAATTGGGGTCATGAGGGTTCTCGTAGAACGAAGCTTAGAATTTAAAAGGGACGTTTGTGTATGTTTTGTTGATTTTGAAAAGGCCTTCGATAGAGTTCAATGGCCAAAACTGATGGTGATACTAAAGAAAGTTGGGTTGGATTGGAAAGATCGGCGTTTAGTGCAAAATTTGTATTTAAATCAGACCGCAAGAGTAAGAGTTGCTAATGGGGAATCGGAATGGGCAGAGTCAGGGAGGGGAGTAAGACAAGGTTGTCCTTTATCACCATCTCTTTTTAACTTATATGCAGAAGAAATGATCAAAGAAGCTTGGGATGAAATAGATAAGGGAATAAAGGTTGGTGGGGAACTAGTGAAGTCGGTTAGATATGCAGACGATAAAGCTATTGTGTGCGATTCGGAAAAGGGTTTGCAAAGCCTAGTAAATGCACTAAATGATAAAGCAAAGGAGTTTGGGATGAAAATCAATGTAAGAAAGACTAAGATTATGAGGTTTTCAAAGGGAACGAAAGCTAAGTTAACAATAAGGGTGGATGGGGAAAAACTAGAGCAAGTAGATCAATTTCCATACTTGGGCAGCCTTCTTTCTAAGGATGGAAGATGTTCGACAGAAATTAGAAAAAGGATAGCATTAGCAAAAGAAGCTTTTATGAAACGAAGGGAACTAATGACAAAGGGACTTGATAAAGGAATCAGGAAGAGATTGGTAAAATCCTTGGTGTGGAGTGTAGTGTTGTATGGGTGTGAAACGTGGACATTAAGAAAAGAGGATGTCAAAAGATTGGAGGCTTTTGAGATGTGGGTATGGCGTAGAATGGAGAAAGTTAGTTGGGTCGACAGAAAAACGAACGAGGAGGTTCCAGAGATGGTCGGGGAGAAAAGAGTAATGATTGAAGTAATTAAAAATAGACAAAAGAAATGGGTGGGTCAAATATTGAGAGGGGAGGGATTGTTAAAGAAAGCGATCGAGGGAAGAATGCTAGGGAAAAGACAGAGGGGAAGACAAAGACAGAAGTTATTAGACGAATTAAGGGATGGGATAAGTTATCGGGAATTGAAGGAGAAGGAATTTTTTTTTTTTTTTTTTTTCAAGATGGCGTTCGTGCAAGTTCAGCAGCAATGCGGCTCTTGCCTAGTTTTGCTTGAATCGAGAGAAAATGTTATTTCCTGTGGCTTTTGCTTGCAGTTTTACCATATAAAGTGCTCTAGGCTAACTGAACTCTTTCTTAAGGCCCTTGAAGAGAGTGATACCATATTTTGGAAATGTTTCACCTGCCGCACTACTGGGATCTCGCTTTCCAACATGGCGGATGATATTAAGTCTATGAAAACTGAAATCTGTCGTCTGAAGGAGTCTCTTGAAGATGGAAGGATTTCGATGAAAAAAAGCGTATCCTTCGCTACTGCCACTGCACTCTCATCTGTTCCCTCCTCAATGAACTCAGAGAATTTGCCTCTACAGTCTTCTTCTCCCTCAACCGTGACTTTTCCGCGGACGGAGCTAAAAGCGCCAGCACCCGTCATAAGGGATCCCATAAACCAGGATGAAGAAAATTGTGTGGATGGATTCCGTGTCGCCGTATCACGGAAACGTCGACGTAAGTCTAACATCATCGTCGGGAAATGTTCCCAAATTGCAGGTAGCTTCTCTGGTGTTCCTCGGCGCGCCACAATCTACGTTGGTCGCACTTCCTTAGAAACTTCGTCCAAGGATATAATGAACCTCCTAGCAGGTAAATTCTCGGGCCATGATTTTTCATGTGAAGACTTCCGGTCTAACAAATTTCATCGGTCTTTTAAAGTGAACATTCCACTAACATTACGAGATGAACTTCTTGATAGTGCGCTGTGGCCCTCAAACGTCATTGTGGGCAATTTTTATCCTCCAAAAAGTGCTACCAAAGTTTCTTCAGTATTACCCAATAGTGTTCCTACTGCCTCCACAAATGATGTCCCTAATAATGACAAACCTACAGGTTGTGACCATAAGGCTCTTTCTGATGCTAACTCTAATCGAATTACAACTAGATCCAGTCATGGAATAATTAAATCAAAGCCATTATGACTGGTGGATGATTGTTTAATTAATAGTGTTAAAAATTCTCCCAACTTCAAAGTTAAGGTGATGAATATTAACATACAGTGCCTGAGAAATAAACTAAATCTACTTGAAATGTTCTTAATGGACCATGATGTCGATATTGCTTGTGTAAGCGAACACTGGCTTACAGACTATGAAATTAGGAGTTTAAGACTTGATAAATATTGTGTTGCAGCATACTATAGCAGAAGTATACATAAATGTGGTGGTGTTTTAATACTAACAAAGCAATGTATTCAGACCAATCAGTTAATAGATGCAAGAAGATATTCCATAGAGTGTGACATTGAATGTTGTGCCATTGAAATATTGTTTAACAATGTAAGCATTACAGTTCTGTGTCTTTATAGATCACCAACAGGTAACTATCCCATATTTTATGATAATTTGAGTAAAATTCTTCATACCTATTTGAAGAAAGAAAAAGCATTTGTTTTAAGTGGAGACTTTAATGTTAACTTCAATGCTAGCTCTACTATGAAGAATGATCTTATCTATTTATTTTCTTCATTCAATCTTATGCAAACAGTATTTCAACCTACAAGAATCACTCCTCTGACTGAATCTACCATCGATAATATATTTACAAATGTAGATGAATATATGGCATCTGTCTTTGAGCCACACTTATCAGATCATATGGCTCTACTACTTACTATTTCCCTATCTTTCAGCAGATCTTGCATGGTTGATAATAAAAACCTAACAAATAAGAGATACTTCTCTCCAAGAAACGTTTATCACTTGAATTTAAGCCTTCAAACTGAAACTTGGGATGAAATCTTTAAAACTGATAATGTAAATACGAATTTTAATTACTTTCTAACTCTGTTTCATGAACATTTTAATATATGCTTCCCTTACACTTCAATTTCAACCACTAAACCTCACAATAAAAGATGGGTAACTCATGATATTAAATTATTTTCAGGTCTTGTTAAGGATGCCTTTGCAAAATATATAAATTCAAAGAATCTAAATGATAAAAATAACTACAATCTTCTAAAAAAGCAATACTCTAAGCTAATTTCCGAAACAAAAAGGAATTATAACATAAATTTAATGGCGCAATCTAAAAATCAAACTAAAACAGCATGGCAAATTGTAAAAGGCTCTTCTTTAGCACAAAAGAATAAGTATTCCATTGATAAAATTTTGTATAATGATATTCCTATCACTAACCCTACTGAAATAGCAAACTATTTTAACTTACATTTTATAAATTCAGTTAACAACGTAGATAATTTCACTGTCTGCAACAAATATTTTGGAAAATTTAAAAATTATTCTCATTCAAATGGCATTATTTATTTATCTCCTACATGTATAAATGAAATTAACTCCATAATTGCCACTCTAAGTGTTAAAAATTCGACGGGATGGGATGACATCCCCTGTTCACTTCTGAAAGGAAATATTAAGGATCAACTCATTCTTCCTATAACCCATCTAATAAATGAAACCTTATTGTCAGGGATCTTTCCAGATCAACTAAAAATTGCTAAAATTGTACCGGTGTATAAAAAAGGTAAAAGGGAAGATATGAATAATTATCGCCCCATCTCTGTGTTACCTGTCTTTGCTAAAATTTTTGAGACCGTAATTGCAAGGAGAATCATCTCATATGTTAATAAGCATAATATCATTGCAAAATCCCAGTTTGGTTTTGTGAAGGGTAAATCGACTGAGCATGCAATATATAGCTTTATTCAATCTGTTCTCGAAGGTCTCAATAGACATGAAAATGTAATCGGTATTTTCTACGACCTCTCTAAAGCCTTTGACTCAGTAGACCATGGAATTCTCATACAAAAACTACATTTTTATGGAATATCAGGGGTTGCCAACAACCTTATAAAATCCTATCTAAGAGATAGAAAACAGTATGTCTCAATATACTCTAGCATAGAATATAAGAAAGGTATTTCTGCTAAACTTTCAGTCACCAAAGGAGTTCCCCAAGGATCTATACTGGGCCCTTTGTTGTTCCTCCTGTATGTTAATGATCTACCAGGTTTTGTTCTTGGTGATGTTTATATGTATGCAGATGACACTAATAATTTGATAAAAGGCTCAAGTGATGCTTCCAAGATTTCCGCAGAATCTTCAATCCAGAAAATGGAGCACTGGTGTTATCAGAATAAGGTCTTAATAAATAAGGAAAAATCTACATATATGCTATTCCATTTACCCCAAAACAAAATTGCTCATAATACTAGACTGAAACTAATGGGTGATACCATGGTAGAATCTCTTGATGTAAAATTCCTTGGAGTTCAATTTAATAACTGTTTAAAATGGGAAGCTCACATCAACAACCTATGTAGCCATGTAGCAACAGCTTGTTATTTACTGCGGAGGATTGTTGACATTACCAATAGGGAAACAGCACTCTTAGTATACCATGCATATATATCTTGTAGGATAAAGTATGGTATTGCTATATGGGGACAATCCCCCTATGCCAATCGTCTTTTCAAACTGCAAAAATGGGCAGTTAGAATTATGTTGGGAGCAAAAAAAAGGGACAGTTGTAGAGTCCTTTTCAAGAGATTAAATGTTCTCCCTCTTCCATGTATGTACATATTTTATACACTGCTCTTTCTAAAAGAAAATTGTAAATTACTCAATATAAAACTTAATTGTGACATACATGAATATGATACCAGAAATAAAAAAAATATTAATTTATGTGTACATAATCTAAAAGTATTTAATCAAGGTCCTCAACATGCGGGTAGTATTCTTTTTAATAAACTCCCAAAACATATTAAAGCTGCTGAAACTTTCTCTAAATTTAAAAAACTTCTACGCTCCTTTTTGATAAATAACTGTTTTTATTCTGTAAATGAATATGTGCATGTAAATACGTGAAACCTCTTTTTTAGGTTTCTTATATTTGTAACTATGTCAACCCTATTGTATTATGTATCTATTAGAAAATGATGTTATTATTATATGCTTAACTCCTTCTTTGACTATGCCATTTCATGTTGTGTATATTTTGTATCTAGATGAAAATACTGTTTTTATTTTATTTTTATTTATTAATTTTTTGATTATTTCTAATAGTATATAGCTCTTTTTCCCACCAATGCTTAAAGTAAGCATCATACACATTATTCTTTCACATTTAATGGAAAAAGAAACTTAGATTACCTATGATGGGAGGTAATTATTTCTACAAATATAAATCCACAATTTGCAAAAATTCATCAAAGGCAGTCATCCTCTTAAATATTTTTCCCCATGATTAAGTCACAATAATGTCATATTGCCATTTGGCTTGGCTTCTTGCTGGTCATATCTATTCTAGGATTTTCTTTCTGAAAGTTTAAACCTCAGAGGTTCTTTTGGGGTGGTTAGAATCTTGGATTCAAAAGTAAGTTCACCATAATTATATTCTATGTGGAAATTCCGCACCATCTGTAACAAAATGAACCATATGAGCTAGGATAAAATAATGCTATTTGATCAAATTCATTGAAAGAAGATTTTTAGCATTCTGTATATTATCACTTAGGGTGTAATTATCACTTAGGAAATGTATTAAATATACACATAGTATAGTAATAGTATGAGTATAAATGAGTTATAGTTTCACTGTTCTACAATTGTGGCTAGAAAGATATGCTAGAGATATTTGTGGAATTTTTTAATATGTGATAAAGCTAGTAATCTTCATTTTAATGAAAATCATGCTTTAAAATATATACATTGGTGCCTTGCAATCTGACATCATGTAATTCAACAGTTGACGAATTTCACGGTTGAATTTGAAATTCAAAATTAGTTCAGTGTCAGATGAGAGTCTAATGGTGAGGTGTAACTGAATCAGAAATTCATACAATTTCTAAGTTATGAGAAAGTATTCAGTTACATTTTTATAAATACTGTATGTGAGATTACATTAATAATTATAGATAATATTCTAATAAAGTTTAGATATATTGAGTCTATTACCTCCATAGTGAAGAAATGATAATATATTATATATTATTTACTGATATTTCTAGCTTTCCTCATGCAACTCTTTCTATTTTGTGTTAATGTGTGACAGTTTTTACATTCTATTTCAGTTGGATATGTAATACTGTGACTTTGATGCAGTCTCAATAAAATAAAATCCATGCAAAATAATTCATTTACTTAATGAATAGAATTCACTGATGCTTCAGCTAGTTATAGAGGGCCAGTAAAATATTACACTTAGTGCAACTTACAACTGAATAATTTATGTACTTCGCTCTTCTCTTTGAATGCAAAATTCTGAAGTTCCTAAAATTAAAAAGAATATTAATTTAACTAATATGTAGATATAAACCTTAGCAAGAAGAATATCTATTTCCAGTTCAGCAAATCTCCTGCCAATGCAGCTTCTTGATCCAAATCCAAAAGGCAGGAGAGCAAAAGGATTTTTCTTTGCCTTGGATACAGCATCAAAATCTTCTACACTTCCAGCTGTTTCTATAGTGGGCCTGCATTTTAGCCACCTCTCAGGAATAAACTTGCTAGCCATGGGAAAGTAATCATCAGAAGTTATGGACTTAATGTTTGGCATAGCAACCCAAATCTTTGGAACATGTAAATAGAAACAGAATATCAAAATGGATCATAGTAATCAACCCCAAATGGGTTTTCAAAATTTCATACATATATTTGTTGAAAGTGCAACAGATAGCAGTTCAAAAGCAAAGCTTTCTTTTTAATATATATTTTTTGCATTAGAAAATGAATTAGCAAACTGAAAATATGAAAATCAAGAACTCTATCTATCTATGAGGCTGTATATTAAAATGCCATATTCTTAATTTAATCTTGCAAGTGTTGACTGGCATTATAAACGGAGATAAACAATTATCAAAGTATCAATATAGTAATTCAAAATTGTAATTGGCCCCTAGAGCCAGGCTCTTTTACATGTAAGAAGTTTATATATGATCCCTATATCATCTTTAGGGGAGTCATCAATGACCTTTCTGAACAGGGTAAGAAGTGTATGGTATTAAATTAAACATGATAGCTTCCTCTGCAAGTGATAAATAAGATTATTTTACAAGAAGCAAGCTTGAAATCTGGACTACAATCAATAGATGGTTTAGTCTGATGGGATGGGACTACTCCCATCAGACTTTTTTCAATTTCTATTCTTCCTTGGGAATTTTCCTGGATGCATGTCATATCATGCAAACATCACCCTAACACATTCCTTAATAGATGGTTTAGAAAAAAATGATAAAAATTATATAAAATCACCTTGTTTGAAACAATTTCATATTTTCCATCCATACAATCACTTCCTTTGAAATGGATCCCTAATTCCATACGATACTCCATGATAAGATCCAGGTCTTTAACTAATTAATGTCCTGTATTAGCATACAAAATATGAAAGGTTTTTTGGAACAACATTTATTTACTTTAATTACACCTCTCAGCTCTTTGATAACTTAAACAATTAATATTTTAACAATTTTCTCAAAAATTAGCCCCCAGTAGTAAGTATTTTTGAAGCTTCAGAAAATTTTTAAGAAAAATATACAAAAAAGTATGAATATACACACCTTATAGCACATTTTTAAAGTTTGCTATTTTATAAGATTTCACTAAACTTGAATAAAATATTTGTTTCTATTATTTTTTTATTTTAACTTTAATAGGCAAAATATATAATAAATATGCGATAAATGCCCAACATACCTGTTGAACATATTGAACTGAATTATTCAGATAGTATGTTAAATATAATAAAATACAAAATACATGGCAAAATACTGATATTTAGCATGGATAAAATACTTTGCTAAATGAGTTTTTTGTGGTAGCCACCTTTGGGGCTAGAAAACAGGGGCTTTGGCTTCTGGTCTTATGACTCCAGAAGTCTTGAATTTTGTAAGACTTCATGAATTACAGAAAGAAGAAATATTGCCATGGTAATATTACTTGACTATTTTACTATTCCCTCTGTACTTCTACTAAAGTTATTTACTAATCCTCTATAAAATTGGTGTAAAGAAATAAAAGAAAGATATGTGCCATTGCTTCTCTTTTGCTTTTAAATTTGAAATGACTATGCTCTATTTTTTTTACTTGGGATAAAATACTTCTGAATGTGTAAAGTTTGTAATTGCCTAATTTCATTTAATATGAAACTCAGTAGAGACACCAGGTTGCTGGGGCACAGCACACTTTAATGAATTAAACTTTTTAAACAAATTTAGAAGAGAAGCTAATTTTTCTTAAAGGATATATAACTATATGAATATGAGAATTTTTATTCTTTCTTAACATGAGAATGAAATGCACTCCTTTGCATGATCTTGCTATATTCTTATAATTCAGGGCTTTACTGTTTATAATTTTTAGGCCCTTTATGTTTGCAGAGGAAACCTCAGCAACATCTTTGGTTGTAAAATAAGAAAAATTCTAATTAATGATTTGTATGATAGGCAGAAAAAAAACAGAGGCAAGCATGGCTATGTGAACGATTGACATTTTAATCACATAAAAATCAATTTTGATTTATTTACTTTAATAATTAATATATCTGAAAGATAGAAACATTTATTTCTGTGAATGCATTAAATCATCTTATAAAAATAATAATAATGAAACTAAAACTGATACATGGCATTCTTTTCCAAAACAATTTAGAGTGGTTGCAAACATAGATTTGAATTTGATAATAAATGCATTTTATCAAAGGCCCTAGACTCAAGGACCAGTTTGAGGCCCCTCAAAGATATTCACAACCAGGAAAACAGGATGTCTCTTTTGGGCCACTTAAAAGTGGTCCTTGTTACACCTAGAGTACCTGAAGATAAAACTGATGGTCTAGAGATTTCAAAAGCGAGTCTAGAATTTATAAGAAGCGAGTGACTCAACTAATATGTTATTTTGTTAATTTTAAAAAGAGATATTAAAAAAATAACTCACCCCCTTAGGAATATTGTAATTGCAAAGATTAATATCCTTCACAGCAGTTCTCATATTCCCATTTAGAATTGGTAAACACCTGTTGATTAGTTGAGTTAAAGTTATGTATAAACCTATTTATGTTTATGTGATATTGTAATTACTATGTACAATTTCTAAAATTTAATTTTGATTTTTAATTTATGAAAGGCTTCAGATTTTGTGATATCTTATGATACAGATATGTTACTTGGTTGAACTTTGAAGAAATGCACTTATAAAAAGTTACTAGGAACAGCTATTTTGCCCTCAAAACTCTTCTTGTAGACAATATTATGTTACAGACAATACAGCTTCTTTATTTATGAAAAATATTATTCATGAGCTCCACTAATTCAAGCATTGCACATAGTATTTAGAAAAAGAAACTCAAGACCTTGAGTTTCATTTCTAAGGCAAGACTAGCAGAAAAATAGTTATTATTATGTTTACACAGACACCACTTATGCTCAAAGGCAAAATAAAATTTTCTCTTTCTCAGGGACTATGTAGTAAGGTTTCTTTGATCTAAGGAGCTAAGATATCCACAAAATTTATTTTGTCAACCCTTGGAGAGTAAGGTATTATTTGCTAGAAGAGCCTGATTATAACTTATATCTAAAAGTTTTTGAAAACTGTGAATACCTAACCATTTAGAGGCAAACTTTCAAGTATGGCTTCAAAGATGCCATAACTATAAAGCAAGAAATAAAATATCTCAGTAAAAACATTACAATTTAAGAAGACAATTTCTTGTTCCCATAAAATAAACAGAGTTCCACATGGTGTTTAAAAATATTTTACTTTGCTTACCTCAAACTTTCCTTGATGCATGCTTTTAAATACTTCATATTTTCCAACTTTTCCTCTGTTATTTCATCATACTTGTTTGGCAGAAGTCTCTTTAGTTCTTGGAACAGTAACTCCTGCTTATCTTGGTTTTTGGAAATTAAATATATGGTATTTGCAACTGTATAGGAGGTCTAAAAATTGAATTGAATTTAAAATAAGTATGTCATAGCATTAAAAATAATTATCATTATTTAATAATAATAATAATAATAATTATATAATAATTAACAATACATCATTCATTACTCACAGTATCAACACCACCAAAAATCATATCCTGTGCCATGATTGTGGCAGATTTCTTATCTGATCTGGCTAAAAGTCTTTCCAGAACACTTGGTTCATTATCATCTAGACCCTTTTGTTTCCGTTCTTCGATGTGCCTCATGGTCTCTTCTACATACTTTACAGACACCCTAAGAAGATATACTTAATATATAATATGCTTAGAGTAAAATTGTAATTAATATTTGGATTTAGAAACACTGTTTGTTTTCCCTACATTTGTAATCCTTATGATGGAGAATTATTAGATGAGATTAGATTAGATTAAATGAAAAACCCCTCAAAAAAAGGAATGATAAAGAACTTTGTATATATCCACTCTGATGGATTTAAATAATTTTATTGACCAACTGGTTTTGGGGTAAGGCCATCCTAAAGATAAAGAGTAAAGAGATGGATCTATCTGTGTGCGTGTGTGTGTGTGTGTGTATACACACACACACATATCTAAAGGAGCTTTGAGGGGAGGGTAATAAGAGAGAAAGTGTTAAGAAAGGTGCACTCATTGGTGAGGTTTTTGCTAGAAGTAAATCTCTAAAATATCAAACACATTGAGCTTCTTCCCTTTGGGATCATGGATGAAAAGGTGCTGAAAAAGAGCTCTGTAGTTCTGTCCAGACTAAGGCATTCATAAGATGGTGCTCCTGGACCCTTGTCTTCATGGGGCATCCAGTGCACCTTTCTTGACCCTCTTCTTACCCTCCCCTCAAAGCTCCTTAGACAAGACAGGAAACCCAACACCTGGCTAAGGATGAAGACAGGTATAACAGAAATCGTACATATAGTAAGATCACTGAAATGGATGTGGGCAGGCCTTGTGGTGAAAAGAAATGAAAACTGTTGGACATCAGTTATTCTAAACTGGACACCAAGAGATATGAAGAGACTAAGAAGGTCAAAGGACCAATGGAACAGAGAGATCATTAAGTACTTAAGAGTAACTTGGCAAAGAGAAGTTCAGAATAGATATGATTGGAAAGCACTTGGCAAGGCTTACATCTGACATAGGATTGAAAATGGCTGATGAGGATACACTCACACTTATAATTTAAAGTTCATGAGTAAGCTTATGTGCCTTAAAAGTGCCCAAATGATGTCTTTTTCTGAGACTATCACCATTACTTGTATTCAATTGAATTAAAACTAAGATGTATTAGAATTAATGGTTTCTTTAAACAAATGACTTGGAGATTTTTATATGTGTGTAATAAGAGTTTATTTATACTCACTCTAAGAAGATGTCAAGGGCCTTGACAAACTTCTTCCAAGGAGCAGTAGGATATAACTTCCATATTGGAGGACCAATTTCCAAATATAACATGTTTTCAAAGAAATCCCCAACAGCATTAATCATTTTTTGTGGCTCAGAATCTGGTGACAAATTTGGAGCCAAGCACCCTAGCCTTTTATCTAAGGCAACGTATGCTATTGCTAAGAAAATGAAGAAGGAAAATATTAAGCTTTTCATACCATATTTTTGGCAAATTTTGAAGATAAAGTACATAATAGTATTCAATAAACAAGTTTTTGCATGTAACTCATAAAAGCATTTTCAATGATGTAAATGAAGTCTCTTTTAGTGGCTAATTTCTTTGTTATTGTTTTTTCTTTAAACTTTTGATTACACTTTATAGGATAGAAGAAAGAATAAATATTTTATAAACTTTATACAGTCATGATTATAATAATCAATTATATAGTATTAATTATTATACACCTTTATTATTTGTACATACAATTGTATTACTCTATAATTTTTGTAATTGTTTTTAAGAGTTTCAAAAATATTAATCATCCAATCACAGAGTTAGCGTTTTAGATTCTTTAATTCAAGATACATGGAGTAATTAATAGAAATTAAGCCAAGAATAATATTCTCAACAGAGAATTTCAAGGGATTATTTTATTGGTTTTATGAAATATTTTTCAAGAAAAAGTCTTTTGTCTTAGGCACAAAAAATGTTTTAATCATTTCTTTTTAGTATGAAACTGAAATTGTATGAATCAATATGATGTTAGATTACATAAATATTACTAAAGGTTGTATAATCTATTATTATGTGTTAAATATGGCATGGTGGAAGTTGATATGTCATCATTTCTGAAATTTGGGAGGAGTAAAACATCCTTTTTTATTTGTTTTAAGTGGACTCATTCTCCTTAACACCACACCAACGTGCCACAAGTTTTAAGGTGGAAATGATACTTTTTTCGAAAGAATTAAAAATTAAAATTAGTAAGCTATCCCAAAAACAGTTACAGTAAGAATATTGTTTTTTCTATTTCTTACAAAAAATAATTCAAAAGTTTGGGCCAATTTTATCCTTCTACAGATTATGAAAGTCTAATTTACTATGACAAAACATTAAAATTCAATCTAAACATCGCAATGAAGTACTATATTTTTGTATTTACTAATGTTTGAGGCATTATTTAAGATTTTTTCATCATATGTCTTAAAATTAATTACTTTTTAGTGACTAATAACTAAAAGTCCACTTACCAGGTTAAGTACCTATCTTAGATAAAGGTTTGAGGTGTGGTTGGTAGAGGATAGGAGGATATTTATGAATAAAGACAAGGTAAGTAAAAAATTAATTCTGGGACTACTAACTGATTGAGAAATAGAAGGGCTATTAACTTAATTATCAGGAGGAGCTGAAACACAAATGTTGCTGGAGGCACAATGGCAGTATTCACTATTTTGAAAGAGAGCCAGAGGAAGATACAGGAAAAATTTGGTGGAGGTAGTAAGAAAGCCTAAGAGAGAAAAAAAATCACTCAAAATACACATTTGAAATGGAATAACAGAAAGGAGGGGAAATTTTCCATCCACAACCTGAGCCAAAGAGAAATAGGAAATGGAACTGGAGGAAGCAGTGAAAATAGACTTACATTCAAGAGACCATTTGAAAAGTTCATTGATGAAGTCATCTGGCATTTCCAACTTTTCATTCCTAAGTGTCTTGATTCTGTAATATGAATGTATTTATCATTTTTACAGCAAATATTTCCCCATTTATTTCACATAGTAAGATCATTTGAACAAAAGATTAGTTTGCAAAAGAAAGAATCCCAGAGTTAACTAGAAGAGGTAAATTTGATGCATGATTTGAAAATTAATATAGATTTTAGCCTACCTGTCAACAAAATCTTGAGCTACACCAGCGATGGGTCTTATGTATTGATTTGATATTCTTGGTTGCAGCATAGGTTGATTAGCTTTGCTGCGAGCTGCACCCCACTTCTCCCCTTGCCTATATAGAGCAGAAAATTATTTAATGATGCACTGATTGAGGTCTCATACTAAATAATTATAAGGCTAATCAGAAGGCTCTTGGGAGACAGGTGCAGTACAAAGAGAACTGATTTGTATGAGTTTATTCTGCATGTCCTTGAATTCTTGAAAATATATTATTTTGAAATGTTGAAGCTAAATGTATAATCCTTATATACATATAGATTAACATGGCTGATATGGCTACTAAGATATGTGGTAATAATATGTGATTATTGAATATTTGAATTTCAGCCATAATATAAACAGCTTTAAGATTATATCATAACCATATATAGTAAGAGTAAAGAATAAATATAGTAAAAATTAGTATAGTGATGTTTACAAATTTTAATTATCAAAGTAATTATTTTTAGAATTTTTACTAAATTTACTACTAATGCTAAAGAATATAATATAATACTATAGAAGTACTAAGTACTATAGAAATTCTTACTCAGTCAAGATTCCTCCTCCATCTCTATAGAAATCCTTCCTTATTACTTTTCTGTAATGTTCCATGGATGTCATCCCTTCCCTAATTGGCCATGGACCTTCATTCCTAAAAGTGATTTCTACCTCTTCTGGACGGTAAACTAATACCATATCTTTTCGTCCTGGAAATCCCCCAAAGCGTACTATGTCTCCATATTTTGCATTTAGAGACTTATGAAGATCCAATACACTCATTCCATGATATTCACCTGAAAATACAGAGGCAATTTCCTTTTTTACAAGCATATTATAAAGGAAAAGTATCTTTATTAAAAATATAAGTATTCTCTATTATCTATTAAAAATTATACATCCATCATACCTCAAAATACATTTGCATTCTTAAAAGCTGCAAGTTAATGAGAGAGAGATAAATTAATATTGATGTGGGAAAATGATGTTCTCAGCAGACAAAAATTTCACTAAATTAATTAACTCACCATTATTAAATACCATTTCATGAATTTGTACAAATAGTTTTCAACCTATTTTACAAATTAATTTACTCATATCTGGAAACATTCAGATTTTGGAAGAATAATAAAATTTTAGTTTATGATTTTAGTCTGGCAGATAAAATATATGCACATATAAAATAAAGTGCCAATATCATCCTGAGAATATTTTTGTATTAAAAGACTCTTGACTGAAATATTGAGCAGTTCTAATAAAATTGGCATTCTATCAAATTCAAACTATATAAACTGTTCATAGCATCAAGCAATAAAATTATCAAGATGAAAGATTTCAGTTTTAAGGCTTACTATTTTAAGGAGATAAACAATCTTGTTTACAGATGGTCATTATTTTTTATTCTTTTTTGATTACGCTGACTGCATGATGTATAATTTTCACCCTTACCTATGTAAGGAAAGAAACGCCAAAGATTTCCAACAATGGGTAAAGGTTTTGGTCCTGGGATCTCATGAAATGGTCTCACGTGTGTTGTGGCTGATTCGGTGGAGACAGTTTCTGCCATTCCCAAATTCTTGTTTGTGTGAAAACCGCAGTTGGGCTGTTGACACTTGCTAAGCTGCACTTGATGCTGTAACAAGGCTATAATGCCTTTTGCCATACCAGTTCTAGGTGATGGGATGACAGCCATGGTGAAGATACTCTATAGAGAACAAAGATGAAGTGTAGAAGCTCTATTGGCAATGAAAGTGAATTCTTATTAGTTGGTTTCTAAGAATGTTTAGTATTTTAAATCTGAAAGAAGCAAAGGTGACTGATAATGAATTAAAAACATTCTATGCACAGAAAAAGGTATTCTCTCCATATTTAAAGCAGACCTATTTTCAATTCCAAGGTAAAATCTTTCCATAGAAGCGGAACTTCAACTTTAATTCATCAGCTGCAAGACATTTTACTAGTCTGGTAAAGACTAGCTTATTTTATGCAACATGTTACCTTTATTTTGTAAATAGCTGAGCAACTGATAATATGAAGCAAACAAATGGAAATTTCCTAGACAGCAACAGGTTTAATTGAAATATCTTACTGACTAAATATAATTGAAATTTCAGATTAGATTTAATCGTTTGATTTTCCAAAAGACCCAAAATCAATTATGTAAACGAAATCGGAAACAATTGAATTGACCTTGAATTTATATAATTCGAATGCCGCAGTTGCGTAATATTCGGTATGTAAATATATTCCTTCATATCGAACTCTTTCCAATCAAAGGGGGGTCAATTTCCCGCAGGGCCAATGCGATTAAAAGCGCAGCTTGATACAATTCATTCCGCAAGGCAAATAGGGGAAAATTGAGGAACAAGAAAACATTATTATAAAATTATAACAGAAATTAAAATGTGATTTTTTAATTGTGACAAATTCAATGAAGACTAAAAATAAAACTCATTAATCGTACTTAGCGATGTTTTTCTTCGGCTAAAGCGTCTAAAATGTCTTCAAAATGTATATTCTAACATCAAAATCATATTTTGCCAAGCTTTTTTTCTGTGAATTTCGTAATAACAATCCTTAATAGTATTTGATTTCTACTGGCAGCGGTCATAGAAAAAGAAAAGCGGAATAAATCATGTGGAAATTTTTTCACTAAGTAGTATTTAAATTTAAAATTAACAACATTCAATGTTGCCATTTCACTTTTAAATACATTTATAACAATAGATATCTTACCGAAAGCACTACATCATCTAAATCGTTTCTCTTTCTGTCGAACCCACGTAGAGTATCGCTCTTACATTTTGCTGTTATTTCCATTGGCAAAGCCGTGTATCGGCACCCAATTACCGCATTTTCTGGCGTATAAGGCGATTTCTAACCAAGGAAAATCTCATAATTCGGTGGTCGTCTTATACGCCGGGTGACGTCTTATAGGGCGGTTGCTGATTCTCCGCGCTGGAGTCATTTTATTATTGTAGCACCCTTCTTTTATGATTGCGGTAAGGTACGATACCGAATTTTCATGGTATGTATTAAATGAAAACTGAATTCTGCAAATAGGCGTGTCAATTTTCTCGGAAAATGCAGAACCAGTTTTGAAAGTCAAGAGTATTTGCTCAAAAAACTTCCTGATCGATTCTACGTTTTTGAAACAACTCTCACGATAATTATAATCAATAATAATAATAATACTTCTTGATATTTTGTATTTTCACATTATATTGCTAGAAATCGTAGATTTAAATATAATGCTGGTTTGTTATTGTTGCAGTAAAATTTTGCATGTCATGCATATATTTTCGGTGTAATGTTACTTTGAAAAAGGGCTTCCAGGAAGAAGGAAAATTGACTATATGGCGTTGGAATAAGATAGTTGCTAGTTTCCTAAGACGTTGTAAAAATGACGTTCAACAGTGAAAATAAATTTCAAAATATTTCATTTCCAATTTATTTAGATAACTTCATCAGTCGAACGGTTATTAAAAAGGGTTATTTTAACTATACGGAAACATTTATTTTTCATTCGGCGCGGGAGTCTATAACTTCTTTTGGAGAAATACTAACTGCACACTATTCAAATTAAATATCTAAATGGTAAACCGACAATGAAGTGCATGAATTTCCTAGATATTCATTTGCTTTTTATTTCTGATAGATTAATCCCAAGCATATAATCCAGTAGATCTTTGTTTATTTTTGAAACTTTTACAATCGCAAATTAAGTGCGAACTTTAACAAGAAAATAGAGTAAGAGTTTCCCACAAGTTTTTATTTGGTATCGTATGATGCCTTTCATTTAACTTTCTAAGTACTATGAAGAAAACTAAATCGAGTTTCTGTTGGAATAAATATGTAAAGTATAAAAAGCCTTTTAAATCCCTATCATGAGAAAGATGGACCAATTTATCTTCTTCATTGAACGTAACGCTTGCAAACCAATTCATGGAAAAAGACAGAAAGCTGTAATCCGTAAACGACAAATAATAAGCATGAGACTTTGCCTGTAAATAGAAATCTGTAATATTCATTTTTATTTCTGCATTCACGTTACGTATTACGTTTCAAGGTGTGAAAAAATTATTTAAAAATTAATAAGTCAAAACACCCATTTCGTTTTCCAACATTTAAGAATTAAAAGGTGGCCATAACTCTGGTAAAATGCTAACCCACTTATCATGCGGTTTTTTAGGCATTCTCTCGATGAGCCCCTTCAGCAGGTTTTACTGTGCCTGTATATCGTTAAATTCTTTTCTGTGATAGGAGTTTTCTTACACTTTTCATATCATTAAGCGAATGCTCAGGATGAAAGCAATGACTCATATTGTATATTCCGTGTTATCATAGCCCCAAACAAGACTGATAAGGAGGTGATATCACATCCACACTCAATACTGATAAGGCATTCTTTCCATGAATCAAGATTATGGGGCAAAACAAGTTTAGCGTGATAGGAAATCGATAAATAATATGGTTTCACTTACATTTGTTTCAACTCGTGAGGCAGAAATGAAGAGTAAAATTGCTCTATCCTGTACCGAAAGACAAGAATCTTTAATTTCCGAGATCTATTATGTGGTTCCTATTTTGAAGGAAAATTCATCATATTTATTATTAATATATGTAGCGAAAAGTTTTTTTTTGAGATTTAACAATTGATTTTCCCCTTTTCAAAGGTTCTCCTATGATGTGATGATAAGCGCACAGCGCTCAAAGGATGCGGTTGCGTTAGGAATGAGGAAAGAGAAACACCGTATCTACAGCCCATTTCTCACGGTAGTCAGCCGTCAAACTTGCGAGGGCTTTTAAAGTGCATGGTAACTTTAAATGACCCTCCGTTCTACTCACCACCATCGAACATAAAATTTCTAACCCTAAAATTCAATTTCTTCAATGATCACCTTTCTAATTTCAGGTTGGCCAGTTTTAAAGTTTGCGCTATTAGAAACTTGGTGATAAGAACAAAAATCACGCTAGTTACTTGAGCCGATAAAAGATAATCATAATATCATAATAATTAAAGAAATCATAATATTTCAGAAAACTATTAGTATTTTTATGAATGAGTGGCTTATTCTGACCTTGCTTGACTAGTAGGAAAATGAAAGTAAATGTATATAATATAATGGTCTTTTGGAACATCAATTTCCAAATACATCCGACATTTCTCGAATGAGGCAGTAGAATCAAATGTAAACAGACGATGTAAACACCAATGCATCAATCTCAGAGGTACGAGTTAGAAACTGAAATTCTATGAGGGAATAAGCGCTGTCGAGTAAAACTAACGTGTTGATTTGACGATCAATAACTTTCATCACCCCAGAGATTTGAATGAGAACTACATCGAGAAAGTAATAAAGAAAGAAGAATGTGAATATCCACCTTGAAAACGGCGTCAGTATCACGGCATTCACTCCAAGAGATCCACTCGCCTCGGCTGCTGATTTTCGCTAGCGAAGTGTCGACCTTCACATCAACTGTTTGAAGAGGAGGGGAAGTTTTCAACATCGCTTCCCCTATCTTCTCCATTAAATTCACTCCGCCTACTCCTCTCTAATAAGTATCTTTCAGCTTCGGAAATTTGTTTATACCAAAAGAATATGCTACAAATGGAATGAAATATCCTTTGTAAAGACTATATTGCATTTAAAACTATCATGGTTTTAGAGCATGGCATACATTATCTAATTTTCATGGGTTAAATTAAGCTTGGTGACCTCTTAATATGTCTAAAATTAAGAGTATATTTTTACTTTCCTATCTAACACTTCATCAAATTTCTTATAAAAGTTTTGTGAGATCAGTCATTCAATCTTTCAATTAATTTAAATTCAAAGTCAGGGACACAATTCACAGGGTACTGAGTGAAGAAATATGATTTAGGCTAACTACACTAACTAACTACACTTTACCACTACACTAGAATTAATTATCATGGAATATGGGTAAAATATTTTGAGTCTCAACATAAATTAAGTTACATTTGTAATTAATCTCACTGGAATATTGTTCATATGCAGCAGTATAGCTACACTCTGTGGCATCTAGGGTGGCACCTGAGTTTTCTACCCCACTGAATACTCATCAAATGTACATACTAAATAATAATTAACATAATTAATGTACATATTACATAATAATTAACACAAAAATTTCAAGGATGTTCATTTGTTATATTAATAATTTATCACTACTATATTTTACTAGATAAAGTTAAACTATTTTATCTGTAGTTCAGCTGGTATCTCTTTAGGAAGCTTGACATTTTTATGTACTATCAAATGGATAACAACAGATAAGGGTCAAACAAACAGAAGAAAGAAAGATTAAGATTCGACGCGAAAGATTTACATTAAGCATTTATGAATCATAGTCAACTAGTAATACTTGTATATGATGGAATGTATATTTGTATATGATGCAATCTAATTATTATGGCTTCAGCAACAAAAAAACTCCATGGATCATGAGAATAGAAAAGAATGAATATAGAAAAGCTTTTCTTCATTTCAAAAAATAGAGAATTTATTTGATTTTTCTGATGACTACACAAAGATTATTTATAGTTTCTCAACTACTACACAGGGAAAAGTAATTTGAATTTATGTAAATATATTTAATAAAGTTCATATTGGATTTTAAAAGTTAGTTTAAATTAAGATACAGAATGAAATGTTAACTCACAAGACTTAATTAGAAGCTCTCATGAGATTGATTTCTGTAACTAATTGAGTGTAAATTACTTTGAATTGCCTTATATTATTAATACTTGTGTAATTATTTTATAAAAATTGTTTGAATTTCTGTTGATATCTATTATAAACTCATCCAATCTAGTGGTAATTGGAGAATGCTCTTCAAATTACCTTCCACTTCTTTGGTTATTCATAACTTTGAACAATTATACTACTTGAATCTGTGTTACATTGTTCTTGGAATATATTTTATAAATTTAATAATATTTATAAATTTAATACTCTCATATGTCAAAGCTGTGGTAAAAAGGTATAACAAAAACAATATATGTACAAGAGGCAAACTCTATATCAATGAATATCAATGTTGCAGCAGTCATACTCTGCTTCATTTCACAATTTTTTATGTTCTTCTATATCTTTCTACTTTAGATAGCCAATTTCATTGATAGGATTGCTCATTTTTAGGATTTGAAGTACCATATTCGACACCATATAATACATGTGTTAGACACATCTGCATCAGCAAGGTAAATACAAGAGAAAAGTTAAAACTAAAGTTACATTTAACAGTCAAATTTCAGTTTTTGCGTCATGTTATATTAAAATCATATACCCACTGATAAGATGCACTTTTTTCACAAAAAAAGATTAGAAAAGGGAGATGCATCTTGTAGAAGGGTATATATTTACCATGGTATTTATTATAATAAATCAAGATTATAGTCCCTTGCTGTTTCTTATATCTAGATATGTTTTATACCCATGAGAATTTTAATGTAGGTATATACAATACCATAGAGTAAGTATACTTACTCTATGACAATACTAATTTTTTGAGGTGGTTCAATATTTTGATTACTACTCCTCAAATACTGGAGAAACAAGCTAAATGATGATAAAGGACCTAATATTTACATACAATATGCAGTGCCTATTTTTAGAGCCCAATGTTGGAAAAAAATGTGATTCTTAAATTTTCCCTCAAATATGCATTTATAATTTTAGATATAAAAACATAACTGAAATTTTGAGATTATTTTGAAATAGTGCTGAGAGTAAAATTGTTACTTCTGAGACACACTGAGATCAAGCAAGGAATGAACAATTTTTACTGGGTATTGAACTCCCTATCCCCATCAATGGCAATCACTTTGAAAGCACCTGAAGATAATGTGATAGTGAATGAATAATAAATTTTACATAAAAATTGAGGGACAAGTCATTAAAAGGTATTATTTGATAAATATGCTAAATAAGCATAAAGTTATCTTATGTTAAACAATATCACTGTAATTTGTGTGTAGAGCTGTAATACTGTAGAGCAGAAATACTCCAAATAGTCACAAATAATCCCAATATTATGCTATCACCATATAAAGTATGCAACGTAGGAGTACTATCCCTACCATAGTAAAAGATGATGCTTTGGAATTTCATTCATATTAAATGTCTTGTCTTGTGTCATAGCAGAATCAAAATTTGCTTTTATATTTTTTTTTCTATGAAAGATTATGACAACTATGATGTCCTATCTGAAACTTTAAATCTTAAAGGATCTTTTGGAGTTGTTAGAATCTTGCTCACAAAAGTCACTTCTCCATAGTTGTATTCTATATGAAAATTCCTTATTATCTGTAGAATGAAAGACAAAGTAAAATAAGTCAATAGGATTGGTATACCAATAGATTATTTTATTATATTGTATTATTGTAGATTTCAGTAATTTTATTACTTAAATAAAATAAACATCCAAAGGGTATATATTTGAAAATAAATATCTCATTTTAGGATTTTTAATCAATTGGATTCAGGAAATATGTTGTCTTTCTCATAGCTGCTAAAAGTGAGGCAGTCTTTCAGACTTGAAAACTACCCATTTATGGTAAAATAATTTTTTATGAAATCTTACAAAACAAGCTCAATTTTATTATTCTAGAGATTTTAAATATTAGCAAGGATTGAAATTTCAAATTCACCTTTGCAAGAAGGATCTCCATCTCCAGTTCTGCAAACCTCTTTCCAATGCAGCTTCTAGGTCCAAATCCAAAAGGAAGGAAAGCAAATGGATTTCTTTTCCCTTGAGATACTAAATCAAAATCTTCAGCATTTCCAGTAATGTTATCTGTAGGCCTGTTTTTCAGCCACCTTTCAGGAATATATTTATCACTCATGGGAAAAAATTCCTCTGAAGTTCTGGATATTGTGTGTGCCATAAGGACCCAAGTCTAAGGAAGAATATTATTGATGATAATATATCCTAAATAATTATGATGACCATGTAATAATCATTAATTAAATTCATATTATTCCTTTGTATTTAAAATATTGAGAAATATTACGAAGTCCAGAGGTCATATTTACCAAAGAAGGTTTTCCTATTTCTATTATAATAAAAGTGAGTACTCACTCCTTTTGGAATTTTGTAGTTACAAAGAACTAAATCTTTTACTGCTGTTCGTAAGTTTCCTGCTAGAATTGGTGTACACCTGTAAATAATCAAGTTGTACAAACAAGCTGGTATTTCCAAAGAGATCTTTTGGTGTACAATTTAGTTACATTTATGTGATTTTTAAATAATTCTTGATTGCAAGAATTGTCAGATGGCTTTTGATCTGGTTTGGTCACATGCGATAATTTTAGTTACTCTCAAAATACATGATAATCACTTTATTACAAATTCTACTAAAAATAAGACAAATTCTTTTTAACTACTGCTTTGATTTTTCAATACATGACATTAACATTAGTTTATATGTATACTCATTCATTGGTTAGTATTAGTCTTTTTTAAAGCTAGAGAAGCAATATAATTTTAAATACCTTGAACTTTCCTTGAGACATGCTTTCAAGTATTTCATATTTTCTAAATTTTCTTCTGTTATTTCATTGTTCTTATCAGGAAGATTTCTCTTTAGTTCTTGGAACAAAATCTCCTGTTTATCTTGATTTTTGGCAATAAAATACAGGGCTGTTGCAACAGAATATGATGTCTGGAATGAATAAATGATAAAATCATTAGCTGTAACTACAAAATCCATTTATATCAGTTAAATAATTATTTAATCTGACAGTTTGAACTGATATGCTTTTATTACTTTGAGATAAGAGGGTATAGAAAAAAGCTTAATTTCTTACAGTATCTATCCCTCCAAACATCATATCTTGTGCCATAATACATGCAGACTTCTGGTCTGATCTGGCCAATAGTCTTTCCAACACACTTGGTTCATTATCATCCACACCCTTTTCCTTTCGTTCCTTGGAATGCTGAATTGCCTCATCCACATACTTCACAGACACCCTAAGAAGAGGCTTACTTTGAGAAATGAACATCAACAAACAAGTTTCATTCAACCTCAATCTTAAGTACCATTAAGATTATAATAAAGGGAACGTAAGAAGTGGAGGTAAAGATTTTATGACTCATTTATCTTCAACTTCAAAAGCTTAGCCTGACAATGAGATTAACAAAACTTTACATAGTGATGATGATATGTGCTATTTTTCTAGAATAGAATAGTCTGACCTAGGAAGGCTATTAAGGCAAATGAGTTTTATTTCATAGCCAATCATATTTATTCACAATAGAAATTAATTTGGTTATATGATATGAGGTGCTACAGATACAAAGTTGGTAGTTTGGTTGATTTTTTATCATTTTAGTATTTTTCTGCATTGTATTATTATACCGAATAGATTGTATTACAATTTTAGACAATATATTTTCAAAGTCAAAAATATTTGAAGGAAAAATATGGGAATAGAATGCAACCATGCTCAGTTATTATTAGTCTTTTTTTGTAGTCACAATTTCCAAATAAAATTATGAAACTATTTACCGCAGATCATAACGATAAAATATATTTTTTTTCTCCTTAGATGATTGTAAGAAACAAAAATGAACATAGCTGATGATGGTGCCAGTATTTTTGTATAAAAGAGACCTACACCTAGAAATTTTGTGAAATATCCTCACTTGGTCATGTATTTGAAGGTTATCACTAAAGCCATGCAATGAATAGAAATAATTCAAGAGTAAAAAATGTTTTTATGTTAATCATAAAATGGGGTAAAAGTAAATTTTTCCTCTTCATTGAGAAAAAAATTAGGGATTTCATTAGAATGATGATGAAACATCATTTACAAAGAAAGAAAAGCCTGGGCAAAGTTCTTCTTTATGATTATTTAAAATGGCACTTTAAATTCTTCAGAATGATCTGAATTTTAACCAACCATCATATCTTTATTTAATTTTTCTGGGAACTCAGTTTGATGGCTATAAAGTCATTTAAAACTAAAAATACTGAGTTTCCCATCAAAGAAGAAAAATGGAAAAGTGAATTGTACTCACTCCAGGAAGACATCTAAAGCCTTCACAAACTTCTTCCATGCAGCTGTGGGATATATTTTCCATATTGGTGGACCAACCTCCAAAGTAAAGATATTGTCAAAGAAATCTCCAACAGCATGAATCATTCTCTGTGGCTCAGAGTCTTCTGGCAAGTTTGGAGCCAAGCAACCCAATCGTTTATCAAGGGCAATGTATGCTATGGCTGCCAATATGGAAATATTTAAAGGAAATTATAAATGTTTTTATTCGCTGACATTTTTTTGCTCTATTTTGAATCACATCCAATATCTAGAAATTTTCATGTCCCAAGTAATAATCTCTGAGAAAATCTCACTCTGAATACATATGGTATGCTTGATTTATTAATTTTACATTTCAGATACATTCATTAATATTGAATCATAGAGAATATTACTAGATTTATTTTCTCTCTGCTTCATTAGGAGAGATTCTCAGCTCATTTCAAAGCCAGCTAAATGGTTTAATGATTTTATGAAATTATGGAAAGATCAATATTTCTCTGAATAAATCTTAACTAATGTCATGAAAGAAAGGGATGTAGTAATACTGTCACATATTTTTTTTTATTTTACCATGATTATTAAAAATTCAATGACAAAACTTCTACTTATTATTCTACTTACATTCAAGTGACCATTTAAACAACTCATTGATGAAGTCATCAGGCATCTCTTGCTTATCATTTCTTAGATTCTTCATCCTATAAACACAAGAATTGAAATTGTTCATTTCATTGACGGCTGGTGATGAAACATGAGCTACATGAACTGAGAATTTTCATTCATAGAGATTAGTCATTACTACCATGGCCTATTTGTATATAAAGAAATAAATATAGATTTACAACCCACCAACAAAACTTTTTTCAAGATTATAATGAGATACCCAATGCATTAGAACAATATTATAATAAGATATCACTTTAAATTGCGGTTCTTAGAGATTTAAGTTTGCAAGTTTAGATATCAAGATTTATCATTAGCTTAAACTATAACTCAAAATAGACATCATCCCAATTAAGGTGAATATCAAGCAGAAGCTTTTATTCCTTAGACAAGTTAATTAATTTTCATTATGATTTAGTAAATGTACTTGCATCATTTCTTGGATTGCATTATTATGATGAAAACTGAACTTCAATTTAAAAAGATCAATCAGGCAAAAACAGCTCCAAATGGAACTTAGAAGCCCTCAGGGGTAAGAAAGCTAGAGGGTCTTAAGAGTCGGTTTACAAGGTTCTAGATGGTAAAGAAAAGGAACTGACCATATATGAGGTATGGGGAAAGATTGAAAACAACATAAGGGATAGAGTCCAAAGAACCATTGGGTGGGTCAAGCAAAACAAAATTAGGAAACCATGAGTGAAGGTAGATAAAATGGTATGGTATGATAAATGAAATGGAGGAAAGAAGCTGAATTAACGATTAAGGTGATGGAGAAATAATAGAACAAGTAGATACATACTTGGGCAGCCTTCTTTCTAGGGACAGAAGATGCTCAACTGTGGTTAGGAAAAGAATAGTATTAGCATAAGAAGGGCTTGCAAAGTGAAGATAACCAATAGCGAAGGGTCTTGATAAGGGACTCGAATACTCATCTGTGTCTAATGAACAATCACTGTTTCTGTATATTCCTATATCATTAGGTCTATCTGCGTAATTGAAAGAGAATGTGGAAAAATCTACTTCTATTGAATAAGATGTGCACAATAAGTAGTATGTTAATATAAGTATGTATGTACCTAACATAATAATTTGAAATTTCTTGAAAAAGAACTGTCTAATTGTATGTATGTATATATACAAATACACATATGTGCTTGGGACATTCATGTAAGTTAGGAGACCAGAATCTTCTTAAAAGAAACATAAATAGTGAATATTATGACTGGTAATGCATATAATGAGTAGTGGGGATGGTAAGAGGGTGGAGATATTCAGTATTAGTAAGAAGGTAATGAATGTAGTTTTTAAATATGACTATGAAAAGCATAGGGCAACATTGCAACAGGTGATTTAAACTTTCTAGCTGGCATAGTTCAATGTTTGGCTCCATACATACTTATCAACAAATTCCTGAGCTACACTTGCAATAGGTTTAATATATTGTTTTGAAATCCTTGGTTGCATCATAGGTTGGTTGGCTTTACTCCGAGCCTTCATCCACTTCTCACCATTTCTGAGGAAAAATAGGGTGCGTAGATTAATTTATTTATAAATAGCTATTATCCATTTCTGAGGTACAATAATTCACTAGGATATGATGATAAATTTCAGTAAGTACATTATTGACTACTTAGAAACTCAAGTGATGATATGAATGATGTATCTCACTCTGTTAGAAGACCACTGCCATCATTGTAGAAATCCTTTCTAAGAACTTGTCTGTAATGCTGCATAGCCTGCATTCCTGCTCTGTTTGGCCAAGAACCCTCATTTCTAAATGTTGTTTCCACTTCTTCTGGACGGAATACAAACAGCAGGTCATTTCTTCCAGGTATTCCTCCAAGGCGGACTATATTTCCATATTCTGCATGTAATTTTCTATGGATATCCATTATTCCCATTCCATAAAATTCACCTGGAAGTCACAGCTTCAAAACATCAGTAAGAATGGCATACTTTTATGAAAAATGTTTATCTTATAAATCCTTTCTATCCATCAAAATGACAAAATCATGTATGTTAATATTTTTTGTAAATATTGATAGAAATCCTTTAAAATTAGTCATATCAAAGGATCTTTCACAGCAAGATCATTTAAAACCCACACAGAATGAACTTTAGAAAAATTCAGCGAGAAAGATAATCACTGGTTATACTATAACAAATTGTAAATTTCTCTAATCTTTGCTAATCTAAGATTTGCTTACAAAATATTTCATAGTAAATTATACTATCCTGTCCATTTCATCTAATGAAAAAAGTCAATGTGCTTTTATTTCAATTGTTTTTTACAGATTTTTAATGTTGTCATACAGAATGTATCTTCAATGCAAAAGGTTTCTTTCCACCAAAGAACTCACTGAAGATGTTCTTGTGTACCTACAGGTTAGGTACACAAATGCTTAGGATGTGAGAATTGTAAATGGTCTATGATCTTGAGAATTTAGTGTACTGGGAATCCTCCACATACAGCAATCAGATCCTCTGTAGTAGAATGGAAAGATGACCTGGATAAATTGATAACGAATCTTTCTCCAAGCAGTTTGTATGCAAGGACCTAGAGGACCTTGATGAACAAGTTGCTGACCAACCATATTGCAGACATATTTGGTGGACAACATGTATTAGGTTAATGAGCAGGTTAGGGAGACTGTGGTACCTATTTTTCTTTTACGAAGGCTTGCACATTTCTCACCATAGGTTGCCAAATATTGAAATATTACCTGTGAAGTGGCTTGAAAAAGAGACTTTAGAGAGAGCTTTAGGATTTTAAACTTTCCTAATGTAGTGGTTGCTGTTCAGATTGCTCTCAATACTTATTAGTTGAGATTCCTTGGTGGCTTCAAACTATCGCACTTTGTTGCTGATTCACTCAACAATGCTAACTGCCAGATTGTGTCTTATATATGCCAGTATTGTATTGAGTCTATATGCAACCGTCCCTATAGGATAAGTTGAAGTAGGACTCATTCAGTAACACTACATTTTGCCACTCGGCATGACAATCTACACCTGAATATCGTAACCTGAGGTGTTTTGGTTTCTGAACAATAGAAGCCAATGCAATTGCATAAGTACAATTTTTACAGACAATAATATATATCATCAATTATTTGAGGTGCATTTTACATGGAAGTACAGGGTTAAATTGAGGTACAAAATGTTTACTGCTATGTTATACTTACCAATATATGGCAATAAACGCCATACATTTCCAATGATTGGTAGAGGTTTTGGACCTGGCACTTCATGGTAAGGTTTCACTCCAGACATCTCTACAGATGCAGTTTCTGCCATTTTTTGACAGGTACTTGAGTGGAAACAACATTTAGAATGATGGCATTTGATGAAGTGCACATGTTGTTGAAGCAATCCCATGGCACCTTTTCCCACTCCTCTTTTAGGTATGGGTATTGTAGCCATGTTTAAACTTCTGTAAAAAGATGAAGCAAGTATTGGTTATGGCTGGGATCTTGAAGTTTCCCTTCAAACAGGGTCTCTGGCTTGCTCAGCCAGAGGTAAGCAAGGTGGCTAAAGTATTGAATTCCCTGCAAGTTAGGGGTGCCTTGAATATTTTTTAAACTGATTGTACAGAAATATGAGAAAGGCTGTTTCTTTTTATAATTTTCAATTCTATTACTTGAGTAGCTGCCCTTCGATAACTGGAATTGTTATTGTATCATAAAATTATTCGTATATCCTTTGATATAATTCTGTTTCAGTATTAAGTCGCGGTTTCGTAATAATAACATGAAATAATGAAATTATTATCCTTATTCATGGTAAGATAAATTTTTACTGCGTCGATTTCCTTTAGAATGATGATTGAAACAAAAAAATAATAAATGCGTATCTAGAAACATCGGAGCTGTCGTGTTTTATAAGCTAAATTTTACCCATTTTCGGTTTCTTTCAAAGAAATGATTGTGGTTTCCCCATCTGTAAACAAATCAATAAGAATAAGAACTGAAATAATACATAGAAATCTAATTCAGCCAGTCGCACCAAATGAGAACTGATTTGAAAATAGTGGAGCTGGGGACGGTATCGGGGCCTCAACATCCGACGTAATTATCCCGGCCCGACCGGATCACTTGTCCGGACTCCGGATGTAATTGAAAACACTTTTTCATTTCCCTTTTGTTTTCAATGAAATTTTTAAATTAAAACATATAAAAATCTTAAGCTTATTCGTTATTAATAATGTTTATCTATTCTTTGTAATTCTGAATAATTATAGTTTAAAGGAATAACTACAACACTTGTTTATTAAATCTCATATGTTAAATAAGCTGCCACAAAAATTACCTAAAGTTATAACTCTGGAATTCGCTTATTTACAATAAATTGTTAAAAGGAAATGTAACAAGATTATCAAAGTTGTTTATTTATTTACGATAGTTATGGAAAATTCGTTAAATCACGTACATTACGCGATTAAAAATTCCGCCGATTAATTCTTAATAAAGTGGATAGAATTTTTGGTATCCGGAACATGATGATTATCAGTAGCACTCTCCAATTTTATTGCATTGTAATCAAAGATGTCATTACTCAAAGAGTATGTGGGTACTGTTTAATAATGTGCTAACTTAAATGCATAAGCGAAGAAATTATCTTATTCAGAAATATTTTTTCATGGATACATTGGTACACAAACTCTCTTAGAAACAATTTGCAAATTTCATCACAGTTTGCTTTCGGTCAATCTTCTTCATTTTCATATCCTGTAGAATTTGAAGTGAATGACAAGCACCATTTTTTGTACAATAAGTAAGCTAGAACGATCGTCAATGGACTTGAATATAACAAAATCGTGGGAAGTGTTAAGACTCCTTCGGGGACGCAACCAGACGTACAAGTTAAGGGGTGCAAACTCGTACTACCTCAAATTCTCATGGCCTCGTTTTTTCCCCCACACTTCGTTTCACCTGCCTTTATTCAATTCCCATTCAAAATATAGCAACCGGTGAATATGAAGAGATACTCTTTTTCAGCTGTGTATATCTCTCTATATTAGAAAAAGTAACAGGAAGTAGAGATGCGCGTCTTTAATATCAATCTTTGATATTTTGTACTTTATTCACAAAAAATTTCGATGAGGTAAGGTAACACTATGATATTATGCAATCTACATAATACAGCACAATGTGTGTTCTATACGTCGTAATTTCTACGAGAGCGAAAAAACTTATGGCAAAAATTATTACAGGCGGGGTCAACTTATTTAACTGGGTGGTTAACTACATTTCTAATTATGACTACCTTCTGAGGTACCTGACAGGCTTTATAGAAATTTACGAGAAATAGATGTGCTTTACCTATATTTTAGCGTTAATGACGTCTATTTAACTTCTTTACTAGTGAAAAAGTCTCAAAGTCCACCATTTTTATCTGTAAAGTTGTACGAAAAAAAAGCAAGTCTGCGAACGCTTAAAATGTGTTTTATATGCATATCTTTACTAGGGCTTTCGAGAAGTTTAGAGTAAAATTTGAGATATTTTTATTAAAAGCTAATAGGCACCTCTCCACTTATTTACGAAAAGTGCCATTAAATATACCAATGCCTTTTCGAGTGGAGTCACAATGCTTTTGTTTCGGGAATAATTAACCTGCTTGGAAATCTAATGGGTAAATCCCATGACAGTAGAAGGCAGTCTCTGAGGGAATCTTTCCAGGTGGTATCGTCACTTTACGTTATTTACACATATTTTGCACAGCTGGTCTATAATGATTCGTTTATTAATGGATATGGAAAATGAATGGTAACTGACAGATTATTAAGTAAGTATATACACGACGATGATTATTTAAATCGATTTACGCAATGAAGAACCCTTATAATCTTTCAAATACGTTTGGAAGTCATATTTACCATTAAACTTTTAATTAAATATTCATTTTGGAATGTTAGTTCAAATGAATTAAAAAATAGGTTTTTCAAATTCAAAATGTCAGAAAATTAATCTCAGTACTTTTTTTCAATATTTTACTTATTTTGAGAACATAAAGAGACTCCGAAAAGTAAATTTTTGGAAAATATTCTCATAGCCTATTTTCTCCAGTTTTGAGTGGCTTCGATTCCTCAAGAAGAGAATCACATGAATGTCATCGATGGTAACCATGCCACCAAACTCAAAATAAGAGTGTCACAAGGTATTATCGATAGACATCATACGGTGGTGAGGTTTCCGAGCCTCAATCTACGTCGACGTTCACTTTCGATAGATAATTGTATGGAAACCTGTTCCATGTTGCGGTTACTTGCTTCCCTGAGAAAGATCATCTATCAGAGAGTGGACAATCGCTTAGAGTAATGGCTTCCAGCCTGGGATTTCCTTACCCCTTGGAAGTTTGGGAAGCTGATCCAGGGGGTACGAAAATATGTTGATGAAATATTCCAAAATCAGATGTGCTAACGAAATGTTAGATACACTCTTAGCCTTATAACAGCATTTTTATAAAAATTTACTGTTAATTTAAGATTTCGTTTCTTCTAGTGGATTATAATATAGGGAATACGGGGTATAGGCACGGGGTATAGCTTAGAGAGTACGGGACCAAGGGCCCCTAGCCTAGAGTTTAGAACTACAATTATAGGTATATATTGAAAATGATTACATATTAGGAAGCAAGGACAAATAACAATCCTGTCCTTAGTCGAGTTTCTAGCTTATTTTTTTTACTTATTTTTTCTGTGATTACGGGTGATATCAATTTCTGCTGCTTTACATGTCTGTAATAGCGCATAAGAGCAATTAAAAGACTAGATGAGAACTACTTATTTTCCAAATAAGATAGAATATAATCCTTCTATAAACATTGCACAAATAGATGACAGCGAAATCAACTCTACGAAGTTAAACATCTCTCTTTCGTCAACTTGAAGGTCTGGAATGCCTATCACTTACACATATATTTAATTTAATTATAGTTGAATCAGCAGGGGTGGCCAATAACTCAATTACGGCCGTTACTCGAAAAAATTGTAATCCTTCGAATAGTTTTTATTTATTCATAAGTAGCAGGAAATGAGTTGGCCGCCCTTGCCATTGAGGTTTGGAAAAACTTCCTCTAATCATAGTTTAATTTGTCAAATTAAATTAAGCTGAGTATGTCATGTAGACGTATTCAAATTTAATATGATATATTTAGACGTATAATTAGTTAATTAAAAAATGTGACATCCTTCCTAAGTCCCACCGTGCGAATTTTTCGGACCTCCAACAACTTTAATATGGGTACGATTTGGTTGAAATAGTATCAAATAACCAAGGATTAATCAAAAAGAAACGCCCTCGATGTCTTTCACTTTCTTTTAATATGAAAATGAGCCGTGACATAATGAATGTACTTTAGCCTTCACTTCGTGGAACCTTCTAATATCATTCATTCATACCAGATACTCTGGTGTATTTACTCACCGTGAATGAAATTAGCAATGAATTCAAAGTCATTTTTAAAGTAAGAGTCAGATATCTCACTCGCACCAAATTCATGCTAAGAGAATGCTCTTCAATCCAGTTAAAGAAATTTCCGTGATAACTCGAAAGTATATATTATTCTATAAAAGTTTTTTTCGCTCAAATGTTGATAAAAAACGAGGAATGCCACGATAAAAATAAAATAATTAGAGCCAACGTAGCAGCCACATGTCGGTATGCAGCTCTTAGGTTTCATTTGATATGCAGATCTAGAGCTTGACCGCAAAGATAAAAGTGAAAATTACTTGGGAGAGTAAGGAAGAGTTATGGATTGCACTGAAGACAGAAGGAATTCTAAAATATAAGCAACTCGGTAATTTAGAATATCCTAACTTAATACAATAAAAAAGGATTCGAAAACGATGCTATATATCTTATTATTTACGATATATCTAGCTATTTATTTCATCGGCATATTTTTTTAAGTATGGGTATTTGAAATTCAATGTATATTTACATGGAAGTGAAATAGTTGCGAAAAACCAAGAAACCTTAATCGCTATTCTATCCAATTCAAAGGAGGATAACAAGGAAGATAACAAGGAAGGAGAAATGTGATAAGATAATGTGTACCATACACGGCTCATCGGCGGTTGGAATATTTACGATTCAACAGTCATACCAGCGATTTCAGTAAAAGAGCAACAGGCTAAAAGAATCGCCTAAAGAGATTAAATAGCTCAGTTGGGAAAACGGATCGACCTTACACGTTTTTAGGAGAGGATAGTAAGCAATAATGTTTAAACATCACTCTCTAAGAGGCACTTCGTTACTGTAAATGTAAGTTGTAACAAGGAAAATATTGATTCACATGGGAAAATTATGTAATTAAAAATTATTAAATCGGATTCATCAAAGATACTTCATTAATTCTTGAGAATTGGGTTAGTTTCTTGAACACAATATTAGGGATTAAAAAAAAGGAAATTTGTTAAAGTGGTGAAGAAGAAAAACGGGGGAATATTTTGTTACAATGCTAGGTCGAAAAGATAAACAATAGTTGCGCTATTGGAATCCTAGAGTGAATTTGGGTTTTTAAGATTTTCATGAGAAATTCCTATTGAGTAATGCTAATCCATTCGACCAAAGGTTCGAAAATATTGGATATTGGACCATTCGAATGAAAATTATGAATATCGCTAGTTTCAAAGAAAGGGTATTATTTTACCTCAAATTGAATTTCAACAAAGTGGAATCATCGTTCTTATATTATTTCGAGCTGAGAGAAAAAATTAACACTCTCATCCACCTTGAGCATCACTGTCTATTAAAAACATTCCAGTTGAAATTAATAGTTGAAAAATCCATTATTTTCTACGATCACATCGATGACATGAAGGAGACAAACCCCAAGCAACTAGGCGTCAACTTTCTTTTATATGCATTTATAAAATACGCCGGCATTTAGCTATCTAGAGCTCATCTTCGATAGGTGAATTTTTATTTTATTATCATGGTGTTTCGATGGAGGGACCGTACTGAGGTAGGATGAAAACAGAGATTTCTTAGGAAAGTATCTAAAGTCCTCGTATAGTGGAGATCTTCAAATTCCGGTCGCAGCGCCGTGTTTCCGCGTGTTTAAAAATGGACCCGGATATCACGGAGGGAAGGCGATGAACCGTGTGTGAGTCGACTGTAGTGCCACGAACCGCCGTGGCGTGATACCTAAGCTTCCGATCATTATCGGAATCGTGTGTCAACAAAGATCGCTTCTTAGATTTAATTTCAGTGGGATGATGCGTACACACATGTAGAATCAGGGAATCGAACGGAAAGTAGTGCTTACCTTAATACGATGAAACTCCCGTGGTTGTTCTCGTCACTTTCTGCCTCTTCCGCTTGTTTTGGCGAACAAAACAGAACGAAGCTTCGGCAGCGTCGACCTTCATCAAGGAATTGGAGGGAGGAAGGAATGGGGAGAGATTTTTTCTGCTACTTTCCCCGCCTCCTGCATCTTATTGGTTCTTTTTGCTTTCATAAGTACGCGGCAATTTTGATGCAAAGAAATTAGGAGTATGTGCTCACCGAAAGCTATAAACATAGCAGGGTTTATTCATGCGGTGTTAATATTAACTTAAAACCTAATTGATGGCGATCGCCAAGAAGATTGATCATTATAGAACACTCCCACATAATTTAAAGCAGGATGATTATTAGCATTCAAATAGAGTACGTGAGATATTACTATATTTATATAGTATATATCTATATATACTTGACATGTTTTTCTTAAAATTGATTATTTTGGTAAAATATGCGACATTATTATTTTATAAACCGTTCCGTCAAAATGCTTTGTTATCTCCAGACTGACAAAGGAGAATTAATTTTATCTGTAGCGCTATAGCGATACTTTAACTAGGCGATTAAATAATCAGTAAAATTTGTCATGTGGGCCACAATATAATGATCGCATATTAAAATGATTTTTTTAAAATACTTCCAGGAGAAACTCGACATGCTAATTGGTGAAAGTTGTTAAAAAAATCATTGAGACATACAACTCTCCCTCCATTCGACACGCGACTGAATTCTCGCCGCCATATGTTAATACCATTTTGCATAAATTTCTTCAACAAGTCAACAAAATGAACGGAAATATTGATGGTTTCTTGAATGTATACCGGCATGTTGGGGACAGCAGTATAGGATAAGTAACTTTTTGCACGAACACTGCGCACTAAATGTTACGCTCTGATTCGTTGTATTCAGCAGATTTATTGGTCTGTTGATGCTCCTATTGTTTGTCGTCTTCAGTAGGTTTTTTGTTAGTGTGCTTGCTTAGCGTAACTGAAAATCAATGTAGTCCAGTAAATAAATGTTCGTGCTGGTTTTTTATGGGCCATTCTAATTTGAAAGCAAATTTTTTGACTGAAAACAGAATACTTGCTCAAAAACTATCTTGCATTTTCCAGATTATTATTTTACCTCCATTTTTCAAGCGTAAGATACACTATTCTATTCACAGCAATCAAGAATTGACCGTTCCATCAAGAATTTGCCCACGAAAAGTTACCGTCATCACCGTTGGATAACGCAAGCGAATCGCAATATTTGGTTTTCCAAAGCCGGAGTAAAAGCATCTCGATATACGTAAACTCAAATGTCTTACAAAAAGTTATACGGAGAAAAGACATGCGCTGATGAACGAGATGGAGGCTGGCACGATCTTTTTGTCCGAATTTTCCTCAGCAACGACCTCATTATGGTGCTTTAGCTTTTTTTTCATGGCCTCATTTCTAAATACATTTCTTGTGTTCTAATATTACTCGTAGTGAAACTTCCATTTCCATTCCCTTTTCAAGGGCAGATAAAATCAGTTCGTCACACTGGCGTATGCAAGGGGGTATTTGAGGCATAAAATCCCGCCCAAAAATTCGAAAAACACGAAAATTATAATTACCACTTTAGAAATCTTACTTATGCGCCTTCATAACGTGTATAAATAAGATTAAGTTATAATTCATCTTATTCGTGCTCAAAATACTTCAAAATAACTGAAAAACGAAATCAATAAAACACAAATTTTTAATTTAGTTAAAATATTTATATAAATAATTATTATTGATTGAAATGTACTGAATATATGTTTATAATGTATGTACAACTTTCTTACTAATCGTTATTTATCTGGCCTCTTAGATAATTTTTTAACTGTACTTTTGCCATTAAATAAAATTTAAAACATTTCTTCCTTTGATATATCTTTCTGCATACAGCTCTGGTTCCTCATGCCTATGTCCCAGAGTGAACTTAAGTTTTTCACGCCCATAAAAAATACATAATTAGTCACTGCACAAATTCGCTGATATGTTAAATAGAAACAAAATAAGGCTATTTGATTTTTTTTAACCTAGTTTTTGCATGGAATATACAGTTCGGACATATCTTGTAAAATAAATAATATAAGATCAGTTCAGCCACTTTTCTGACTAGGGCTCCCTAGGTGATAGACTCAGTGCCAATGGTTAGTCTCTGCTCATAAAAAGAATAACGTTACCGATATAGACTAATTAAATCCAAAATTTTAAAATTTTTTCATAATTGGGGAAAGATGATTCTATAAAACAATGAAATATTAAGCATAAAAAATGAAAGTGATTAAATATTTCCTAGATCTATCCTCATACGTATATACAACTATTGAATAGATTTATTTGAAGAAGTCTAGTATTTACTATTAGATAGAGAAAAATAAACCATAGGAGAGGAGGGGATTGCAGAGAATACAAGCAGCATAATCAGGGAGTATCCAATCAAATGGTATGTATGCATTTAATGTTTATTACAAAATGTGTGAACAATTTCCTATTTTAAGAAACTTATTCCTTCTCTATTCTCTAAAAGGAAAGCCCTACACTTGAATAGTTGGTGTATACGTTCAAAATTTAGCTTCTAGCCCATCCAAATCTCAGCAGCTACTAGAGAGATTTTAAAGACAAGACATATTGTAATTCATTTATATTCTATTATACATAAAAATATTAACAGAGTCCTTCAGTTTGCTTTAGGAAGGTTAATTCAGTAAATAGAGTGATAAAAATTACTCATTATCTCATAACATTAATAAAATAAAAATTTTTATAAAAACAACAAGCTTACGCAAATACATATGTATACAATACAATTATGAATTATATGAAATCATTACAGTCATAAATGCATAAACTTCCAATATTGTTATAGTGAATGAAGGAGGCAGACTGACAATGATCCCATTTGTTTTTGTACCATCTAACACTAAACTGACAACTTGTGCTATGTAATTTTTCCAGAATTGAAAAGTAAAAAATATTTTTTCTTCATAACTCTGGGAATCTTTTGTAGAGCTAGATCAATGGTATATCTTTATCCATAGACATAGGGTTAAATAATAAAATATTTTTTCTTTCTGCTTTCCCCATCAAAAGATTCAGCCAGATTCTCAAATGACAAATTAAAACTATGAAATTTGTCATTCAATCTTGTCAATTTTTATGCAATCAAATTAAAGCACTTTTATCTTAAAGCATTTTTAACTTTCATATAACAGCAATTAGGTATCATGATAACTCAGAATGATGAATTTACAGCATGAAATTCCTTCAGTTTCTTTATTCCTTCCTTTCTGTCACCTTAAATCGTAATGGATCCTTAGGCATGTTCAGAGTTTTGCTGAAAAAATTCATCTCACCATAATTATACTCAATGTGGAAATTCCTTATGAGCTGAAAGGAAGATTGGTGAAATAAATTAATATCTGTGGGATGTAGAAGACAATCAAATAATCTATTTCATTAGTTACAGAATAGTTGGATGTTATAAGAATGGAAGAAATAAATAAAGAAAATTAAGAAATGAGCTTTCCTACTTATAAAAATCAATTTCAGAATGGCATTATACCATTTTCTTAAAATCATTATATTTCATTATACATTATTTTTCTTTCATTATTATTTTAGCTACCATTTAATGTTTGATGAGATTAACAGTCAATATGAAATACAGTAACTGAAAAATTACTTCAAATCAAACTCAAATTCACAAGTGGTATATTACCTAGGAATCCATTATTTCTATGATTTTTATAGTTTATCTATTAATTGATTCTTCAGAATCTCTATAACAGAGGTAACAAAAACTTTATCCTTGCATTTGCTTGTGTAAGATTAAATTTGAACTTTGTAAAATATAGGTTTATGTTCCATCAAAAAATGATTATGGTTTCAAAAATTGATTTCAGATGCACTCATTTTTTTCACAATATGAAGAAATGAATTGACTCTATTGGGAAATTTGCCTCAATTAAATTTGAGAATGAGATAAAATTATGAAAAGAAAATAGGCTCAATATCAAAAGTACCTCCCAGAAATTTTTTTCATATACCATTCCAGCATAAACAGTATTGAAAAAGTATTGAATTCAAAGATCATTTTTTCACCTTAGCAAGTAGGATTTCCATCTCTAGTTCTGCAAACCTCTTTCCAATGCAGCTCCTAGGTCCAAATCCAAATGGAAGGAATGCAAATGGATTTCGCTTTCCTTTGGACACTATATCAAAGTCATCAGCATTTCCTACAGTTTCTTCTGTGGGCCTATGCTTCAACCATCTTTCAGGAATAAATCTATCAGCCTTTGGAAAGTACTCCTCTGAAACTCTGGCAATTGTGTTTGGCATAAGGACCCATGTCTGAGGGTAAAGAGTATTGGTATACACATGGATTGACAAAATTACTCAGGAAATATTGATGGTATTTACTAATTTTTCATAAATATTAATTTCTTTTATTAAATTAAGAAAGTTAGGCCAAACAAAATGTTGTACAATGATTTCCAACAATATTGCTATTGATATGAGTTATTTTTTGTTAAAATATTAAATTTATTATTATTTAAAACATATCATTAACTGGAGATGAGATTCATTTAATATATAAAGCTAATATAAAATAAAATATTAAGAATAGGGAAGTTATTAAATTCTGGAGTTTGACCACATGATTGTAAACTGTTCTTACTATAACATGAAATTAAACAAACTCTATACATTTTGGTGATGAATATCAGGCTAACACTAATTAAATTATTAGAACAGTTATTTAATTTGATACTACATTCACAGAGTTACTTTTATCCTTTTAAAAATGACATGAAGTTACTTACTCCTTTAGGAATCCTGTAATTGCAAAGCACAGTTTCCTTCACTGTTGTTCTCAAATTTCCTGAAAATATTGGTGAGCACCTGCAGAAAGAATAAAAGAAATTGACCTTAAAAATCTTAAATCAGATAAGGTAAAATTGCATGTCCATACAATGTTAAGTGAGGCCCCCTTTATCAGCATTAATTGATAAACTTATTAATTATTTCTCAGTTATTGTTTTAAAATATTTAAATTAAACCATTTGCACTTATCGACTTTCAGATAATGTATGCTTTTTAGTATGAATCAGTGTTATATTTTAATCTATAAGTTTAAAGACATTAAATCATGCTGTGAGTCCAAAAGTTTCTTGCAACATGTGGTCCCAAATTGCACCATGCTTTGACATAACTTTCAGAATATTCTTAAACAGATTTCCGCAAATTACAATTAAAGACATTACTATAGCCTATGGATGTCCTATAAACGCTGAACAATCTCTACTATTCAGATTACATATAGAGAAAATTTATAATTGTACATACAAAAAATTTTCAAGTGATTGAAGTTTATAAATATAATGTTTATATTAAAAGTAAAATAAATTTCATTTATATCTTCAGGGTTTCAATATGAATAGTATCTGAGGTTATAACTATCAACAAGCTATTTTCTACTATCTATATAGAAACCTAAGAAGTTACTATAATTTTATGAATTATAAAATTATACAGGTTACAATCTCTTTTGAAATAAAAATAGTTCAAAATTAAAATATGCATTTAAAAAAGGTAAAATTTTATAGTTATGTATAAAATTTCCACATAATAATTACAATATTCACAGATAAACAATAAAGCTAATGAGACTTTAAATTTCCAGCAAATGAAAACAGTTGTCAGCAAAATCAACACAGCTTATTGAACCTTACTTACCTAGCACTTTCCTTGAGACATGCTTTCACATATTTCATTTCCTCCATCTTTTCCTCTGTTATTTCATCATTCTTATCAGGCAGAATCCTCTTTAGCTCCTTGAATAAAATCTCTTGTTTGTCTTGATTTTTAGCAATAAAATACATGGCTGTTGCAACAGAATATGATGTCTGGAATGAATGGAATAAAATATTTATTATTAAATAAAGGGATTTTTCAGGCAGAGAAAACAGAAATTGTACTTTTTACCATATTACATGACAATAAGATGCACTGGCATAAAAGACACAACTTCATTTCTTACATTTCAGAAAAGAACCTGATCAAATATGATTAAGTTTGTTTGATACTCTTTCAAAATTGCAGAGGTGAGCAAAACTTTTTTTGCATCCTATCATAGCAATAAGCATAATGATAGCAATCACAGTTATAACATTTTTCACTTGAATAATAATATTAGATACAAGTAAATATAATAGAATCAAATAGGCAATCCTGAATGTCTGGGGGAAAATAGGATACAATGTCATCATTGTTTTGAAACACCACCAACTTTTGGGCTGATCCTGGCACACTGATCATGATGTTTCAAAGAGTTACATTTGGATCCAGTAATTTAGGATAGATTATACATTACTTACAGTATCAACCCCACCAAAAAGCATATCTTGAGCCATGATGCTAGCAGATTTCTGATCAGATCTGGCCAATAGCCTTTCCAAAACACTTGGTTCATTGTCATCATGATTCTTTTCTTTTCGCTCCTTTGAATTTTGCACGGCCTCATCCACATACTTCACAGATACCCTGTAAAACATAATCTCTTTTAATACCTATACAAAATGAATATTACTAAATGAAACGGGTACCCGTGAACTTGAGAAAATTCAACGCAAAGCAATACGTTTCGTTAAAAAATGCTACAAGAAAAGGTAAGCATCACGAAGATGCTCTCAGATACAGGTTGGGCATCATTGAAAGAAAGGTGGTTAGAAGCTAGGTTGGGACTCCTTAATAAATTTAGAGAAAGCACGTTTTCCCATGACGTAGTTGATATTGTGCGACCCCCCTGTTACTTTGGCCGATCCGACAATGAGAGCAAAATAAGAGAAATAGACGCTAGAAATAGTCGATTTAAGAACTCATTCTTTCTGCGAACAATACGCGATAGTAATAGGCTGAAAAAGTAGCTCAATCGATTGGTGTTTACACCCCCTGCCACACGCCGAAAGGCGGCTTGCAGGGTATTCATGTAGATGTAGATGTACTAATTTGGAGTGCTTAAGACCAAGCTTACATTTTTTATTTTGAAAATCTTCACATTTTGGAATATGATTTGGTGAAGTTTTAGTGAATTGAGACAAAGACTTTCAGAAAAATTACTTCTTTTGGCATTAAAAGATGAGTGAACTGATATAATGTTACAAATTTTGGAATTTCAGATTTAGGATACTGAGATTTTTTGAAGGGAAAGAGGATGGTAACTAGATTTTTTACTATGGGGGTGGAAAACAAAATTTTAATGAACATTGAAGAAGAGAATGGTATTTGACCAAAAGGAAAATATTAAAAGCATTTCTACGTATGTTAGACAATTTTAAAAATCATAATTCTGAATAAGAATTTTGAATAATGATTCTAAATGGCACTTGGTGGTTGTATTTCATCTTGAATTTCTGGTTGTGAAATTAGAAAAATATTGATAAAACTGCTACAAAGAGTTCCACTTACTCTAAAAAGACATCCAAGGCTTTTTCAAACCTCTTCCATGCAGGTGTGGAAAACTTCTTCCATATTGGTGGACCAATTTCCAAATCAAATAAACTGTCAAAGAAATCCCCTACTGCATTAATCAGCTTTTGTGGTTCAGAATCTGCTGGCAAGTTTGGAGCCAAACAGCCAAGCCGCTTGTCCAGGGCAACATATGCTATGGCTGGAAACAAAAAAGACATTAAATCAAACATTTTCTTCATTAAATTTTTACTGCTATAATATATTTATGCTGTATTTTAATCGAATCAATTCACTACCAGTCCACATGTTGGTTCTTTACCTTTAGTTATTTGTTTCTCTTGAAAGGAGTTACTTACCCTCATCTATTGTGTATATTTAAATAACTTTTATTTCTTGCATGTGTACATTTGCAAATAAACATGTGGCTGGTAAATAGGGTGGATATCTAATAAAAATGCCATCTGGATGATCCCAACTATAATTTTTAAATATTGTGTTAGAAATGCATGGAACTATAAATTTTAAAATATATGATATTCTTGAGCTTATACTTTTACCTCACTTTATTAGCTCCCACTTTATAAAACTAAAACAGAAGGAAAAATCAAATTCAAACTTTATTCCTAGAATGTTTAATCTCTTAATTTTATATCTTTATGAGCAATACAATCAAAAGAAGCAAAATATTGGGGATAAATTATTAAAAATGATTGGGAAACATATTTTTGAGCAAATAATAATACATATCTAACCTTTCTGAACTACGGCTAATAAAACCCCAAGAGTTTGGAAATTTTTATAAACTTCAATGATTTACTCTAGAATATTACTTAAATTTTACACTGAATGTATGCCAATGGATTTAGTGAAATACAGCAATAGAATTCAGTTTATTTTATGAGAGAAATTAATATTATTTGTTTTCTTTCATTTGGTTGTTCAAACAACAGAAAAATTAACCTAAAACTCTATATGTAGTAGTATACCAATGTAGACAGCATACAGTCCTAGATAGGGTTGTGTTTAGGTACATATATACATCAGAATACAAGTATCAATGTGAACATAAATTCCATAAGTGAGATTGTTCTTTTAGAATTCTTTTTATGTCAGATTTTTTAAACATTTTTGGGACCTTGCTTCTAAAGGAGCATTGCTATTTTATTAAATTTCAGATACAATTGCATGAGATACTGCTTAGTAACAATAAAAATGCTGAAAATTGAAAGATTTATTTCTACTAATCATATGAACAGTATTAGTAACCACATAAGGGCAGTCACTGTTAATTGGTATTTATTTAATCAATATATTAGTTTTATAAGTAATAAAGTTGATAGCAGGAAAGAAGACAATATGTTGTTCTTTGTAATTATACAATTACCAAACGAAGAATTACTGGTATTGATGCCTTTGGTATGGAATAAACTTTAATTTAAACTTTAAGAATTGGTGACAGAAGAATATGATGTAAGAATTGGATGTCTTTCTTCTACATATGAAAATATTACTTACATTCAAGAGACCACTTAAACAGTTCATTGATGAAATCATCAGGCATCTCTTGTTTGTCATTTCTAAGAGTCCTCATCCTGGAAGAATAAAAATGTATTTCATGTATACTAGTTGAATGTGTGATATGGTGTATATGGTTTTATTACAATCCTTGGAGGATGCAAATCCTTTCTTAGACTGAAAAGGGTTTTCTGGACAAAGTAAGAGATCAAACTAAAAGCTTAGGTTCCCAAAATATTCCTACTCTGTTTAAATGAAAGTTGACCAAAATCAGGAATAATATCGGGTTAAGCTAGCAATGGCTGTTAGACTCTCAAAAACATAGGTTTATTCCAAAATGTGAGTCCTAGAATCTGCTACAGCATGGGTGAATAGGAAGAAAAATTCTGTGGATGGGGTTATTGATCCATTCACTGCAGATTCTGCTGCTATGTGGGTGAGGTTCTCACCATCCTCAAGAAGGGTCTTATCACTTGCCAAGCAAAAGGTGCAGAGGAAAAGGCGTTAGTAAATGATCCTTAACTTTCTCACTTCGTTAGGCAGTGCTGGAATTATTTAGAGTTCTGAGGTGAAAATTACATTCTCTTGGGATTTTCATAAAATTTAACAGCCATCAGTATTCACATTAAAGCAGTGCATCTGAGAAAGGCTACAATTATCCATTTCTTTCATTCTTTATGAATTAATAATAAATCCTACATAGATACATTATTTTGCTACAACATTTTACAATGCTTTATAATTAAAAATTGCATTCATCATTTACATATTTGAATGTTAATCTCCAAAGAAAGATGAAAAAATCGTTTTGCAAAATTGGTATAAAATGTTAGGAGTGCCAATGTACCTTTTGCCAAACTCTGATGCAGCAAACTGCCAAATACAGAGACTATATTGAATCATATACCAATTGCAAGTTGGTTAATAATATGATTTAACCATCTGTTATCTCACAATTCCTTTCATCTGGCGTTTTTAAACCTCTACACTTTAACATTATGAATTTATAATTGCAGTATAGTTTATGACACCAAGTTAGTGCATGGTTTGAATTTCTTGTATTACAATCCTTACTGAAATGACAGAAAATCTGGAAATGGGGATTGATTATTACTTACTTTTCGATGAATTCCTGAGCCACACCTGCAATGGGCTTAATATATCTCTTTGATATCCTTGGCTGCATCAGTGGTTGATTGGCTTTACTGCGAGCTTCCATCCATTTCTCTCCTTGCCTGAGAAAACAGCAACAGTATAGCAAATTTAATTCTTAAAATTTTCTACATATGTTATTCTTGCAATTAATATTTAGTTCTTAACTGTCTATGTAAGAGCAAGGAAAGTAAACTTGTAAGTTATTCTTCCAGATTTATGCCCGAGTTTTAAGGTAACAACTTTTCTGGGTAAAAATTACTGTAAAATATTTTATGCTTAAGTTTAGAAATTATTCACATAGAATATTTTTAATAGAAACTACATATCGTTTTGAAATTTTGCTGCTGATAAAAGTATTTCTGTTGTTGAAATTCCAAAAAGACCAATAGAAGAGTGAAATATAATATAATGTTTTAGGTGACATCAAAATGGATATTTTGGATAAGGCATATGATTCATGTGATAGTAAATGTAGGAAGTATAATGACTAAGCTGAGATTAAAACAGCTGATGATAGATATGTTCCAACTCATACTACATTTCAAGATAACTAACTGATTTTAAAAGCAAAACTTAATTAAATTTGCATAATTGAATCGGTAGATATTACTAGTTCTACTCCATGACTACAAAATAATGTTACAAGCATACATAAACCTGCAGTTTTAATTATTTTACAGTATTTCTTGAGATTCTTTGATGCTTCAATGAACAGTACACACACAACTCTATGAATCAATGGAAAAAGGATTCTTCTTTGAAACAAGAGCATATTAAAATTAATATAATAAATTATCAGTCATTTAAATGTAGCTTTTTCAGTGCACTTCATAAAACATACCAATGAAATTATTTAATTAGAGAATACAAAAATCAGTAATGAGCACAGTAAAAGAAACTGATGACCAAAAGGACTGTGAAGAGATAAAATGTAACAGGATGAAAAGTTCACCAATGACATCACAGCAAATGAAGTTCTCACTCAGTCAGGACTCCTACACCATCCTTGTAGAATTCCTTTCTTGTCACCTGTCTGTAGTGATGCAAGGCTGACATCCCTTCTCTTACAGGCCATGGTCCTTCATTTCTTAAGGTGATTTCCGCTTCTTCAGGACGGAATGCAAACAACAAGCTGCTTCGCCCTGGTAATCCCTTTAAAATGCAGAGGTCCCCATACTTCGCATGCATGAGTTTATGGATCTCCAATATGCCCATTCCAGAGAATTCACCTAAAGATTGAAAATTACGAGCATTGTAAATACTATCCATCTTACCAGCAATTATCCAGTCAAAAATGAAAAATCAAGAATGAAGAAAAATGCAGTTGGAGTTTCACCTGTCAACTAACATATTTTACAAAATATACTTATTGTATATATTCCAAAGAAGGAGCTTCTTCAGTTTCCTCCAAAATTTTTTTTGGAAAGAAAAAATGGTGTGATATTTCCACTCTTTAGTAAAAGATGTAGAATCAATAAGATGGTTTAAAAAGAATGCGAGTTGTGCTACCAGAAGATGCAGAAATGCTATTTGACTGTAGTGAATGAGATTAACAGTAGAAGAGACATCCAAAACTTTGAGTTAAAGGCAATGTATGGATGAGTCAGAAGTAAAAAATAGATACAAATTTTTGAGTGTATTGTAAAAATGCAGCAAGTGACCTGTTTCTCCTATTACCATGAATGATGTGTATGTATATATGAATTCATGAAATGATTTCTTATACTGACCAATATAAGGCAAAAAGCGCCATATATTTCCAATGATTGGAAGTGGTTTGGGTCCTGGAACTTGATCAAAAGGTTTCACTCCTGAAACCTCGTCTGCAGCTGTTGTTTTTACTGTCTGTAGGCAAAAGCCAGAGTGGAGACTGCAGTATGTCTCTTGATATTTATTTAGTTGCAGTTGCCGTTGGAACAAGGTGATCATGCCTTTCCCCATTCTTGCTTGAGGTAGTAGAGCGACAGCCATTTTGAGAAATGTCTAAAAGGAGGAAAATAAACATCACTCATCTCATAGAATCCTATTATTAATAATAGCCATAATAATATTAGTGATTGTCAATAATGATATAATTATTGACATCACTAATCTCAGTACAAAAAAAATATCATACAGAGCATGCCCAGCTTTGATTTAAGAAAATATTGACTAAAATGCTACTATGATAAGGTGTGGGTACCATGATTTTCTTATTAGAAAAGATAATACCTAAGAATAACAACACACTCAGGCATGACAAGAAGGAAAAGTAGAAAAGTGTAGGTATGGTGTATTGGCCTAAAATTCCTATTGAGACCATTATAAGGAAATCATGAAAGAATTTGAGAAGTATTTTAACCTCATAAATTTCGATACTTAAGCATGGAAAATTTAACAAATATCGGCAATGATGGTCAGAAAGTAAAACATACAAAAAATAAAAATGTTGGAGCACTTCTGTTACCTTAGCGGAGATGGTCTCGGCCTTAACTTGGTGGTATATCTTAACGAAAAGTTAGAATAAAATATTTATTTAATGTATACTAAATCACAGGAACACAAGAAACACGACCGGTTTCGGTGCGTCACACCATCTTCAGGTGACACATTTCAGTAACCACTAAGTATATATGGAGGGAATGAGGGTTGGAGTGGGGGGAAAAGGGGGGGGGGAAGGGGGGGGGAAGGAAGGGTAACGAAGGGCTAGGATACGGCCGGGGATGGTGCGGGACGGACTAAGGAGAAAGGGTTGGGGGAGAAAGGGTTAGGAAGGGAAGGGGGAGGTAACAGCCTGGAGAATACCTTCATATTCAATATCATTTACAAGATTAACATTATTATTGCTTTTGTATTTGAAAATTTCCAACCGTTCCACAGTGTCTAGAACTCTCCCTTTGGACGCAAAATGGAACTATGCCAAAATCACTCCAGTGTCCACAATCTAAGAGGTGTTTTGCGAAGTTCGATTTCTCTGGCTGATTTCTAATAAACGCTATCCGGTGTTCTTTCATTCGGTCTTCAAATTTTCGGCCTGTATTCCCTACATAAACGCTATTACAGTCCTTGCAAATCAACTTGTATACACCACTCCTTCTCATAAAGTGTATTGTATCTTTGCACTTCCAAAACGCGTTTCTAATGCTGTAGGGGGAAGTAAAGGCGGGTCTGAGATGCTTGGGAAGTATACTACATACTGCTTCGGATATTTTTCCTAAGTACCTCATGGAACACCATTTAATTTCCTCCTTCGATTTCTCAATAGTAAACATGATTTTGGTTGTAGTCTTCCTTTTCTGCGAGAGATGAGTCGGTCGACTAAGTGGAAAGGGTAGCCGTTAACCCGCGCTATATGTTTAATTACGTCCACTTCATCCTCGTAACTTGACTGCGACAATGGAATCCGTAACAGTCTATCCACCATAGAGTGGAAGGCAATAAATCTCAGGGAAGAAGGGTGGCAGGAATGCAAAGCGATGACGCAATCTGTATATGTGGGTATACGGTAAATCGAGAAGTCATGTTTGTGGTTGACTATCTTAATATTCAGATATAAAAAGTTTATACTGCCGTTAGATTCCGTTTCAGTTGAGAACTTAACGGTTGGATGCAAGGTATTTAAATGTTTCTCAAAGGCGGTAAGTTGTCAGTTCGTTCATCTCCATCCGCAGACAATGTCGCCCACGCATCAGTGCCAGTACATTGTATTTCGAATGTCTGCATGCGTGGAGTTGAAAAGGCGCCTCTCTAATCTGTCAGTGAATATGTCCGCCAAGAGTGGTGAGAGCGGAGATCCCATGGCTAATCCTTTATTCTGTAGGTAAAACTACCAGTTAAAAAGGATAAAATTATGCTACGAACGAATGTGTTAATTATAAATATCCTGTGGTTGTGGGGACATTTGCAGCCAGCAGAAGGTCCATGGTCGCATCCAAGGCTTCGGCGGTGGAGATGCTAGTGAAAAGATCGTTCACATTTCAGAATCTCAGATCTTTGGCTTCCATTCCCTGCCATTCTCTTTAGAGTCTACCTCGAATTATTTTCTTTAGCAATCCCTGTCCTCTCCTCGTTCGACCGAATCCTTTCCTTCATTTTACAGGGTGTCCGCTATTCGATAAGGGAGGAATTGTCAGTATTCCGAGGTGATCTTTGCAGTTATCAAGAATTTTATTTTCCCCTATTTCAAAATTCTAAATTCAGTCGTCAGTCGGGCAGCACGACCGACCAAATGTACTGAAAAGAAACCATTTCTTTTCTTTGATTTCACTTTCATTTCTTTTCTGGTTGTGCTAGATCCTTGTCTGAGCTGAATGCGATGACGCCGGTAGGGTAGAATGAAATGCTGGTGGGGGAGGTAAATGCCTGATTCAAATACGGCCGTTTCCTCAGGACGGAACTCAATTTCCGCGCAAAGGATGGTTGCAGACAGACTCAATCGGCCTAATGTTTTTATAAATGGGATGTTTTTCCCAATACGTCCTTCTGAAACATGTGTTAAAATAGAGGGGCCGATCAGGCGCAAGAAGGAGAGACATCTTGCGTACACCTGAGCAACCCCGTTCCAATTTTAAGTCTGCTGCCAAGTATTTGGAATATTGTGGGCAATTTGAAGTACCAGAGAGTGTGCACAAGACCTTTACATTTCCGGGCGACCAATTGTTGGACGAGAAATAAGACGTTCGAGATCGAATAAGTTTGGAAATTCGCAATTGAAGAAATGCACTCCAAATGCATGAGGGAGAAAAGTAAGTCCGGTAAAAAGTAATCGAGGGATTTCAACTGAGGTGATATATATTGATTCGGCAAATTTCATTTAATGATTGAGAATATTTGGATATTTAAAAATTGAATAATTGGCAAAAATTTTAAATTACACTACTCTAAAATCAATCTTCTATGCCTAGCACAATCTAATGTGTATTTCATAATGTAGACGTTAATTATTAAGTATCTGAAAATGATGATTTCGAGTAAAGGTGCTCGTACAACGTTCAAGTAGTCATTCTCATTTATTCAGCTATATTTCTTTTACCAACCGCCCATCTTTGAACTGCATGATCACAATGCCGACCTATGAAAATAAATGCGGAGCGTACGGAGGGCGTAATACGAAAGAGAGCACGTAAGACTATGTTAATATACGATATAAATTTCTATAAAGCTAAAACAATTAATTTATAAATTGATGCCTTCTTCACGATTCACATAATATCAAAATTAACTTTTCAGAAACATCACGTTCCAATAAATTGCCATTCAAAAATAAGCACAATACAATAAAGAACGAGATCTTAGTGTAACGATGGTCATAGGATAACACTTTTTCTTTTAGTTATAATCCTTAATCCTACGAAAATAATTTTACCAGAAATGGTTTTCCTCCTGATACATTTCTTCAATTCCGAATTTCCCAATTTATTCGATCTCGAACGTCTTATTTCTCGTCCAACAATTGGTCGCCCGGAAATGTAAAGGTCTTGTGCAAACTCTCTGGTACTTCAAATTGCCCACAATATTCCAAATACTTGGCAGCAGACTTAAAATTGGAACGGGGTTGCTCAGGTGTACGCAAGATGTCTCTCCTTCTTGCGCCTGATCGGCCCCTCTATTTTAACACATGTTTCAGAAGGACGTATTGGGAAAAACATCCCATTTATAAAAACATTAGGCCGATTGAGTCTGTCTGCAACCATCCTTTGCGCGGAAATTGAGTTCCGTCCTGAGGAAACGGCCGTATTTGAATCAGGCATTTACCTCCCCCACCAGCATTTCATTCTACCCTACCGGTGTTATCGCATTCGGCTCAGACAAGGATCTAGCACAACCAGAAAAGAAATGAAAGTGAAATCAAAGAAAAGAAATGGTTTCTTTCAGTACATTTGGTCGGTCGTGCTGCCCGACTGACGACTGAATTTAGAATTTTGAAATAGGGGAAAATAAAATTCTTGATAACTGCAAAGATCACCTCGGAATACTGACAATTCCTCCCTTATCGAATAGCGGACACCCTGTAAAATGAAGGAAAGGATTCGGTCGAACGTTGAGAAGAGAGCGATTGCTAAAGAAAATAATTCAAGGTAGACTCTAAGGAGAATGGCAGGGGATGTAAGGAAAGACGTTTCAGACCACCCTCATAATGTGGACTTTATCCTGGGGACGCAAATGTCCGCAGGCTTACTCAAATGTATCGTATATAATATGAGCTGAATCATCTCTCTCATTAGTGTTATATATGTTAAAGAATTGAAGAATTTTCTACATTTTTGAGATTTTTACACAGAAAAAATAATAGTTATGTCAATATGTTTTACAAATTTTGAATAAAAGTCTAATTACATCATACATATCCCGACAATAGCATTATTTTGGGAATGGTGAAGGAAAAATACAAGACATGGCGTTTTAGGTACAGTTTGAAACCCGATTATAACGTCTCAAACATGAATAAAAAACGGTTAAAAACAACGAATTATTTTCGAGCTTAGAATGATTGGTTTACTACCTGAAGAAAGAATCTTACACTCCAATCGCATGCCTTTTATGTTTTACCAGTGTCATCTACGAAACAGTAATATATTAAAACTATTTGACTGAGAAAATGAGAGGTCAAATAAGGGTGACCCTTTCGATTGTGTCATCAATTTAGCCGTTTCAAGGCTAAGGCAGGGGAACTGTTTATCAAATTAGACCATGTGAACATGTTAGAAATTTATAAAACAACATGACCATTTTCTTTTATTTACTCTTTCGGCGAATATTTTTGAAGCTCTCCACTGAGTGACAGGAGATTTCTATGCGTAGAATTTTTCATAAAGTTACGCCTTTATCTCATGCTTGCTTCATCATCGTTTTTTTAGGCTGCTAGACTCCTGATAAGTTTTGTGATTCCCGTCCCTTCCTTATTCGTCCTTGTTCTTCATTGTTAGGTTTTAACACCTTATAGAAATCTTTCTTATTTAAAAGCTCTTCCTGCTTTGCATTATTTTTAATTTATATCTTGGATTACCGGTAAGAAAGGAACTGGGAATTTTAACATTTTCTGTGCTTATTTTCGGTCAGTCGGGTTTTTCCACTGTCGCTTAGTTAGCTTTTATGTGATAAATGTTTTACAGGTAACATTGATGTAATAATCCGATTTAATTATTAACTTTAAATGGAGTGAAACAACTTAAGAAAAAGCTTCAAATTATAAAATCTGGAGTAATCAAATATTTGATTATGTAACTCATACGTTATTTAGTTGAAATTTGGGTCAACCAGATAAAAATTTTATAAAATAGCTGCTTTAGACGTTATATTTGTTATTATCCAGATCCAATTATAATCTTTACGATTTCAGCAACTGAGAGGAGCGAAGAAAAAGAATTTATAATTAAGTATTTTCGTTAAATGGGTATCAGCATATTTGGGAGATTTGAGCATAAGAAAGAACAATCTGAAAAGAAATTTTCCCAAAAGACTTCACTGAAACCAGCGATCGAGGCTTTATCTACCACAAGTCGGAAAACAAAAAAAAAGTTCCTTCCCAAAATTTCCTAAAAAGTTATCTTTCTCCACAGCTTTGATAGGAGAGTGAAAACGAAAATTCTAAAACCACTAGAATTTGGGGAGCGCGGCGAAGTCGTGTGATGGAAGAGAAATCATAGCGCGAGTTTTTTCTATTGTAATAAGGAAGTCATTCTTACGACCTACTAACCCGCTTCTCTGAATTGATGAAATTAAATTGGACAGCATCAGTAGAATTGGGCATACAATGATAGATGATTCCGAGAACGACCTTAGACCCAAAATAGTGCTGAATTTACGAGTAAGGTTTACAAGCTATAGTGCTCCATTGTCTTGAGGGTCTACAAAAATTCAAATGGAAAAAACTGGATTTCCATCATGTGCAAATGGCTTCAGAAATCTGTTCGGTGTAGCCTACAGTCAACTCGAGAAACAGTGGTATTTGTTCATTGACAAAGGACAACTGTACCTATTTAGGGACACATTACCTTCAATGGCTTATGGTCCAATCAAACCTAAATTCGACTCTGGCCCAAAATGTACACCAATAGATGTACATAACGAAAGGGGTTCTTTGCTTTACGCTGATACGGCGTTTACTTTCGATAAGTTATCGGGCACAAACGGTGACCAGCGTAGTATTTAGCTGCACTGCTTTGAAATAAAATAAAGAAATAGGGGAAGACAATGGAAAAACGTTTGGCTTGTGAGTCATATATACATGACTCCGTGTCATTACCATTATATAGTAATTTCCAACCCTATAAAGAGTGAGGTGCATAATTTACTAAATAACATTCTTCGATATACTTCCGATAAGCGACATACTATCGGTTTCCAAATCGTGAATTGCCCACAAAAATTTAATATTGATGCACTCTTTACGAGAAAGCAAGATTGGGCGTCATTCTATTCATTTAGTTTATATTTTAATGTCTATTCTATGTATAAAGTACTACATGTGCGGATATCCACCAAAACACTCGTTATTAGAGCCCGAAACTGGCAACAGATTTCTCGTTATGCAATTCTAGATCTTCATTGAGGCTAAAAAATATTCAGCCACAACGCTAATTCAAAGCTAATAAATAACGCCTAAAACTATGTTATCAGTTATTTTTTTTCTGTGAATTGGTAATTCTGATTATCTTATCAAAATACTCACTTCCAGTTGATTCTAGTCGAATTATGCCTTTTCATTAGATACAAAGGACATGCATTGGCTTCCGATTTATACATATTTTACAGGAAAACAAAAAATAGTTATCTTACAACATGTAAATATTAGCCCCTAATGTTTCTAATGCAATATTTTAATAAATGAGTCGAAAACCAAAAGGAAAAACCGTAGCAAAAATTCAGGAGTCGAACCCAGATATTCTCCTTGCCGCACAGCTTTTCTAACCTCTAAGCCATCTCGCAGATTATAGATTACATTTAGAGCGATTGGGAAACAAAATCATTCCTGAGATAAAAATTTATATTTGTATTTGAGATACCAGAGAATTCACCTTTATGGTTGTTTTTTATTATATTATCACCTAAATGTAAAACACGGAGAGAGCTCAGTGGGAGTTATAAACAAATACACACTATATTTTGAACAGAAAATCGTAATAATTATCTTATAAATCACTAACAATAATAGTAGTTTATAGCTCATATACTGATGGAATTCAGATTTTCACCTACTGATAAAATATACCTGTTGGAGTTGTGCGCGGCTTTTAATTGGTCGCACAATTACGCCGCTAAGAATTTCTTAGATCGCCGCAAAGTTTTTAAGAGATTCGAATTTTTCATGCACCTCAATAAATATATACTGACTCGGTCGAGATATTTCATCGTCAAGATCGATTATCAATAAATAAATGCAAAATCTTAGTCATACGCTGTGTTTATCAGCATCGAAAATCTGAATTTAGATAGAAACTAACAAACGCACGATCTAGTTACTACTGTACGGAGTTCGGGATAATACGAGCAGATCATGGAAGATTATTTGTTAAGAAGCATTTTCCATGGGTGTGTCGGCTTTAAAATGAGGGAAACATCTGGCGAAGTGGAAACGGAGATAGACTAGAATGATGATAGATAAAAACCAGTGAGACCAGGCAGTCCTGCTGTCAGAACTTCCTATAGCCACAAAGTTTTCAACACGGGCTATTTTTACATTAAGTTGCGAAAACCATCTGCTGCAGAGACGCGAGGAAAAACCCTCCAGTTTCGATCGGTTTTCCTTCCTACGAGTATTGATTCAAAGAGGGCGGGTACCTTAGATGCTCATTTGTTTGCCAGCACCAAAACAAAGCAAATTGCGACAGAAAATTACTCGACACCCGCACGAGCCAAAGCCAGAGCCGCTTATCTGGACGACGCCAAAGGGAACTCTCATCCAACGAACACTAATCGATACATGGTTCAGTTGGCACGATTTAATCGAATCTCGTTGTTAGGCGAGCAATGGCATGATCGATTGTGGATTTTAGGATGAAAAGTAAAGGGCATTTGTGCTCACCTTGGAGTGATGTGAGGTTGGGTTGATGCACTCTACGCCAGCGGGTCTTCTCTCTTCCTTTCTCCGGCTAAACACTATGACGACCTTCAAAGAAAGCGTTGAGAGGAAGACTGCAGAGGGGCAGCTTCCTTCCCCTCCGACTGTTTATTTTGGCTCCTCCCACTCCTCAATCAGCTGTTTTCTTAGCTTCGTTTTCTTCAAAGAGATTTAGCTTGGCCTTTAGTGGTATAGATAGTGGAGGCAGAATTCGGCTTCGTATCGTAGTTATAGCGGTGAGATAGATAGGCGTTTCTGACAACGGTAAAAACATAACTCACCAATGATTCTATAATAATTTTCCGCGAAGTATTTGAACTGGAATGCTCCATTCATACTTGGCGGAAAGTTAGCTTGCGACCAATGAGACATTTACTCAGTGGAGGCTTCCCTTATTTAAGCACAGATTATATCTGACGAGAGATTTTTCTCCAACAGAAACCTCTAGCAGGGGTGGTTCTAGAAACGCTCCAAGTGGGGGTGAACAAGCTAAGGAGGGGTGACAGTGTTTGCCAAGGGGCGTGGCGATTTAAGATATGAGTTCATCTCCAATTAACTTACTAAATGTCGTAATAAACGTAGCACGACCTACACGAGGTGGTCGTGTAGGTCGTGCTTCGCAATCTGATTTTTAATGCAAGTCCTCGACAGATTATTGGTAAATTGCTTGCACTACAGATTCATTACAATATCGCCCCCCTCCTGGATCCACCGATGACTCATAGTAATAACGAAATTGATTTTTGCGAGAAAAGAAACGGTTTTTTGTCGCCACACAGAGTACGGCAATCTATGAAATAATATCTATGACTGTTTATTTGATTAGGAAAAAATTAGCTAATATAATTTTTAAAATTAATAGCTGGACCTAAGTTAAGACAGCTGGAAAATAATAGCTGGACCTAAGTTAAGACAGTTGATGTACTCTTTAGGAATAACTCCTAGTAGATTTGCCTATTAATCGTGTCCTTTCATTAGGTTTGCTAAATCCCTACTACGTTGTATGAGTTTTACATCCAGTATGATATAATTGTGTATCAACAATGATTAGGAAACCCAAAAAATTAATTCATCTAGAGATGAAAAGCGTAAATTTTTTGGAACTACCGGAAGATGGATGACTAGAGAAGCTAAAGGCATGGTAAGGCTCAGCGAATTCTACGTCATGTGCGAATAATAGTGGTTTCTTCAGTCTAGTTCTTGACAATCAGGTTGCAATTAGATCCCTAGTGATGCTATGTCAAGACTTTCTTAGACCCGACCTAGATTCGATCGTGGGACTGTAGGAAAGCCGAGAGAAAGCACATAGACAATCGGAAACCATTAATTTTACTCAATCATTAAAATTAATAACTATGGATTTTAAACAATCATCTCTCTCAGATATTCTCACAGCTATTCACAAGAAAAATGCATAGTGCATAAGATTTACCTTTATAAATAATTATACATTAATTGTTCTAGTTCATAAAATTCATCTCATCTTAAATTTAAAGCAAGATTTTAGTTTAAAAAATAAATTATAGCTGACAATTTTCTCTTGAAGCAAAATGCCTATTGATGTATTATTTTAAAAGCATTAGACTTATGAAACGTGCGAGTATTCCTTGAATATTTTTGTTCGTTTCGCCATGATGATAAGCTCTGATTAGAAGAATTTATTTCGTGGGATATTGGGATAATAAGCAATTTTACTTGAATAAAGATTTTATTTTTTTAATTAAGAAGGCTTACTTAAAGTAAAAAGCCATTTAAAATCAGCACCTGAATATGCCCTGAAAAAGTCTTAAAAATTTCTCTTCACAAGATTTTAAGAGCGCTTAAATTTAATTAAAATTTAAACTTTTGCCTTTCCATTCTCCTATTGACGAAATACATGTAGTTTCACATGAAAGACATTAATTATATGCTAGGTTACGTAATGGTTTTAATTTGCAGAAATATACTATACGTATTCAAAGCATGTTTCAGTCATGCAATCGTTTGCCTACTCACCATATTTGATGCCGAGCATTATTTATCCTTTAATTCTAAAAATGATACTATTTGTAAATCGACAAAAACAAAATACAAAAGCAAACTCACTTATTTTTCACCACCTCATTTTTTTTTAGCACAAATTGTGATAAAAAAATTAGCGAGTTGGTTTCAAAACGAAATAAAACTACCACTTTCTGATTGATGATAGATAAATTATTATTTTATTCTATACATTTCATTCTTAATACATGCTATTGTTAAAATTAATAAATGAATATACAATGCACATACTTTACAACATTATAAACATGATACCAGTATATATAAGCATATGTTATGAGTGACCAACGTATGAATCGTGAGTCACCCGTGAAAAGCAAATAATACAATTAATGTTCAAAGAAGGCGATAGCTTTTTTAGAAAAAAATTATGGTAACTCTGAAATCGTAATCACTGATTTTGAGTGCTTTCCAATTTGTTTCGGGTGGGTTACTTCGTGGCAGATACATTTTGGCGTAAAATCGTAAACAGCCAAAAATTTGATTTGCTTTTTCCTTCGTCAGAAGGAAGAGGAGAGTTGGAACTATCTTCATTTAACAGCAAATTCAAATCTGATCATTCTCTTTCCATTTACCAGAAAAGAGGAAACAGTTTCGTATTTTTTCTCCATAATTTCACTGGAAGACCTTAATTCGTACTCATTTAGTGCGACAATAATAGCTCTTTCAAGTAGTGAAAGGATCTTAATGGAAAGAGCCAGGCGTAAATCAGACAGGAAAGTAGTGTCTGCAGATTGCAAATATTCGAAATATGAGGGAAGAGAACATTTTGGAAAAAATGTAATGTTGATTGACGACGAAAATGTTCAATGTAGTACATGATGTATAAGAAAGGGGTGCGTTGCTAAATTTCCATGTTTGCCAGGTATATATTAAATCTAACTCTCAGTGCATACGACTTGAGAAGTCATATCTTTGAATACTTTTATGTTTTCACATTCCACTGTCATAAACATAACAGGTGAGGTGTGACTGTTTTCTTAGGAGGATGGGTTGAATGATATATTGTTTACTTACATTTCTTGTAAATGAATAATGTGAGATCTAAGTTCCACTCTTTACTTGTGTGGAGGGATGCACAACCTTTTCCAATGCGCCTCACATCTATGACTTGAGTTCACTCGAAACGAGAACCCTTTTCAAAATGGATATATCAAATGCAATTTCTCAGCTTTGTCAACGATCACTCAATGTAGCTTGGAGGATACATGTGCACCCATTCGCCTATATGACCTTATTTTCCTTTCTTGCAGTATTATTTATCTTTTATTACAGCTTATTCTTCAGTATCATTCCTCATCCTAACCTAAGTATCTTTTCTTTCCATACCTTTCCCTTAGTTTCTCCACTCATTACTCGTCTGAGGAAAAAAAACTCTTTGCATGACGCTCTTCAGCTATAATCCTCGCCTCTCCTGAGTGCGTTTTGTCGTAACACTTTATGCTATTGAAAACTGCAGCGGAAGAATCCGAATGGTGCAACCTCGATGCAGCAAGAATAGTTTCGAAATCCCAAAGAAAATCCTTCACTCAACATTAGTGACGGTTCTGAAGAGTTGAAGTTTACTATTATCATTCATCGATCCCATGTCATGACTCACTCAATGTTTTGAGAAGGATATTGCTAGGATGCTGTCATGAGTAAAAGTTAATGCCGAGTGGGGGTTTCTGAGATAAGAAGTGCAACTGATTAGAAATTTATCTGAAAATTGATGTCGTCGGGTATTGAAAAATTCCAACTAAATCCTTTTCCTGCTTTGATCTCATCTCATATTAGTCCTTGATAGGGCAATTTATGATAATTGCCTCAGACGAGAGGCAAGCGCAGGTAACTAAGGGATATCATGAGCGTTTACTACCGATTGTCTCTTTTCACGGTGGATTACTGTGGACTAAACCCCTGTTTCCGCGCCGATTTCGAATTCGAATTTTATTCAGTCGATGCGTAAAATTTATTGCATACAACATAATGACTAGTTCTATTAAATAAAGATCCTCTCTATACTGAAATTGTTTAGGCACCGTAAAACTATATAATATTTGCTGCAAAACATAACGTCACAGAATTTAGCTTGTGTTGACGTAACAAATTACACCTAATATTTACGCGTTCGCCTGTGATTTTCATCTGATAATGTAGGGATTTTCATATGCTTGTACAAAAATACCTGATTTCTCTGATGCGACACTTCGTAGCCTGATATTTTCCCTTGTTTCAAAGTAACAGATTTCTGTCGACACGGTTGAATGGTATGAAATACTACCATATTTTCCGTTTTTGATTTTCCGGTTCGCTCAGCATGAAACCTGCTGAACGATGAATTGGCAGGTTTTAAGAGAAACGCAAAAGACAGAGGCGAGGAATTCCTTAGCATAAACGCTGGTGATACTCAAGTTATAAAAAAAAAACATTCCACAGAGAAATAGATTCAGCAGTGAGCGTAAAAGTACAGGAAAGTGATAGAATTATGGAAGTGATGAAATTCCTTACCCTTTCCTTAGGAACAGTTTATTTCGATCACTATGAGGGAGGGTAATGATGGAAAATTTAGAATTTGAATTTGGAGCAGAAGGGAAATGTAATAGTAAATATTGAGAAATGTGTGTGCATAAATGAGTGTTACTAAAACCGATGCAATTCTATAATAGTTTATAGGAAGAATCAGAAATACAGCTAAATGGAATTTTAAAAACCGAATAACGAATATCAAGTATGAAAGGAATATTTCACGTTGATGCGCAATGCAAATGAATTTTCCATATGCACTGAGTAAGTACATACATTCGACCGAAATAACATTGAAGAGTTCCAAGATATGACGGAAATGTATGTTCAAAAGTCCTTCATGAAACAGAATTTCGAAATCCTAAGTGTAAATTAAACGATCTCTGGAATTATGATATTCACGCTGACTGTCCTTTTTAGTTAAATTATGAGTGTAATTCATCCTGGATATAAGTTACCTGAGAGCCAATTGACCTGAGATATTTAGCACCATAATAAGGGTCCTTTTATAATTTTACTAAAGCCGGTTGAGTAGTAAATTGCCAGTAGGTTAAAGATATACGTCAAAGTAGTTCTTCACTTCCAAAAAAGGTATGACAAAGCTTTGACTTCACACACCAATTATTCTCTCCCATCTGCAGCGCATCCAAGAGGGCGCTTGACACCAATAGTCATTACTTCACAGAAAATCTTACGACCTCCTTACTGGTTGAGGCCCCAACAGACCCTCGTTCATCTCTCCAACGAATTCATCTTTTTTTATAGACGCCATTTCACGCATTCACAAAGGAAACGCCATCGACTCATTCGATGAGCGTCGCGCGGAACTGTCCAAGTTGGCGATTCAGTAATTCCACCCATAATATAGCGAAAATCGAACCAAGAGTCACTCGAAACACAGTCCTCCACCTCAGTAGAAAACTCGAGTTATTTAAAACAATAAAAGGAAAGTGCGGGGAAACAAAGGAGAAGCGTAAATAATGGCGGGAAGCACTCGGCGAGAAGGGGACAAATTGGTTTGCTCTTGGTCGATGCGCGGAAGAGAAGCAATCGGTGGAGCGGAATAACTTTTCTTCTAAAATCCACTAAAAATGCTTCTTCAGCTCAAGCCTTCCCTGTCTGTGAGGCGGAAGTTGAGAGGTCCGTCAGGTGTGAACATTGGCTGAATGCTGTACTCAAGAGGACCATGGAGATGCTCCACGCGGAACGTTCTGATCATCTGTCAAAAGAGGAAATTTATTGAGAGCGTTTTCAAAGAGGAAGAGGAAATAATATTGGGTGGAGTCGTAACGGTACGATCTCTATTACCCCTAATTGGTAAGATTCGGTCTATGACTCATATCTCATACTGTAAACGCATGAAATCACTCGCACAAAGGATCGTTCTATTTAGTCTTTTGTCTCAAAAACCATTCCGATTTTGGGAGCTCTAATTATGGTAAACTTCATCGGAGCTCGGAATCGACTAGGATGGAAGATTTATTCATTATTTATTAATATCAAATTTAAATCGAATTACTGTTTGTTTAATTCTTGCATCACTCAAATCCAAATATACTTGATTGATTATCCTACACAAAACAACGATTACTTCTCAAAACTATTAGGGACCTATTCAAAAATGGATTCCCTAATCGCAGTTTTAAAAATTTGTTATGAATAGATTATAAAATTGATGACAAATTAAAGATAACTTTAATAAATACAACAACCGATGATAAAATTAATTAAAATAATGGAATCGGTATAAATATGTTTTCAATGCCTATTCATTAAATTGATTCATTAAAGATTTTAAATTTGTACATACATCGACTTAAACAAATTTACAGTCTCATCTTCGAATTATGAATATATTTTTAATTTTCCCTTTCTTATAAGGTTCATAAGTTTATATTACGTTCTTTCTATGCATTGTCAGATTTGGTCATACGAAACTATATTTATAGTTGTATATGAGAGTAGAGAGTTCTGAATGATCTAAATAATCATTACTGTATATTTTGAAGGTATGTACTCGGAGGAAAAAAGTCGATAAGTAGTCTTCAGAAAGTTCATTCCTTACTATGAAAAATTCAAACTCAAGCAACAATCAACTTCGTTCACGCAATGAAAGTATGGTACTGTCTGTTACTGTGTAATGCGAAATATACATACAACGAGGACGCGTGTATAGGCTGTGAAATCCGTATCATCTTGCGCTAGAAACGCAAATCTCTCATTGATCACGTTCGTTGTGGTTGATGGACAGTTTTAAGTAGAAAGTTGGTTGAGCGGAAAGCGCCGAGGGCAATTTCTTGCGCCTCCCAAAGCCTTATTTATCTTTAAGTTCAACCTGAAGGATGCTCAGGAGAAACTGTCTCAATAAGATTTGCTATTAAAGAAATTTTAATATCGCCTTTGTATGTACTACTATCCCTGAGAAAATATTTTCATTGTAACCAATATTAAAATCACACGACTTTAAGTAACGGAATGAAAGATTCGTATAATATTACAGGAATAATTTGGTCTAGACTTTTGATGCGGATTCTGTCGCATGCGGAATCATTAGGCAGTGGCATTTCGCTTATATTCAAGCAGCCTAACAACGAAATCTAACAAAAGGAAGCGAATTGAATCGCTATGCAAATATTTGTAGAATATTTTCCGTAATTTGAGGTAATATTCGAGACTATTCGAGAGAGGAAATTAAAACTATTTAAATGCGTGCATTTGCTTCAGGAAGTGATTAAGACGTCGCATTGAAGATCCGAAAAGGCTGTACGTTCCCGGAATATGCGGAAATCTCCTAAAAGGCATACTAACTCTTATTACTACTAATTATGTACTGTCGTCCATTCATTTTCAATGCGTTAAAATAGCTTCACACCTTTCTTTCTTTGCTACAGGAAATTTTTCGAGTAATATTTTCCAATTTATCTTTACTCTCTGAACTATCGGTCCATCCATCTTCGGCTTCAACCTCACATTCTTCCCTACACTCAACTTTCCTCCTCGTCTATCTGCTTCAGTCGAAGTGTATGTTTCGGATGATCTCATACTTATACTCATCGTCCCGTACTTTCCTTGAAACGTCAATCAAACGGATAGTGACTTTCAATTCTCAACACTCAACGCGTAAATTACAATGCAAAATTTATTGGTAAATATACTTTACACAAACATCTCATAATGAGCCTCTCTCTCATTCGTATTCAGGGACAAAAACAAGTTTTCGTTGGATTATTTGTCAAAGAAGACGTTTTTCATCAGAACTAGCCAATTTTTATATTTAAATATGTAATGATAAAAATGAAACAAATGCGCAGAGTTTTTATATTGGAACATGTTCCTAGATGTTAAAACATTTTTACTATGAAATTTTATATTCTTAACGTGTAATTTAAGTTAATATTTTTTCAATATTTAAAGGGTTAGAGAAGGGATGTTCAACTTTGCTCCTTTATACATTAGACAACTCTATTTATATTCGTTTAAAGGCAATTTTAAAGCAAATCAATAACCTTTCTCAAAATAATAATAAATTTATTATACACTTTCCGTTTTTATATGGGATTGAAGTTTCTTAATTCAACGCTTTCCAATCCCTGCGAAGTCAATAGCAAGCTACTTGGAGCATAATGAGGTCGATCATCTCTTTACATTAATGAGATAGTTTAACAGTTGAATAATTTCCTTATGATAATCATAATTATTTTGCCTCACCTTGGCTAGGAGGACCTGCATCTCCAAATCTGCGAATCTCCTGCCCACACACATCCTTCTGCCGAATCCAAATGGAAGAGAGACGAAAGGATGGACCTTCTGGTTGAGCCATGGGCATCCCCTTTCATCCTGAGAAGCCTTGAGCCATCTTTCTGGCAGGAAGCGGTGGGCTTGAGGAAAATGCTCCTCCAGGTTGCTGATGACGTAATGAGGAAATACCACCTGTTTCTGAAAAGAGAAATCAATATGATTAAATGATTGCTTACATATCATTCATGATAGGCATATCGTTCGGCATACATAAAGGAGATAAATATTTACTAGTAATATCAAATACCTCATAATTGATATAGCGCCGACACTAAAGAACTGCTATATGCTCAAGTAAAACATCTAATAAGGAATTTCGCAGATTATTCCTCCCATCCACAATATCTTGAATCAGGGAATACAATGAGATGTAAAAGAACAATCTCTCAAATGTTGATCTATCAAGATATTTTTCATGATAATTCGTTATTTAAAATAGAGATAAAAATGCTCCTTAATCCGTTAAATGGATAATCTAGAGCTTAGAACGGTAGCTTCCTTGAAAGATTGTCGGTATCTTTGATCCGGTCATCGCAGACACCCGCGTACTATTTTCCTGTACAGAACTCACCATATACTTACCTAAATTTACTTACAGTACTTACTTATTCGTTAATTCGTTAGTACTACGTTATTCTTTGCGAAATTCCCAGCCAACAATCAATAATAAGTCCATTTCAGCCTAAGGCTTTAAAAATAAAGATTCAAATGAAAGTGAAGGGATTAACACTATTCGTCAAATCATAGATTTAAGGTTATTAGACAGCCAAGTTTATTTAATAAACTAAATCCACTCTTATTATTTATACTTACTCCTTTCGGTATTTGATATCCTGAAATGACGGTGTCCTTGGTGATGAGTCTGCCATTTCCAATGACAACCGGTTTTAATCTGGGAATAGAAAATTTGCTCGATCAGCAAAGACTTCTTAAGTAATTGATATGGTGATTCTAGGATCAGTAGCGATACTTCCAAAGAAAATTTATTCTTTGAATTAATAAACACCTTTGGAACGGGGAATGAATTAGTGTATGATAAAACTTGAAAGGAAAAACATAAGATTATTTTATTATAAAAGATTCCATTTTTGTAAATTTTTAATGATAGCCACACATGATATTTTTGGTAAATATTTATACGATGAGAACCTCATAACCTAACAAGGTATTAAGAATAAGAAAATTCATCATTTAATCCCATATTAAAATAAAAAATTCAAGAAAATCATATTTACTGTCGTATATTACCATTGCAGTTTACAACTTCCCACTCTGGAACCATTTAGAATATTTTCACACGATTGAATACTTAGCAAGCATAGCATACGATTAGCAAGATCATGTGATCACGGATAAATACGGTGGCTAGATGAAGATAAAATATTTATCAGTTATTACCAAAGCGGTCGATATTACAATTGTAGGAAATACCTTTTTCTTTCTGAAACTGAATACTTGTTGATGCGCACAATACGACGGTTTCTAATTATTTCTGCTAATTAAGATTCTATTAGTCATTTAATAAAATTATACTACTAAGTTAGAATAATTAAATGTTCGATTATTTTCTAATTTTTCGTTTACGCGACATAAAGGCAAAGCAGGACCACCAAACTTCAGGACACTGAGAGGTGGAACACACATTTGTGTACCACTATAGACAGCACTAGAGGTAATAGAGGTATAATTGAACTTGATTTAAAATTTCCTGAGATCAAAATTTCTCCTTCCATTTTATCTAGTTAATAGTGATTTGTTATATGAGACAGAAATCTTATGTATACTGCGCGAAAAGTCTCAATTCAGATCGTCTCTAAGCGGAGTTATTCCATCTGGCGATTAAATATACGTTTCAGAGTTAACATAAAAGGATTTCAGCAACAGTTTTCAGCTATCAAACTGATTAGAAAAACTATAGAGAGAAAATGGAGGAGTGTCTCACCTCATGGCTTCTTTGATTACCGCTTTTAGGTACGGCATCCTGTCGAGATGGTCGTTGGTGACGGGAGTGTCGGGAGATGGCAGCACCTGCTTCAACTCCTCGTACAGCGCTTCTTGCTTGTCGAGATTTTGGCTCAGCTGGTACAGAGTGGACGTCACGGCCACGGAGGTCTTCAAACGAGAAAAATAAACATAATGGGATTTTAATTCAGAAAATTTCCAGTAATTTAACGGGTTATTAAACTCATGAAATGTAATTGTATTTTTGAACATCACTGTCATATTGTGCGCTAAGTATTTTCAATACATATGTAACAGTATATCTAGATTGCCGCTTACCGAATCAACGCCTACAAGAAACATGTCCACTGCAAGTATGCTCGCTTCGTTGATGTCATCGGTTCGAGTGAAGACGTGACGAAGCAGAGAATCCCCTTCAGACCATCCAGATTCATTCGGAGGACTTGATCGAGATTCCCATTGCTTCAAAGCCACTCCGACGTTCTTCAAAGTTGTACTGAGAAAAAGCGAAAAATATTCAGAATTAATATCAAGATAGAAAGAGTTTGCTATAAAAATGTTTAAAAAACTTTGACACTAAATGAAGAAATAGGTAGAATACCGAGGGTTTGATATTAATAAATTTAGGATAGCTTTGAAGAATAAACAACGAGTTTAATCCAGCAAATTTAGCTGAATTTCAAGAAAAAGGAATTATATTGATTCAAACTATTAACTGCATCGATTATATGATTATCGGGATAGCTTTGCCTTATTAGTTAATTGGAAGATAATATAATACCTCTTCATTGTATTAATTAAACCTCAAAAATGAAAACTTCTTTAATACTTTATTTCTTTAATGTAAAATACTCTTCATAATTCCTTGATAATATATGCACTGAAGTAAATATTACCCAGCAATCACGTATACGTTTACATTGTTTTAACGCTGTATTCAGCAAAGCCGATTCAGCGTGGGAAATTTCTTGAGACGTTCTTTCGTCGAGAATGTTGATTTGCCATTTCGAAAGGGAATATCAGAGATGACAGCACTGCCGAGCGATCTTAGAATAAGGGAATGCGAATGCTTCCTGTACACTCTGTACATGGAGAAAGTCGTCTCGTGAAATACTTTTCTTAGGAGATAAGTCTGAAAACGTATTTTAGTTGTTGAGAGACTTAGTGCCTACCGCCACAATACACTTTCCCATCGAAATGCACTAATATCTTGCGAATTCAATTATTTTTAATCTACGATCCTTATCCCGGAACCCAATTTCCATTTCAATTTGGAATAAGACTTGGGAGTTCGTGTCCACATATTAATACAAATATTCCATAATTAAGATATAAAGTAAAGGAAGAAAGCTCTGCTTAAGATGCTCTCAAGATGAATATTATCTAACCTATAAAGTGACGTCTGTGACATTACAGTAACATTATAACCAAGATTTACTTCTAAAAAGAATTGTTCTGCTGTTTTCAGACTCGACTGATGAAAATTTTAGAGAATGTGCGTGAAAGGGGGAAATAATTAAGAAACTATCAACGTATAACAAATGATTCCCCTTCTTGCCTTTGAGGGATAAAATATGATAATGTTTGGAATTATATAGGGCTTTTTCACTACATGGAATGCGTAGATAGCAAGACGTTCACCGATTCCGGCAAATGAAGTTGATTCCGTTACGAAATATTTTAGGTAGCAAAGTGGACAATACAATAAAACTGTATGATTTTACTAACTGACAAATTTGATTTTTCTTAAAAAGATAAAAAACTGATACAACAAAGGATGTTAACCTTTACTATGAAGAGAAAGAGACAGATAACCTGACACTTCCGTTTTAACGTAATAAAAGTTAAATTAACTTTGTTTTAATTGTATTGTTCTTTCCATAGAACTAGCTAAGAAAGTATACTGATACCTCGGATTACGAATATAATTGAATCCAATTGGCATCCAAACCGTTAAATACATATGGAAGCATCCAAAGAAAACCAAGGATTTTAACTTGAACCAAGAATTGGTAGGGTCCTATCAGCCACTAACCTATTAGCTATTAGCTATCAGCCTTCTGTACCACTGTGCAAGTGCGAATACTTACAAAATATTTGCTACCCAAGCTAGAGATATAGAAAAAATCTTTGCTAGCTTGAAAGTTCTTTAGCATTGGCTAAATGTCAGCCCGCATATCATCCGTAACAACTTTGGTACAACTACAAGAAGTTAAGAATTAAAATACTACAAGTGCGTTGAAGGATTGCGGCAGCAGCATTCAAAAAGTAATTTAGATCGAAAGACACTATGGGATGATAAACAAATTACGTAATATGGTTGTGGAATATCGGGTCGTGAGAGAAAGATTCGGGAAACCGTGACGAGATGAAAAGGAGGACGGCGATTCCGATAATTAGCATAAATACATTATGAGCAGACTCTAAATGAAGAATAAACACTGAATATGTATTGCGGCAAATATTGCCACTCCCTTGAGTCACGCAAGAGCATTACGATAAATCGACCAAGTATTCATTGAGCACTGTTGGTAAACGAAACGGTCTTCATACTTACAAGGTAGAATCTGCATCACGATGTTTCTTTCATAACTGGATGACGTTGAATATGGGACTCGATATGCATATGCAGTTCGACTTTATTGAATTTTCGATCGATACATGACCGAGAGCACCACTTTCATGAAGTGCGATCATTCGAATAAAAGCTTTGCTTAGTATAATCGGCTTGTTTTCTTTGCAATCATATTATGATTCATTATTTAGATGGTAGAATATCGTATTAGAGTCTAAATTGCGAGAATTCTTGCAGAAATAACGAACATTTTGCGTCATTTTACAGTTATAAACAAATCGCACCTCTTATGACAAAACAAATTGTTGTACTCAACTCTCATAAGAAGACTTCCTTAGCAAAATACACCGGGAAAACATCAAATCTCTCATAAGAATATATGGGAAAGAAAGCTCTTATAAAATATATGTGGAAGGAAAACCGACATTTCACGGTAAGAAAAGCATTAGTAAACTTAGGAAATCTAAAACCTGCAACATATATAGATTAATAAAATAGAACATTTCAGAAGAAAACAATCGGTTGGATGAGTTGAATCGGATCGAAATATCGGTTATAAAAGATAGATTCAAAGTAATCGAGAATTGGGTCGAAAGAATCGATCTTGAAGTAGATCGGATCGGATTCACTCATCTCTAGTTTAAAACATGATTCGTAGCGATGAAGAGTGAACATATTATACAGTGCTACATTAAATAGTGTGAACATAACAAAAACAAAAGCAATTTTTGTATTATAATCTGATGAATTAATGAGATTTTAATTCATGAAATATTAATTTCTTCGGACCTATTTGAAAAGAAAGTTACCAAATTTGATGTTATCATACAAAAATAATTTTACACTTGTTCTATCTATCTATACACAACTTTTATCAAAAACGGCCTACATAGCTTTGAAAAATAACATTATTTTTTTAATACTTTACTAGATATATATTTTCTTTTCTATATCAAAAACTTCCTTTTTTTAAACCCTAATGGAACATTTTTCCTAGAAAAGTTCATAAAATGAAAATGACTAATGTTACAAGAGCTTTTTCGGAATGGTTTGCTCGTTACCTTGGAGACTGAGATTTCTTTTATTTTATCTTTTGTACTTAAGTTATCTCCGCGAATAATCTACTAAACGCAATGTATTTATATTTATGGCGCTGATGATTAAACTTATTGATCTACATAAGTCATAGAAAGGGAAAAGTCTGCCTTAAGCATGACAAAGTCTTTGCCAGTAGAAATGGTATGTTTAGCAAGAATTCAAGTAGTTGGAAAGAGAAGAAGGAAGCGGAATTAAATATGATGTATGGGAATCAGTGATGCAGCAAGGCGAGGGAGCACTTTTTATTAACTGCAGAGGGAAAAAACTCGGTAAATGACCACAAATTGGACGAAATGAAAAGGTAGATAAGGTAATTGTGGCTGAGAATGAATACGAGTGCAAGTAAAATTTTTAATGAGTAAAGATTCAATCCGAACTGAATTGCCTTCGCCTTTTTTCTTCCATGAATTTAATCCTTTTCCTGCCATTCTCCATGGCCAAAATTAATCCTAAAAGGAAAGGAAAACCTGATTGCATAAGGAGAATCAGATACTGATGAGAAGATTCGTTGGTCATTAAAGTGATAAAAAGGAATCAGATGCTTGCAAAGATGGGAAAGTCTGGAAAAGTATTGTAAGTGTATGAGGCAAATAATATTATTATCCTACAAGAAAGTAACGTAATTGATCCTTTGTATATGCAATTCTGACATCAATTTTATTAGACCTCGTACCGAAATTATGTATTCCATCTGAGATTGGAAAGAGAATTAGCGATCCTCTTCTGGTCCCTACATTAATCGTAGATATAGATGTTTCCGCTCCCCACCAAATGTCACGGTCAATGACTGCTCCGGGAGTGCACGGCCCTATGCAAGTGAAAGTGGATCTCTTGTGCATCCTCCCTCATCTTTTTCACTCTCTCTTCCCAGCTCTTTCTCACTCCTTCCACATGACGCGCGTGGCTGATTAGAGCTTTGTTTCGTTCTATTGGATGGCAGAAAATATCGTGATAGAGAGTCGTATTCCTTTAACTGCGCAGATGGGAAATCTTTCGACACGTCCATCTGTAGGACTAGGGATACGCTGAATTTGAGCTCGGTTGCGTTGAATTGTAGTGAATCTGTTAACGTAATCGTCTTATGCAATACAATTTATTTGAGTAGGAAAACTGCGGAGCCCAAAATTCTCATTGTTATCATGAACTTGTGGGTGGATCTAGAGAGATAGTAAAATTCTTAAAATATTTAAATGTGTACAGTGAACACACTTAATAAAGATATACACATACCTTTTCTCTCCTTTTCAATATAGCCTTATCTCTCTTTAAATTATTTTATTTCTTTTGTTTTGTTTTGTCTTATTATAATACTTATTTCTAGCAGTTTTTACTCAACTTCCTTATTATCTGTACTTTTTGTATGAATATACAATTATACTTTCGTGTAGCTAATCCTGTTGTTTATTATGATTTTATTTTTTATCAATTTTTTCGTATAAAAACACATTCCTAGTTCTTCTATTATTGCGGTATTGTACATATCAGTATTATCTATTTGCCTTTCAGATCGGAGTTAACCAGCTTTCTCTTTAAAATTAGTTAATTATCTGTAGATTTCGCAAGTTTATCACACCACCCTTCTTTTGGGTATTTTCTGCTGTGGTGAATTTTTTTCCTGAGTGCAAACTTGGTTTTTTTTAAACTACAAACGTTTGGTGGTTTTCTTCTGTGCACTTATTTCAAGCTAGCTTTTTATTTTCAATATATGTGATGGTCATAGGTAAGAAGAGAATGTATTAATTCACTTCAATTCTCTCCCCAAACGAAGTTGTATTAATTATTATTTGTATAATTATATTATTATCCTTGTACTAATTTTGCATCATCAGAAAATAAGATAACGCCATTGCACGTATGATTGAAATCACACTATATAACAATTATTTCAACAACAAAAACAACTACATAATAACAATTCATGTTGTTGAAGCGGTATCAAAGAGAGATAATTCATTATCTTAAATCTTACTTTATGATCTCGAAATTATTACAGACACTCTATCAAACTTCATATGGTACAAGATAAAGTAAAGGTAAGATTAGCAGATAAAGGTAAAGGCAACGCCATTAAGTAAATTAATTTGTCGACTTGACAATACGACTAAAATCGCCTGCGATTGATACAGACTGGTCTGGAAATAAAAAAATGTCATCACTACTTGTATTGAAAACCTAATTAAAGGTTCCAATGCATTATACTTGATTTAATGACTAAATATTGCATAGGTAATAATCTCAAATGGTAGAATAATTTAGAAGCATTCTGAGAAGAATAGAAGTAGCAATAGACTGGATAGGCGCTTAGAATTATTGGCTGAGCCTATTATAAACCATGAATTTTAAAATTGGTATAGCAATCCCACCATACAGTTGATCAGGAAGGTATCACGAGCTCCTATCTGTATGTCGGATGGAGTATGATGGGTATTACTGATAGGATATCCCTTTGTATATATTTACAGATGACTCACAGCGAAATGTGTCCTTCGGAAAGCATGTGTGCGATGCAATTGGGGACAAGCAATAGGATTCAAATCATGATCCCGAGATTATATCCGTTGAAGGCAAACGTTTGATCTCCGTTAAGTTATACATGCTGAGAGTCTCGCTTTGTTTACAATATTGTGTATAGTGGCAGTGAAGATGAAATCCTTCATCTGTTGAAACAGTTTAAGGTCAATGTATCGGAAGGAAATTTAAAGTATACAGGAAACACTTAATCCGCCACCTCGGGATTGCACATCTATCCGACTCGTACCTACATACTTTATATACGTAGGTGTACCTATTTTCACATGGAAAAATATTTCTAGCGTAATAAGAATGAAAAAATGGAGAAAAGTTCCTTTGGGGCGTGTATTCCATTCTCTATTCATTAATAATAATAATAATATGTGAAAATAAAATTTAACAATTTTCTAAACATGTTTAGAGTCGGTTTTTGGATCTACTTCTGATTTTTCATCCACAGAGAAATTTCTAATGCGTAATCTTTCCATTTTCTCATTTAAAGTGATAATTGAACTAAATAATTCTTGGAGAATGGGATACGTAAACCGAAAACATATTATATTGCGTCTTTGTACGTAATTTGTCAGCCGGTTAAGAGGAATCATCATTTATGTACTTTTTATAGGAGCAATGCAGAATCTTCAGATTAATCTCTGATAACTGAAACGCAATGTAAGTTGTTCAAAGAAGGTTTTAAGAATAATAAAAGAAAGTTGAGTCATTTATTTTTGTAGCATGTTTTTTGTGCACGTAAGAAGCATAAACCCTGAGAAAGGAGAATATAAAGAGAATGGAAACTTATTCAAGGGTTAAGACATGTGAGCGAAGGTTGAAAAAAGTACATTATTGCAAATCATACAAGTACATTCAGTACGTATAAAAAAATACATGTATATTCACTATGTATCATAAAAGGAATAAACTTGCTTTAACTCAAAAAGGATATTTGATACTAGATGTGAAGAAAACCAAACAATCTTTTACAGAAGATAAGAAAATAGAATTCCTCAGAGGAAGAATGATGAGGAGGCTACCTCACTCTTACAATTTCTCATTGTACGCAGTGACCTACTTTGGAGCAATTATGACTCATTCGAGAATCATTAACTCCAGAATTTATCGCAAGTATAAAACATGAATTACGTTATATTACATTATTATTAAATAGTTTTTAATTATGGTTTATGATTACTGCATATGAAAAATAGAAAAGAATGTCTTCCATGAAAAACGCATTTGGATTTTAATGTCTCATACTTTTAAAAACGAAATATTCATCGTGACTCTCGCATTATTTTGAAACGTGACTCTTAAAAACACACAGTCTTAGGTTTCACACATTCTAAATCTAGATGATGAATGACGAAATATCTCCACTTTCATAATTTACTAATATCTCATTCTGGAAATCTAAAAAATCATGTCACATTGATCAAACATTCTCTTAATTGACTAAACATTTTCGAACCATATTTTACATACTAGTATCTCATTTAAGTCAGAAAAATCTATCAATTACCTCAGCATTACCTAAATAGGTTAACAGCGTCATTAATATCCGCACCTGATGAGGCCACAGATTAGAACGCAGCTTAACACATTTCTGATGGTGCTTACATTTCGTATTTATTATCATTGACCTTTGTCTTTGATTACGGTGTGTACTACCTAGCTCATCTCTCATGTGTGAATATTGTTTTCATTTCATATGAGTTCTTTGCGTGTAATCGTAATTATAAATATCTCGTTTATCTCGAGGAAAGGCAACTATACTATTTACATATAGTGAAGTTGCCTCGGCTACGGAGGAATTACCTTGACAACGAATATTTCGGCTCATGTGGTTTTTATCGCTGTTTTTTCGAACTCGGCCCAATGTTTACTATTATCCGTGTGAATAAAGTTTAGTGGTTTGTTTCGCAGTGTGTGTGTGGACTTTATGGGGAATTTGATTTTGCCTAAGGATTAAATTTATGATCATCTTCGTTATCCCTATAATTATATTACTATTATTATATTTATTATCATAAAAATTTACATATAAAATAAAAGTACATGATATCACTGAAAAATAATATTTGCAAATAATTTTCCCAGTCCTGTTATTTTTACGGCAGGGTATAACCCCTTCCGAATATAGGCAACTAAGCCGAGTAGAGAAATTATCCGAGGAACCGAAATAAAACGAAATCACTTTTAAAGGTACAAGTTGAATACTTGAGACTAAACATCTATTCATTTGCAGGTTTATACTTCCACTACTACGACTTTGAATTGAACAGACCTCTTTCAGTCACACTCATTTCTTTCAACGAGAACTTTGGCAAGTCCTATTTCTCCAAAGTGATGTCAGGTAGTCGTCAAAAAATCATTCCATTTTTCTATTCTCTATTTCCAAAGAGTAATTTTCTGATTAGATTTAACGGATTAGTTTTGATTTTCCTGATGAGAAAAAAGCAAAGACAACTGCGAGAGAGATACATATTTTTGTGGTTTATTTTTGAGAAATGCATTTAACACTTGGTAAACTTTACGGTGAATGATCTCAGACGATGAGACGACACTCCCTCGAGAGAAAGAAGGAAAGGAGCATGAAGAAGGGAAACCTCAAGTTATTTGTAGTAGTAGTGTTGTTTAAACTGCGACGACTGAGGTTATTTCCCGTAAATGGGCTTCGACCAGAAATCGAACCCAGCACCGATTTCACCAAAGGTGAACGCGAGGAAAACCTCAATTTAAATAAGTATACCCCCAGTATGCTGTCGAATTATGAAGAAAATTTTCCACTAACACATGACACATTGATGCCCTATCGAAGGTATCAGGTAGGGAGATCATCAGGAATTGAGGTAACAAGAGGGAAATACTTGACTAGCATAAAAGAAAAGAGAATTCGAAAGTATTACTGTAGACAGCATAAAATGACAGCAAAAGCTTTGGTGTTGGGAAAAGAGAATAAAAACCTGTGTAGGCTCTTGTTGCAGTCAAACATGAACTGTGAGATTATCAGAGAAGAACAAATTAGAGGCAAAGGATATGCAGTGCAAAAGAAGAATGATGTAAATAAGATAGACTCCAAGAATATAAAGAACGAAAATGGAGAGCAATGATAACAATGAAGAAGGAATTTAATCAGCCGCATAATAAGGCACAATGAACATCTGAAAGAAGAATTGGAAAGAAAGATTTAAAGAGGATGACATAGATAGAATTATGGGAAATAGATAATAATAATAAGAGAAAATTTTGGAGTGAAATGAAGCAATTGGTCATGGACGAGGATGGTATAAAAGGCTATGAATTGCTTTCACATTAAAGCGCTTATTTTGAATTCATTTTCACTTCCTGGAAGATACTGCAGCTTCCTGTGGTACGAGTTCCAAGGCCGTTTGTGTTATAACTCACATAGTGATATAATATTCATTCCTTCCGTGTGGATACCACTTTCGCTGCACTGGTCAAGAGGATCACCTTGAGAAGCAACGACGTCTATATGAATCCGGAAGAATTCCGGTTTCGGAGAATCGACAAGGCGATTCCAAGTCTATCCTAAAGCCAAATAGTGGTTTCGAAATGAATGCTAAAGAGGCGCATCGACTCTAGAGGGAGAAGCTGCCCTGATGAGTTTTGTGCTATATTGTCAGCATCATTCGGGCGGTACTTCTGAGCTTAATTGCGATATGATTCGCAGAATATACGATCTCCGGCTATACCAACGACTGATCGTATTCTACGAAGATGCTCTCCATTGGGACAAATTAGTATGAATTTTGCCTTGTACTGCGGTTGCTAATTCAAAAACGGTCACAGCACTTAAATACGTTTTATGGCCTATATTAAGGTTAAAAAGATTTTGAGGTACAAAAGGTTAAAAGAAAACACAGTCAACTATTGCCAAAGACAAGACTAGAGGAGCGAATCAACCTGGCCCGCCGAACATCGTTTGGTATCATCAAACAGGAGATTTATCGCCAAAATAAACCCAGATTTTCCATGCAAACGGCTGAATCTGTTGCTGATTTCACGTTTTGTGGTCCAAAAATCGCTGGTTAATGTGAAATAATTCACTACTGATATATTTAGCCGGTAACCTTTACCAAAACCTTAATAGCGTTCTTCCCGTAACAGTATTTTGAAAACTGGTTGAAATGATTCACTTAATCCAATATAGAGAATCTTGCCTAAAAATGTGAAATTAAACTGTCTATCTCTTGATGGTTAGTTTAATACTACTAAAATACTGTAGATATTGAAAATATATAATCGATATTTCTAATCAGTTGACGATGTTATTTTTAAACGCATCTAAACTTTATAAATATTTAAATTTAAAAAATCAGCCTTATTGAACGAGAATGACAAGCTTATAAATTAAGTCTGCAAAAAATTTTCAAGATAAAAATGGTGTACGGTTGGAAACATGCCAATCAGCGAGGTATGTTTTTCTTTTGGTCGTGATTTTCAGCTTCTATATTTACTTTCCTGTTAACATTTCAAAGTATTTATATTTTTAACTATGCTTAATGTTTATATAAACATTATGTAAAATAGCTTTTTCTTTAACATAGAAAGTAATTTCCTCAATTATTTTAAGAAACCTCTCTAAATCGGAAAATGTATGCAACCCCTTAATGGCCTGTTTTCAGTCCCGATTTGTCCCAGCCGTGAAAACTCTACTAGTTACACAAATTTGAATGGAAATAAACACGCATCTGCGACGCATTAAGCTTATTTTTAGTTAATGATATCTCAGCATACTTTCCACTTTACATCTATATGTTGAAAAGGCTAAAGAGCCCGCCGAATCTTATCCTCACGACTCATTTTTCACATCCGTCATTCTCTTTGACCTTTAGCAAGTGATTGGCATTCCCTCATTTCAATCTCACATGCCTCGACTATTTTCATCTCTGTAATTTACCAAAACATTTCCTCCTTATCAGCGTTCCTCTTTCACTACAAAATTACTTCGTGCCCTCAAACCGTCACAAGTTTTTTCATTTTATTTTGAATAATTTATATGCATCGATAAGACCGTACATATTTCTCGCACATTCGGGCTTTCTGTTGGAACAGAATCTGCGGCTGCCCGGCATAGGGAATGTAACCCGTCAGTCTAAACTGCAATAAAAATTTAAGTAACATTAACAATTCTCGATTCAACACGGATTGGGCGAAGTCTACGATATAAAATAATCAAAATAATCATCCTATGATATGTAATTACGGACATGTTTACCGATTTTCTTCGAGTTAAATCGATTTCTATTATTTAAAAAATTAAGGACGATTAAAAAAAATGACAGCAGTGAGACGAAAAATTTGCCTCCTAATCATGAGAGATCTAAATATACGAGGGTGGTCAGAAAAGTTTCCGAGCCCAGATTTTTCAGAAATCTTCAGAAAATTTTCCGAAATTTTCAGAAAACATGTCGAGAAATGGCGAAATGTTGGAAACTTTTCAGACCACCTATGTACATAAAGTTAGGAAGAAGGTATTGAATAGGAGGACCTTATCGAAAGACGCTGGTTATTATTTGAACTTAACCGCTAAGAAATGTATATACTCGAGCAAATGTCTTAAGGGACACAATCTTTCGATATAGATTCATCTCTTAAGCTTAGTGGCTAATGTTGTATATACTTCAAATTCGAACTCATTCTTGATAAGAAACGGTTTTACAAAGAGTGTTTTTTTCTCATCGTGGAAACGCTCCACAGGATTAAGTTCTCCACATATCGGCCAGTATGGATGTGGAATTTTTCGGTTCGAATGTTATCATTCATAATTTTTTTCAACAAGTATATTCAGTCGTCCGATAACTTCCCTTATCTTTTATATAACGCTCATTGTCGGTAAGAAAAAACGCCATCATCTAGCTCTATTTCCTACGGCTGCCACGAATTTTTTCGAGAATATCCGGTCTTTTCTTGCCCACATTAGTTTCCTTCTTCTAAAATCCTTGGCCCTAATGAGCAATCTTTCTTAACCGATAAAAAGTTTTGATTTAGGAAGAATTTGTGCTTAATGATTCGGAATGCATCAAGATCTTCGAGACTCTAAAGGCATATCTCATTAAAATTTCTACGTTACCCACAGTTGGACAATGTCTAACGTATAATTCACCAATCTCGGCAAAGAAAATGGCCGATAATATTATATTTCTTGACCTGAGAAGTTGGATATTGAGAATATAAAAGCTGTGGTCAAGACTAGGTATTTTCTTTTTCGCTCAGGCTCCTGAAACTAAATGAATTATTTAATACGACTGAAAAGAGTCAAGATTTATATTTCCCTATTTTAAATTCTTGAAATTAGCGGAGGTAAAGGCGGGGGAAGGTGATGAAAATCCATACGAATTTCATGAATGGTGAACCGATTGTAAGAATAGTCAAATCAATATTGAAAATATGATTAATACATTATTTATAAATATAATATTGCAGTTGCTTCACTACTTTTTATATCACTGTTCGAAGTTTTCGAGATACGGAGTCAAAAGTATTTTCAAAATATAGTCTCCCATGGCTAGATTCGAAATTCTGGTGATTGGAAAAATCTTCAACCTTTGTGGTGACTTAAAGGCAAAATAGCATAAATTACATACAAGAATTCGCGTAATTTAACATCCCTGAATATGTACCAATTATATAGGCTAAAACAGATAGGGGAATAGGCTTTTTCCCTCCATAATAATCCCCATCCGCTAACAGCAGTCTGCAAGAGTGATGAGTGACCTGAATGAGAACAACAAATCGAAAGGTGTTCACTTACTCCTTAATGACATCCAATGCCCTGATATACTTCTTGAGTGTAGGGGTGGCGAATACTCTCCAGATGGGCACCTTGAGCTCCAGATGACCCACGTTGCGAAAGAAGGTCAAGACAGCATCTATCATCTGCCTCGCCTCTTGGTGCTCATCGGAATCGAGGCACCCGAGACGTACACCCAGCACCACTCGCGTGATAGCTGCGAAAGATAGAAATCACAACAAATTAGGAACTACCAAAAGTATTTGCCAAAGCAGTTCTCAGAGATATGCACGTTTGAGCGGCGGCTATCTACGTGACTCCATCTCTTTCAAAAGAATCCACGAAAAATGCTTACGAAATATTTAAGGCAAAATATAAGATGAATTAGAGAAATTGGGCAGCAGACATCGTTTGGAAATTTCCTCATGTTCATCGAATGACTCACTTAAGCTGGGGATTATTTTTAACCTATACATACCTGTAATGAAATGTCGAGATATAACAAAGATAAGCTGAAACCGGTAGCCTCGCTTAATGATTGTCGAAAGAAGATTGCCGTTTTTTTCTCATTATTATATTGTAACTAATCAAACCGTTCTATAAGATAGATATTTTTCAACATCCATGGTAATAATTTAAAGTATTTTATCATATTTAGTTATTTATCATTAAAATGTATTGTATGGCTCACAATTAAATAAGGAGTACGTGTCGAGTGACTCTTAATTAAAACGAAGGCTTTCACGAATTTCTCAGATCAAAGTATTCCTAGTAACTTATTCGCTAGCCGAAAAACTTGGGAGAGGGAATAAGGCGACTTTAGAAAGTGAGGAGTGTGGTTGTTTGCCTTTGCTTTCCTCTTTGAGATAGAATACTATAAAGCGGAAAAAGTTAACAAAGTGTAGCCCAATTACTTAATGAATAACACATTTTATAGTATTTAAGGAAGATTGATAAAGATGAATTCCATTCTTAATAATCGATCAAACCGCAGCCGGGATTGGAAAATTATACTTTAGGTATTGTCCAACTGTGGGTTAGCTAGAGAAAGATTTTAATGACATATTTCTCGAAAATCTTGAAGGTGATGTATTCAGAATCGTTGAGCCCTTATCTTTCGTAAATAATAGTATAAATAATAGCCTTTATATTGCCACAGCTATGAAAAATACTGAGAAAAATAGATCTGAAAGAAACATTGTCTTCTTTCCGATACTAAAAGACAAATGAAATATACAACGTTAACTTAAGATATTTAATCTTATGGAGAGATAATTAAGCAACCCATTGAAAGATTATGTAAGAATTGCGGGAGTGAAGGTCGAAAATACATTGGAATGATGGTGATTGAGAGAAAAAGAGCAATTTTGGAAAGAGTTAGAAAACAGGAAAAGGCGGGGAAAGCATTCATCGAATTTCTCCCCTCGAGGAAAATATTGAGGCGAAATGTCGGAAAAAAGCCACAGACATGATTTGTTTTCGTCGGAATGTACTACGTGCCGCTCGGAAGAGCAATCAGCTGCCGCTTTCTTCCGATTTTTGAAAGTGTGACGCCAACTGGTCTGCCGCATGCTATTTTTACGAGCAAACACAGTAATAATTTCTTAACTCAATAACTGACGGTGCTCAATGGGCGTATTTTACAACGAGTAAGTTCAAGCAATTGAATGACAAAATTAGGAATGAAGGTCCAGTTTTGTTATTTCAATCACCTCCACTTTCCACCCCATCTTTGAAGGTAAGTGGAATAATTTTTTTATTCGTTCCTCCAAATGAGGTCGTGTGCCCTGAGATAATTTTAACTTCGAAGATTGATGCGATTATAGGAATTACTCTCCCTCTATGATTCAAGTGAGAAACATTAAATCGGGGCGGAAAAGTATATTTAGATAGGATACTTGAAGCTCTTAAGGTGGCTCAAATCTTCTTGCAACATATATGATTTCCTTGAAAAAAATTCAGAACGCTTGATAACTAAGAAGAGTTTAATGAAGTAAAAGTTATTATTTACTTACTTAAACGTTATTATTTTACATTCATTTGGCAGATATGCAAACAAGCAAGCACATAAATGAGCCAAATAAATCCTCAAGCATTTAAAATTATTTGCTAGATTCCAAAAAAGAAACAGCAACGTTTAACTGAATAAAATGTAAAAATAAAAGAGATTGATTTATTCGATCGATCGTATTTGTAAATTACACTCATTTTTGAAGAACCAAATAAAAATCGAAGAGCATTTTTGGAATTTAGATTATGTATCATAAGATGTATGATAAAGCATTTATGCTTCGTGAACGATTTTCTATAAACGATACAAACCAAAATCATCCATCCTTGAAGTAAATTTTGAGGAAAATTCAGAAAGCGGAAAATGGAAGTTGCTCGTGTGCGAAAAAATCGTATTCCCCATTATATGGTTCGGAAAGATTGGAAATTGTCTTGGTTTTCCGCTTTGAAATCAAAAGAATGCCGTTTATTAGCACGACGAAATTCTTAAATACATCGACCAATAAAAAGAGATATCGACATACAAATCCATAAAATGCTTCTCAGCTAACAAGAAGGCTATTTTTGAGAAAATCTCTTTCATAATTATGCTATAAATATTTTTTTGCACGGAAATTGCATCTTAGTTGAAGTAGTGTTACAGATATTACGGTAAATTACCAGGTAAGCTTTGAAGTATATACCTAGAGCAAAATACAGACCATTTGTTAAACGGAGAAGAAAATAAAATCAGGGATATAATGAATATATTTTTATACATTTCATATTAATATATGCCAAGAGGCAAGGCACTAAAAATAATATTCAAATAAAATATAATCTAATGCAGACGAAGTCGTAAAGAAAGAAAAATACGCTGAATACAATTTATACAAGTACCTACATTTATATATCAAAGGACGATATTATTAAGATATACCATAGTACAACTAAGTCAGAAAACGTATTTAAATTTTTATCTCATAAACTTAGAGTACTTCCAAAATTCGTTTGTCTTCGCAATTTAGGAATAATGATACACATTGGTCCCTATGATCAACAACTAAAAGGTAATAAACATGTTAGAGGGACTTGGTAGCTGAAAAGAATGACTCAGATAAGTTTACCTGAGAGAAAATCGAAGCAAATGATACATAAAGAAATGTGAATCACGGCAGAGTATTTAGGAAGGTACGACATCATGGAAATACAATGTTGGCGATATACCTCATGAAATAAATTTACTTTAATAAAATCTCTAATATTTTTGTAAAATACCTAAGATATCGAGCAATACGTTTATATAAACGAGAATTAGATTGTGAAAATACCCCACCGTAATAAGCTGATTGAGTGCTACTGGAAGGTAAATGGCAGGAATTTTATGGTCCAAAGATTCATGGCCCGAGGGTTGAGATACCCCTCCTTGGTCCAAATACCTCTTCGCTGTCTCAAGAATCATCTCGTTCGGTTTTGGCATGGAGCCTCGAAAATGTCGAGATTACGTATAAAGATTAAGGGGAGAGGTGCGAAAGAGGGAGTATAATTGAGATGAAGGGGAGATATCTTTGAGGCCGGCATTTTCCAAATTCGGAGCCCGACCCGAGAGAAATGCGGAAGTTGAATTCGTGTGGTCCCGCGACGATACCTTGAGGCACTCCGGGCTCAAGATATCCCAGCGCCTTCGTCCATTCCTTGGCCATCTTATTGTTTGGAATCAGCCGCAGGATTAGGGATTTTCGCATCTTCCCAACTAGACACCTTTCTCCATTGAGAAGAAGATTTCTCAACGTCCTTTTACGATTGCATCAATCGATATTGCTAGTTCTGCCCGTGTCCTATATTTTTCACTGTTGTAAAAATTGTGTGTAATAGGTTCGTTCTCTTATTCTCTGGTTAGATGGTCTTAAGAGATTGTGAGGAACCAGAAACTTAAGATTTGTACTCGTTAACACCTGTTATCGTTCCGTGATTGATCTCGAAAATGTTCTTAGAATCTGAAATCTTTTCGCAAATTTACGGCCTTTTCCTTTGCTGCTTTTAAAAATTGGAATCGCCTAGGGGATCGCAGAAATTTCGCGAAAGTTTATGTTCGGGGTGAACTTCCAACTAATCAAATGAAGGAAAGAGAAATGATCGTTTTTTCCGTTATCCTTATTTTTACTTTAGATACATCCTTTTTAATATTACTTAAATTAACTCTATAATAGTTTAATATCAATGCATTTAATATTAATTAAATTACCTCGAGGAACATTTTTGGAATTTAGATTAACATTTGCAATTGGAATATGTTTAGATTTTGGAATAAAGCATATGATTTGCAAAATATTATCGAGAATGATAGCACATTTGCTTTATTGACCACTAACCTCAAACACATCAATTGAATGCTAATGTTTCGAACTTACAATCTTGAAACAGTGAAATTTGGAATTTCGAATAACTTTTCATTCAATAATTACATAAGATACCTAAAGTACATGAACAAGCGCTAGGTTTAGAAAAAACACGAAAAATGTAGCCTTTATGGAAGACTCGTAAGCAAGATGACATTTCCTATTGTTCGCTTGCAATATTTTCTTGCTTCTGTTGAACATATTATACGCTGAATAATACGATAAGAACTCTATATACACAAAAATATTTTAAATTTGAAAATTTAAAGAGATGAATATGAACAATAAATTAAAAATGAACGCAATTTTTTGCCATCGTTTATTTTATTCGAATAAGGGTTAGTAAGGGGTACTCTTTGGCCTTATAATGTAAAATAGATTATAGCACCATCACGGACTTCTTTAAAATATTAATGGATTAGATTCAAAGGTCTTTAAATCACTCAAATACCTTAAAATCATCTATATTGTAAAGAGAATAGATTATTATAAAGAGAAGGGAATGAATAAGAACCAACAGAAAAACTAAATTGACGTTTATTCGTTTAAAAATTTTCAGATTTGGGATGGGAACAAAATAGTTTTGCTTTTCCACTAAACAAATTATATTTGACCGACTTATTACGGCTCTCAGTCATCATCAAGCTTTACATGCAAATGGCATAAATTCTGCACATGCAGATTTGCAGAATTTACAGTTAGAGCGCGTCGATGACTTCGTGAAATTATTTTATTCCCATTACTGAGATGGAGTTTCACATATTTATGTCTTCAACGCTTGATCATATTTTAAGATACATCAAGATAGTCAAGATGGCATTTATGTAATCATGTTACCATTGAAATGAAACCAAACGAAATAGATTGCTTAGGATTCGCATTCAATTCAAAAGAAGAAAAGATCCTTATTATTTTCAAACGTATAAAGAGAAAGCAACTGGGTATATGTGGAAGGGCATCAACTGCGGTTTGGAGAACAAAGAATAGGCGGAAAGAAAAGGCGTGAGGAAATAACAGGCACTCACTGAAGTCTTGAATCTGATACAATAAATTCATTATCAGATTCTCCCTTTCTCGAAACCTAACAAGAGGAAACGGTTCAAAATATGAACTAAGTAAACGGAAACTTTCCCAACGAAATGTGAATGACCAAAGAACAACTCTTTTCTTCTTTCCTTTGCCAAATTAGCAGAGATTTCCGACACTCTCCAATTCAAGATATTTGATAGAAAGCGTCGATTTAATCCAACAAGGAATGTTCGAAATACACCAAATATATATTTCCTAGAAAATGGCAGTTAAAATTAATTTTACAGTTTTATTCCTTATTTAAATACATATTACCTCCTCCAGAAAATTCGTACGCGATCAATTACGATCGTATCTTAAATATGCCAAGTTTTGTTTCTTTAACTCGATCGCGGTGAAATATTACTATGAAAATCGACCACAGTAGATGAGTTGGGCACCCCTGCTCTTTTAGTTGTATTTGCCATGAATCTTTTTTACCCACCTCTCACTTTTGAGCAGTATTATTTCTCTACCACCCACCTTACTATAGTCCCAACTAATTAATTGAAAGCTTGAGGAAGTAATCACACAATAAAAAACTTATAAAAATAATTGATACTGACGCAAGTCATTTACATAAAACTACCGAACATGGGTGTGACGTCAAGTACGAGATGATACACAAATAATTTTTAGGAACATTGTCTTTGAAATAATCAAAATGAAAATTTAAGCTCTATATAGTAAGGAGAATATATTCGAGATTTATGTAATTTTTTACCTTATTATCTTTACTATTAATACTATTTTAATAACACTATTTTAGGAGAAAAAGTTTCGTCGTCTTCCTCTCGAAGTGCATCCAAATTTCCTTAATAAAGAATTTTCACTACGACCTCTAATATGGAATATTCATTTTGGAAATACTCACTGCCCACTTGAATGCTTAAAACGCTCACTAGTAGGAGGTAGGGACTAGTTTGATAACAACTGATTAAATGGCTATTTAACAAAGATTGGAAATCCTGATTTTCACCTCAGACATCCAAGTAAAAATTGATATTTCCACTTCGTGAACAGAAAAACAAATTGATTCTCTCTCTACTAAGTACATTGCCGTTAAAAACGCGGGAAACCGTGAAATTACTGTTTTGGTCAAGAAAAACGCACATCTTTTTATCTAAATCTTTACGTTATAACCAGTGAAGCAAGGCTTAATTGCCTCAGATACACCTATCCAGCAACACCACGAAAGATAATTCATTCGATCGTATGATAATTAGCAATTTAAATTAACAAGATAGTGATAGTTATATTCAATCAAAACACTTCCCAGTCTGTAAACTTATATAAATTGAAAATGCTACTGTAATTAATTAGAATTTATACGGAAGTTTAAAGTCAAAGAAATGAGATTCCAAAATCGCAAATTTCGGGAAATTAAAGCAAGGAATTGCAGAATCTAATCAGAGATTCCTTCCATATCTTGGGTATCTTGGCCGTACTTGCTAATTATCTAACAAGGAAATTGTCGCCATCAAAGGGGAAAAAAAGAACGTGGTCAAGGTTAGCAGTAATTAACCTTTTTCTAGTCGAAGATGATGCCAGAATGCATGGAATTTTCATTATTTATTTATGAATGCGATCGCTTCACTCCGTAGGGAGTTTAATTTATAGAAATTCAAGCTGCGAGTTATCCGTGAAAATATGTCAGACATCTTCAACTGGTGACACCAGGAAAAACCCATAGCTTAATATGATTGTGCAAAGGGTGTGAAAATTAAAGCAGGAATATTAAAAAGGCACGATGACAGTTTAATATTAACTTCTCACTTGATTATCTTCCAAGAGGTTACCTCATAGTCTTATGATTTGCTACAAAGTATCTAATGTGATGTCTCATACATGAGGTAGCGTGATCTATTTGTAACTCTGGTAATACAAAATACCCAATCAAGTCAGATGCCTATCTAGCGATCTTCTGTGAAAAAGAGTGAACCAAAATAGATTTTAACAGAAAATCATGGATAAAACTCCGAGTCAGAAGCCATGAATGAAAATTTTCTGTCTGGAAGGGTGCTTACGAGTATATCCGTTCGGTGATATAATATAGAATCTTTGGAGAAAAAGTCGGTAAACCACACGAATAAAGCGATACGATAGTTTCAAAACAATTTTGCTACTTATGGTTCTCTAACATTGGCTCTTCAAGGGAGGGGGCGAAGGGGGTGATCGCCCCTTTTTGTGACATTGTAGTTCCAGTAATTTGCATAGGATCGGATTAAATTCGGATTGTGAAATTAAGGCTGAGGTATTTGATTGTATCAGATCGCGAAATTTTTCCTCTATCACTATTAAACTGCATTTATCGCGGCATAATTGTATTTATTAAATTAATTGGAGATGCGTTCACACGGAAAACGATGATGATACGATATGACTATGTTCTGATGAGGTAACTACGTTCTATGATGATAACTATGAAACTGATCATATGACCGTGTGCACCAATAGATTATAGATACCAAAAATCAGAAGTTTTGAAAGTGCTTTCAGTTTATTGGTGACCCTGCCTTCTAGGTCGAACTCTCTACGGCTATTAGAATGTCTCGTTCTAGGAGCACGAAATATTATTTTACTAAGGGAATTATATTTAAAATAATTTTGACGCTATAAAGGTGAGCTGATTCTGAGCTTACATTGCGGTTGAATTCCAAATAAATGCCATTTTAATACAGGTATCAGCTACTCAAATTTTTACGTTTCCTACGTCTAAATGACTAGAAAAATAGCGAACAGTATCCCGCAACTCACGCCGATTACTTTGTTCAATAATACTTTTACCCCCTACAGCACGCTGTTTGCGGTCTGACGGTTTGATATTGACGATTTCGTAACTATTTCGCAAAGACATGTCATTATCCGATGCTGCGTAATGAGGTTACTCACCATGGATTAACGAAGCTACGAAGACTTGATATTTTTCATCTTCGAAATTTCCGGAACCTTGGAAAGTTATTATTTCCGATGGAATGAGTCCACGTGTTTCAGGTCGAAATGACAAAGATGGAATGTCTGAGGAGGTGAATAACGGGCGAGGTTTCCCGTACAGATGAGAGATTCCTTCCGGAATGAAAAGTAGGCGAGAGTGTGCAGTCAAGGTCGCTCTCCCAATCATTACGTCACCTTCTTCGAGTGTCATTTGTCTCTTGGAAGCATCGGCGATTATCGTAAAACATTTTCAAGGGCCTTCCTTATGCGGCATTTTTAATGGCACTTCTTCCAAAACTCTCAGTAGCTGAAGCGAATGCTGGATGGTGATTTTCTTCTTTAGCTACGGCATCTTCCTTCAAAGCAATCTATCTATAAACGCCTGTGGTTGCACAAAACATCAGCTTCGAGAAACTTCGTGTAATTGCCCAAGTGTGAAAATACCGCATCTTATAGGAGGATGATTCCGAATTTTCTTTCCTTTCTGACTTAGTTAACCTGCGCTACCTTTTCGACGATTAACTTTCCCATTATTACTGTCGTACTTGAAAGAAGTAATTTCAAGCATGAATTGCCAGAAAATAGTTTTAAAAAATTGTCATTAAGTTCCAAGAATTAAAGGAAAAGGGCATACTAAACGAATGTAAATCTCTTATATTCAATACAAAAACGTATTGGCAACACTTTACATCAGTTGAATGTTGTGAAAGAGCAGCTAGCTCGAGCCAGTGTCCTCCGGCTACCGTAGAATCGGGGAGAGCAGGGATTACCTACTTCTAGGGTGTTTCCTTGAAGTCGGCTATCCCAGCTTTCCGGTAACTCGAAGACTTTGGCTCGACAAACAACTAACGGATTGTTTTCAACCTCTAATTTATTAACAGTTGTGTTCCAACTTTCTACCCTTACAACATTTTACATATTAATCTCTTAAAACATCTTTTACAGTCGTAAAATCTATTTTTCTTTCATGGTATAATGATTAGGAAATATTGATGCTTACGAACAGAGTACAACTTGGACACAACGGTTGCTGCAGAATCACAGAGTGATGGAAAATTCAATGTACTCCAAACAGTATTGAGAATTAGTTATTACAGCATCATCTCAGTGAACAACAAACGTTGTAATTTTACCTAAAATCTGAATATATAGTGAATGATTTCGTACTAAATCTCATTAAGATAATTCGGATAATATTCAAACAAAGTTTGAATCACATTTAAAGAAAACTCATTTTAAATTCGGTTTTCGAAGATAACCTCTGAGAAAGGCAGTTCACTCAAAGCTTATACATTCTCAATTCAAATTATGGTAATAGGATATCCATTCATGAATAAATATAAGTAAATGAGTTTTTTAATTAAATCATCATTCATTTTTGATGAATTAATGAATTGATAGTATCACTAATGAATTAGTATTTAACCACTGATTTTCGCTAATTAGTATAACTTTGAACAGTTTTTCAGTAAAAATCCTCACATTTTTTCTTTGGGTTATGCATTCATATTTATTAAACTCGGAGTAGAGGAATGCATGAGTTGTGATCCGTGCAAAATGTCTTCACTTGATTAACAGTAACTTACGACTTCTCTCATTTTCATATCGACATAAAAACAACTTTTGGCAATTCAGCTAAACCTGTGAATCTAAAATATTTGCATTGATGTCTTCAATAAGGGAGCAAAGAAAGGAATCCACAAATGAGATGTATCATGAAAGTGATTATCAAGTCGTAAATTTTTTTTCTCGCCAATTATCAGTGGTAAGAGAATCATTCTTATTATTTCCGATTATTTTCATATGGATAATTGTTTCATTGCATAAAAATTTATTTTTTTTTCAGTATCGACAGATTGCTTGAATGCGAATTTCAGAGATTACTGAAATTAAAGATAACTGGGATTCATATGGGTAGTTGTTTTATAATGAAATTCCTTCTTTCAGTTAGGAGTGAAGTTACCTTTATAAATTCATTAAGTTAAGGGTCATCAATTCATCGATCTTTGGATGTGATAGTTAATATGACGAACCGTGTCTTCCTTTAAGAATCAAGGGGGCTTGGAAGGACGTGAGGTAAATGACAATGAATACACGTGAGAAATATGTGGAATACAAGTGGGTATATGTATGTACATACATTTATATGTACTTGTTCAAGTATATATACTTGATTTTACAGATATCTTCGGAAAAGGTTCACCAACATTAATGAAGAAAGTATGGCTTTCGTCGAAGCATTATGGGTATTCAAATATGCAGGAAAGTGATGCAATAGATAGTGAAAGCATACAACATACGTAGAGTTGCCTATGGAGCAATTGTGGTCCAAAAAAAGTTGATGGAAAGGAAGAAGATGATGCTGAAAAACTTTGTAGTAGAAGCTTTTTAATCTTTTCAGACATGTAGGTCAGATAGTTGAAGATGTATTGGATTTGGATTTTAATACTATAAGGAGCTTTAAATTTAAAAATGGGCTTAAATTACTGCTTGCTCCATCATGTTTTCTTTCTGAAACATCTCAATACCTCAACGGAATTACACCCCAAACGAAACGAGTCTTGTAATAGTTGAGCAATATCCGAATTTGATTAGTAATAAACATTTATTATTTTGTCTGTTTTCTAATCATCAGTAATGTAATTTAATTGATTAATTAATTATTTCTGCATTCAAGTTGAAATTCTTAAGAGTTATTTTTCTTACAGAAATTACATTTGGAGAACGATCAGCGAGCAGAGAAAAGTCAAAGCCTTTGGAGCATTTGTTAAAGAATTTACGATTGAAGATCCCTTTTCATTGTATCTTCATTTTTATGAGAACTATGATATTTCATTTATTCGTGTACTCAAGCTTTACTTAGATCTGATTTTTTTATCAAACAATTATTTTTTTCCAAATAAATATAAATTTTGTTTCATGGGGGAGTTCCCAGCAATATTATGCATTTACATTATTACCCTTGCTAGCTGCCTTTCGGGGGTGTAAAAATCAACTTCTGCTCTCATTATTCTATTGATAAAGGAATTAAAAATTACAATTTAGAAACTCAGAACGGGATTCCACCTGTTAAGATATATACGGATTCTTAGTTTGGTAATTATATTCCAAGCCGTATTTATATTTTATACGCAGCGAAATATATGTAAATATTGTGCTAAAAAGTTTTTTTTCACTATGCTGCTGCAAACGATGAAATTAATAAGTTACATAATCGTCTATGGTAGACATAAATTACGTTTGTAATGACGTAGATGAAATTTTATAAAAGCAGATCATCACTTTGTTACCCCTACTCCATCCTAAGTATGACATCATTTCGAATCAAAAACGTCTATGATTTCAGAGTAAATTAGCTAGTTCTCCCTAGAACGTGAATGATGTAAGATTGTCACAAGTGAAAGTTTCTGACTTAAATTACGCCGAGAGCATGTAATTAAGGATACTCTGACAATTTCTATTTGTTTGAATCATCTTGCGGTGTTACTTTTTCTTTCTCGAGAATTTAATACAATTCACTTGTTCTTCTTACTCTTCCACTGTCAAGCTCAAAGTACCGGGTGTTTTATTACGTTTTACCATTCAGTTATAATATAATTACCAACGATAATAGGATTGTGATATATGGTAAATATTATTTCTTCTAACTCATAAATATTCAAGAAGTTTCCGCCTGTTAATTTTCTCTTTCCATTCCTTGTCAGCTGAGTTCGCTCATGTAAAAGAATAATTTAGTTCTCTGTTAATGGCTCACTCATTAGGACTACTTCTGTTACGTTTGAGGTGCTTTGTAGAATGTTTAACATAACGTTTATAGTTTAGCATAGCTGTGGATGCACTCTGCTAATCTACGACGAATTAATTTTGTTAAATAAATGGAGTATTTTTCACATTTATGAATTAGCGAGCGTATAGAAAAATTACTTATGAGATATTACTAAATACTCGTAAATTAATTATGGTATCGTGATTCTACACCGGAGAAATCAGTTTAAATTTAATTTCTACACATATTTTGGGAAGATAAAGGTAAACAAGAAACTAAAGCTTCCTGATACGCGTTTCGGCGAAAGTAATTGAAATAATACAATATTATTGCAAAAATTATGTTCTTCGGCAAAACTAAGTGTAATTGTATATTAAGTTTTGTTTTTGTTCTATGAATTTAAATATTACTTTAATATTTGGGTCTTCACATACGTGAATTTCGAGATATACACACATTCCATAGTTACTCCTTCCCGAGCAAGCAATCTAGCTAGCACCTTTTGAATCACACGGGCCCATAATTTCCCATTCAAGGATATTTGTTTAGATTCGTCCATTCGAGCAAGACTTTCCTACCGTACAAAAACACCTGAAATTACAGTTTAACTTAGCGATAATGAGAAAGGTACGACTCTCTCATGATCACTTTCACTAAAGCTTTCATTAAGATAATGACGACCCATGTTTTTCATTGAAAAGTAATTGCTGTTAGACTCAACGACGTATAATTGAGTTTAGTAAAACCCAATAATGCGGACGTCTCTTTTCCTTCAGCACGTTTCCTTTCTTCAGAATTTCATTCATCGCATTAATTCGGGCAATTAATGAGAAAACGTTAAAACAGAAATGTAGACCCCCTGATTGAGACTGAATTTTCAAAGAAATTTTCGGTCTAATTGTTCGATGAAGCAAAACTTCCGATATTGCGTCAAATCTCAACCCAACGCTCAGTTTTTTACGCATCCCGAATTAAACTTTCGTTGGCGTAAGTATAGACTGTTGGACCGGAATCGAATTTCCACCGTGAGTCAACAAAGATACAACAGGTTCCTTAAAATAATTAACGTTTCGTGACATGCGAGATTGCGTGATCGCAACAGTGGGATTCTAGCTCTCTTATTTGGCATCCATTTCGCTATTGAACAGGAGAGGATCTATACAAGTTTTACGATGTCCCCTCAGGATGGATTCCACTCCTAACAAACCGCTCCCTAAACAAAGCAATTTTTCTCCCGCTTTCACACGCATTTCTCCGCTTATGAAATGGACATGGTCCTTGCGCTATAAAAATGTTATTCATAGGAACACCGAGATTGCCCTCTCAGTAAGTTATAATGGATAGATCAAATAAGAGAAAGTATTTCCATATCACATCCAATCGCTTCCGACGTCTCTCCAGAACAGGAAAAGCTTTCCGCCGACGAAATGATATTTCGCATTCATATTTCAGAAGATGAAATATAGTTTTCATAACCTCTTTGAATTGTATTAATTAGAGGAACGATTTCATCTACACATCAAATGGAGGGATACCAGTGGAGTCGGGACAACATATCTTCCCCAAAATCCAGCTTCGATATCAACGCTTTTGTCTCGATCGACTTGCTTTAAGTTTAGAATGGTTAGTTATTAATTATAATAAAACGATTTAAAAATCGATCTATTTCATTGTCTAAATGGGTTAGCTTTTTATTACTTTCACTTATGCTTTTTCTTTATTTTTCGATACAGAAAAATTAATTATGAATAAATTCTTGTCTAAGAGTTATTCTTGGCTAGGATAATTTGAATCCTATTCAAGTGTGTGCGATATTGAAAAATGGTATTCACTTTGGTCACTCTTTATTTAGAATGTTTTGAAATTGACATTTTCCAGCCTAACTTTGTGGAATGGTGCCATCATGCAAAGAAAAAAAAAACACACATTGTAAATTCCACAGAAATAAATTAATCGGCAACTAGTTTCGTCTGTCAGAAATCATCTCAACTCCCTGCAGCAAACCCACCTATTCTGACCTCACCATCCCCTCTCATTCCTCCCATCCTTTTTCCAGGAAGTTACCCGCTTTCCACAGTATCATCCACCCACATCCCGATGTCACCGGCCATTTCCCTTAAAGAAGTTTTAATCATCAAACAGATTGTTATAAATAACGGATACATCCATACATGGTGGATAAACACCTGAGGAGACACGTATCGGAAGTATTGTCATACTTTTTCAAGTTAAATATAAGCCGAGCAGACGCTTTCTGGGCACGTTGCGTATTAGTAGCTAGTTCTCGCGATAAATCATGGATGGAATTTACCAATTGCATTTTAATATAAGGCGTTAGGAAACTTAAGGAAAAAGCATCTGAGGGAATGGACTAATTAATGAAATTACTGATCTTTAGTGATACCTTAGATTCTGTTGACGCGGATATTTACTAAAAATTAAATTGTATTATCTACTATAAGCATCATTTACACGCTGATGATCTGCAGATATATCCCTATTCTACAGTTGTCTGCTTCCCTGAATGTGTTCAGTATGCGAACCATGACCTCCAGCGAATTCACAATTGTTGCAAGGACGATTTTCGGAAGATGAATCCATTATAAGTGCAAGCCATTGTCATCGGGTATCCACAGTTATTATAACGAATTATTATAGATATTAATGCAAAGCGTATCTTGAAAATAAACACAGACAGAAGGAGAAACTGCGAGCCGGGGGTTGCCCTGGGCAACGATGACAAGAGGGGACAAGGTACGGAAAGTATGTAAGTAGAACTTTTAAGGGAAATTCGGCAAGCTTTGAGATTTTATATATAGAAAAAAACCGTTGAAATGCACTTGCGAAGATAATCAGCTGTATAAACGAGTCTCAGGATAACGAAGACATCCATATGTATATAATAATTTAAAATTTCATTGCTAATGATATGTTGTAGAATAACAGAAAATTATATTTTTAAGGAATTTTCCGGTAAACATATTTAAAGTGAAAATCTTGCATCAATTATGATAAGTGCACTTATTGAATCAGAAAAAATAATGCTTGCCCCTTCAGTGCAAATGCAATATATTTCATTAGATTTTAATATCATATTCACATGAGTAATGCGTAATGATAACGATTACAACTTGTTACGTGTTATTTGGAATGAAAAGGAATTTTGCAAAGGTTATTCTCCGAAAATTAAAAATAAAAATCCGAGCAGTGGTGCACAAAGAAACGTATTCAATCCGTGTATGGTAAGGAGGGTATTAGAAAATGATCTAGGATAGCGCTAGACAGAAATTAAGCGATAAGGAAGAACTCCGCAGTATCCTTTAACCTCGGTCACACCGTAAGAAGAGACAATTACGAGTAATCTATATCTATGAGTAAAAGAATGAGAATCGACATATAATAGTTTGTAAACAAACAAGATATATTTTTAAAATTGCCATTTTCCAGCCTAACTTTGTGGAATGGTGCCATCATGCAAATAAAAATACACAAGTTGTAAATTCCACAGAAATGAATTAATCGGCAACTAGTTTCCTCTGTCAGAAATCATCTCAACTCCCTCCAGCAAACCAACCAATTCTGACCTCACCATCCCCTCTCATTCCTCCCATCTTTTTTCCCAGAAGTTACTATATTTTACTAGGTAAAGTGTATTATAAATTACATAATAAATAAGTACATTAGGGGTTGATTAAGTTGGAGGCAATCAGGTACCTGGATCAGGAATATATATAATAATTATTTCGATTTCTTTACAATTATAGATAATTGGAATCTGCACGAGAGGGAATGAAGTTCATATTCGCCGAGAAATATTTCTTTTACCTTTAGTATACTGATTTAACATATCTTAAAGTTGATAATAAGGTCATACTATGTTTAATTAAAATTAAACCTAAAATTATTATAAAATACATCATTGCTTACTGGAAAGCATGCATATGAAAATGATAGCATTAAGTAAGAAAACAAGATAATGTGAAAAGATGGAGTTGTTAATTATAGCAACAATGTAGACAGAATGGCAACGATGTAGACAGATATAGTAAGGGTTCGAAAAAGAGCAAAGAATATTCAAAAGAAAAAATAACATGAAAACTGATTCGTCAATATTCAACGCGATTATATAAATTATAAAATTATGTGTAAAATTCCACATTTTTAGTGAATAATATTTTTGGGAAAGTTTAAACCATTTTTTCCTCTACGATATTAGTCATCCATATTCTGTGCCACGCCATTGGTAGAGAGTATCCCCAAACCATTACTTAGTTCCTCCCTCCACATACCTTCATAGATTCCTTCCTCCTTCTCATTTCTGGACTTCAACGCTTTAACGCCAGTTGTCTTCACATCGTGAGCTCTTCTGGTAAAGAATATTAGGTAAAGATTTCGATATCTACGTTACTTAACTCTGCGTCTATCCTCTTTATTATCTTCAAATTCTTCATGGCTTACGAATACGTAATTTACGACATTCTAGTAGTTTAAATATCTTACAATCTTCTAAATTTCAGGAAAGCGTTTCTTAAATTGGAAAATGTATTGGATGTGTGGCTTGTCTTCGGAAGTCTTATCGTGCCCACCATGTGCTCTGCCATGCCGAGGGACTGCACCGAGGGAGCTTCAATGAGACTTACAATTAGAAGTTAAGTGATTTCGAACATTTCTTCCAGACTTTTTCCAGTCATGAATTCTAAAGCGTGTCATCCCTTCTTATTTCCAAGTAATTTTATCCAGATTTTCCTCGGTAAATCCGTCATTTTCATGGTGAATCGCACCACATTTTCGAATGTCAGGCATCCCTTACAAATTGCGATCTGAATCATTGGCGTTTGGCGAAAGGGTTGGACCGGCGTTGAGCAATTCGAACTCTTTCGAAAGTTTCGGCGTGCTTAGTAAATTCATTTTCCTATACCGTAATTTGTCGATGAATGTAAAATCTCATAATTTTTGCCAAGGTTTCTTCAGTCTTAAGTATGTTCTCGGGTATGCTGCTCGGTTGAAAGTTAATGACCCACGTGGGCAAGATTTCCCTCAGTCGCTCCATTTGATAGAGAATTCATTTCTACTCAATAATCACCTAAGACGGGATGCTTGTCAGGGTTAACATGAGCTTTCGCAGATTTGCTCGCCAGAAACCTTAGGGAATACTTCTACTACGTCGAAGTTTCAAATGGGATTTAAGGATTGTCGAAATATCTCCATGCTAGGAAAGTTTAAAGTCTTTCCACATTCCTCCGAAATTAACTTCAGTCACGAAGAATAGTCGATCAGGGATATCTTTGGCGAGCATGAGACTTGTAAAATCACACGGAATAAGAGATTTCGAGTAGATCTCTGCTCATTTTCTCCTTAAATCAATATGCCCCATCAGATTTCAATTACTTTATCGCGTCGAACACTCGGATAGCAGAGTGTAATACTTAGGTAATAACGTTCCCGGGTTCGATTCTCCTTGGTATGCCATATGCGCGAAATTACCTCTGCTTTTAAGCACATTGAACCATACTACTGGTATTAAATATGTTAATTTGGTTGATCCGACTAAACCATTAATATCGCCCACATTATGTGAGTACGTACTTTGGAGAATAGTAAGAGACTTAGTCTTGTAAATCAAGACCTCAAAGCTGTTGGCGCTTCATAGATTACATTTTGTCCTTGATTCGATACAGACGTAAATCATAAATGTTACCCTTTTTAAATCTAAATTTTGTTTTTAGTTTTATTTTTATTCCATGAATGGAAAGTAATCCGTTGCTATGAATTTGGGAATCTCTCACTAATTCCTTTCATTCAGTCATATTCAAATCTTCAAATATGGTAAAATTTCCAAAATGAGTGAATATTTTTATTGAAGCAAAGCGAGAATTGTTTGACTTAAAACGACTCGTTTCTATAAATTCATTTAAGTTGGATTTTCATTTTCGTTAATTTTGAGAGTGCATGTATTTGGTTTTGGTTTACTACGTTTGTCTGCTCAGTGTGAATGGAGTGTGTGGTGATGTGACTGGAGGTGTTCTCTTTTGTGTATTTGGTGATGGATTATGGTAGTAGCAATCGTAGTTCCTTGGTATCTAACAGATGTTCAGTGTGTATTTTGAGAGAGAGAATGATCGCAAAAATATAGTTGGAAGGAAGACAGGTCGGTATGTTTAGGGGAGGGTTTATGAAAAAGGAAGCGGTTTAGGAAGATTAAAATCCTCGGATTGGAATCGCTAGAGAGCTGGAGGAGAGTAGGCTAGGTTGTTTATCAGTTTTAGTTCCTTCGTTACTAATAGCAATTCATTTCATGTATGTGGTGTGGTATAACAATGAAGATGAAAATCCAATTTGCATATTCGAACAAATTTAAGGTCTTCTGATGTATTTTTAAAGAATACTGCGACAGTAATTAAACCATCCTTTGCTTTGCTTCAAATCCACTTATCGCGGAAGATATTGACAGAAGCTTTTCAATATCGATCTAAATAGATATTCCAGTATGTAATGAATTTTTAATGTGCTTCGGCTGGAATAGTTTTGAAAGTTTATCCCGTTTGAGCAAGTTTATTATTTCTTTCAATGTGAACAGCTTTGCACATGTGATTTTCAGACTTTTCAGCTTTCCTAAGCAATTTATATTGACTAATTTTCATCAAATATAGTTTGGTTATTTGGTGGTTTTTATGGTCGTTTAGAGTATTTTTCTCGATTCATTTCAGTCAATTTAGTCGGTAATCTAATTCATTAAATAAAGCATACTTTAAGAAATCTTGAATCTGTTTGTAGGCTTGCTTTTAGTTCTAGATTTGACCTGTTTTCTATGTACCGCTTTTATTCTCCTATACATATTGTATTGTAATTTTAAGACTCTCCTTTTTGCCTTTTCGGAGCTTCAATTCATCCGGTACCTGTTAGATTAGAATATGGTAGTATTTTAGGTTTAAGTGCTTCGACAGCTGAGATCATTTTGCACTTGGTCTCCCAGAGGAATCGAACCCGTGACTGTTTTCTCCAATGTGGCACACATGGCTATCTGGAGCTGTCTTAAATTCGAGTGCTTGTTAACTTCAACGAAAACGTAATTAAATATAAAGCCCCCTTTAGTTTTTTGCACAATTAGTACTTTTAATAATTTTTTCCATTTGGTCAGGGTACTACTACTAAGGAGTTATTTCAAAGTAATTTCCGCATATTTAAATAAGTCTAAATTTAATCACTTTCTCGGAGAATTACATTGCTTGAGTACCCTCAATTATGATGTAACCTTTATTCGATCACCTTAAAGCAGTAGATATATTTTTAACGGAAAATATCAATAATGATTATTTAAGTTAATCAAACTTTTTTGGAGGGGATATGATTAACATCTTCTGCAGATGCTGTGTTGATTAATTTGAGAGTTCTGGTAATTCAGCAAACTTTCCAAAATCATCTTTATAGATAACGTAGGGCTCGCAGCTTTAGATCAAAACACACTGAAATTTTTAAATCTTGTGTTATACACTTTCAGTAAAATTACTTGAGTGGATATCATTGGAAGACTCAAGGGAATTACTGGTGTTTCCAGAGGTTTCTTCCCCCACATCAGGCAAGCATACTGAGCAGATCAAGGAATAAAGGAAGCAGTTGGGGGCCGGAAGGGGTAAGGTTTCCCTCTTCTTAAATTGTATCATTTCAGTTTATGTATGATGAATTAAAGTGAGTTTTGCAATGCTTGTTAAGATAGTCGTGCTGCTGGCTTGAACAGTAACTCAAGCCCTCTCATATTGTACGCTCACCAGAAGTAACGCTTATAAGAAAAAAGATAAAGCTTCAAGCCAATATGTTTCAAGATTTTGATTAGATTATATAGGAGCATAGCTTTGCATGGTAGAATTAAATAGCAATAATATTGTGCCTTAACTTTTATTTGTGATACTTCAAATCGTTTGCTTTATGCTAGTTTAAAAAGTGTATTCACCGAAATAAGGTTATAGCTTTTAATTAGAAAAGGTGTCGTTTCGACAATGATTATAGTTACTTAGCCCATGGATGGGGAGCCTGCAACCTTTGTGCCATGTATGACCTTTCTGTCATTCAGTACCAGCTTTTCTTCTCTTCCTGAATTTTACATGGTTTTGTGCATGACTTTTCTCATAATGCTTTATTAGATTCGGTGAAAATGGAATGGAAAATGTATTAACTGTATTTATAAAACATTTCAGGTAAACTATATATCAGAAACCTTTTGAATGTTATTAATATGACAAAGAGATAAATAAAATAGAGAAAATGAACACTGATACAGGATAAGGCGTTTTTGGGTGTTTTAGTATTTCTGTATTAGTTCGTAGTTATCGAAGTGTTTGTTTAAATACATTTGGGTGGGGAAAAGAATATCAGTCTGTCTGGGAATTTTTTAAATGTAAACTGAATGGAAACTAGCAGTTTTATATATTCAGATTTCATGATCCTGCACATTATGCGTATTTAAGGATAACAACGTACTTGTTCTGAACTTCTGCAAGATATTTAATTCATAGCGCTTTTTATTTTTACTGTATTGTTACTTTGCTTCATTTATGAAATTCATTTTATTTACCCTCTGAACCTGCTTTTACTGAGTTTATTATACATTGCAACATATTCATCGTATTTGCTTGCAGAACCTGAGGTTATAGCCTGCATACGACGCCTTTGGAAAGAGGATAAAGTGAATATTCCCTCCAAAAGGAACTGACAAGGCTATTAAAGGAGACAAACCTTGGAACACTGAATTCAAGCAGCAAATGCGGATCCCTATAGCAGCACCCATTAGAAGCAGAAAGTTGTGCTAGAAGACTCGATGTACTTCATGGAGCCTGGATGCATTGGACTTTAATATTGCTAACTTTTATAGTATAGTAGATTGGACACTAGAATTTAAATACAAATCTGTAATTTCAGTATGTTTCGGTATTTTGTTTAGATGTTATGCATTTATAAGATTATTTCTGTGTTTTGTGATCCGTTTGAAAAGTGTCGGGACGGCAGTCGAATGTATTAGGTGCGGAGGGAGGCTGTGCAGGGACCTGAGGAAGGAGCTTTCACGTCAACGCAGAGAAGATTCTGCGAGCAGATGAAGCGGTCAGGGAGCCGAAGCATCGAGCCGATTCTGCGAGCCTAGCTGTGTGAGCGAGGCCTGCAGGCGAGGCTTTCGTGTCGATCCTTGAGGCCGTACGCGTGAGGTGTGCCAGGTAAAGAATGCCTGCGTGTCTGTCGTCCGTAGGTGGTGCCGAGAGTTACGCGACTGCAGGTTGAGCCTCACAGCGGTGGCCGCAGGTCGAGCCCGACTGCAGTGCAGAGGGAAGAGAAAGAAGAGCCTGCAAACAGCAGGCGAAGCCAAGCAACGAAGATAGCCTGCGATGAACTTCGCACACGAATCCGAATTAAAGCGGCAACACTTCGTCTGTACAAATATTTCTCGAAACGAACCGTCCACAATACGTCTAAAAAGTCGGTTTTAACGCTGCATTCACATAATGCGATTGAACACTGCGAATACTATATGACACAGCGAACATATCGTTTTTTAACTCTGCGTTTTTGAAGACAGCGATTTTAAACTGTGTTTTCGAACGCTGCGTTATCATAATTACTGAATTATCATATTATCATCACCTTGCGTCGACGTCATTCGTACGACAACTGTGTCAACGTCACCAGTTGGTGCAGCCGATGCTCTCTAAATACTACGCAATGTTTCCTCATACGACGTCTACATTCGACCTGTGTGTCGAACTCCTTTATGCCTTAGCCTTTTAGTTTTTGCGATTGGTTGTTTGCGAACTTTGTTAATAGCCATGTACTTAGTGTGAATGATCCTGCTGCATTTCGGTGTCCTTCTTACGTATAATATTACATATGTCGCCTCATCCTTAAGGCTATTTTTTATGATGGATTGTTTTTATATGAAGTCGCTAAGCTTAAGGAAGTTTGTTTAGTGTTTACTTGGTGTTATTACTGATGATTTTATTTTAATGAATTGCTTCATGGACTGATATAATTTGTGATTCGTTCTTATTACATCTTACACAAGTTGTTTTTATATTCTAATACTTTGTGGTATTCGCATGTGGATGATTTCCCTCTTTTTATAGGAAGTTATTAACTTACAAAGTTCTTTGACTTCGTGATATGTCCTTGTCTGTTATTACTAGTAGGTGTTATTTTCGAGATCGCACGATCGCAGGTCGAGCCTGCGTGAAGTGCAGAGTGAAGAGAAAGAAGAGCCTGCAAACAGCGGGCGAAGCCAAGCAACGAAGATAGCCTGCGATGAACTTCGCACACGAATCCGAATTAAAGCGGCAACACTTCGTCTGTACAAATATTTCTCGAAAAGAAGCGTCCGCAATACATCTAAAAAGTCCGTTTTAAGGCTGCGTTCACGTAATGCGATTGAACAGCCTGCGACGAACTTCACACACGTATCCGAATTTCAGCGGCAACACTTCGTCTCTACATATCCCACGGAACGATACGTCCACGATGCGTCTGATAAGTACGTTTAAACGCTGCGTAATCCACATAATGCGACTGATTGCTGCGTTTTTTAACCGTTATTTTATCTATTAACATTTTATTCTATCTCCATTTTTTATCGTTCTCCTAATTACTGGATCATCATACTATATCATGCCTACGATCACCGTCGCCGTCACCATCAGCTGTAGCCGATGTTCGCACTGTACTATGAAAATTTTTTTGCGTATGATCTCCGCAGCCGACTTATCTATATAACGCCTGCATCTTACTCAGACTTTTTGTTTTTGCGATTGGTTTTTACGAATTTAGTTATTATTCATGAACTTACTGCGAAAGACCCTGCTTTATTTGTCCTTCATTTAATAGTACATGTCGTCGTATTCTTAAGGCAACTTTTTCCGTTTTGTTTCCTATTGTGAGAATTTGAGTATCATATGTTGCATTAAAATCTAATATTTTCTGTGGTAATCCATAAGGTTTATTTTCCCTTTTTTACAGAGAGTCTACAAAATTTTAAGGAATTTCTACGAATTCGTGATTTCTCATTATCTGTTATTACTGATAAGATGTATTTTTTTTTGAAATTTAATTAATTTTTTTTGTGAATCGTTCCTTTCCGTACCTGTTCGCATATCAATGTTTGCATTAAATCATCTTTTTTCCAGTCTTCGCATATGACTATTTTTGTTTTCGAAAGGTCTGTTTGGTTTATTTTCTGTTCCGTGTAATTTGCTCAGAATTTCCAGGTCCAGCCTCGTTTTTTGCCACAATCTTCCATTGCTGGTGGAATTTTAGTGGAGAAGGTGCTGTTTGAGCGGTTTTAGCTGCCTAAAGATAGGATAGCCTTGGTCTGCCTGATTCTTGGTCTCTTGCTGCCAATTGAACGACAGATACGCTGAGGTTCTGGAGGAGTTTCTTTGAGTTCATCAGATTACAACCCTTCGGTTCAGTTTTAGGAATCCTACAAACAGAAGTGTGATGCTGCAGCATATTTCATCCACGGTCATCATCCAGAGGGGCTCCCGTAATGGACACCAAATCACTTGTGTGCATTGTTAAGTGACTTTTGACGTGTGGCAAGTTCAGATAAATTTGCAGAGCATTTACTTGAACTATAGTCTCTTCCACCAGTGAAGCCACACTTTAACTTAACGTGCTGTAGTGCTTATTGACCCATGTTCTCGTAATGAGCTGACCGCATTGTTAACTGTTGTCTTAATCCTGTGCTATTCATTCTTCATGGAGCAATTAATCTATGTTGTGAACTTAATGTTGTGGCATACCTAATCGAAGTTCAGGAGAAGTGAGTGATGAATAATACAATAGGTTACCAGATCCAGTGATGAACTTAACTTTACCAAGTTTTCTATTCATGTAAATGTTTTATCACATACTTTAATTATTACGTGTTCTCTATATGTACAAATATTTTTGCCTACTTTTGGAATCTTGTCAGCTTTCAGCTTGCATTGCCAAATAATGTATTTACATAACGCTTTGATGGAATCAAACATGGTTTTTCGTTATTGTAAAATATCTGAGGAATCGCTTGTAGTTAAATAATTCGTTTGTAAATCACTGAATTTGAGATGTTTTGCTGATAAACATGTGGTTTTTGCTGCCTTTGGGAGGTATTTTACGGAGGGGTTTTCCTTCCAACTTTGGGCGAATGCCAGGTAGACTTGTTCTTCCCCTCCGGTCTTCCTTGTGATGTCTGTTTTACTGTTGTTTTGCTATTTGGTTAGTTTTGTTTGATGTAATCACAGGGAGATTTAAGTGAAATAAAAGTTAATATTGAGAATTGTATTTTCACAGTTCAATCTAAAATTAACTACTGCTTATAAGGACGATAATGCCTACTATCCTGCGATGTGAAAGGCAAAAATGCTTCAGCTTGGGTGTATTAAAAGGCCCTTAAAATTCGTTTTAATAATTTTTCTGTACATATAATTGCGTATCTGAGAAAGTAGAAAAAGCCGCGGTCAATTCGAAGGTCGCAGGTTTCCCACATCTTTCATAGAATTTTTCGATTCGGGGACGAGCTTCGCGGAATTATCGATTTAGGATTTCAGTCTTCCGTTTGAGAATGTACGAGAGAACCATTGTTATCGCCTACAGAACTTTGGTCATTATCAAAAAGACTTAATCATTCACTTATTGGTGTTGCGAATGTTCAGTTTGGTCTCTTTGGTATGCAAAAAAGCCACAAAATCCCAAGCGACTGCTTTAACAATCTGGTGGGGTCACCTGTATCTAAATGATTTTATCGCAAAGCTCGTCTAAGAATAATAATTACGGGTATTTTCAACTTTCGTAAATTAATCGGACGTTTAAATTTAAACTAATATTTTAGTACCATATATTTTCATAGAAAACTTACTCAATTCTGCCATTCATGTTTTAATTCGTAAACTATCACAACTTTCGCATATTTACAATTTGCGATAAATAGCTAAAACTGCATAAAGCTATATCTTCGAATTAACAATCGCCATTACAATGGTGATAGTGAAATAGTGGCCCTTAATATGTAGCCTAGTTAAAACTTCTCCTCGGAAGTATTTTCTCTTAGACTGTTATTTTGAACTCATGGTCCCGCTACCATATATTCGTAAATTGAATACTTCTTGTATATGACTAGACGCTTTCCCGATGAAAAGTTTGTTGAAGGTAATTTTCTCAGGCTGCTAACCTTTTGAATACTTCTTGCCTTTTAGTACACGGATAGACCATGGTAGTTTTATACGCTGAAAATAATTTAATAAAATATGACACCCTGAATAACGCAAATTTCTAGATTATGCCGTCAAATCGAAGTCCAGGATTTTGCTTAGTCTGAATTACTTCCTCTATTCTTCGGATGTTCATACATACCTCTTTACAAGGTATCTTGAATTTAACTATATACTAAGATTGCTATCCTTAAGTTAAATTTAAGATCGTTATAGTGACTTATACAGAACGGATTGTTACATAAAGTGGAAATTTCCGATTAAGTTAAAGGGTTTCACGATTTTTTCTATAGTATTTTTTTCTACTTCAGTACGATTTCAGAAGTCTTGTGTATAACGTCATTGAATATAGGAGCGATTTAAAATAAGTTAAACGATCTCTTCGTTCCTTAAATGGAAGACTTTTGACCTTGTCAAAATTAACCGCAGAATGAATTATGATATTTTTCAATAACCTGATAATCAGCGAGTGAGGCTAAAAATTGTTCCTTAATAGAAAAGAAATTAAAAGAGAACGTGGATATGATCTGAGTGCTCCTCTGAATCTGAAAACGCTAATTAAGTAATTCAGGTTTTGTATGGTACGTACCAGTTGCTTCAACATGCAATCTCAAGAGAGACTCAAACAGATTGGTTTTTGCCTTCGCAAAGTTATCATGCCTTTCCAATCTTGACATTGTAAAAGAGGTTAATTTGTAATTAGAGGTAATGACTTCGGATATCACTTTGATGTAATCGCAGAGGGTGTGAGCTTTATTACTCTCGTTTCAATTCCACCCTCAATAAAGAATGCTGTCACTCACAAATCGAAAGGCAATGAAATGGTTGGGAAAGTCGTCGGGTGAGGAGGGAAATACTGAGAGCGTAAAATGAAATAATGAAAAAATGGGGGAAAATACACTTACATTCCAAAGCCCACTTGTGTATCTCGTCGAGGAAGTCTGCAGGCACTTCTAGTTTCTCATCCCTTAATTCTCGAATCCTGTTAAACGAAAAAAAGAGATGAATTAATTTCACAATTAAGTTGAATTAATGTTAACAAAGAAAGTGGCCAAGAAAGAAGGGAAGGTTTGGTAATTGGATGCGTTGCGTTGTGTGAAAACTAGAGTGAGATGCTAATTTCCTGATTAGGAATTATGCTGCCGAAACCAGATGAAAAATATATTAATACATCAGCGGTTTATATACTTGTATGTTAAAAATATATTAATATATAAAATATATGATATATATAAGATATACTCCGTAAGCCGCCATACAGCTTACTTTAAATGCAAAGATGTGTCATGTTATCTTTCATTATCTGGTGGGCACATGCAGTAACCTATTTAACGAGTCTTTTTGTTGAATTATAACCTACTTCTCTACAACATGATTAGGTATCAGAATGGCCGAGTGGTTAGAGTGCCTCATCCAGTTTCCAAAAGTACCCAAAGTTTATCCTCAGTGGTTCAAATCCTGCTCAAAGCAATTTTTTTCGAAAAAATCAAGTTTTCAGGTCCTGTGATGTCGATGATCCACCTCCACACTTATGATTAGTCAGTTTATCTTTTTTAACATCACCCCACTGGTGAATCAATTAATCTAATTATGTTTATTATTATCTTGTTATACTTGTTTTCTCGTATGTTTTATTACTGGCATGATAAGAGTATTTGTTACACTGCTACATAAACGGCTTACTACTTGCGCTGGCACGAATACCACACCGGCCGGTAAATTCGGTCACGGTCAACAAAACAGCCTAAACTCTCGACATTCCCGGGGATACCTGCTTGGACAGGCAAACTATACTTTTATCACACATTGTTCAATAAGTAGTGTATATTTATTTCCATCTCCTTCATCATTATACATAGGATTCATTTGCGAACTTTAGCTGAAGCATTTTATAGCATAAGTAGTCATGATATTAACTTCCTTATTAAGATTTTTACGCAAAACATACCGCAGGAAAAGTAACAATTTCCGCTAGATATAATGATAAAAAGGCGAATCAATAAAACTTGATAAGAGAAGGTACTGAGAAATCGTGAGAATATTGAAAACGTAGAACTTGCGATTCAGCTTTTCGAATTAGTTCTCAGATTAGTTATAGAATCATGGCACCCAAAGATTTAGTATTGCGCGAGCTAAGGAACTTGTAGCTATGCACATAATGAATAGAAAACGAATTCGCATTTAAATTGTAAATTCTAACTGTCGAGACACGTCTTTAAAAGGCTGAGAAGTAGGTCTTCTCTTCGAAAGACCTTGGAATCTATTTGGACGCCAGCTGTGAATGGAAAACAAACTATACGGACACTCAGTGGTCGTGACTGACTTACGGAAAGGTAGTGTTTTAGTTCCCATCACCATTAGAGAAGACACCGCTCGAGAAAAAAATGTATGAAATGGGTCAAATACAGAAAGTAAATTGCCAAGAACTCATCCTTTGTAAACGGGAAATACTGCGCTATGAAACGAATCTACTGAGCGTGGATGATTTCATAATGGAAATTAAGGTTTATTCGAATTATTCCAAACAGCGTACAAGTATAGGATAGTACTTTTATTTTCTTGTAATTAAACCCCCAAACATTAAAGACGATTATGAATACGAAGTCATGCCAGTTTGTCATAAAAAGGATGCCATGGTTCAGTAGGGTCAGTAGAACGAGAAAACGCATTTTAATTCAACCACTTAATACCATTTGAGTTTTAACGCAAAGCCAAGTCATTTTGTTTTCACAGTCTGAGAATTCGAACATTATCATTGTAATTTCAGCCTTAATTTCCGACTTTTCCCGCTAATTTCACTGAAATTGATCGTAAGTGAAAAATATGAACTTGACATCCCACCATCTTCATTTCTTCGATAAGGCCTTAATGGTACGTACAGTGGGAGAAACAATTATCGCAACACCAATTGGCGTCAGAGCGCGGATTACGCGGGAACTAACTGAAAACACTCTACCTCTACTTCGGCAACTCTGAATCAAGCCAGTAAAAACCGGCAATATTCAAACTTTTACGATCACCTTTGCGAAATTTCCTAATATTGGCTTTGCCTCATTGCCTTCATTTTATGCTATTTGTCATTCAAAGCTAGTCGCGATCAAAATAGTTATCTAGAATGTCATTATAGTACGCTGAGGGATAATGACAAACAAGAGTATTTGATGGTGGAGTATCAGACAGTAAATGAACATTTTCCGGCATTATCTTGCGAATTTAAAGGTTAAATACTTTAATACTTTGAATTTTGATGGAAAATAATTCTCGCGAATAAGATTAACCATTTAAGAAAACAAATACAGAAATCACTAGGATATGTCCTATTCTTACATTTGTATTTTCTCTCCAGCAGTGTAGTTTTCCACGGCATAAGATATAACAAATATCCTTTCGATAAAATCTAATCCGTGTGTTGAGGGAGTTTATTCTTTCTTAGTGCTCCTTAGCAATTAACGTATTGATAGGAATTAGTATCACTATTATTAGCTTTTAGGTGGTGGAAACGGTAATCAACATTTTTCAACTCCATCAGGCTATACGTAAATGAGATTATGTAATAATTCGTAATGGGGAATAATATTCACGATTAATTTCAACATACTATAAAAGATAGTTACAGTAAGTTAATTGATGTGGATTAATGCAATTGAAAGTAGCTTCATAATGTCTCTTCAATCGTTCAGAATACGTAAAACAAATTAAAGTAGATGCTTAGACTGAGTGATAAATACTCATTAGCATAATTTTAATTCATATCTGAAAAATACACGACTCTACTACTATACTTTAGCAAGAGTCGTTTACTAAATATGAGTCGGATGAATATGGTCATCATATGCAAAAAGTTTTCAAGAGACCGGGATTTATTTTTCTTATTTCTCCATAGCGATGACTAAAATTTTCGCTTCCAATTTGATAGATCTCGCTTTCTCTACGCTTAAATATTTTCCAAGACTATTTTCATACTTATATTAAGCGTCAAACGCAACTTTTATTCTATACTTTAATAAACTTAGTATCCACTGTACGGACTGTTCCGGAAAATTCCCGCCCCCCTTTCCCTTCACGAGGACCGACCAGGTAGTTTTAGTGTCGTTTACTACGTAATTTAGCGGTTTAAATGAGAGCGAATTTACGTAGACAAAGTTCTTTTGTAATTCAACAGTAAGAATAGTTACAAACACCCACGTAAATAGGCAAAATGGTATGCATGAGGTTACTTCCAAAAAAATAGAAACAATTGCAACGATGAAAAGCAATTTCACTTAAAAAAGGATAAGTTTATTCCAAATTTAGGATTTAAAGTGCGAACTGAGAAATCTAATAATAATTTTTGTGAATTCCAAGATCTTACGTGATTAAAAAGGCGGCATTGTTTAACATTACGACGAGCACATGCGGGAGAATCATACAAGACAAAAGTTAGTTAGGCGAAGATATTGCTTTAAGCGAGACATTTAAAAGATCCAATCATTGCCGTAGGAGGAGATTTTAAAATAACGCATCTTAATTGGGATTATCTTAAATCTCTAGCTGCTGCTCCAACACTAGCAGAGAGAAAAAATTCCACAAAAATTAATTCATACCTTTTTTATAGCATGCTATAGATAATGTAAATATGATGAAAACTCAAACGACTCGTGCGGGTCAAGCAAACATTTTAGATTAACTATCCACTTCTCTCCCGTAACTACTCTTGATATAGTTAACGATATTTCAGACTATGGTATTATAGTGATAGGGATGAAAGTAGTTACGGTTAAATCTCTTTAGCCATAGAGGCAAGTATATTTAATTTGCAAAGCAAATCCTTCAGAGTTAAGGGTTATATTAACGAGTGCAAGGATGATTTTTTCTCTTTGCGGATGTAAATTCAGTAAGTGATAGTTGGATAGAAATCCTTCGGAAAATCAAAGAAGGTTTAATTAAATACGTTTCGACTAAAAGCGTGCGTAAAGAGCCACGGAGGACGAAGACTAAGTTGCGAGCATTGCATATGAAGAAGAGAGTCATTCACTGGCGATTAAGAAAACTCAAAACATGCGGAGATAACCATGAGCTCGAAGACAAAATTATAGAGAAGTGCGAAAGCTAGTTAAGGAAGAAGCGCGAAAAGAATACCAGGAATATAGATCTCGAACCCTGTTAGAATCATTAGGAGCCGATCAGAAAGAATTTTGGTCATACGTGCGTGAGACTCGTGGAGGTCAGTTTTCTGTGCCTAGCCTCATTGCGATGAGGGAATTAACGTAAATAAATCGGAAGATAAGGCTGACTTAATTAATCGGCACTATCAGAAATGGTTCAATGCAGAAAATGGCCAAGCTAACGATTTCTTCGTGCGTATCGATTCAGAGATGTGTCCCATAGAGATATAAGTTGATGAAAATGAAAATTTATTGCAACAGATTGATAGGAAAAAGACGCTCGGTACAGAAGGTATTCCCGCTGTTTTCATAAAAACCTTATGAGATGAGCTTTCTCCTCTTCTCAAGAAATTCTATCGGAAAATAATTAATGAGGGTACGGTCCCAATGTCGTGGAAAAAAGCAAACGTCATTCCGGCGCTTAAGAGTGACCAGATGATTATAGATCAATTTCATAGACTTTGTTTTTTTGCAAAATAATGCAGCATATTATAGCAAGCTTTATTATGCACTTTCTTACAAAAAGGTAGCAATCAATCAGATTCAGTACAGATTCAATAAAGGTAGACCTTGTGGGACGCAACTAGCAATTTTTATGAATGACGTATCTAAAGCGTTAGTGCGCTAGCTATCATCCACAAACGTTAATTCCTCGCAGTAGGATTTTCTCAACCTAAAAATACAAAACTACTGTCTTTGCTCGCACTGCATATATTCGTTGTCTATCGACGTGAACCTCTATGAAGTAATACTCACCAATAAGCACGTGAAAAGCTACCATTCGTAAGAACCGGTTTGTGAATGGCGAATGGGTTTCCGAAAACCCGCTGCACTGAAAGAAAAGCCCCACCGTGCTTCGAGAAATCAGGAGTCCCTGTCAAATGCATTTGGTTTTAAAATATAAGCCAAAAGTCCAGTGAACGACTGAGCCTCGAATCCTTGGAAGACGAGGTATTAGCTGAGGCGCGGAAAGCACATTCTTGACAGACGATAGCGAGAGTCAGATCCGAATCCTTCAAGCCAAATGATTTTTTTCGTATTGACTTTCATCCCTATGATAAATCTATATACTCAGAAAAGGATTTCATTATGGTATGTATCAATCATATCTTACATTCGCTCATTTTGCAAATAAAAAAAATAGCATAAAAACTCATTTAATGGAAGGAACAAGCGGAAATGGAACTGGAACCCTTCTTTTACCGATCAGACACGTCTGGCAATTGCACAACCAATTCTTACATAGTAGTTAGCTACATTTATGATATTTTCCCACAAATTGAAAACTCAATATTAATTTTTTATTATTAGCTTATATTATTAGGTTAGTAAATCCTCGACTTATACATTTTATAAAGTCAGAGATCAATAAAATACTTCTCCCTTTTAAAAATTGAGCTTTTTTTCAGATAAACTTCTTAGACTGAAACGATCCCAATAAATAATGACAAATTATTAATATTTGGGAATCTTTCTTCGAACCATCTACTTTTTTCACCTTTTCGCGCCTGTTGTAGTTTTCCCCGGCGGAGAGTATCCCACAAAAACAAACATATGACCTGTATGGACGCGATAGTTTTCCTCACCCAAAAGAATTAATGAACATGATGTGGTATAATGTTTGTTGAAAGGAGGAGCCGGGCCTCTAGGTTAACTACTTTATCCTTTTTGGCCGATAACTGCGGGACTTAAAAACGTTTTTCAGCATTTGGTTGAGAAAAGCCAAATCGAAGACCTTCACGCAAACCTAAATATTATTGCAGTCGATTTGCTAAAGAATCATTTTTTGAACGAAGTGTCAATATGACCATGGAAACGAAAACCTTCTAAATTGACGCTCTTATCATACTTATGTAATGTAGATTCATTTTCTAGGATGTTCTTTACAAATTATAATTAGCATTAACGACCTAGCATTTAATATAAGGAGCAAGATTGGTTTATTTGCCGAATCGATTTAAAAATAAATAAATGCATTGCTATGAGTTTCACGGGTTCCAAAAATGTTATTCTGGCACAGTACAAAATTTCGGAACATCCAGTAGAGTTAGTGCATGACAACAAATACATGGGAGTCAGTTTAGCAGTAACTTATCTTTTAATGAATATATTCGAAATGCGAGAGGAAGTGAGAATAGAGTGCATAGATCGTAGATAGCTGAGAGAATTTAAGGGACTAATAAGCTATTTCTGTTACACCCATCGAGTGTCAAAGAAATAGCTTATTTTTCTTTTACTTGACCGAGTCTGGAATACTGTTCTGCGGTTTGGAACCGATATTTAGGAGGTTTAGTCTCAGATTTAGAGATGGTCCAGCGTAGAGTTGCTCGTTTCGCTGGAGAAGATTTCAGGTTCGACTGCAGCGTTATGGCTTTACTAGAGTCCCTCGGTTGGAATTCGCTCCAGGTGAGAAGATTTAATAACTGACGGAAGCTCTTCAAAAGCTTCTTCGGTTTACAACTTAAAGACGAAGTAAATGAAATTTTAGTACCAGTAACGACCATTGAAAATTCGTTACAGTAATCACAAAGACAGATAATTACTGATAGAGTAGATTAAGTGATGATGGTGTTATTACACCTCCTACCTCACGCATATGGTAGCTTTCGGGATATACATCTAAATCTAATATCTAAATCTATATTATCGGTATGGAATCACCGCTGAGAACATTGGAAATTGTGAACTCGCGAATTGACCTTGTTGTAGGCGAACAATGATTAATACAACAATGATTAATAAACAAAAGAATGTCAATAGTTCTCAATACTTCTGTTTAAAGTTTAAAAATGAATAAGATTCACTTGAGCTGTTGGCTGTCCGTCTCTCGACGTGAAGACATCAATGATGTGATAGTAATAACAAGCCTGAGTGAAGCTCCTTGCCTTGCCAAATGACCAGTTTGTTTTTGTGAGTGACGCATAGGCTTTCGAAAACCCGCTGCACTGGAAGCGAAAAGTTCATCGTGCTTAGAGAAATCAGAAAGCCCTGTCAAATAAAACACTTCTTTCTAGCGAAGGACTTCGAATTCGTGGTAGAAGAGGAATTTCCGCTGACACACGAAACATGTTCTTGACCGACAATTAGAATTATCGGCTCCGAATCCTTCAAACCCAATGATGATTTTCCCATAGTGAATTTTATTCCTCCGAGATATATATATATATATATATATATATATATATATATATATATATATATATATATATATATATATATATATATATTCATCACAGGGGTGCATAAATATATTTGGCAACCATATGTTACATTCGTTCATTTCTCTAACGAGAGAAGATTAAGTTGACATGCATATTTAATTTGAGCGGAATTCGAACTCGTGCCCTTCATACTCCAATAGGATGCGTCAAGCAGCTACATAATCAACTCTTAATTAGGAATGGGTTATAATTATGACATTTCCCAACAAACTGAGAAGTCCATTTTAGCAGTTTATTATTTTACTATGGCAGTATAATACGGCTAATACAGTCAGACGTTCATAAAATACGTTTCTGTATTAAATAATTGGGTCGTCTGTTAGAATGTCCTCACTGACTAAAATACGCTAAAATCATAATATTATTTGGGAATATTTTTTACGAGTGCAATAACATCTAATTTCCTTAGCCCCGTGGTTAGGAAGGAGCTTTGAATTAGGCCAGGATAGTTTCCACTGGGTGACTGTAAAGGGGAGGGTCCTTAGTCCAACTGATAGAAGCACGAAAGGGAAAACTACGCACCTGCAATTCTTTGAAGTGCTCAATATATGGTCAAAGACTTTCCTCGCGAAGCAACGAAAACTGAATGCATTTCTACGAGAAAACAAATGACGCAATGACCGAGGGCACCGATCTCGCTGATGCAAAATGTAAGAAAAGTCCGATATAGGCGCAAAATATATTCGGTTTTTATGCAATCCTGTTTGTTTTAACTTTGGAATTGGTATTTTTCCTCTCAATTCCGGACATACAAAGAATTCACGTATTCTAGGATACGAATGGTGCAAATAAATTTCTATTAAGAATTTCCTTCGAGTGCAGGACTAAATTATGGAAAAATTACACTCCATTGACAAAATACAAATTTTACTTTGTGTCAATGTGCCATCTCAGTAATTACTCTGACGACTTAACGATTTCAAATCGTTGAATGAAAAAATTAAGACGTGTAATAAAAAATTGCCCTCGGAAAGTCGATCTCAGTAAATGAATATCCAATGTTTGAACTGGACGTATGAAGATTAACATTTACATTAATATACAGTGAGCAGCAGTAAGACGTGTGGCCGTGTGAAAAACCAAACTACCTAGATAACTGTCTTATTAGCGCACCGTAATTTATCCAGAAAAAGAGACTAATACAGTCCATCTGTTCTCGCTATAATTTGGTAAAATATATATTTTATTCTCCAGATCGAAAATATCGCGTTCGCTAAAGATAAGAATCACGACGTCACGTTTTCCCACTCTAACCTAATTCGTCCTAATTTCTACGTTTCAACCGAACATTATTTACAAATAAAGTCCCAATTATTATCCAAATATTTTTGTGGATGTAAGATTGAAATAGTAATTAATATATCTTTAAACTCTCCTTCTATAAATATGATAAATATCTGTGAAAGAGAAATGCCGAGATAAACACGACAAATTCAAGGAGAGATCGCGCGAAGGATTTAAGAAGAGATCGAAGGAGAGAAATTTTGAGTACGTTATAGGCTCCGACTCAAATATTACCGCTTTTCGAGGCTTTTCTCAATGTTGCCAGTCAGTCGTGTTAAGTAGTTTTCCAAGTAGTTTCTGAGAATTCCGACTGAAGCGCTCGCAAAGTGTTGCGATAATTTATTCCCCCACTGTACATTAAACTACGTCATCAATTCTAATCATCCCACGTATTTATAATGAGTTGTGAAAATTTTAAAGATTAGTGAATTTTAATCTCCGGTCCATCAACCGAAGGGGCTTAGAGTTAAATTGCATCTATGAGAATTGCTATATTTTTAAACCACAAAAGGAGAGTTTTCATTTTCGAGCTGACATCAACCTAACTAGAAAGATGAGCTCAATTAATTATTCAAAATTATTTGCGAATAAATATTACTGATGCATGTGAAATGTAAGTAAATTTATTACGGAGTATGCAAGAATTGGAGATTTTGAAATACTGGCTCTCGAGGCTAAAATGGTTGAGAAACACTGGATTGAGAAAAGTGGAGTCTCTAAAATCGTCGGGAAAGGAAGCGCACCGTGATGGAGTAATACATTATCATTACAATTGAATACACTCTAAAATAAGACATCGAACTTAAAGGGATGAAACCGCCTCTTCTACCCTTACATACTTAATAAAATCAGGAGCACATTATTTGCGGTCCATATACATATGGTACATACATATATATAAGGGCCCTTTTGTTAATCCTGCGCAGACTATGCATTCGGGAATTCTAATATCTCTTTCGTTTTCCATTCAAGTTCTCCCATTCGCTATTGATAGCTGTGCTCGAAAGCGTATCTATTTATCCAACACAAAACACGAAGCTATCTCTAATTTTACGATATCACTTTATGATTATATATTACAAATAAATCAGATACATTTAATAATGCTATTTTAGCAAGCTAAAATGCAATATCTTTCTGCAATCTCCGAGATTTTTAAAATATTAATTTTGTCCACAGAAACTATAAACTTCTGAGTTTCTTTCTGAGATAGCTGCTGTAGCTGATAATGGAAATTAGTTAATATAATAAGTGAAAGGGAGGCTGAATTTGGAAATACGCAAAGATTTAATGAAATGGAAGAAATGTTTTGTTTTAGTAGAAAAAGCGGTCCTATAATATGACTTTCAACTTTCTACGAATTTCCCATGTTAAACACAGTTATGTTCTGAGTTTTAGATAGCGAATGATTAACATCGCCTAATTGGAATAAAATATGGTGATTATCAAATGCTTCCCACGTCTTTTGAGATCTTAGATATTAAAATTCCGGGAGAAGCCGCCGTGGAAACTGGCTGTGACCTACAGAGAACTTCATTTATCTGATTCTATCACATGTAAAATCATATATCACATGGGAACATAATCTTTATTAATGAAGATACTCAACATGTCTATCTAGATGCATAGAATATGTAGCATTTTCATTTGCTAAAAATTAGTGTAACGAAATATCTTCTAATACGGAACGAACTTCCTCATCATCAAACGTGTTGGGAGTATCTCCTGAGTGAATTATTTATTTCTTCAGTAAGATATTGTTGCTCAAAGCTTATCTCTTTCGCATCTTTAAGTACTATCATAAGATCTGCGACATATTACAATGTTACTGCCGCATTCTGCTTGAAATCGAATTCAAAGGAAACATCGCGGGAAAAATGAAAATTTTTTAATGATATTGAGAGTCACTGTTAAAATATAATAATTTTGAAAATAATTTTCGTATGCGATATAATAATACGAAAAGAAATTGGAATCTTAATGAATTCCTCTAGCGCACCAATAATTTAAACGATTCTATTATTGTGAATGCACTAACTGAAGGTCGTCTAAGGGACGGTTTATGAAAATAGAGAATGATAAGAGAACATTTACCTGAAATATTTCTCCCAGCGATTTTTCCCCGAGTTCGTAAGATTATAATTTTTATATTTAATTCTCTAGGGAAGAAAGATTCAACTTCTAAATTCTAATTCTGTGTGAATATCTCAATGAAATCTTTCCAGCAAACTGATGTCCTAAGAACTATTCTCTGGCCAAAGTTATAAGTACATTCACTCATTTAGGTTTCCTGATGCTCCTCTAATCTTCATTCACTATCACTTCGAGTTACGTATTAAATCAGTTATTTTTTAATCAACACCAAATCCTCAAAAAGTTAGTAACCAAGGTTGGGGTTGTATCCCAGGATTAAGGATCAAATTAACTCAATCTAGTACTTCCTCAGATATATAACTGTGGAAAAAGTACTAGTCTGCCTATCTTCTCTCGTCAAGATAAACTGGTTTATTTTACTATCGTATCAGCAGTTATTTTGCCGATGAAAATGCATTATTGTTGTTTCCTACATAAACTACAAGAAAGATGTGTAGTACTTAGTAGTACTAGGCTAACTGAAGTGTGTACTTAGGCTAACGAACATAGTTCCCTCAATTGTTTTCATCTTAGAGCGGAAAAATACTTATGTGGTGCCCAGTTATTTCCAAGGAAGAAGTCCGACCTGCAACTTTTCCGTGCGGATTTCCGCGGTTTGAATAAGATATATTACGAATTTGAAGATGTCTATTAGGAAAGACTGAATGGTGAATCCACAATTAGTTGAGATATATCCGCCGCTATTTCGGCAGACGCTTCGGCCGGATGGGAGAAAGTTTGCTTAAAAGGTTTCGCCAAATGAAGATTCGTACGCATTGTTATATGTTTCCGCCGCTCTGTCGTCCACACTTTCTTCCCACGGTGCCCGAATTTGAATCGTACGCAGCTGAGGGACTCCGCCTTTCAGAGTGTTTCGACAAGCTATTAACTTCACTATTTCTGCTGTCCAGATCTCTGAATTTTCCCACATTTAACTATCTAGACTAATTGCAGGCTTGAAATACAGCCCTCGTTTTCACAGTTCTTTTTCCATCTAAGGAAACTTGAGTTTCAAGTTGCTAAATTTCAAATTTTTTTCCGTAGCCAATGAAATACGGAACTCATTCTTAATTGATATTAATCATAATGCAATTACTTCGAAGTTAGGAAATAATTTTCGTAATTCATCCAGAAATAAGCCGAGATACTAATATCTTCTTCACAGATTGTCCTTAAATTTCAAATTAATTACACGATATGAGATATATGAGATTCAGTGTCATAAAATTTTGATTGATTAAGAGAATCATCTTTTTCTCAATTCTCTCAAGAAATTTAAATAACGATTAGGATAATTTGTATAGTTAGAGATAATTACTATTGCTCAAAACCCTTTGAGCCTGGAATTTAAATCCAAACTGATAAAAAGAAAAATTAACGGTAGAAAGTAATTAATCAGTCAAATTTAACTTTATTATTAGAATTATAGGTAAATATACAATTGTTTCGTTAAATTTACATCGCGACGATTCCGTACCCATTAATTATGACACAGAGTATGAGTATGTTTAACTTGGTCATACGAAATGTTCAAATATAGTCATTCAAACAATATTCAAACACATCCTAAGTTGACACACGGCGACACTATCTTGTTAAAAGGTTATACATGACTTCTTTGGAATCTAGCGCTGGATAATATTTACCTACAAGGCAACACACACCCAAAAGCTTTTTCAGCCTTAGCACAACAAAAGATACCGGCAAATGTGGAGGGTAGTTTCCGTTCCAAGTTTATGTTATTATCTAAGACAACAAAGAGCACATATGGTCCGCTTGTTGTGATGAAACATTTCCAAGGACTCGAATGGCCGTGTTTTCGATATTCATTCTCGCAATTCTCACGCTTGAGTAAATTTACGAACGGGATCGAACTGTCTCTTTGAGAATCACCTGCAGTTACGATCACCACCTATGTAAATGCACTATGCAAAGAGGATTGCGCGAGGAGATTCTTTCGAGCAGTGCATCGAACTTGAAGGTAATGTTGAAATCAGAGGGTGCCCAAATGAATAGGTATTTGTGACATTAATGAAACAAATTTCGAGTTGAAAATCCCATTTGGTCTTAGGTTCCTTCTCTAAAAACCCCTCTGAGAAAATACCAGAATTCATAGAAGAATAAATGTTTGAAGGTGGAAACTTATACAGCGCGTTTAATTGATTTAATATGCCTCATTGACAGCTTCCAAACATATGGTGGAAAATAAAATAAATCTCTCAGTAGGAAGTAAGCATGCCAATATAAATAATGTTCCTTTTTCATCAGTAAGTTCTTTCACCGGAAACAATACGGAGTTAATTCGAGGGAGCATCTTTGAGAAATATCCAATATTTACTATTAGTTTACTTCCTCCAATTTTGAGGATACTACAACATCTGACATAGAAGATTTTCCGAGTATAAGAATTGTTGTGAAAATAGCGCAATAAAGAATAATACTTTAATTTATCACCTAAACGAATGGTTATTATTGAAACCTAATCTATTGATTCAGATACGATTTAATTTTCATATCAAAATACCTTACGTCCAAATTACTGTGTCAGGGTATTTTTGTCTTTTTCAGATAAGGGGTCATGATAATATTAACCGCAAGGATAAGAAGCGCTTATAATCATCAGGAGAAATAAATAGGGAAAGCGGATATTCATATTTCCGGCGAAATCATTTCCAGTAGGAAATTTCAGATACAATGGCAATGAAAACATGAATCTCACATTTTCAGGAAGTCCCGAATCGGAATAAACGCTAAACTAAATCCAACGCCGTATTAGTTTGACCTAATAGGACGGTCATTGGAGAAGCTTTCTTTCGTGTCGCATTACGCTAAACATATATGAAAAGGGATTTTTTTCAAGAGCGAAAGTCTTACGTCAAAACATGACTTGAGGAAAAATGCCGACTTTCTAGACAAATAATAAATGGAAGCGATTTTGACAGGGACAACTGGCCCTACCGGTTTTCGGGAAGGTCACGGCTTTTAAACACATTTTCGCATCTCTTTCGTTTTCCTGGTTGACACACTTCAGAATGCACTTACGAATTACGATGGATGGAGAGAGACAATGGAAAGGAGGCGAATGTATCTTCGGGGCAATAGAAAGTTACAAATTGATACTTATAATTGTAGTAATTATAGTTGCCAGTGTGCCTAAAACTAGCTGTAGGTTTCGAGGAATCATGTTAGAGCTGAATGTAGTAAATATAAGGGTTCAAAAACTTCCTTGTATAAATATAACCGGGAAGAAAGACCAAAAATAAACGGGCTGATCTCCTTTTATGTCCACTGTTTTATAGCGTGATTCGAAAGTCTTTATAATATTTTATGGTCAAGGAAGAATTTGAGTCGATTTAAAGCCCTTTACAATAAAATTCAAATCTCTTATCTTTAGAAAAAAATATTACATAAGATCGAATTAAGTGCAAGAAAGGGACGCTAAATTGAAACTTTATTACGATGGAACAATCAAAATTGGATATCATACTTTTACTTGAATAATGAACATAAAACTGTTTTAATAAATAGTTATAAATATTCGAGACAAGTGAGAGAAATTCCTCAAAATTGTTGCATATTTCTATCAAGTAACATAAAATTACCGACTTCAAATTGATGTAGCCTTTCAAACATTCTACATCAGTCATTAAAGTTATAAATATCGTCCAAAAATTGTAAGAATGACTTCCTTCCGTCTTGTATGTACCATATGGAAATTATTTTGACTTGATGAGATAAGATCGGTCTATGCATAGATATGAATTACAATTCACAACGTCACAACAGTATATCATATATTCAAAGATTTCCCTTGATCGTCCAAAGGAAAACATATACATATCCAATTTTTTGGAGCTATTTTGATTACAAAATGAAGTTTATAGCAAGAATATTAATTATTCATGTAAGATAAAAAAGCTTATGTTTTTCTTACCTATCATACGGAAGAGAAATTCAGAATATTTATTACCAAAATGGCTGAGGAGAAAAAATAAGATCGTATTGTACAATTATAAATCACAAAAACCTAATTGTTGCAATGATATATTTCGCAAACAAAATTTTCTATAATATGCATACAGAGCAATTTTTCTAAATTAATTTCCAAAGTTGGTGCTTAATAATCAAATTAGCCTCAACGTTTTTATTGTCTTCAGTATGATTCGATCGACGAAAGGAAAATTAACTTTTGAGAAAGGAAGAAGATAGGATACTGGATAAAGTGGCAAGATTTAGCATCAAATATTCATCCTAATTCAAAGTTGACGATATACATCGTGAATACTCATACGAGGAAGGCACAAACTCAATTAGAATTGTTTATAATTCTCTGAATAATATGGTTAATAATGAACATGAGAGAAAAACTTTCTCAAACAATGAAAAAACAAGCCTGTTTGAGAAAGGCAGCATTGAAAAGTAATGGGACAAAAGATTACCATTTCGTGCTCTTTAAAATACTGAGCCATGACTCAAGGATTAGGATTCGTTATGTTGATGGCTCACGCAGGCGGATAAATTGGTAATAAAACCAACTTGAATGGAGCACGTGTAAACAGTTGGACGGAAAAAGGATTAGAATTTGAAGGAATTTGAGTACACCTCATGGGCGAATTTAGGTCAGCGATTCCTCCAGAACTCTCTCGACGCTTTTTTTCGCTTCAGCGATTCCACGCGCGCGCTTTGAACATCTATACGATGCGTCTTAGAGATATTTCCAATCACTGATGTCTCGACTACGGTAAGATTCAACTGTCTGTCTAACACTTCCTCATTTTGGTTGAAAAATTCATTATCATTGGATAAAGGACTTTCATCTTTCTCATGGAATGTTACGGAATGCATAACTATTGGGATAAAGCTTAATTTCAAATTAAACCACTCCCTCAAAGTAAAGGAAGCGAAGAATACTTTTCAATATCAGAGTAGCTCTTCAAAAGCTTTGCCATCACAAATCTTCTGAGTCGAGGATGCATAGTTATATTGAGAAATCATACATTTATTGGAATATTATATTTATCAATGAAACAAAATTTTTAAAGGATTGAGAAAAACAATATTCATGTTATTGCTTGATAATATCCTCGCTGATAATTCAGAGATAGGAAATTCCAGAATGTTTTCAATTTTCGTATCTATATCTGCTGCCTAACAGTAGAACAATTAGCTTTTTTTACTAAATATTAATGATTAATATTTTTCTGTCAGTACCTCACTTTACTAAAAGCTCGAGTTTGCTTGACATTTTGCTTCATTAATTTTCGGATCTTCACTCTCTTAAAAATCTTACTTTATTTTCATCAAAGTAAGCAAAAATTAACCAGTTTTTTAGTTTCATCTACTGTATTTTATTTTGGTTATAAAATTAAATATTTTCAGAAAAAAGTAAATCATAAAACAGTAAGTGTCAAAGGATGACTTTTGTAGAATATTATATAAATAATTGATTCTAAAATTAATCCACACCTATTTTTTGAGATTGCTCTAGAGGCTACAAAACTGTGTTAACTAATAGAATATTTCAGACTTAGCGGATATATAATTGTGATTTAGGAATGGACAATAATGATCTTATTATTATTCTTAGGCTATGATGGGCGGAATATTCCGAAGAGATCCGTTATCATAAATGTTTGTCATAATTAATGTCATATTATGTACGAAGTTTTCATGATCTACCTCGCTATTTTCGACAATTTTTACAACTGTCAGTTAATGAACCTGACTAAAACATTTTAACACTAATATTTCAATACTAAATTCTTTCTACTTAAATTTACACTTCTACCTAAGATATACCCTCACTTAGCGTGACTTCGTTTTAACTCATTTATTACGGCTCATTATTCGTAGTGCTATTGTTAATAGTGTTTCGACATTTAAGGTAATTTCGCATATATGGACCTTCACAGGGAAACGAACCTGGGATCGCTTTCACCTTAGGTGAACCCCCCTGGCTATCAGGGAGCTCATTATTATATTCCTGATTTCACAAGACGCGATCGTATTTTTAGTAAGACGCGGAATTAAAAATTTATGAATTCTCTGTATCATCTATATTGACCCAAGGATCAAATTTATGACTTTTGACCAGTAAATCCGTCGAACCGAAACTATTAAGCGAGGGAAGGGCTATATGTATGTACTTGGAATCTAAATAAAATCTGGCAATAAATATTAAAAATCACATAATTTTGGGGGTTCGCGAAACAAAAATGAGCTTAAAGGAATGCTCAGTCATCTAAAGCTTAGAACCGTTGTCTTAGATGTTTATTTTAAATTTGAACTACCTTGAAGCGGTATTCCCATAAAAGTAACCCGCTGAAATTGATGTAAAGCTCTATCGACCTTGTGGATTCTATTTCATATAACCTTTACAATCCTGGTTCAGTAAAAATCTGCGAGATCCATCATTACTTTTACGTGTAAAAATGGACCCCATTTCAACAACCGCAGATGTTTGTGATGAAATCCGCGTCATTTAAATATTTACATTTGAGTTTCCATAAGCCACCGAGGTTACTCTAGGAAAGCAAGATCCCCAGCTTGAAGGAATTAGCAAATCAGAGAGAAATACATATTTGAAGGAAAGGTTTCGAAGTTTCTTCTAGATTTTTCTTATTTTCCTTTCGAACAAAATCAGCGCTTCTGCTTGTTGGGAAAGGTAAATTACGATATATTTTCTTGAAACACACTTCATAAAATAACGAGGGAAAGAATTTAAAATTCTATTGTACCTATTAATGGATAATTGGATAGTTTCTAAGATAAATCCATCGTTAGGAGATAATTATGCCTTCTTATGATGGAATCTGAAGATGGCGATTCTTGTCGAAGACGGTCGATTATTTCTAAATGATCTTTTCGAAAAAAATATATTATAATAATCATCATACCTTGGAGAATTACCAAAGACATTTGCATCTATTTGATGGATTTTAAGTAAGCCAGCTCATTCATGTTTAAATTATATGTGCGGAATAATTATTATATCCCTAATTTTCTACATTCTAATTTTGAAAATAATTAACCCTCTTTGGTACTCCTACGCTAAAATTTAAATTTAAAATACTTTGATTTAAGCAAATGTTAAGGCACTCTGTTTAATTTCATGGTAGATCGTAGAAACAGTCAGCTTTTTCACGCATAGCTGTAAATGGTACGAATATTAAATACATACCAGAATTTGACATAAGGTTTATTTCAACGCAGAAAAAATGAGGAGAATAGCTTCAATAGTAAATTCGCGACACGTGCCACTTTTATTAGATTAGTTTAAATGTAGAAAGAAAGAAATGACAGATGGCGCGTTTCTTTTAGCATCGGAATGCGGACGCGTGTGAAATCAGTCAAAAGCACTAATGGATTCAGTCCATTCGAGAATTCCTAACACCGCAAAAAATAACGAGAGAACGGGAAGGTTTTATGCGCTGAAGAAAAAACTATCGGGAAACACCTATCCATTGTTCAAATTAGGGCAAATTCAAAGGTGAAAACTTAATCAATCGTTTGCTTCCGAGATATATGATTCTGAATGGTACACGTGACATGCCGGCTTCGCTTTGTTCACGCACCCAATACTGAATCATTAACCTTTCACGAATGAATAAAGTGACGTGACATTCGCAGAAGCAGGTTTTCAATTGCAGTGACAATTTGCGATTGCACAAACTCTTGCTACAAACGTGTACCTCTATGAATGCATAATTTATCGATAAATCAGAATTATCATACAATATTTTCGATGGATATTCTATGTTTAATACACTACTCCCGAGTCATGAGTATCGGTAGTACTACTACTATACGTATATGACTATTTTTAAAATAAAAAAATCAGTCTTCTTACCTAGTAGAAGTACTTCAACGAGTCATTCCAACTATGAGTTTGATCGGATACAAATTATGACATATATATATATATACCTATGTAATACTGGTTCAAACTATCACCCCGATTTCAGAATATTTACATATTGATCTATCCTATTTCGTCCATTTTTAAAAATTAAATTTAAATGTAACTTAATATAAGATTTAACGTAATATAAGAAACAGGTTTCCATTCCCAAAAGTCATTACGTATTTACAGATTAAACAATCATATAAAATTTCTGGAAATTAAAATTTACTTCAAGAATGTCTGTCATTTTAGTCTTCTACATTCAGATTTTATACCTTTAGGCCTTTTAAGATTTTTCAATGAAAATAAAGATATTATACATTTAACTCTAAAATTATAGGATCGAGCTAAACCCTGAGCATCAACTTATCTCCTCCTGAATAATGGTACTTCTGGATTTTAATGTTAAATAAATTTGAATAATAATCTTTAATTGATCTAAAAAATGATAAGAATAGCGAATTAATAACTAAAAGAATATCAACGCATGATAGTAAAATTAAAGCAAGTGCTTGGAATTTTAGGCGTTTCTAACTAAGATAAATATTGTAGTGATCGTATTATGCAAGGGAATGTATGACTTGGGAATTTTTATCCCACATTTTGATATCTGCATTGCTGTACGTTGCCCAATGGACCACCTTTCTCAATTACCAATAATAAAAAATTCTCCGTCTTTCTCTTCTAGAAAAGGAACCTTTTACGCTTTTCAGAATGACTCTACTGATTCCGTGATTGCTTCAACATGTTTTTTCTTTTCTGTCTCCCGTCCATTTCTTCCTTTCACCTACACAATGGGAAAAGCACCGGTTTCCGTTTTCGCCCTCGAAAAATGAGGTTTTTAATTCAGCGTGATTATCATCACGTAGGCTTGCATTGCAAGTCTCCCTTTGATTGAGACCAAGATCTCAGTTACGTCACATTTGAAACAATTCTCGGCAATTTTCGATGGTGCCATTTCAGCGGCTGAGATTTCTCTGAAATTTGCATTCCTTAGGGATGACTCCCAATCTTCCTCATTCTTTTATGTCTGCGGATAGGCTAACGGTGTCAAAATCAAGAATTGATGATTCAGTCTCTCCCTGCTGAATTTGTGTGATAGGAGGTTATTGAAAAATTGAGGTTACTCCACAATAGAGAAAGGGTACTAGGAGTGCACATAAAGATGAGAAAAAATCACAAGGAAAAAATGACATGAAAATGTCTGACAAGACAGCTCGGCTTCGATGACTCGATGTTACGCAACCATAATTAATCTTCAACATAAACTGAAAAGGAAATCGATCCTAAAAGGAAGAAATTATGAACGATGATCTCATCTTTTAGATATGTCGCACGTTATTTTAAATATTTCAGGCTTCTTACTGTAGTCCTGATCTCGTCCTCTTTTAAAATCCTGTTACAATGCTTTTACTTTTTGCGGTGTGAAGTTTTGTGCGTGCACATTTAATTTATGCCTACACGATGGCGAACTTTCACTCGTAAAGTTGATGTTTTAGGTTCCGTTAGTTCTAAGATTCCTTTGTGTGTATTCCAAAAAAAAGAAAAGCGTCTAAACATAATCCACACATACTTTCCTGAATTATGGTTACGTAATGTTTCACAGTTTCTCGTCGTAACTTTCCTATTCACATTTTTCCTCGTTGAAGAATGTCAATGGACTCGTTGCATAATATAAGAGGATTAAATTTTAGATTCAAACATGCATTTTCTTATTTTCCATCGTAAGTTAATAGGGTTTGTAGAGAAAATGATATTAAACCTTCATGAAAATACAATACACTGCGGGGCTTGAAATTGGTTGAAGGACCGCATATAGCCACTGTTCATGCCATCATCCAACTGCTTCAGGACATTTTTTCATAAACCATTCTAATGAATTTCTGGAACTTTCGTACCTTTCATTTGGTTGTGTAAATTCCATGTGTGAAGGGAAGGTTTTTACTTCGTAAAAGGCCATTCATTACAACAGTGGTTCATTTCAGTTATTCAAACTTTCCAAACACTTCGAACACTTACACAGAACGATTATAATGCCGCTTGTTTCACAAGATATCTACACTGTGTTCCAATATGTTTAGTGAATTTGGTTTTGAAAATTGTAGTTGAAATCTTCTTATATAATTATCAGTAATTTTTATATTAGAGCGAAAAGAAATATTTACTCTTACTTTCTTTGGAAAGCATAAAGTGGAGTGACATTCTACAGGTTTAAAAGTAGATTACTGACAAGATGCAAAATAATCTCAGCTGTAGAGGCACATTCATAAATGTATACATACTATATACTACCACTTGTAATATAAGATACGAATCGTATGTTAATTCTTCGATCAAGAAACGTCGAATTGATGAACCATGGAATGAGACTATTCTAGCAATACGGAGATAAATACATAGGATTTCATTTCCACATAATCTATCCAATCGTTACTGAAAAGTAAAATTGATATGCGCTATAGCTTTATCAAATATAACAGTTTAATTTGGTTGCAATATTTTTGTATTAGTATTTTGTGTTCGATTTAATTTTTCACTGCGTCTCCACTCGTGTCCTAGCTTACCAGAAAATGTTTTTACGAAAAAAGGGTATTTCTATGTAAATCAGAATTTTCGAAGATCTTTTAACGACATCCCTTTAACCCCTTGCATCCCAAACAGCATCTCATTTAAATATCAGCAGTGTAAAAGTCGGCAGCTTAACAAAACGCAAGAATGTCCTGTCTTGCAAATAACAGGACTTTTCTAAATACAGGCTTTGTTTTAACAAAGTTAACTCTAACTTTAATACAAGTTAGAGTCGTATATAGGACATAAGATGATAAACATTTGTTCATGAACCAGAAAAGGGACTTAGTCCGGCCTAAATGATTTATGCGCAGTCCCCCGTATTCTACCTGAATTCATAGTCACCTTCAATTCACAATATGGTAATACAGGTAGTTGAAATGTCACACGCGGCCTAGGTCAAGCGTCTTCCGCAGCGTTAAAGGTTGCATTCCTTCGAAATAATCGCGCGGAATCAGAAACTATGCAGTCATTCAACGCACACGCACGTCTGCCACTTCCTGAGGGAATTCTCTTTATTCAGACGCTTTATCTTGTGGAGAATCTTGTTATTCCCACGTCCGTGCGGCGGGAGAGTAATGGCCACGGAATTAGAACTTGTGTATTCCCGTTCCGCACGCTTTTATCCATCCACTCACCTCTTTATAAACTCGGCAGCTGTATCGTCTATAGGCTTCACGAAACTCCGCGCTATCCTTGGCTGCAGAAGCGGCTGCTGCACCCGGGTGCGGAATTTGTGCCAGTTTTCCCCATGCCTGAAATGAGAGAAAAAATATGACATCAATCACAACGGCCTTGACTTCCTGGGATTTCATCTTAAAGACACAAGAATGAAAACACATTAAGACAAAGTTGTATTTACAATCTCGTGTTTTATTTTAAATATGCTTTGAAATGTAGCTCTAGAAAGAGAATAAGGTTTACTACGCAAGATGAGGATTAAAGATAGCTATTGATTACCTCAATTAAGGAAGTTATGAGCTTATTATGAACTTCTTTCATAGCAATCAACAAAGGGAGACTAAAATTAATGGCATATTTCAGCATCGCTCATGTTTCAGTAGTCTTCCAATAATCACAATCATAAACAAATCTAAGTATGGCAAACACTAATGAAAAACAAAATTTGTCTATCCTGTACATAAGGAAAATGAAAAATAATTATCCAATGAAATATAGCCTATTAATATGGGCAATATTTGGGCAACGTAATTTCAGTCGGGACGCTGTATGATCGCAGACATTTCTAAATCACCACCGCTAATTTATAACTCCGTTTCAATGTCTACAGCACTTCTTTCCTATATTAGGCGCTCTCCATTGAGCAAGAATTCACTTGCTAGCGATTAACTCAATAATGTGATGTGATCCTTCCCGAGGCGATTCCGAAATACGGTAGGCTTAGCGAAAAATTTTAAAATCTTAATTCAGTTTTATTATATTCATATATCAATGAGATATGTAATTAAATACACTTTTTTTTCGAGAAATATGGATCCAATTTAATATACTATTTCAGCTGAGTTTCTTCATCATGCCCTTTTTAAATATTTTAGATTAGATATTTATTAGATAATTAGATTAGATACTTATTAGATATTTATGCAAACTAAAATTAATAAATAATCGATATACCTTTCATATTTTACAACTTCTACAAAACCATATTAATCAAATCCTCAGATTTCACCAGGTCATTTATTTTCTCCCTTTATGAATACACATTTGCAGATTTCTCATCATACGAGAGGAAAGATTAAGTGAAAAGATTTATCGTTTTCGTAATAGAACGTCATAAAACAAATTTAATGTATACCTCAGCATATACTCATTTACGTCCCAATTTGAATATCTATGAAAACCACCTGCTTGGAATATTCATATTCGCATAGTCAGTGGTCTTTAGGCACAGCCAGTTTCCACCAAGTGGATACGGAAGTAGTTGAGAACGAAATTCGTTACGTGAGCTAGAAAATTTAGAAAATATAATGAGTGTAGATTTCTTAAATTTAGATTGCTATCTTTCCAGGAATCTGCACCGTTTATTCCTATTAAATCAATTGAGAGAATTTCTCTCTTCATGGGTTTAGTTTTCTCTTGAATCTCTATATTCCTATCCACAAAGATGGCCCTTGTTTCTGAATCATTCGGTTGACGGAGGAGTACGAGTAGTAAAAGTCAATAAGAGAAGGAAGAAATTTCGGAAGAATTCGAGGAAAGTGTGTGGCGATTCGAGCGTTATTTGTCAGGTGAAAGTGGGAGAAAAAGAGTAAACGCCCAATTTGTCAAAGAGATGAGACTATTAAAGTTTTATTGCAGGAAGGTTATACAGCTACGCAAATAATTCGGACCAAACAAAGCTGCTCCCATATTTGCATGTTTCGATGCCGACAATGAATAATCTCGGGAAAACAACTTAGCGAAGGAAGGCAATAAAATGGAAGGGAGGATGGCGAGTACACGAAAATTCATGAGCGTTTCCGCAAAACGGTTCCAAAAAATGAGGAAATTCACTTTCTAGCAACCTCGCAGCAATAACATATTTCGGCGACTGTGTGTTGTAACGGTGATTCCGAAACATAAGTAAATATTTCACTTGGATGACAGCGTGAACAGTACACAAGAAGCCCAGTGTGACGACTCCGTGAGGACATTACGATTCGCTGTTGTTCTCTTCTGGAGAAAGCAGATCACTGGGAAATGTGCGTGCCCTGCTTCCAAACTTCCTAAAAAAGACGATGGCCTGTCCACAACAAACTCCCGTTTTACGTATTCAGAATATTATATGGACACCATTAAAAGCAATGTAGAAATTTGAAAGAAAGGAGACCACTTATATTTTGCTTTATTTTATATCGGTCTCAATAAACAAAAAATTTAAAGGTGTCGTAAATCGAATAATTTCATAATTAGGAGTTGTATATCTGAAAGCGCTTCGACAGCTAAAGTCATTTCGCACGTAGGCCCAAGTTGGCAATGCGTTCGACTTTGGTGAAAGCTGTCCTGGGTTCGATTCCCGGTAGGGGCCCAAAAGTGACATGCACTTCTACTAATTCGTTCCCTCATTTCTAGATTAAAGAAGAGAAATACATTAAAGATAGAGAAAGTTACCTTTGACACCGTCAGTTACCCCCCGTTTTTTACCTACTCATCTATGTTTGAGACATGTTTCGTAATACATGCAAGGAAAAAGAAAAGCGGGTAGGGATTAATTAGAGGAAGCATAGAAGAGAAACATGTTCTCATGCGGTAGCAGGTATGAGGTAATTACCTAACAGTATGGCAAGAATTTTAAGAGATTAGGTTGAAGAAAGGTATGGCGACGCGAATAATCAAGCTGGTAAAAAGACTCAGAAAAGTTGTAATCAATAAAGCAAAGTAATTATCAGAGAAGGAAATGGATGCGAAATCTTTATATCATAAGGTTAAGAATATTAGAGCTTGGATAAGTAATGTTCGAGTATGGAATAGTAGTTATTTTAAAACCGATTTTGGGTAATTTTGGATAAAAAGGACAGCATATTATTTCAGAATAGCTGAATTTCTTAATTTATGAGTGTTGATGGTTTTTTTTTCTATCTAACTGTGGTAACTGAAATCTTTGATAGCGGCAATTTAGGGAAATCAGCAACGGAAGTCTTTCTGATTAACTACGTTTCGTCAACGCTGACTGACTTACTAATGACTTCCTCGGAAAGCTTTGCTCTTCATTTTGTCCATTTCTTACAGTCATTAACCATTACCCAAAGCGCGATTTTCTCTCGTATATAATAATTGATAAATTTAATTCAGCTACATTCTACACTCATAGTATGTGCATACATGTCAGATATACAAATAAAACTGATTTAAATTTCTTCTTGAAAGATTTATAGAAATCCGCCTCATAGATTAGGCGTCGTAAACCAAAGCCTTTATCGTATTACAAGACTTTCCAAGATTGCAGTCATTAACGAAGTATGTCTTTAACCAGGGCCGTCGTTAAACAAGTTGTAGCCATACTTATTTAAAAATGTTTTATCGTGACACACTGGAGAATAATTTGGAGATTTTATTAATTAATTTATTGAATATTTTAGATTTTATCAATATTTTTCCTCCAGAATTTAACCTCTCTTTTATTATCTTAGTTCCACATGTTGAATAAAAAACATCCATCTAGTCCTCTCGTAATACACCACTCATGTTAATTTAAATGAATGTAGATCTCTAAAGCTGTATTATTCCGCGTGTAAATAAATTTGTTGCATAAAATATACTCCGGTGAAATATGGTCGATCAAGTGCATTGTCGGGGTTTCGCTAAATCTAAATCTGTTTGCTTGAGGCAATGTAAATATCTACCCTTTGTTTCAGCGATGAAAATGCGGGGTTACAAGGAGTACCGTGACTATTTTTAGCCCCCTTCCTTACATAACATTGCCTTGAGAATCACCGAGACGTGTAATTTTTCGGTCCCATGGCTATGAGTAGACAGACAAGGCGCACTCTCCAAATGAGATCGTGAGAACTTAATTCTCTCCGCGTTAACGTGGCCGTGGATCCCCAGACGTTGCGACAGCTGGAAACAATTGAACACCGCGTGGCGAATGCGTTCTCTTGCACCAGCACCCAAAGGTGCCGCTGGTGATGTTAGCAAAAGAGATTTGAACGGTTGGGTGAGAAAAGATTACGGTCTGTTGAGGGATCACAAAAAATTCTGATCGACATCCAGGGACACAACTTTCGGTCGAAGATTGCATAAAGCCTTGAAAGGAGAGAAATCATTGTTTTCCCTAGGGGCGACTTCATTTTCATTGCATAACCTAAGATGGCATGGAATCCTTATTCTCTTCTTAATCTCCGCTTGTCAGATGGGTGAAGGTCTTACTACGGTAATTTCTGCCGAAGACAATGGCCTCTTTCCTAGTCACACCTCACTGGTCTATACCTCATTGTTCATATACCTTGGGTCCGTTCAAAAATAGTTCGTGAGCGCACTATTGACTTAATACCTCTTCGTTTATTTGCCTCATGGATAAACTGAGGGTAGGCTTCCGAAACTATAATATGAAAGATTTTTGGACATTTTAATGGTATAATTCTTACATAAACCAGTAGTAACGTTGATGTATTGCATGTGAATGAATTGTTACCTAGGATTACTTGAAGAACTTCAATGAACTCGTGACGAAGGTTTAGCAAAAGATAATTTATTACATTCAACAAAGAAAAGTATTTCTATTTCCTCTTCGATGACATTACAGCTAACTTTTTAGACTGTTCTTCTCAATAAAGATATAATAGAGTACGACTTTTTCAAAACTTAGAGTCATTTTAGTGTCAACGATTTAAAATGGGGACAAATACATTTTCTGCAAATAATTATTTGTACGCGAAGTTAGAAAACAGGACCATCACGTAGAAAACGAGGACGTATATTCAGTTTTACTGTGGGAATGCGAGACATCATCAGCGTTACTATGATGTGTCCTGAAGTGCATTTTCTTATTTATAAAAAATAGACAAAAAGTACCAGGGATGCAAAATTTAATGCATAAAAATTCATCTAACAACTATTAAACAATTTTTTACTTATACTATTACTTTTAGCAAAGGAAAAATAGTCGTGCAGTATTAAGGGAATAATTTTACTGTGAAAAAAATCATCATAATTTACATGTAGAGTATAATTAAGAGAAGTATTGAGTGACAGTAGGACAGAAGCGGTCATTTATTTGAAATATTAAATCAAGTTTTCCAACGCAGTTTCACTTCCTACTGTTCACTCAAGCTTTCGAAGAATCCGTAAGATATGTATCAACAATTATTATTCATTTTTTAGCTTAGTAAGTCATAGACTTTAATTAAGAAATGATGATTTTGCATCTTATTTTGAATGGGGCGCTATATCACTTTGTCGTTGCCTCATTTCTTGACAATAAACATTCCTGCAATCAGGAAAATCCTTATTTGGAAGAGGTCATTGAAGTGATATATTACGTAATGTCGTAAGATAGTTATAAAAAGTAAGATACGTATGCAATAATCTTTTCCTGCTTATTTATTTTCCATACATTGGGACAGAAATCCTAAAGAACACACTCTTGAAAAAGTAGCATTCCTGAATATACTACCAAAATTCTTAAAAACATACATCTCCACTGGAGGAGTGAAAAAACTTCTTTTTATTTTATTCTATTTATTCAATTTAGCGCGCCAAAAGTATAATATATATAAAAGACTTCCAGAACAAATAAATCTATCTCAGTACAAAAAAATATGCGACCCCTAGTTTGCTTCCTTCGTTAGGATCATTTTTTTTTGGAACAAGGTAATCAATCTACGAGAAACCTTTTTTATTCTGTGGTAGCTCCTTATCTTAATAGAGACATAGAGTCATGGCATGAATGAATCGGAAGATTATACGTATTTGAAATCCGTATCGAATCGTACGTTTACTGTGTAATATCAATTCATCGAAGCAAAACCCGAGAGTCTGAGGCCAGTCTGTTAAACTTTCCACTTGGATTCTATTAATTTTTTAACACCTTAAAAGACCGATTTCAGTGCCATAAGGAAGTGAAAGGGGAGGTTTAATCATTTCCCCTTTCATATTTTCTGAGTTGTTACATAACACTCAGACAATGGAAATTTATTCCTCTGGACTTGAGGCGGTTGCAGCTCAGAAGTCGATCATGCCGAAAATTATCGCGATGAAGTAACGCTTAAAAGTCTAGGTCATTAGAAAGTCAAAAACTAGCCCCAAACAAATCCTAAGGAAAAAAATCATGGGTCCTGAATGGCAGGGAACAATGGCGGTTAACAAGCTAAACAGAACTTCCTAAGACTATTTATTTTACTCTCTCAAGTGACAGGCGAAAAAACATTTGTTGACAGGCGCAAAAGAATCGATTTTTATTAGGCCAAGAAGAACCATTTTTCATTAGCGGTTAATTAAAGATAAAATTAATTGATTCGTTGCCACTGCTGAGTCATCAAATTTTTCCCTGCGCCTTACTTCACATATATAGAAACAAGAATACGTTTAGATCTTCTTTGTGATAAAGCCGAGATCTCTATGAAAGATTTGAAAAATCGTCCACTACTTTCATTTTTGATTAAAAAGAGATGACTCTTTAATAATTCTTCCTTACGATTCAGCGGAAGGTATCATATGTCTAAGCCAATTAAGAGAATTGTCATTATCATGACACATACGAAAAACGCTGACACATAGGAGGGCGATGTCAGTTATTGATACATTATCAAACATTAGTAACTCCAGAACGATTTGAAAATAAGTCCATTCAGAGTTTAGTAGATTGACATATACTTTATCAAGCTTTCATCATTAAACAGAGTAATTCTGTTTCGTAATCTAAAATTCATTGTTCTTTCACAATTAACATAAGCTACTACTTCTTCTATTCAATCCTGATGCATTTTTCACGTTAATATTAGATCAATTTTTCCAATGAAATTTTTGGGATGAATATAATTAAGCAATTAACTCCTGGCACATCTCAAAAATAATTAAGCAATACCTACACCCTCCAGGGGAATATTATTATTCTTTTTTCCAATACTCTTTTTTTTCTAATCTAATGAGAATTGAAATGTATGAAAATTTCATTGGGGAGCTTTATTCTGAAGCCTAATTCTTTCGTTGTTTTCCTCGCTCAGTGGTCGTGAATTAAAATGTTATAACATTAAAAAAATTAACTATTCTTTACACAGGAATGAAAATGCTTTTTCTGAATGTTTAATAAGTAGACACAATCTTTATCACTTTATCAAGAAGAAGAAACTTACGAACAAAAACAGGAAATGAAACAAGCATTACATCCAGGTATTCGAAGCATTAATAAGGAATGAAGGAATGAAGGAAAAAACCTAACGCTGATAACAGATTCCACTCGCACATAAATGTTTACTGAAGGTGGAGCCATGAGAAGACAAATTATCCATACACGAGTTTTTCTCTTGGGAAATCCTGAATTATCGATGCATTGGAAATGAGCTGTGAGAAGATTGAATGCAAATGCACCCAACCTTGATCTGGGTGCTTACACTCCTACGCTAAGAGAATCGAAAACGAACGTCCTCTATTAAATGAATGCAAAAGCACTTCGAGAAACTGTGAATGAGACGCCTTGATTCCCGCCTAGTCGTCTCTAATCTGACTTAACTTGATTACCTAATCAGCTAATTGGATGCCTGCATCCTTGCCAATGAAGGGTGCATACTCAAAGCTATCATTAGAGTCTTCTGGCATACATAAATGTAAACATGAAATCCACACTATTCCTTTGAGGCTGAGTACTCTAATGGCCTCGTTTATTCACAATATCCTTCCATGGATTTCTATCTTTTCTTATATCTTCCGTTACATAAATTATTCACTTAGAGTAAAATAAATAAAAGACGCGTTTCTGGGGACCGAGTGGAAATCACGTTATAAGCGCCATAGCGTTAATTTTATTGAACTCTTTTGGCGAGGTTAGGCCAAAATGTCCTCTCTTCCATCTAATCCTTCCCCTTTATAAAGTGTTATAAGCGCTATATAGCATAATAATATATAGCGTTATAACCGAGGTATTCCATTTTTTTATTAATTTTAATTTAAAAAATTAATATATTCTCGCTTTCAAACGGAATCTATGATCGCATTTTTCATGACAGATCCACATGCCTTTCCATCTCTCTTTCAGAGTATTCTCCTCTAATAATTAATCATGCTACCAAATGCCGAATATATATTATATTGTCATTATTATAATAAGAGCTGTGACACACGTGTCGTAATGTTATGATGAGCTTCCCTTCTTTAGAGGGCTGTAAGATATGTCAGCTTTCTGAAGCAATAGACTCACTGTAAAAATAACGATGAAAGTCCCGACGGCAGTTAATAAGGATCAACATTATTCATTCATCATCGTGGTCATTTGGAAGGTAGAATTCGTCACACCTTATGCTTGTGAAACTCCTCAATTCCTTTTCCGTGCTACCATTTCATACTCTCATCACTTAACAATGGCCCGGGTCTCTAGAAAACCCGCTGTCCTTAATTAAAAATGAAACTGTTCTACCGGTGTTTCAAATTGCATGCTAAGTCGCAAAAGAGCACCAATGTGAAGTGTGATTTCCGTAGGCTCTCATGGGTTGAACGCGTCAGATGAGGAATTATATGGTTACGTAATTCGATGCAAAGTTTTGAGTGAAAAGCTGAAAGGGAAGAATGTGATGGAGTGCAAGAGAAAACGAACGTAGTGCATTATGTCTTATCTTTTCCGAAGGAAGGAAGCGTTTTTACTTTCTGCAATACAAAAGAACGGTATCCATTGTTCTTTTTCCTTTAATGGGGATACGCTTCTATAACGGACGGCCAAGAAGCGTACCATAATCTAAAGAAATAGGAAAGATTCGATTCTCGTCCTTTCAAAACTCGTACAATTTGGAAATTAAAAAGTCATCCGAACAGCTTTGTTGGTAATGCATTCATAACAAAATAAGAAAACTTTCTTATCCTTCCTTATGTCGCAAAATTATTTTTAATCAAACAGGTTACGAGAGAAAGTGACTCAATACCTCTAACATTGACATGGGGTGAAATGATGCTGAACTAATGTAAGAAATGAAATACTCGCGATATATTTTAGTCCGGAGTTGAATTAAATGAATCAATCAAGGAATGAAAGAAAGAAATTGAATAAAACTTTGGAAACCAACAACAAGCAAAATAATAGAATATGAAAGAATGCAGCTCATTACTTTAGGATAGTTCGATCACAAGGCTATACACGAATAAAATTTGTAAATTATGTGAAAAAATATTAATTTTAGTAAGAAGGTTCTTATTACTCTCTTTCCTTCACTAATTTTTTCGATTAAAAGAAAGCAAACTGAATTGGAAAAAAAGTAGAAGGCATCACGCCTTATGCGGTAAAATGCCTCGGGACCAACCTTTGTAGTAGGGTACAGTATTTGTACAAAAAAAACAAGAATATCGTGAATTAGCAAACCTCCTTGTCTAAATGAACCTGAACAAATATTTTCATCCTTGCAAAATTGCATTTATAAAACAATACATTACGGAGAGCAAAAATACATTAAGTTTGTGCAAGAAGTGAAAAATAGTGACTTGACTGGTACTCGAATCCTTGTCTCTCACTTCCTGAGCAGGTGCACTAATTACTGAACTACTAAACCACTTCTGTAAAAGGAAGCTTTTGAAATTTTGCAAGGAGTGATGCTTCTGATCATCATTTGAAAAATACAACAACATCGCACTTAAAACAATTTCCTTTCCAACGCTTGCACATGACGTCTGAGGTTCAGTTTGCACGATTCCGCACCCTTGACGTAAACCTTCAGGCTAATTTCAAAGGGCAACCTTCTATTCTAGTGCACGCACCTCAGAATGAATAATTTGCGCACCTTTGAAACAATTTTCTCTCCCTCTGTCTTCCACGAGGATGCTCTTCTCACGACACCTTTCTTTATAAGACCTGCATTTCGCAACTTTCGGATAGTGGCCTCTTTTTTCTCCTCTAATATCTTTCTTTTCGAGTTGCAAAATAAGGGCTCGACATGCCCACCCGAGGCACCCTCGTCTTATTGCAATTAGTCGTGACCAAGAAAAAATCTCCTCTGAATGCCTCCATTTGAATGCACATGAACATGAGGCAGCAAAAATTTTTCAGTACTGCAATTTCCTCGCGGATTGCTTTGATGTGCTTCATGAAGGCGCAAAGAAAAATAAAACTCCTGCATTACTTTCAAAATTAAACTTGCGATCCAGTTTGCATCCCGTTTTGTGGCGAACCTTTAAAATTTAAGGCTGCCGGATAGCCCAATATGAGGCGCGTTCGCCTTTGGTGAAAGCACTCGATTCCCACTGGGAATTTGCGAAATGACCTTAGAAGCGAAAATGCAAATGAAATGGTGCAATTTGCCTCGTTTATTCATTCTGAACTTTTCATATGATTATTTATTAGTAAGCATTATTCACAATATGTAACTGTAGTATCTTCATTATCAATGAAAATATCTTTATTATCCATAAGGATAATAAGGATATAAGGATAATAAGGATATTTTCCATTGGATACATAAATATTTCAAAAGTTATTTTCCTGATGCTTGATAATTACATATGTAGAGTATATAGCCACATGTTTGTGCCAAATAGCGATGTTCATCACTATTAAGTGCTCTAACGAGTATTTGCTCACAAGGGCAGACTCATTCGGCAAAATTCATGCATAAACGGCTTTTGTATTATCACATCCAAGAAAAAGACCGAGAAAGTAAGCGTGGTTACTAAAGACAATCCAGTCCCAAATGGAAAATTAAAAGTACTGCACCAATTAATTTATAGTTGTAGGAATCCAACGAAGGCATTTTGTGAAATAATATTTTTAACATGTGGCTGTTTTAATTACTTAGGTATAGAAGTTACGTTGTTAAAACTGCAACGTCTTCTTTATAAAGTGAACCTTTATTTCGTGACTTTGCAAACTTCTTTTCCAGTTGTAAGGTTTGCATTCATGAGTTATCAATACCTCTGCCATATACCCTTTGAATAAGATGGTAATAAGCGAGTGATTTGTGGGAAATTTTGAAACGAACCTATCATGATTGCTCACGACTGATCCCAAAGGTTTTTTATAATAAAATATAAGAAGAAAAGAAAATGAGGATGATCAGTGAGGCCAATGGATCCGATCTTTAGGGCATCTTGCGTAACTTAGATTTATGACCCGAACTCGCGAAAAGCGGCAGAGGTTATGAGGGCTGTTGGGAAATTACAATCGTCCCGAACCGCTTTTTAAAAGAATTCAATGATGTTCCTCTTTGTTTTATCACTTTTCCCTCTCAGATGAACTCCAATAAATCGACGTCGAATTATCGTAGAACCGATTCTTGAATTTGGGCTTTAAAATTCTCAAATGAAATGATAAGTTGGTTAAAAAATAAGGCCATCGATTACAGGTGAAGATTTTTTAGGCGATTTGCGCAATTTTTCCAGAGTATAATGCAATGACTTTCAACTGTCAAAATAATGAAATTTCTAGTGAACACATTCCATAGCTCGTGGTAAATGTATCATTCTTATAGTCAGTAAAAAATTAATCACAAAACACATTATGGAAAATTTTGGGAGAGAGATTTTGGTGTAAAGAGTGATGAGGCGGTAACTATTAAGTGAAACGAGTTTATGAACAGTAGTGAGGACGTGGTCGCCTTTCTCTTTGTAATGGGACCACGTAAGAAGAAATTCCTTGATATAAAATTACGGAAGTAGCGGACTCCTTCTGTTAGCGACAGCTGGTTGTAAACAGCGAACTGGTAATGAGAAAGGAGAGTCTTACCTTTAAGCAGATAAGTTTCGCGGATTTTATCGAATGTAATAAATTTCGGTTAAAACAATTAGAATACGCTAAAAGCGCGGCACAACTTTCTATCAAAAACCATTCAATTGAATGAGAACATTGAAACCCTACCACACGCCGAAAGGTGACCTTGCAGAGTATTAATTTAGAAGTAGACAATGTTAATTTTAAGTAACAAGTCACAAAGAATTACTTCGCCGGGGCTCTGCAAACTGAAAATACTACGAATGTTATATTCTAAGATACAAGAAAGAGCATCCGTGGGTTCTTTCTTCCTTTGTTTTTAAGTATGAAAAAGTAGCTTTCTGCCGATATACGCAAGATGCGTATATGCGAATAACAAAATATTTTGGACTGTAATCAAGAAAAATATCGTACATCAAAATAGATAGAATGTAATTATAGCTGCTTAGGATTCAATATTCATATATTGTAATCAGGAGAGAAGACTGGAATTATCAGTGCAGCAAATCCTGTCATTTCAATGAACTACGAATATTGACTGCATCAATGGGCTAATTTAGTTTCATGAATGCAAAACAAGTATAGAAAGCCACGAAACATACTTATTAACTCATGCTAAACTCATATCGAATGCCGTTTAAGGTGCAGGCATCCCTTAATGCAGATATAGCCCTCATACCAGTTGGTATTAAACATTTTACGCTGTATACGATTGCGGAGAGCTCCCTGATATTTGAATATGGTGTTTAATGCAGAGTAAATGATGCCTATAGAGAAGCAAAAGAAGGAGGATTTTGATTAGTATACATCATAAAGTCTATCGTAAAGAATGTAAGTATGGTGATATCGATCTTTAAAGTAAGTATTATAATTTCTTTATGATAAACAGTATGGTCCCGATTTTTAATTACTTTAGAAAAATCTATTTGATATAAAGAGCCAAAATTCCACTTAGACAACAAATCAGGTGACAATTGAAAAATTAACTTAAATAAGTGGGAATGTTAGAAAGGTATTTCAACCTATTTTCTTATGAATTCATGTTCATCTATTGATTGCATTAGCTTTGATATTGTGAAGTAACGATTTTTTCGATTCAAAATTAGACTTTTACATAGCTATGAAGGAAGTATTAATTTTCCTAGCGTTGATAATATGTTAAGAAAAATGAATTGAATTATAACGTGTAACTATTCGCCGCCATTTAAACTGTTTTTGAGTACACTGTTTTCATGCTAAAGCAATCAGAAATTATCGTAATACTTATAGGAAATAGTATCCAGAAAGAAAAACGAGTATTAGATATAAAACAAATATTAAGATATTTATAAGCATTTAGCCCCTCAAAAAGATTCCGTAAACTTTCGCTCCGACTTTTAATAGAATCCAACGTACACAACTAGAGCTAAAATATAATTTTCAGACACTAATGAAATGGTTTATACCAATCCAAACGTATAAGAAGGAATTAAAGTATCAGGCGTGGCTTATATTGAAAATCAGTTTCTCGAGTAAACAACGAAATAATCCTGGGCATGCGTGACCAGAAACCCGTTCTCATGTCGTTCCACTCGTGACCGGAACCTGCTTCCTTAAGAAACACGAAATCGCGATTATGCAGAGCGCTGAACTCGTGTTGTTCCATCACTGACCTGCGCCAAGAGTTCGAAATAAAGACTTTCGCCCGGAAACTTACGGGAATAAACAAGGCGACCTCGACCCATCGCGCCACTGTTTATACATATCCATTCCGACTCCATGAAAAGAGTAGATCAACGAATGAGAACGGAACAAAAAACCGAACGTTCGCTTGCAGGTAATTGGCTTCTCTCCATTCATCGCTGTACTCAATGTCAAGTGTGCATTTCCTGATGCGTTTATCGAAAGTGGTTATAACCACAAGGTCTTACGAGAGTGAATTGCTTTATGTTGATGACAACCCCTCGAATGGAATAACTGAGCGAAATTGCTGATCCATCTGCGATGATTACTATTTTGGTTCTATGATTGTAATCGCCACGTCTACTTGAGAAATTGATGATGGCGTTCATCCACTGACTAATCTAATACGTTGGCGGCCAATTATTTGTTTTTATTGCGTAAAAGAGATATTACACTGAGATGTAAATGTTAGATTTTCTCATGAAAATAACGTCCGCCGTATGTTTCGATCTCACTTTCATGAACGTGCCATCATGGTGGAAAGACTATATTATGTTTAAGTTTCTTTTTCAGTTTGGTACCTCAAAAGAGCTGTTGAAATCTTCGAAAGAAAATTATGAGTTGTAATAGTTCGCTCATGGAACACCGCGTAAAGGCATCCCGAAATGAAACTATTCTTGAAGCAAGGGAACACACATACGATTTTATTATCTCATAAGCCAACTCTCATTACCACAAACTATTTCTGACAAGAAAAACTGAAACACATTATAGACGTATAGACTGTGCAATCTTCCCGACCTAATTTAGCATAGTGAAAATTTGAAATAAATGAAGATATCACTTATTTATTATTCACTACCTCAGCCGTCACTTCATGTACCCTTCTTGCCATTACCATTTACCATGCTACTTCATTTGTCATTAAAAGAAAATATACCGAGCCCCAAGGTCCTTAAATCCTATAAAGTTTAAAAGCAATATTCTTCACTATAAAGTCTCAAAGGCATAAATGTCTTTTATTTATTTTTAAACCACCTATTTTTCAGTGGTAGCCGGCTACCAAAAGACACTAAAAATTATTTTCTTCAGCTAATGAAGATAAAATTTCCTCCTCTTTGTACTTGACTACCAAATGCAGAATCTAGTAACAAGTACTTTGAAGATTGCTCGCGTAGGTACAGGTGCATAGTAGTTCATAACTGACCAAAAAATCTTTGTTTTTTTGAGGTAGTAAAGTATTAAATATATGACTGAAAGTTCTGCAAAGAATATCGTAAAGCTTCGTCATTTTAGACCTATCTAAAGAGTCCATTTCATAACTGTGTAATTAAATCTAATTTCCCATTATAAATTCTGAATACATTGCGATTAATTAATCTAAATCAGTATGAAATGCCCTTAGACTTAATCATGGGGATACCAAATGATGAGGATCTGCGAACAATCCAATTCTTTCTCCTATCGCAGATACCGCAACTTTCGATCAATAACGTAACTGTGTAGACCTCATGCCTTTCATCATTGCGAAATTGATGCAGCTGTCCTTTTTCATCTCGAAGCGAGATTTCGATCTAAGATGCAGACAGACAGATGCCTGCAGACAGTTCTAAGGCGCATCATCACTCGCCAAAAGGAATCAGGCCAACAAGCGATCATGATTATGACTCAACATTGATTTCTCACGTTTTTCGTGATTTACCGATCATAAGAATGAAATAAAGTCATATTTCGTAAGGGTTCAAAATATTACTTTGGCCGGAACCTAAATTTGGATCTGGTTCTTAAATGTATTCTTGTGCGAAATATCAGGATAGTATTCCATGATCATCGTGTTCGTCAGCAGTCAAAAATTGAAATAGTTAAAATTAAAGTCTAAAAAAATCAAAGTTTTTCGTTGAAAACTTTTAATAATCCACAGATCTGTTATATATGCCAAACCAATTTTGAGGAAGAGGCTGAGAAATTTTAAGTAATGAACTAAATATCCATTATAAAAAGAATTCCTATCTCTCGTAATTCAGTTGGGATAAGAAGTATGGCTCTTTTCACTCTGATTAAGATGAAATTATTATCAATAAACGGTCAAATTCATTCAGATGATATCATATTTGTAATGTTTCGATTAATAAGTATAATTTGGAATTTTAAATGTGATTTTATATGAGTGAAAATTAAGTGAGATATTCTATTGTTAAATAAAAGTTCACACAGGCTGCATTTGACACATTTCACCTTTTTGACTTGTTTCCTTTCATTTACTCGGAATTCAGATACCAACTTATGTTAGATTTAGATTGGCATATTGAAGCTTGCAATCACCATTATAATTGTTATTTATTTAAACCCTTACGAGTTTCTCACAAGTAGAAGCGATGTAAAACAAAAGAAAAAGAAATTACAAACAGTAAAAGACCCATGAGGAACATCAAACTAGAAGAGGATATAAAAGCGCATTAATATACAATATTTGAACGTTAATTAAGTTTGATAGTATCAACAGGAGACAAGATAGACTCTCACGCTCTAATAAGTTCTTTTACAAAACATTTAACTAATTCGAATTATAAATGTAATGTATTTATTATAATTTTTAATATGTTGAAATATTTCCGCAATAAGATAAGGAAATGTTTCCGTTGATTTCTCATCACATTCATTCATGTGAATGATATAAAATTAATTGGGAATATTTATGGCGATGATATTCATAAATTCATTTCCTGAATTCCAAAATTTAATTCCTTTCTCGCTTGGTATGTTTTTGATCGTCCGAATAATGAGCGAAGAAACGTAAAAATAAACTCATTTCGCTTTTACTTCCAATTTTTATACATTCCGCGCGATCTTCGGTTGAAAAAGCACCGTATATTGCCTTAAACGGCTTGAGTTGCCGGAAAATTCCTTCAACAGTCATAATTGCACGAGAAGCAAAACTGTGTCAACCGAGGACCTCGGGGTCTTCTCTATGTTTGCTTACAAATTACGCAGGGCGGGTGTGAACGCGGCGGGAATGCCGTCGTATTTACTAACGAAGGGGAAGAGCCCGCGTCCTCGAACAACGTAACGCTCTTCATCCCGATGTCGTCACTCTTAGAAAAGCGCTGACTACGCTTTGGCGACCGCCGCGAAATGTGTTCGATCTAAAACAGGGAAAGGCTTTAGAAAAATTTTCGGAAAACTCTCTCTTTCTTTACTTTCTCACGACTGCCAAAGACCGAAATTGGCTCAGGTAATCACGGAGTCGTTAAGTCTGACGCTTCCGAAACTCAAGATTGTACCTTTGAAACTGCCGTCTCTCGTAATATCGCTCTCAGTAGCGTAAACGCCGAATGTCTCATTTGTATTTCACGGGTAGTTAATTCGATGCCGGGTGATTTCAACGCTCGAATTATTCGGTTGCGGTCTGAGTGACAGGAGCATGACGGACTGCTGATTGGTGTTTGCAGATGGAAATGACGCGGATATGCAAATGGACCACTTATTAGATTCGTACAAATATGAAACTTTTAAGTCTCCGTTTAACTTTTTTGCCTCCTAATCTTCCCTTCTACAAAACAACTGAAGTCGCGATCTTCAACTTAAAGAGGGAACGACGGAAATTCTTTTCATGCACGTTAACGTATTAATGGGGTATACGTTCAGAACATCTTTGAATTTCAACTTAAGACGAGGAAAGACATTAAGAGGGTAAATGCGCAAAAGTTATTGCAAATTAACATATTCTTTTCTTCCATAGCAGAATTTTAAGATATCGCCAGGTGCTAACTCTGGTTTCAATTATTGAATAAATCAATTTCTTAAATTTTTCTTGTATAGCTAAGAAAAGTCTACTTTTAATTATTCAGGTGCTCAGGTTGCTCAGCTCGTGTTAAAGTATTTGATAATTTTATGTAAATCGCACGTGAGTGGATGCTGGATGGATAATTTGGAGCACAATATTAAAGACATCTCTTCCAAAAACGTTACAGAATGCCTAATTAATGCTCAACACCTAATAAACGGACCTCTGCTCCATCTAAATAAAGGAGTAAATAAACACATAAAGTATCATACAATTATAGAGCATTAAAGCATTAAATCAATCTTGTTTCTATAGCAAAGTATCATTTTCTTCAAAGATCAAATCAACCATACAAAAAATCACCTGAAATTTCTTCCATTCTATTGTGAAAATACATACAATAGATATATTGACAGTTCTCATCGAACGAATATCGAATTTCATGAATACCCTTTCTTAAATTTGAACTAAGTGCCATTCGAAAGTAAGAATGATGAGGCTAACACACAGACAATTTACGATCCATTTTCAATAGATAGACGAAGAGTTCTGCAAGATGATTAAATTGATTATAACGCTTGGTATATAAAGTATCTTGATCTAAATTTAAAGGAAGTATTCCACATAGATAGGTGATTGATCATAAGATTACTTGACGTTAAATCAAATCAATTCAACTTAATGAAATCAGTTAACCACACGTAAAAACTCGGCATTGCTGACATTTGAAGTAAATTTAACAATTAATCCTTTTCAGTTTCTTATTTGGATTGTCTAAACCAGGATGCAAAAAGCGGTCGTTATTGACCTAAATGGGTCAATATGACATTGTTAGGGGTCGATTACTGCTCGGGAGTCGAATAAACGTCAACTGGAAAACTAATAATTAATAATCAATTCAATAATTAAATTGATAAACAAATTAATAATAAACACTTTAGTATTGATGTATCATTAAAAATATGATATTTCTCTTTTAGTGAAGCATAAAATAGTACCTGATTGAGGTAACTGTATGAAACTCATCCAATATGAAAAGCACGAGCAGTAATTTAATATTTTTAAGCCTTCAGTTTTGCTGTTATTGTTACAATAACATTCAGGTAAAACAGAGGGCGTCGATGACGAGTCGACAAATTACTTGAGGGTTCGATGGTCAAAAATTGCGGACCCTTTGTCTAACCTAATTGATATTAAATCTAATGAACATAGGGGGTATACTCGTCAGGTTGACGAAAATAAAAGAATATACCGCTTCATCGCCATATTCTTTCCTTCACAACCTGTCCGGCATTCTTGATGCGATATCAGTCGTTATCTCCATCAGCGGTACGTGTACATCTGTTGAGAATGTATGTTATGAATTCCAAGATACAGACGACTCATCAGCGTCCAGGTGTTATATTATTTTATGGAGCAAGGAATGCCAAGGATGGGCGCGACATTAAACAACCAGGGCGAGGAATTTTCTCAGCAATCGTTAGGCAGCTCATGTCATAAAAGCAAGGCTGGAATAGCTTACAGCTCTTTTGATCTAGAGCATTTGATTGTGTGAAATCATCAAACGGATTTCGATTGAATAGCCATTCTTATTGCAACCAAATGTTAGAAAACTGGTTTTGAAAACATAAAAGACTGTTTTATAGAAAGAATATAATGATATTATAAAAGATAACAGGTTTTTTATAGCTTTAAATAACATTTTATAACATAAAATAAAATAAAAACAGCTTTCCAATTTTTCAAAACATATCAGTATTATCTAAACCCATGCGGAATAGCAGGCCTAATCTCTGTAAATTTCGATAAGACTTTAATTTGAAAAAAATAGAAATTTTATAGTACGTAGAATGGAAGCTGTTAAAACTTTAGCACCGAACTATAACTGAACGATAAAGCACATCGGATTATAAAACGCGAATACATCACAAAACTTGAGTTAAATTGTATTCTGTCATTGATGATATTCGGCGCACCATTGGGTACCATATGGTATATCAGCGTACCGTTGCATGCAGATTGGGAAGAATTGCTCGAAATCAATATAGTGAACTATAATCTTGTCACACTTATGCAAAGTACGGATTGCCGGACCTTCTGAACAAAATAGAGCATTTGTACATTTTAAAATGTTTTTTAGAGACGAAGAATTGATTTTATATGAAAATTTCCGCGTAAAGTAGCAAAGAGCTTCAAAAAGTAATACTAATAGCAATTGCTGTGAACGTTGGTCATTTCAAGCATGGGCTTCCACCAGGAATCGAACCAAGGACCGTCGCTAAGTTACGCCGCTACTTAAACAAAGTCGCTGCCCACTTGGCTATCCGGGAGCCCAGAATTAAAAGAAGTAATTAAACTAGTAAAACATTAATAATCGTTATGAACATGAAAAGCCTTTCGGTGAAAATTCCCTTTCTACTAGAAGAGGTGGAGCCCGTTTGCGACTTTTACTTACAAGGCTTGATTCAAGCTGTGCGTCAAGTGATTCAAAGCATTCACCGAATCTACTCGAAAACTGCATCGTCAACTATGACTTGCTGAAAGAGCTTAACAATAATTGAACATGGAAAGGATAGTCGCCTTTCCTGAGTTAAACCTGTCGACATTGTTTTACTTAGCTGGAGATCCAGAGACACCATGGTTAACAAATTGTCTCCCGAATACATTTTTTGGCTAAAGAATTTTTTTCGCTCCTTTTACGGCGAGGTCAGGTAATACGAAATCGGTTGAATAATATCTTGAAAGAATATCTACAGCGAATTAGCTTCAGCTTCATATGTCGGTAAATTAACAACGCTGGCGGAATTCCTCAAAGGAAAGATATGAAAAAATAACGTCGATATAGCAATTTAATGTAATGTTTAAATTATCAGATATCTATAGAGACTTTAACATAGGAAAGTTATAACTGTGGAATAAAATCAATCACAGAAACCTTTACTTTGAAAATTCTAAGATAAGATAAAATAATAAAATTTTATAACACGAAAATTTCCTTGAAATTGGGGGAAGTTATTTTCCGTATTGTACTCTAACAGTATTTATTGCCTATACCAATATATTCCGCGTTTCATCCAAAGTATTTGAATGCATTTTTTACAAATGACAAAATTCATGTTGTAAAAGAATAAAATTGATTTCCTTAGTAATGTTTTCATTACGAATAACTGTATATCATATCAGCGGTTCCCAACCATGATAGTCTCAAGTTCCACTCCATACTTCCTCAGGAATACCTAGTAGAACTACCAAGATGCGAAGAGTTTTATTACTAAATGGCGTAGTTTAATAATTGTTGAATGCGTCTTTTTTTCCTTTGAAAGTGCATCTTTTGGAAGTTATAGTTCCAATGAATGAACGTACTAAATTAAATATAAAAATTATTATAATATATAATTAATAAATACAAATAAAATTATAATATACAGACTAGCAAGTCTTACTGGTGCTCGTACCACCGGTTTGGAAACACTTTGTCGCAAGACTGGTAGAGACTCATTAGGGCTACGAAGTAACTCAAAGCTTTAGCAAGTCGAATGTCATTCTAGATGAAACATGCCGCACGTGGGCAAAAGGTAGGACACCGACGCTTCAGATGTTTACTTTTTCAGACATGCAACTCTCGCGTGTTAGCGTTTAATGATCGCATTCACATACGCTGCGAGGAGGAAACTTAATGGAGGACCTTGACGTCACCGTTAATACTTGATCCACGTTAATTAGGAAGAGAATGAACTCACACTGATATGAGGCCAGCCTTGTCCCCGACGAAGAAGTCCTTCCTAAGCACGTGCTTGTAGTAATGAAGCGACGGCATAGCAGGTCTGTGCGGCATCTCTTCTTCTCCTCTGATTACCTTCTCTATCTCACGAGGATCGAACACGAATACCAGATCGGGACGTCCCATAAGACCTTCTATTTTGGCAATACGGCCATATGTCTCGTAGAGGGATTTGGAGATCTTGTCCACTTCACTGATGCGATAGGATCCTGTGGAAAAGATGTGACAACTCTCTTATCAATTTGGGTTTTCTTCATTCCTAGTAATTATTGGAGAGATTGGATCAAACAGTTTTGACCAGGAATGCATATATCAAAGTAGGTGCGAGAAACTTCTTTATTTGAGAGCCATATTTCCGTTCTTAATTGTGAATAAAGCTTCAATGCTATAGTAATGTAGCACGAAAAACATGATGAGAATTTAAGTGGTACTATTAATTTAGAATTATGACATTTATTACATGGAAATCTGACATATTCTGTGGGAATCTTTCGCTGGGTATCCCTCTGGAAATTCTTGTTCTTCATTTTCGATATTGGATATTGATGAATAATTTCCGCCAGCCTATGAGTCCTTAAGTTAGTCTGTAATCAGCCTCTTTCAGATTATGGCAGTATTATTATATATGTATTTATTTTATACATAAGTTTCAATAATAACATTCGCAAAGTCATTTCTTGTCCATTTTCGCAAGTTGCAACTTATTCTTTGTTTTGCCTTTCATAAATTTTTCATTGCTTTGTCTTTGTGCAAATTTTTCCGAAAAGGATATAATTTTTCTATGATCAGAATATGCTTTATAATTGAAGATATTTTGTGTAGAAAAATAAAACTTTTCAGGGATGATACATCCATAAATTATAATCAGTCTACGAAATTGTAACTTTTCTAACAAGTATAGTAAGGGATACACGGTCTGAGAGACTTCAACAGGGGAGTATGGTAACCATTTAAAATGTAGAAAAAGGAAAGAACCTTAAAACATGCACATTCGTAACGTATGCAAAGGATGCGGAAACAAAATTGGAATGGAATAAGGTCACGGGTTAGGTAATGAGTCGGAAGTTAAAAAGAGTATCATTCCGCTCACCAATGAAAGGGATGAATCTCCAAGAGTTTCCTAAGATTGGAATTGGCTTAGGTCCCGGGACCTCGGAGTAGGGCCTCGCGGCGGCAAACTCCGAGCTCTCCGCGACTCCATCCACGTCGTGCTGTACGGCGATCACGGAGCGGAAGCGGCGACCCACTACGGGGACGCTCGACCGCACCCTTATCCACACGCCTGTGATCATCAGGGAGATGTCTTCGCTACCCTAGAATCCTGTTCAAAGTATAGAAAAAGAAAAGTTTGATTGTCATACTTAAAATATGTGTTGATGGAACGCATTGTCAGACTATTACCAGGAAATGTATAATTAATTAAAATTGATGTATCGATGACGATATTGAAAAGTGATTTGAGGCAATCTCTTTAGATAAAATAGGTTTTAATTTATTACTCCAAAATACTGTATTGAGAAACCATCACAAACGAGAGGGATCAGGAATCACATTTAAGAATCATCTTCCTGATTTATAACGCAAACTAAAATAAGTTAGGTTTTATTATAAAATGTTTCATTTAAGGCTATCAATAAGATAAATTTTCATCTTAATCGCTGAAAATCCTTTGGAATTAATTTCTAATTCTATTTAATTTCTACTGCTATAGCCCCAGTCGCCGAAATCTTTATTCACTGCTCATAAAATACATTGGCCGATAAGAATTCGGTATATTTGTGAATCTTATTTTTCGTGTCATATGATGACTCTCTAAGCATTGAATAATTTTCATGTATCATCACCTCATAAATTACTAGTTATATCAATAAAAACATTCTGCTTCTTAGAAAAAAATACCTGTCAACATATAAATACTCTTTTCTAAATCACGTCTCAGGAAACAGCATTAAATCATTATCATTGTGATTTATTAAAATTTAGTTGTAAAATCTAAATGTTAAAGGAAAGATCCTCAAAATACATTAATTTTTCCTTTGAAGTTGTTCTTGACACTATTTTACCCAGAACATCTGCATTACCATTTCTAAAGAAAAATCGGAATAAATCGAAAGCTTGATTTTACAAAAGTTGTATCAAAAACTGTTACATTTATTATCTATTTATAGCTTTCTTGGATAGCGTTCATTATCATGAGGGAAGAAAATATTTTAAAATGCGTTACGTTGGTGAACTTTTTGTCTATAAAGGAAATTCGGCAGTGAAGTTTTTCATTGACGTAAAATTCGTTTACAGATTAATTACGGTTAGCAGCTCCATCATTACCTTCAATTCAAACCTAAGAAAGGAGATTAAATGAAGAGAAAAGCAATGATATATTGTAACACAACGTTCAGCGTTGTGATCAGATCAAAAATACCATTAGTTCAAATAAAGGCGATGTTTCGTAATTTACACTGTAGGTCATGCAAAAATTTGGAAAGATGCAATGGACTTTTAGTGTCACAAAATACAAGACTTCCCTTGATCCTGATTAACCTTACGTTTCCGAAAATGGAAAAGCACTTTTTCGAAACAGGGATAAGAAATGCGCCCCTCCCAAACACGTCGGAAACGCTTTTTGAAAAAAGATTTGACACAATCATCCAGTGACACGGAATAAATCAAGGTCTCTTGATGAGTCGGCAATTGCTTAGAGAAGGCCGAGGAAATTGTCTGGGAAACGTTCGCGAAAGGCCCACACAATCCTCCTAACTGTATAATCACAATACCTTTTTTTATAGTGGGTGCATTAGTCTGAATTTTGGAGATGACTGTGAGAATCACGGGGGTTTCCAAGGTCAGAACGAAGGTGAAATGATAGGTGAAAATGTATAGTGATCCTGACCTTACTAATACGGAAAAGTATACGTTTCTTCTATCAACACACTCATATTCAACTATTAATTCAAAGTGTGAACAAACTAATATAAGGTTAATGCTTGTATTAGGCACCCTTATTATGTTCATAGTATCATATTTTTTTTAATTATAAAATGAAAACTATGTTCGACATGGATTTGCTGTTTAGTTTTTTAAAAGACAATTAGAAGGAATTGGCTTGTTATTAGCGCGTATAATTTATGAATCACATTGGTAAGTTCACTCATAAATTTTTTAATGTTTCTTTTCCTTTTACTTTTTTATAGCGTTTGCACACGTTTTGAATTATAAGTTTTGTCGCATTTGTGTAATTATTTTCAGCTCAAAATTAAAAATTACACTTCTTTTACATTTACATGAATACATTTTCCACATTTTTGGCTGCATTAAAATATATCATAAAATGAAAATCATAATTAGGCGAATCCTAAATTTATATGCAAAGCACTACGTGTACTGTTATGAAGAAAGGTAACATGTGAGTGATTCCACTCAAATTTCTTTGCTGGTAGTACGCATAGAACTTATTTACGATATTTATGGTATTTGAGTTTTGGTTCCAAATTGCATTAACTGTAACATATATTTGACTACTTAAGTACCCTGCTATCAATCGTTCATTAGAAGATATAATTAATATTTGTCCACACGGAAATTGATTAATTTTTAATAATTTTTCTATCTATTAAGTAAAATATGACCATGTTATTTTGAGATGCAAGGAATGTTATCTCGTAAAAGTAAAAAAAAGCCATCGAGAAGCGAATAAGAGTGGACTTAATCGCCACTACATATCATATTTACGTACACTAAAATGCTAGCAACACAAGCCAATTTGGATGAACATGACGTAAAGCAAATCCATAACAGATTACGGAAGAGAATGTTCGATACGGAAGGAATCATGACAACAGTAACTGAAAAGAACATCAAACTTAGGAATGTTTATCGCCAAAAATATGACTGAAAATATGAAGAAATTTTGTTGTCATAAGTAAAGGCAATCTAATTACCGAGAGGAACACCAAAAAAAATTATTTATCTCGTGTTCTTACTGACTTACTTGTGAGTAGTACGATAAATTAGCTATACTTCAAGACACGTAATGCTAAGGGTAAATCGGTAGGGGCTAGTCTGTGTTGTGAGTGACGATTACTGGCAATTTTAATTAGGGTTGTCTTGATTTATAAATAATTGATTGTAAAGTATAAATTGATGGGAGCAGTTTCCGATTCCTAGAGTTAAACTGCTACTCCGTAGCGAATGGATATTTTAAAACTATTTCCGGAATTTACTTCATTTAGAAAATCTTTTAAAAAGCTACGGTTGTAGGACGGAATTCCTTTTAAAATTTCTGACTTTTGTATTTTTAAATTGCATTTTTTCCTTCATTCCTTAAATTTTGAGGAGCTCTAACAATTACATTTAACTTTCTATGTAGTAATGTTATTAATCTGTCGCATACAATCCCCGAAAAATTAATCATTTAAGATGTCCCAACAATTTTTTTTGGTAATGTGGGGTATATTTACCAATATAAAAAATGATCCGTAGATTTCCTATCTATATCAATAATTGAAAAACATTTAATTCTTCGAGATAAATTATACTACTTAGATAAGCCACCGTAAACTCAGTCTGAGACGTTCCTTTGTTAGAGAAAAATGTCCTCAATGCAGAATCTAAAGTTAAAATTTCACACACAAGCACACAGACTCACAAATCAAAATGTGCAACACTATGGCTACTTTTTAAGGAGAATTCACGCTAATCACGTAGCTTCATATTTAAAACCAGAACAGTCAGAGGACAGCGAGAAAGCACTAGTCATCCGTGAAAAAAAATATTCGGCGAACTCCAATCCCGTTCGAACCCGGAGACTTCAACGCTCTCACCACAAAAAATGCACTAGAAAAATAACCCAAATATCCTCCGCGATTTCCACATTAGAAATAAAAACGACGCGGACGACTTTACGCACCCGACGACTTCTCCAAAGTGAAGCGGTCCTCGAACTAATCCTTGCGGTACTCCACAACTCTGCTTTGCCCGCAGTGCATCAAAATTTCACCGTCACTCAAATTTCTCTAGAGTCCGTTCTCTTTCACCGTCGGCGTGGTACTGCGAGATCGAGAGTGAGGATGATGGGAGAGTTTAGTCGGTGTGGAGAAGAATGAGTCTCTACTCCATCCACTCTCTCACTTTTCTAAGCTCTCCAACCCAACCCAACTTCCCCCATCCCACAATCCTCCCGTAACCTTCCCCCTCTACTACCCCTTTCTCTTTCTCTCACTCCCTCCGCCTCCTTGTTCCGGACTAAGAAAAGATTTCCCCACCCGCAACATTGTGAAAGAGGTGGGGGATCGTTCGGTGTTGGGGTTGCACCGGATGGTGGTGAGGTAAGATGGCAAATAAACGATACGTGCCACAATTCAAGGAGCGTGCGATCCTCTCTAATGGCCCACGTTTAATGTGATAGACCTTGCTTCCTCTTTCTCATAACTTCTTCACCAAATTCGAATACTTTGTACCTTTCTCGGGCTTATGAAATTGAAGTAGCTCTTCTGTCTCAGTGTCCTGTGGGATACGGAGGAAGAAATGTTTCCTCTCACGATTTAATAATAATTATCGCTGCAGAAATTCGATGTTCAAATTGAAACTGCTAACGGCGTAAGATTTCACTCAAAATTTTCGTAATGTGCTTGTAAGCGGATGGATGTAATAAGCCTTTCCGACGGGGATAATGTGTCCTTGTCAGGACTATTTTGAAAGGAGATTATGAATTGGAGGGAATTTTTCCATTAAAATTACTTTCGTAATCTTTTCTTTTTCAAAATGTTGTATCCAGATCGTTATACTTCCATGTTAAACTAACTTCGGAATACCTTTTGGCAGTATTTATACAAATTTATTCGAAAATTACTTCTGAATTCTTCAAAATCATACTTTATTTCTTTAATCATAGGTAAAGGCAAAATTTTAAGAAGAATACAGTTACAAATGCTCCCTTAATACTTTCTAAATACATCAAGGGAAACCTTTTATAACAGCTTACTTATGCTTTCGTTCTCAAAATTATGGATAATTTTCGTCGAAATAATTGTGAAGGTAAAAATGAAAATCAAAGATGATATTGTTTTAGCTACTAAATAAACAAACACTCTCCACATCGATATTTTGCGTGGAGGATATGAATTAACTTTACGGAAGATAAAATGGAGCAATTCAGAAGAAAAAAATTCGGATCTTCTTTCATTTACATCGCATAAACCACTATATCAGTGTAGAGCGATTAGTTTAATTGTTCATTATTCAGAAGGGTCAGATGTATGCGACAACAGTAGTAAATTTTTATATAATTTAAATTTATTTCAGTCATTTTTCAGGGATGGGGAATTCATTAGTCTTCATATATATAATTCGTGGTAACGCGTGATGTATGAAGAATTGAGACGAAATTAGAACAGAAGTAAACGTTTTATGCATTTTGGAGTACGAAATATACAAAAATTATGAATTTATTATGAATACATCTATGTGTGTAATTGTGCGTCATTATAATTAATAATTGTATAACCAAGAAAATAATTGCTTTATTAAAACAAGCAAACTATGGAAACTTCTTACCTTCTTCTCATGGGGCTTTTAAAACCTGATATTTCTGGAAATTTTCCGGAAAAAATTTCCCTAAACAGGATTCGAACCACTGAGGATAACCTTTTGGATTAATCTTTGGAAAATTTGGAGTATTGAACCATACATTCTATTCAATCAGCCATTTTAGTGATGACACAAGTTTTAGGTTATAATTCAATTCAATTCAAAAAGGTTGGTTAAGTATATATACAGAATACAGCATGCCAGACAAGACAGATACATATAAATTAACCCTTGACATTTTTCATGAGGTATTTTGACATACATCAGATGTATGAGATAATAGTAGTATATTTTATCACTAGATTAAATCGATTCCCGTCATTTTTGACGGGAGAATTCTATCATGGAGTTTTTTAACCAAAGTTTGAAAATTTTAAATCGATATATAATACCATGCATTTTCCTCATAGTTTTCCAAACTTTTGCTTCAAAACTCTGCAGGGTAGTACATTTTTCATTTTTTAAGCGCTCAAATGTTATATCAGGGGATCGAATAGTAATATTTTCCCTTCAGTATTCGCTCTGATTTAACTAAAATACACAATTTCGATTTATTTTTGGTTTCGCTCCTTCCGCAAACGTTGACTCGGTTCGAACCGGATTTTTTCGCTCCGACCATTTTAATATAATATCCTTCTGAAAGTTTGGTTACTTCTTTTCTTTCATGACGACCTCTTATCATAATTTTTCTGTTTCCTATCCTTCACTCTCACAAGTGAGCCAGCGACAGGGAGAGCCCTACCGATACCCTAGGTATCGGTAGGGAGTACCCTACCGATCTGTGGAAGCATAGAAGAGTGTAAAGATTATTTAAAGACGGACTTGCTTCCGGTACAGTTGCGCAGAAAATTTCAATGAGATGCACCAAAAAATGCTGTTTCTCGTGAGGATATAATATCTAAACGAGCTGAACTGCTCGCTGATTTTCAACAGGAAAAAACATTGATAAATTTAATAAAAGCTTTAAATCTTACAATGATGTTTGTACTCATACAATGCATCTCGGTTGTAAACACATCCATGATGCATTGCGCTTTAAACAATACCGCGGATATGTATCGGTATTGAAATATATGATAGAATGCAAAATGGCGCTCTGGAATCGAACCAAGGATCATTGGGAGAACGGTGAATGTCATACAAACAGACGTTCGTGACTTCTTTTCACATGCCTGGTCTTACGTTTCCATGTAATCAGGAAGTGTATCTCACATAGCATTTCAAAGTTGTCGGCCTGGGGTCGAACCCAAACCCATTTAGGAAGATGTTGTTACGCATTAAGTTCCAGAGCGACTCCTCTAACTGTATGCTGAATTTCAAGTCTATATCAAAACGGGAAAGTCATTAAACTTAATTCCGTATTCCCATTTAATTATACGGTGAAATACAAATGGTGCCCTGGCATCGAACCAAGGAATGTAAGGATAACGATAAACTCCGTTTCTAAAACATCTTTTTAATATAAGATTGGGAAAACTCTTACCATTTCCAAAGTTTCAAGTCGATGTCATATCGGGAAGATCCTAAAATAAGATTCCGTTTTCCCAATCTGAAATGTATGGGGGAATGCAAATGTCGTTTTGGCATCGAACCAAGGATCATTAGGGAAACGCTGAAATGCGTTTATGTAATTTATGGAAGACTTCTGTTTTCATGCTTGGTCCTGCGTTTCCAAACTATCGGGTAGATCTATAAAAAAATCACTCAAAATCGCCGCAATGTATTTTAAAGGGGAGAATTTTACACCCACCTGGCGTCGAACACACTCTCATTTGGCAACATTTCATCCATTGATACTATAGAAAAGAGATAAATAGAGTCACTTACGATCTCCATGATGGCTTGAATTGCAATGCCTTCTCGCATGCGTCCTCTGCAAACTTCTTCATGCTTTAACTTGCGCTAGATGAATACTAGATATCCCCCTCCTCACATAATCTGTAGTATGTTTTTGGCATTATATTCTCAAGTATTTTTGGGGAAGCACGTCATGCATTTGAAACAGTTTGGCGCATTTGGTCAATTTCCAATATTCAATTACGACGAAACAGTTCCGCACTGAAATACTCCCATTTTTAATTATCATTGCAACTCTCCTCACTGTCATGTCAACAGCCTTCCTAGGTTTTTCCCGTTTGGGACAACGCTTGTTCTCTTTAAATTTTCTCTCTAAATTTAGATATGAATTGAGCAGATCCAGGTAAAGCAAATGAGGAAGTAGATTTATATCAAGAGATTATTCTAAAGATGTTGCTGAGAGAAAAGTAGAATACTAAATACGAAGAATTAATGAAGTAATCGGTCACTAGCACATCAACATGAACATTCCTATAATACTCATGTGTCCCCATCATGTTGGTATGGTTATTATATCTATCTTACATAGATAAAATAGCTTCCATAACATTAAGACATCCGTCAGAATTTGGAAAGATAATTCGCTCTTAGGACATATGAAGCAACTTTTAACTTTAAATGATCAAGTGGTATATTGCGAAATTTCAAAATGGAGAGTCTGGAAAACTGTACTTTGTCCTAAACGTTTCCAAAACATATTTCTCTCAAGGTGATGAGAAAAACTATTTTTAAGTTTCTTTCCGTATAAATCCTGGTTGAGTCGGAGCGTTGATGCTTGGAGAGCATAACAAGGGCATTTTCTGAAATATTTCCAACGGCAGGGAACGTTAAATTTTTCAAATTACCTTACATAAATTATCCCCCTATTATAGGAAATTCAATGATTTAATTTTCTACCAATATTTAAAATATTTAGTTACTATATTTTTGAAGAATATGAAAAATTATCAAGGTGACTTCTTTTGCTATCGAAGAAAATCTGAGTGGTAGTATATTTACTTGAAATTACTTCAAGTTGGGCTAATTTCGACAATATAAAAGCTAAGATCGCTGTCACCAAAGGCGAAAACGAAACCTGCATGTTGTCGTTTGGGAGGTCTCTAGATCCGCCCATGGCTTAGAGTATAATTCTTTGATGCTCCTCCAGTAGCATGAGGAATAAATGCCCAAAGGCAAAATCAAGCACAATGAAATATATGGCGTTAAGGGTAAAATACTAAATAACAATATTAATAAAATAGGATTATTAAATCCTATACATCCAATGATTTCAGGGATCCCCGATAGCCAAGTGGGCAACGGATTTGACGAGAGCGGCCACGGGTTCGATTCCCGTTTGGTCCCCAAATGTGCGAAATGACATCAGTCGTCCAAGTATTTTTAGCGATAATACTAACAGGCCAACAATTTCCATCAATAGGAACTCTCCATTCTAACATCGGCCATCATAATTAACCTCTTTTATTTAACAAATCCTTTTAACGTAATTTTAACAAAGCCTCATTATAACGGGAGCGAATTGTTTCTCTTGTGTGAATGAGGAGCAGTTTGTTTTCCCTAACGGGAAAAAACAACGTGCTTTGGTGTATTTGGAGAAAGTGAGGAGTCCGGGAGTCCAGTAGATGATTCGAGAAAGCAGCGTAACAAAGTAAAAAAACTTGCTCGCCGAAATTATTCCGAGGCCTGAATGTGCTCTTTGACATTTTCTATGCATCTTCTCAGAAACTAAAATACCTTCTTTTTTAGCGAAATTTTAGTGTTCCGATCTTTCCTTCGTTGCGTATTCTCTTTAATTTTGGAGGTTAAAATGACAATACTCACGCGCTTTTTTATAAATACTATGGCTGCAGCTGAAATAAGATGCATTTTTCAGTGAAACCAATTTTTTCAAAGCAAGAGTCGCCGTTTCGTAGCGCTATTTATTAAAATGTGCATGATTGCGCTGTTTCTGAGATAATAAAGAAAAGCGTAAGATGGACCCTACTTACTAATTGACCCAGCCATAGAGGGCATACCTATACTTACTCTATGACCCTACTTATGGTGAACTTGCGCTCCAATTCATGAGATAACGGATTTATATAGGGAAGAAAACTAAAAAGAAATAATCACCTTTTTTCTTGGTATCATGCTTTAGAGAAAGGAAACAAATTTTATCTATCCAGAAAATACGGAGAAAGGATGATTGTTCTATGATTACAATCTTCTGATAAAATAAGCTCATTATAATTTTTAGATACAATGTATGAGCACAGCAGGGCGAAGAATGATGATTTCGTTAAAATTTTTCATTCTTTTGTGAACTAATTATTAACATAATCAAACCGATTGACGATATGAACACCAATTTTACTTCAGTCGATTTAATAACTGATTTAAGTTAGTCTCAAAAATATTACTCATCTTTTTCATGGGTTCATTATGATACAAATCATATGAATGTAATCTTACCAATTAGGGTTACTTGATTTGATCTATTGACCACTGCAACTTTTCTCGAACTTTAACTCAAACTTCATTGCCCATGAAGCAAGCGTTTGCTAGCAAACATGCGGATGCATAAACCTTTATTTTCTTAACAGCACACTCAATCTAAATGAAGACTCCGCAAATAGAAACCTACGTATAATTCGTTTTCCTGCGTGCAGTTTCGATCTTGAAGAGTTTTATAAATGCAATATGTTAAGACGCTTAACTTTATTTCAGCGAATAATCTGTGGAAATTACTCACGGAAAGCCTAGGTTTCGGTAGCCGAAACGACTACCCTAGAGAGGATTTTCTAAATATACAATTTATTTTTCGTACTCATATGTCATTTCATTTACATTGAAATAATATACCATTAAATGAAAATGAAATACAAGGCTCAATATGAAAAATTTCCGAGTATGAGTCTCTTCCGTCTTACGGTCTTATGGACCTTCCGTTCTCTCATAAAATATAATATTTGTTGCCGAGATAAATCCGAAAATGAATTACAGATAAATACTTGAATGCGTTTTTTCTCATGATCAAACATACTGTAAACCAAATTTCCTGAAAATAACAGTACGAACTATTTTTAAGACTAAAATGGTGATTTCTAACTTAAGATTTACATGAATACTTTACAGTTATATGAGGAAGATATACATGTTACTGATTTCTATAGGTAAATAAATGGAGTTAATTCATCTTCATAATATTTCACATCACTGTTCATGGAATAAATACAAAGTTTAGGGAGAACCGGGAGAACGTTCTAATGGACAACCTCTTCCTCTCACGAATCATAGGTCATTCTGTATTTGCAAAAGGGAGCATTATATCCCTATAGCTGGAATCGGGATTGTGCTTATTTGAGGTGAAAAGTAAATAAAATTATTTTATTACAATTCTAAGTATAGAATATTTCGAAATGGAGAACTACAATTTCGTGAGAGTGTGGGGGCAAACACAAAACCAAGTAAGAAATAGATATGTTGAATTATATGGAAACACTCTAAAACATCGTTTGGAAATGCTGACTAATATACCAGAAGCATTAAAAACAAACCCAAGGCGTATGTAAAATTTAACAAAGCCCACATTCATCATACCAAGTGACAATCATCTACAGATTTGGAAACCACTTTAAGAAGATTTTTCAAAATCACTACACATTCCTCATGAAAGAAATTTGCACTCCGTTGATGCTGAATTCAGGATCATTTTCAATAAATAAATAAATCAATTTTCGGATATCTCCTTGCAATTCTCAATACAGAATCACGTTTATTAGCAACATCTCGATTCTTAACTACTTACCGTCCCGGAAAATACTTAGAAAAGATTCCGAAAATCAACACCATGGATTCAAACGGGAAAACCGGGACCATCTAGGATGGAACCTATGATAGCTAGGATCATACCTTACTTTTGTCAGTGGTTTACTGTTGGGTACCTATATGACTTAGGCCAAAGCAATGATACTTGTGGTTTGGGCTGAGATTTTGTATTCGATATATACCTAAAAACGTTTATATTGTTGCGTATTTATAGATACTAAACACACCACAACTTTTCACTCGCGCGCACTTTTTCTGAGAACCCCGTCTCTTGTTCAACCACGCCACAAACAGTGTCCCGTTATCCCTGGTGGTCCCTTAGGGAACTTGAGCGGTCTGCTACAATATGTAGTAGTTACTCCATTTTCGACCTAACATATAAATTTGACTAAATTTTAACGAAAAATATAAGGAATGTCCGAAAGTTAAGAATTGGGGAATTAACGGCGAAATAAAGTAAAATATATTCATTACTACATGGACAATTTCATGATTTACAGAGTAATACGAGTATATAGTGTGGTTGCCTTACTCCAATTTACATGAGCAAATTTGGCATAAATATGGGCCTCTTGAGTTGAATTATCGGACAAATGTTTATTATATTAGAGAAAGGAACAGATCCTGAGAGTCTCAGGCGAATAGTGCACGAGTATGTAACATAAAGAGGTCCCCTTGTAATTGACAAGAAAAAAGAAACCTTATCGGACCACTTACTCGTTTAATAATTCAACGGTAGTAACGATAAAGAGGTATCGCATTCTCATGTTTTCATTCATGACATTGCGGTGGGATTAAGTTTATGAAGCACTCGCTGGACACAACAAAGTTAAGATAACGTATAACATACCTGTTTATTGAAGACAGCATCTTCCATTATGGACTTATGGGAACTACGAATAAAATTATTTCCTATAAATCTTGAAACATTCCCATTTAGCAATGGCTGGTTTAAAACTTAAATGCTGAAGGTAAAGGTTATGGAATCAAATAAATAATGTTAACCGCCAGAAATTCCACCACTGTACACATGGTTTCAATTATGGCCACCATATAACGAAGGGGCAGCACTTGTTGTTTACGTTCTACCAATTTAAAAGGTAGGAAAATAATTATCAAAGACATATCAATATAACTACGATTCTGCATTGAAAAATGAAAAAGGCTAATTGGAAACCAGTTTTTCAGTTTAATAAGGAACAACTTTCAGATTTACGAAATGCGTTTGAAATTTTTGACCATGATGGGACTGGTCTTATGCCAGCAAAGTATCTAAGGGTATGAAATGGATATATACCGTATTATAATCATTGAAACCTGTTGCAGTACATTTATTTTTTTCAAATAGGTGATTCTGCGAACATTTGGTTTGGACGCAGATAAAGATGAAGTACAACTACTTACAAAACATGTTGGAAAAGATTATGAAGGTAATAATACTATGAATTTCTTTTAATCGTTATAAGACAAGGTTCAGGAAATAATTTTTTTCATATTTACAGACAAGCTAACCTATGAAGACTTCACTACAATTTTGCAAAAGATTATGTCTACTGTACCTACGTCAGAATTTTTAGTAAAAGCTTTTCAACTGTATGATAACACTAAGGAAGGAAAGATTACCAAAGAAGACTTGGAAAGAGTTGCAACCCTGCTGGGAGACCATTTGTCTGAGGAAGATAAACATGTAATAAATGAAAAATTTACTTTCCACACTGTTTTCCATCCTTAACTTTATTTTATTTTCAGGAAATGATATCAACTGCTACTGATAATGAATCGGCCATGGAGGTGTTAGTGGATGATTTTCTTAATATGCTGCAGAGACCATTTGATCCTAAGTTAATATGATGGATTAGCAAAATTGAGGAATGCATTTTCATTTGAAATTTCTTTCTTCCTCTATACCAATCCCTATAAAATGTATTTAGACACTGAATGCATAACAAAAATGTATTATACTATTATGAAATTGAATACATACAAACATTATCAGTCATCATTCATGCGGTTAGTATTAATGCCCTAAACTTCCTTAATTAATGTCCTTATTTCTATATTGCTGGATAAGATCAATAAATATTCCATTTATTCATATTATCCGACAATTTTTGCTCTTTTTCTTGCATTCAACCTTCAATTACCTAATTTAACATCATTCAATATTTGACTCATCCTAGGCAGAACTGAGTGCATAAAATAACATATGGCAATGGATTGTTTATCAATTGATTGAAAGTATGATGTAAAAGAAAAGAAATAAAATGATCAATATAATTGAGTTATCAAGAATTGTTGTTCTAGAAATACTGAGAGGATCTGGATGAAAAAAGGGTATTTTTTATCATTGTTGATTCTTAAAAATTAGAAAGATACAGAAACTTAATGACAAGGCCTATTTCCTGAATAATTCAACAAGACCCCAGCAATTCTTATAGATTTTCAGTAATAGAGGAATGAAAATCACATTGCTTGTAATTGAATCAATCATTGGTTGATTCCATTACAAGCAATAATGTAAAAAATAATTAGTCTAAACTCAAAAAAACAACAAACAAGGTGATCTAGTATAGGAACATGGCCTCTGCAAATGCCTAGGCATGATGATGTCTTAAAGAGTGCTAGAAATACTATTCCGGTGACCAGCAAGGACATGATCAGCTGCTGATTTAAATTATCACATCTATGTAAAATGTTGACATTTGCTAGTAATACTGAGCAACAGGGGCAAGGAGAATGGCCCAATGATGGTAATTGAAGATGCATATAAAAAGAAATTAGGCACCAGTTCATGAAAATACATATATGAGCAATGATATTTAAGTGGTGCTAATAAGTTTATCCATCAATGAAAAGGAAGTTATTTTGATAGTAAAGGCTCCATTGCTAGCTCATACAAGGGAAACAGAATTCATGTAGCAGCAATTAAAATATCCTGGATTCAACATAAAAACTTGCAAGAACTTTTCAGGTGGTTATCAGAGGAACTTAAAAAAACTGCATAAAACACTAGATACATCAGTGCTTTAAATTAAACTATTCCCTTATGTTAAACATTTACCTCATTAGACTGGTTGCTACAACGAAGATTCCATAAGTATAGAAACTATAAGTCTAAATAATAAGATCTAAACAACTGGTTATGCACCGCTTAAAGATAAATTATGCTAACCACATATTTAATGTTTCTAATTCTTTCTTAATTGTTTGTGTGACAAATCAAAGATTTAATAGAGTTCTAATAGCTTAAAATTCTAACGAGCGTATTTTTAACAACCAAAACTTAGTTTATAGTTGATGCTTTCTGATGATATTTGGTGGAACATTTCCATATTCAATACGAAAGAAACAATTTGTCTTTGTCCACAAATTTTATTTGAAAAAACACGACCGGTTTCGAGGTTAACTCATCTTCAGGTGACCGGAATACATTTAGAAGCAGAGTAATATACCATATATTACTCTGCTTCTAAATGTATTCCGGTCACCTGAAGATGAGTTAACCTCGAAACCGGTCGTGTTTTTTCAAATAAAATTTGTGGACGAAGACAAATTGTTTCTTTCATATTGAAGAATGAAGAACCAAAACTTAGCAAAAAATTCATTATATAAACAAATATTTACTTACAAATTAACTGAATCCACATTTTTACACATTCCAAACTTTTTAAGCCAGTAATAAGCAGAAGTTTGGCAATGTGATGGGACAGTGTTGCTTAAAATATACTCTCCAGATGACCAGATCTCAAGATCACCTTTATTTTCCTTCGATTTCTTTAATTTTATTTATGTTTAATATAACACAACTGAGTGGGAATGTATCCTGTATGTGTTTAATAAATTATTATTATTTACCAGATATTACCAGAAATTTCCAAATACCAAGTTATAGAGAATCGCCAAATGATCGTGTATACTCTGGTTATAAATTTGCAATCCCAGGTTTTGAATATTTGCACACTTCTTTCCAAAGATTATTAAAGAACTATTAAAAAAATCTTTGCTACTTCTACCCGAGTTGTTCATCTGATTATCACTCCATGATCATTTCTGACAAATACTAACCTTTATAGGTTCATATTTGGCAGAGAACATTATTTTTTAAGTGATTGGATCATCAGTAATGTTTTGATAGAATGAAACATTCCCTAGACAAAAATTTTTCTAGGTGAACTCTTTTGCATTATACGTAAAGAAACACAACTATGATGTCTGCTAATGAGGCAAGCTATATTTAAAGAAACACATAAACTTACCTTTATAAAATAAAAAGGATAACATAATTTAAATTCCAAATGTGATAGGTCTATTTTATTTCAGTTGTATCACAGAGTAAGCATACTTACTCTATGGTAGTATGTAGGAAACTGATAGTGAAGCTCACAATAATCACACTGTAATTCCCAGTCTTTGCACTTGTCTGTTTCCACTAACTGATCCAAAATCTCAAGTAAAAACTAGGTAAAAATTGCTAATGAAACTTTTATTATAAATTCAACAAAAAATAAATCAGATATGTCACTTGGAAGGTCCACATTCACTTTGAATTTTCTCAAGTAAAAGTTCAATGCGGTCCTTCATCACAGGCTGTCCTTTCTTTGTCTTTTTGGACAACTTTTTGTAGCGTTCTATCTTTTTCTTTTTGTAGTTATTTAAAGCCTCCTCTCTTTCAGCTTTTCTCCTCTCATACTCTTCTTTCTTTTTCCTTTTGGCTTCCTGGTTTCTCTCGTATTCCAGCTGTGCAAGTTTATAAGCACTAAGCTTTTCATTCTTCCCTCTGAAAAAATTGAAAGATTTTAAGATTCTTCAATGAGCAATAGATATCAAATCTTACAGAGGAATCAGGTCATTTTTATCTCTTAGAATCACATTTCCAACAGTTCAGGAGCATTGTAAAGGTCAGTTAAACTTTTATGGGCACCCAATATCAAAGACAAAATAATAATAATAAAACATCTTCTAATAAAACAGAATGTAACTCAAATCACTCAAGAGAACATTTAAGAACCTTTGCCTCTTCAGAATATGATAATATAAAAAAGTTTCTTAGCAAAAATCCTAGAAGACTGGTGCAGTGTGAAAATTTAGAAGAGAGAGACATTGAAAAAATATATATGCATGAAAGAGATTTAGATTAAAGGAAAGATAAGATTAAACGGTAGTAGTATTGCTAAAAGTGCTTCAACATCTAAGAACACTTTGCACATTTGAGCCCCCACTGAGAGAGAGCCCCCAGGACTGCATTCATTATATGTGAATGCTCTCTTGGCTATCAGGGAACCTAAGATGAAACAAGTGAAATAAAAGTTATCTGCTGTGGCTTATAGGATAAAGGATGTCAAAACACTTTCATACTCATATTTTTGTAACCTCACTCTCAGCTGGATCAAGTCACATTGAATATAAACAAAGAAAAATACAATGCTGAAGCAATAAATGTAAGTTCTAAAGTTAAAGTCTCACAGTGCTCCACAAAAACTATTTATGATGGTAATTGAAATAATAAAAGATAGTAGCAACAAAATATTATACAGTTAACAATGTTAATTACATATGAAAGGGATACTTTTAGCCGGTAAATTATGCTGGCTGAAGGATTTAAAATGCCTTCATCTAATTCATTCCTTTCTTCTGCAGTCCTTTCCATACAGAAAATGCTTTCAAATCACCCATTCAGGCAAGCTAACATATATTTTACATGAATTGTAATTTTCATTCAGAAATGTTACTCTTCAACCTCTCTCTCCTTCCAAGAAGGTCTTTCTGTTTAAGTGCAGTTAATGAACCCTTTACCTTCATCAAAATTCTTCCTCAGTAAACAAATTATAAAATATCAAGATTTAAATACTTCTAAATACTTAGTGTTTAGTATAGAATAGCATAATATATCTATGACACAGGATTTGAATGAAGATGTTAAAAAAAGCTCTGCATATAAACATGAACTCATCAAAACAGAGCATGGTAATTGCAGTATTGTAATCTATAGTTCTTATTGTTCTGATATATACCTTAAAGAAGAAAAATAATTAATCTTTATAGGATATCTTGGGTACAATAACGAAAATTATCCAAATTCCAAAATATAATGTACAGATGTGACAAGAAGATAATGCACATCTTTATGATTTTTGATGGAGATAATCATGAAATTTACTTCTTACTTTACTAATTACTATTGCGAATTTATTTAACTTGTTTCCTCTTAATGCTTGCATGAGTTATTTATGCCCAAAGCACAACTGTTCCCAGGATATATGCAGACTATTTTACTCACGAAATCAAAGAACAATAAATAGCTACTAAACGAAATCATAATGGGAAGAATATTACCAATAGTTTCACAATGGAATACTTTATAAACGGCATGATTAGAATCACTTCATAATAGAAAGAATAAAAGATGCTAAATGACTTGAGATATCACAAGAAATGATACATAAAATAATAATTTGCAAATGCTAAAATAATTTCGATAACTAAAAGTGTATGTATAAAACGGAATGCAACATAACCAGATTCACCACAACGATTTTTTTACTATTCAGTAATGAAATCATTGCTGAATAATATTTCCACATAACCTAGGAATATAGGGCCACAAACCTTCAACTGTAAATAAACAGGATAACTTGCATCTATAATACTTAACAAAATGAAATCATAAAGAACACTGTTTGAAAATTTAAGCAAAGCAATATTCTCTAGGTCAAGGCTAACCTAATTTCCCCTGACGACGACGGATTGATTGTTGACACACCTGCAGCTGCATTTTCCGCTTTACTTTTCTTCAGTTCTTTAATATACTGCCTAATTACAGCCTTCTTTCGTTTTTCTTCCCATTGCTGAACTGAAATATTACATATATAGGTTAGTAACCTTTTTACTAATACACTTACTTTTATTCTATAAAACGGTGAGTACCTTTAAATTTTTTACTGTATTTTTTCTCTCTCCACTTCTTCTTATCGAATGGTTTCTTCGATTGTGGAGCAGACATCTAAATTTCTAGAAAATAATGAATGTCCTTACAATCAATCACAATACTTCGGGAGTCAGAACTCACTGTTTCCACAACTACACATGCTTCATGAACAGATGTGCATGCCGCGCGTCAATCATTTAACTTGCATTTGAGTTCAAAATAACATTGTAAATATACATTCACGCGTATTTCACTTATAAAACTATTTTCTTTCTAAACATAACCTTTAAATATTAAAATTTAACCAAATATGTTTATATTTTACGTTTCCAAGGAGACATAGTTATTAAATAGTACATATATTGATTATCAACTTCCCTTCTCGATGTTCCTCGAAAGCAGACCTACGTAAGTAGATTTCGGGCAAATTTATACTGCATTTTATCAATGTTTTCTTTATTATTGCTTTCTAAGGTAAATTTTTCAACAAATAATAAATTATAATATTAAAGGAATTTCTTCAAATCACTGTAACTTCAAATACATCTGCGTCGAATGTTTAACAATCAATTTATCTTTTTTAACTGTTTTGTGTTACGGGGCAATCATCTATCAACTTGCTTGGTAAAAAATAGCTACTGCTACTTAGGTGTTTAATCTGCATAGTTTTAGAATTAAATCCCGTTTATTTGTATGTTTGTTGGAAAGGAAGATCGATAAATTATCAAGCAGACATTTATGACCAATATGGTTCTTCGTAACATTCTGTTGAAAGTAACCTTTCCTTACAGGTTTGAATAACTTCATTGCGTCGCCAAAAGAAGGATGGAACAATCCCGCAAGAATGATGACTGTTATTTTTATTACTATTCAACCTGCATGAAGGTAAGCATTTCAATAAAGTTTTTGCGTAATTTCTCCTATCAGTGTTGTGAATATACCTCACCCTTTTGTTTACAGGGTGATAGTTGTCTATTCCGCCATGAGCCGGTGGCACTAGGAAATGAAACTATGTGTGCCTTTTGGCAACAAGGAAAATGTGTTAAACCGCATTGTACATTTCGTCACATGGAACTTAGGGTAAGCTGAGATGTCTTTCTTTTTATATAATCTGGTGTTCGTGGAAATTTATATGGGGTTTAGATAAGAAAATATTTTTTCAATATATTACAGAAAAATAGAAAGCAAATACCTTGTTATTGGGAAAATCAACCGTCTGGTTGTAGGAAGCCTCATTGCCCATTTATGCATGTGAATCCTAAGGACTCAAATGCTAGTGATCCTGATAAAGCAAAAGAAAGTAAGTAAAAGTACAAGTATCTTTGGTATGCGAAGATATTCTCCTTACTCATTTTAACTCTAAGCATTCCTTATCTTAGTTTGTAGCCTGTTTGCAAATTTCATAATTAGCAGTTGATGCCGAAAAATGAAAGGAACTTTTATTACACAGAAAAAGTTGTCCATTCATCAAATTCATAACAATGAAACATTTATTCATTTAATTCTGGAGCAGATTATCAGCTAATTTTATATTTGTGTTTATCTGTCTCCAAAATAATTATGGAGTTAATTTCATTTATAAAAAACACATGCTCAATTAGGTGCCCTGGAATGTACAGTTTTTGTGTATTTTTTGTGTTTTTGTTTTGTGTTTTTTGGTTGTGGGTTTTGTTTTTGTGTTTGTGTTTTGTGTATTTTTTGTGTATTTGTGTTTTTGTGTACAGAATGTACAGTTTTTACTGAAGTATAAGAAAAATTCATAATCTCCAATACATGCAAAAAATATAATAACTTTGCACATCGCCGTTGAAATTCTTCCACTCTTATCTGATAAGTTTCAAGTACAAATTATCTTATGTCTTTTTGTAATAATCTGTCTGCTTCTACTCTAGAGAACCTTTAGATATTATTATTTTTGAACAACTTAGTGCAGATTAAGGTGTTTTATTCATTGGCAACTAGTTTCAATCTATGAGCCTATCCATCTTGAGGAATGATTTAAATAGATACGCAAGTTCAGCTGTCTTGTTTTTAAATGACCTTTAAAATTTCATCTATTAAATATTGCAACTATTCTTCGCAGTATGGTAGATAATTGAAATTTTGAACACTTACTTCCTATTATCCTTCATTTGGCATCAAATTCAACGCGAATCGTCCTCTTGTTCATTTTACATTAATTTACGTACTCTATAAGCTGCTAAAATTCTGAAGAATACTGAAATGATGTACGTTTCTGAATTCATTCTTTTAGAAATCTGTATTTTTGAAGTTATATGATGCCATGTTTGTCGCTCTCTTGCATTCTAACTTTCCTCTCCTCAGCTATCTATTCTTCTCCAAACGAAGACCCATCGTAGCTTATGCTCATTTATTATCGTTATCATGTATGGAAGCCCAGAAAAGTGTTGTCTTCCTTTCGCCTATTCCCTGGCCATGTTTTAGTTCGTAAAAATATTCACTTAATCGATATGCTGAGTATAAAATGTTAACTGCACGAAAGAAAAGGCTTTACATCAGATATGTTATTACAGTAAGTGTAACGCATTTAATCTTCCATCGTTGCGAAAGATACCTTTTTTTGTCGAAGCCTTGTCAGCACAAGTCGTGTCCCCTTACTGATTGTGAGCTAACCCATCTCGATGCGGCTGCTTAAGGAATTTAAGTTCGTTTTTTTAGATTCTGAGATACGCTGTGCATTTACTGCTGCGAAAGTACAGGCATATTTCAGTATAAAATTATCTGTTTTTATTGATTGAGGGTTTTTTCGTTAATAGTTATTTTGGAAACAGTGATAGCGTAGAATTAGTCTTGAAGAATGGGAGTGGAATTGGTGTGACCGATGAAGAGATGTTGGAGATATACAGTTCTTTAAGTACAGTGCTTTAAACAGTTTCAGTGATAGTGAGTGAAAAACGAGTGGTTATGTTCTCAGAGTTACGAATGACCTTGCGGTGATAAGTTTTGTGATGGATGAGTTGATGATAAGAAAAGAGTGAAGAATTTTTTGGGAGACACTATAAATTTACCGAGATGATCAGGAGAAATTTCTAATAAGGAAGTAAAGATATAGCTGATGAAATGAGTAGATAATGAGAATAACGCATAAATAATGGGGGTAAAATTGATCCTGAATTAAGTCATGGAAGTCTTTTAGGGAAAATTATATAAATGTAGTCATCGGTATATTTTTGCAATTAGGAATGGCGCAGAATCTGATAGTACAGAATAACTTACCGAGAAAAGACTGATTTATACCCTTTCATTTGGCGATGCAATGTTGAGACATAGATTTGAACTGATGAATAAATAACAGCTTTCTATATTCTGCAGATGCTGGAAAAAGCAGGGAGATTGAGAACAAAGGACACCAATAATTTTTTTAAATATAACCTGTGTTATGTTACCTTAAGAATCAATTTGTCAACTATAGTCACCTGAATAAAACCTAGCTATTGATCAATCTCTAACTTAATACTACATGAAATTTTTCATGATGAATGATAAATCTCTAATTTATATTAAGCGGAAATATTTTTCTTAATTACGATATTAAAATGGAATACAATTCTTTTTCTCATGGCTTAAAGGACAAGATAGTAGGCTCAGCTTGTGTATCACACTTTCCTACAATAATAGTTCAATTTTCAAATTATGAATGCTTTTAGAAACTTTCACAGAATTTTTAGAGCAATTATTCTTGAATGTATTTAAATCCAAAACTTACTCATTCAGAAAGTATTCCAGAGAAGTTCATGCTAATTATTTTAATTCATGTGAGTTGATTAATCAAGTTATCAAAAATCCTTGAAGAAAAAATGTTAGAAAGTCATTAAAGTTTGTTTTGATGAATAGCTTAAAATATCTTAAACATATATTCTCACTAGTTCCTTGTCAAAGGAAAAAATCAATTAAGATCATACATAGAGCAGTAAAGGCTTTAAAATTTTTGTTTGAATACCTGTATACCTTGCAAAGCTAGACAATTTCTCACAGTATTTGTTTATTTTATCGATTTATGCAAAAACTTTCATTTCTTTTATAGAGTAATAAATATTACTAACATTTTTATCATCATTATGAGTCATTTCATTAAACAGATCATTAGTAATATTTCATTTCGGTCTGAATGTAAAGTAATCAAGGATGATTGAAACTACAGAATGACAAGATGATACAAGTCTTATTTCTGTAATGTCTCATGAAAATTTTGGAATATATATTAATATCGTTATAAAACTTTATTTCTTGTTATTTAAAGGAATGCACATTATTTATTGATTGATATTGTTATTTATAATGTTAAGTTGGTGATTGATATCTAGAAAAATCCACTGAAATGATTATTTGATATGAGAAGGGTATGCTTCTTGAATTATGGATTATTGCAAAGGGAAATAAATTTGAAGATGACTAGCATTTCTCCCAAGTACTTACTCCTTGAAGATAGCTTATTTTACTTCTAATGAATTATAGATTACATAGTGAACATATGTCTTGGGCATCTTTAGCATAATTTGATTTTAACTGGTTTTTACTTTTTAAGTTTTTAGGAATATCTTTGAAATTCCATTCAGCTGAAAATATCTTTTGACCAGAAAATATATTGATTTATTATGAAAAGGAACTCATTACCAACTCCTGTTCTTACTGTAAGAAAGCAGTTTGAGTGGACCGGTTACCTGTTAACATACATTTATTAATTTACCGGTGTAATTTTCTGTTCTCGTAGCTTACTTGCCAATTTGAAAAATCTCCAGTGGTGAGGGAACTTTAAAGAAAATTGTCTCACCTTGTCAGTGAAGATTATAATTAAGAATCTATTGCAGAAGATAAAATAAGAACACTTACTATTTATTGACAGAGATATTAAACATCAAACTTGAAGACCAGTCTGTTTCAATTGTGACTTTTTCAAAACTTTTTTGTGTCATTTGTTTTATCAACTGACTACTTTTCACATAGATAATCATTGCTCTAAACTGCCCCTTTCTTTGCCTCAATTTGGGAATAAAGCATTAACTGCTTGATATTTAAACTTTGAATGGTTAAAAGACTGTTAATAAATCAAGATGTACCATCTTATCTGCCAGAAAATTTATAGATGCCCCTTTTCCACTCTCATTTTAATGGCAACAGGTTTTGAAACCTTTCATTTGCCTGTTCATTGTTAGGATTTGTGAAATTATTAGTGTGGTCTAAATATCCATTGGTATCAAAATCTCTATTGTTTTAGTGGACTTTACATTTTGCAAATCGATTATTACTGGTATCTCTTTTGTATGTCTTAGTTATAAATGTTTACGTAGTATTTTCTGTGAAGCATGTTGCTGTTTAAAGCTTTGACCTAGTAATAAAAAAAGGATCCTTCATTTATATGACATGCTTGGCTCTATGATACCCAAATACTGCTATTGTTTGTCAGTAGATGAAAGATATATTTAAGATTATATCAGTGTATTCCGAGAGTTAATAATGTGTGATACAGCCCTATATACATTAGCTTTATTTATTTATTCAGAGTTTCCATGTGTCTATTCCTTGAGAAATTAATGTTTACATTCCTTATGCATAAAGGGACTACTGCTATTTATGGAAGGTATAGTTGTTTTCATTAATATTCTATTTTTCCTTAGATATTTTTGGCTCTATTAAACTTACTACTACTAAACTACTTGAAATGATTTTTCTGTAGGTTCTTTAACAAAAATGAAGTATTTTTGTCTAGTTTAGTATTTATTTTCAATGTGTACATATTGCTTTCTATGCAGAGGATTCATCCAGTTTTTATTGATCAACATTAAATTTTAAGTATTTTTTGATACTAAAATGTTTATCTGCTTAATTATCACTGTAGATAATGCACTTATTTTGATCCAGAAGAATGAGAGATTAAGCTTAATAATTATTTATCATTTGATAATTAATTATTAAGTTCATATTTTTAATAAAAAGCTTTCATAAATACATAGATAAATGCTTATTTACGATGTGATTAATTTCACTTCAGAATAAAAGAAAAGAATTTTAAAAATAGTTAAAAGAGCACTCAGAGTAAGATTTTAGTTGTTGTATTTCATTGAATTAAAAATTATTGAAAAATTTTATAGTTATGATAATGATCTCTATAAGTAATAGATTCATCCAAAATATATTGAGCTCAGAAAAGTAATAGATTCTAAGGTGTCTTCCAGCCTATTTAACTTGACCTAGAATGAGGGAAGGGTATCTAGCATAGCACACAGCCATGCAGCTGGAAACAAAGAGAAATAGGAGTGAGTAATATCAGCATGACTGGGACCCAGGTCTCTACTTTCAGGGCAGGTTTTCAACCACCAAAGTATCATGCGGACACAATTCTCCTGTTATCAAGATGCTTTTTATTATTCCTTAGGTGTATTAGTCAGTAGAATTTCCATTATCTATTTTATGTGGTACGAATAAGCTTATTTGAAACAGGAGATGTTTAAGTTTGAAGTTAGATTGTCTGGATTAGTTTCTTAACATTTTTCTCTTTTTTTTTCATTGGAGTAGTTGCATCTATACTGGCCACTACTGGGGTGCGGGATAACTCAGCAGTGGAGAGACCTGATTTGCAGGAGACAGCTTCAAGAGAGAGCAGGGCAGAAAGTGAAAGAGGTGATTGTGGTGGCAGTGATGGAGATATAGGAGCCTCAAAAGGAGGCCCTAGAAGGGGAAGCCAAGGCAGCGAAGCGGGCTATGTTGGCAGCCCTCCTGTTGATCCAGTGGTGGTGAATTTTGAAGAAGGTATGCGACTGTACTAGGTCTTCGTTTCAAGCACCAATGCTCAATTGGATGCCAGTGGGGAATTAGTGGCCACCCCCACCTTCCGTTCCTTTGGAATGCAGAGTCATGTAGGAGGAAGTCAGTGACCCCCTATCTGTTTCCTCCCTTAAAAACCTGTCCGGAGGTGAAAGGTTGTTAATTAGCAACCTTTTCTAGACCCTCAGCATTGCTGTAAAAATGCATTGGTAAAGCATCTGCGTCTGATGGAATGAGCAATGCTCGGGTCACTTGGTGCTCATGTGCGACAGGCAACATCGTTACTTGTGTGACTGTTGACTGTTAAGGAGTGAGTGGGTTAGGGAGAGGTTGTCCATGGTTATCAGCCTGCGGTGGGCTGTTATGCCAGTGTTTGCTAACAAACTGTATCATTTTGGCATTTTCTTATACATGGTGGTGCATTTTCTGGACTAAATAATTTACTTTCTTATTGCAAAAGATATCTAAGTTGTATACTACTTGCTATTGCTGAAGTGTTCTGGTGTGTTGTTCTCAAGTTCCCAGTTGAAGATTCTAAGATAAAAAAATAGTTAATTTTTGTTGTAGTTATTGTAGGACTTTAACAACTTATTTGTAGGTTGTGTATTTCTTTTATTTGTGACTTGTGTTCAAGAATGAGATGGAAATAGAAATTTAGCACAATACCTGTGTCAAGATGTGAGGACTTTGCAAACTTGACTGCTAAATTTTTCAGCAATCTAGTTTTTGTTGTTATCAGCACAAAATTATTTATTTACATCAAATAAAAAGATTATTTCAGTGTTATAATCTTGGATATATATATTGCCAATATTTAATCTCTCCCGTACTCAGTCACCTAGTCAAATATCTTCAGTGCTTTTGTAGGAAGGCATTATATCTTGATTTGTGATACTGCCAAACTATATAATTATATTGATGGAAAAAAACACTTTTGACTTGGAAACTTTATGGTGGCAAGCTAAGTCATATTGTTTTAAATATATTTGACCTAGTTCTTTGGAAGTCCTTCAAAAAGTGGATAGAATCATAATTGCTCAGGGTTGGTGTACCGGTGGCAACTGTTTCTTACTTCTTTCCAAATATATGAAAATGCTCATGCTGCAATAGATTTTTGTAAATATTCACAAATCATGTAAGATTAAGAGCGGTATATCTTTGAATTTGACATATATTAGGAGTTCATTTTTTATTAGTTTATAGAAAAAGTTATAACAAGATATGTTTTTGCTATAACAAATGTTCCCTGTTTTGTTAACTCTTTCTCATAGTTTATTTGGTGTTTAATTTGTTTGTGGGATATGTGCAAACCAGTTGGTCCAACTGTGTTTACCTTCAGTATATCCACTGAGTGGTGCAATTTGGAAAAGTACTTTCTGCTGAAGAAAGCTTTATTTTGTAAAGGAAGATATTTATATTTCCTTTCAACTATTTTATTGTATGCTTTGTAGCTTCTGCATCGCAGTGGCATTATGACAAAAGTTAATAAATGCATCTAATTAAGAAATGTTTCGTAATTGTCGAACTGCAAGAATGTGTGTCACTCCTATCTTTCATTCTCTTAAGCTTGCTCTTAAATTTTTTACGTGGCACCACCTATTGGAGCCAAATTCTTACAATTTTAAAAGAATAAAATCCATGGAAGGAATGACTGAGTTATGACTAATTGTACATACACTCGTTCTTGCAGAGTCAGACAATGAAAGCGTTCCCACGTCTTCTCCAGCCAAGAAGAACCTCAGGAAGAGAATACATGTTAAAACTCTGGAGGAAATAAGGCTAGAGCAAATCCAGGCGGAATCAGCCGCCTTCTATGGATACAAAGCATCGGACCATGCAGAGTCTGGAAATGGAGTAGAAGATGATGGCTCTTCACCAGAGGATAGCCAACAGGGCATGTCCCGGAACGGAACCAGCAGGGAGCAATCACATGGTAAAGCAAGGCCTTGGAAAAACTTTCAAAATGGTTCCTCGGGGGGAAAGTTGATCCTAAGTTTGAAATCCAGGAGTGCAAAAGAGAGGGAAAAGTCAGATGAGCTAGGTTTTGAAGTTATGTCTCTCAGTGAAATTCGCAAACGTAGACTTCAGGAAGAGAAAGAAAGGAAGCTGCCCGATACTAAAGGATTTATTAGCCAAAACACTAGGTATGCTGCTGCTGATACATCTATGCCAGAGAATCCAGATCTTTTTTCTGGGGGAGGAGATGCTGACAAATCTCGAAGCAAGGAGATAGGGGAGCTAAATTCAAATCAGAGGAAAAGATCTCATTCCCCCATCGTCTTTAACATTAGTGGCAAGGTAGAGACTGAAATGAAAGTGGCTTCCAAGTCAAATAGCGATAGTGAAGTTTTATCAATGTGCTCGAGAGACGAAAAGCCCAATGTGAAAATCCCCATTGAATCTGAATCATCACAGCAGCCATCAAAGAAAGTGAGAAGGTTGGTGAGACCTGGTGAGAAGCAAGAATCAAGCTGCAACTCCTTAGTCAGGAGAGTGTTCAGAAGAAAGAGAGTTGAAAGTGATATAACAGTGGAGGCAGAGAGCAAAAGTATGAGTGACTCAAGTGGAGATGGACACTCAGGAGTTGAAGCGTTGGAAGAACGGATCTCAGAGATGGAAAACCAACTTGCTAGCCCAAAATCTGAAAGTGTTGATATGAATGAAGTTAGAGTAGGCCCATCTGCACATACTTTTTTGCCCAAAAACGATGGGGATGTGGTTGAAAGAATAGATCATAGAGAGTCTGCAATTAGTGAAGATAGTGTATTATTAGATCATGGTTGTAGTGAGTTGGATGAAAGCGTAAGAATGGATGTTGATGATGAAGACTTTCTTTTGGAAGACCAAGAAATGGTGACTTCCACTAGCATAGGTGTGGATGAAGATATTATTCAGGACATAGATGAATTTTTGAATAATTGATGGGTATTTGTTATTAGGTATGTTTACAAGTGTTTTGAATCATCACAGTGGTGTTTGGAACATCGAATAAAAGTACTTGTTAAACTGGCTTGAGTACTCATAAACTGACATTTACAGTTGTTATTTTGATACTGGTATGAAATGAAAATCAAGCTGAAGATGGCTCTTGTTACTTTTCCCTCATCCTGAAATTGTTTTACTGTTGACTTTTCTATGTGGTTGCATAACTATCTGTCATATTATATAGTCATGATCCTTGGTTTGAAGATACTGATATTACTCACTCTGTGATGAAATATCTTTTGTGAATTATTAGATGTATTCCTCACTCACCTTGGAACTTACTGTTATCCTTTTGATTCTGTTATAAGAAGATGTGCATTTGATGGTCAGTTTATTGAATAGGAAATTTCCCTTGTTGCCTTCAGAATTGTTTTGGTGTACTTCACTGGCCGATTTAGAGAGAGTTAAACTATCTCAATGACCAATTATCAAAACTCTATAGTATGGAGTGTTTGTTTTCCCATATTTGGGGTTGTTGGACTTAATAAAATTATTATAATCATCTGTTGCAAACTACAGGTGAAGTTACAGTTCTTGTTTTATTGTGCCTTCAGAATTACTCTATTGAAGTAGTTCATGTGCTACAACTATTGATGTATTTAATTTTGATAAATTTATGGAAATATCCTTGGATTAGAAGATAATAGTGATAAAATAATCAAGAAGAGTATGATTCATTCATATCTATTGAACAAGGTAGCTGGTATTAGAAATTAACGCAGCAGTTTGAACCATTTAATTATTCTGTATGGAGAAAAGATGGATTGATGATTTATTTGTAAGTAGTTTCCTCAGAATATTATTTTTTGTAAACATTTTATTTTCCCTGGAGAAAATGAGTCAGTGAAAAGTTGTTAACATGCTATACTGTCCTTAACTGTTATGATGTAGGCTGTGAAATTTCGTTAGAGCGTGTTTATGAAATGTTGAATTCCAATAGTACCTAATGTGTTCAATTAATGAAATATCAAGCAAATAAGGCTTTAATTATTGTAATACATTTTATGTAAATCAGGTGAATTTGTTAACATTTCCATTTAACTGCAGTTCTATATGAAGAATGAAATGCATTCAAATTTTTTCACCATTTTTATATTGATCTCTTATTACTGTGGGATTTATTCCTTTTTGTCATCAAAAGTACGTGTATTTCTAAAATTCAGTTTTATGATTAATATTTGGAAACATGTATTTCATATTGACAATTTCATTGTTGATCACAATATTATTATCATGAAATCAGAATAGCAATTCATCATTTTTATTTGTAATTTTTGCACTTAATCTAAACTTATCTTTTTCCTAAGACAATTTTTTTGTAAGTTCCATGTAAGCATTGTACAAAGCAGGGCCAGCCATCCACAAAAGGGGGCTTGAGTGCAGATTTCCATGAGATCCCTTTCTTGCTTCCTCTGCCCTTGTGATGAATAAATTGTTGATTAATAAAGCATGACTTTTGAAATAGAAAAAATTCTTGCAGGCATATTATTTTTCCCTACAGAATATTAATTTCTAAATATGGGGCTCCCTCAAACAGGCATCCACAGAACAACTCTTGGCTGGCCCTGGTAGATTTGATAGCGCTTAAAAAGAGCCAATTACTATCTTTAGATTTCATATTATTTTTAATCTGTACCCCTCAAAACACCCTTTATATGCCTTCCTTCTTCCTAAAATATTTATTTTAATTATATCTCATACATCACATAATAGTATATTTATTTGAATGTCCCTTTAATTCTATAGTTATGGGATTATTACAAAAGGTCATGTGTAAAAACTTTGGAAGCTGTTATTTGCATCTTTCATAAGGAAATTGGTAGTAAAGCTGCATACAGTAGATAATTTGTATATTTTATTTTTCCTGTTTCCATTCTAACTAGTGATGATTGCACCTGTTTGGGGAATAAGGGAAAGAAGTTCATAGTATATGGTTCCTAAGCTGGATGTGGATCTTAGATGCTAAATCATAAATATTATTGTTTTAAATTCTGGTGTCTTAAAAATATCAATATTTGGATTTGAAATTGTTGTAGGTACATCTTAGAAAACAACCTTCTTCAGAATAAGAAAAATGTTATAAAAACACATTATATATTTATTGGAAAGATCCAGTATGGCAGTGAAATAAAGCTTCTATCATTCATTATATTGCTTTCATCTGTATTCCTGAATCATTTTTCTGTGTTGATAAATTTCATTTTATTTGCATTAAAATGCCTTCATATTTAACTAATAAGTCAATAGCCCTTTAAGGTTGAAAAGAAAAAAAATTCTCACATAAACTACTCATGATTAAATATTGTTTGAACCATGCATTCAAAAGGCTAGTTTACTCAAGTCTCATTTTTATAACACACATGCAGCTCTTCCCATTAATTCCTGTAGGAAAGATATAATCAAACTGTAATAAAGCTGTCCTAGTTGTATGAAAGAGAATCTAACATCTTAGTTATTTGTATATATTTATTGGAAATGGTGTAATTGCTTTGTGATTAACAGTATGGTACTATTTTATCAATATTCTTAATCTTCCATTCACCTCTTAATCAGTAGAATTTGATTTGCTACTACTTGTTCAATTGAGAGCAAAACATAGACCAATTTAAAATTCGAAGGCTTCTGCCGTACATTAATTTCATGGAGTTAATACCCTCATGCCTCTCACTGCTTTTTTGCCAGAAAGCTTCACATTTTGCCTGCTCTTCTTTTGGTTTCTTTGAGATTGACTAACATTGTATACATCATCAAATGAATTATCTATTGTCTTGTTCTTTGTATTCATTGTCAGTTTATAGTGGATAAGCCAATAGCAATGCAGATGAAATATCAAGTTGCTTAAATAGACAGTTGTGGTACAAAGGTATCAAGTCCATTGTATTTAAAACAAAGAACATAGTATTTATTATCCAATTTGGGGTATCGAAATTCACACGAGGAGAAAATTAGCTTGTCTGTGAGGTTCATCTAGAAAGAGCTGCATTCATGCATGAATACCATTCATTCAGTCATTGAAAAACCACAAAGACGCTCTAGGAAGTGTTATATGTCTCTTTAGATAAATCATCATTGAGATGAGCAACTGAAATGTAACTTTGCTTCCATTTAGAAGAATCCTGACTGCTTATGCATGAATAGGCATCCACTCAACTCCATTGATGCCTTCACACCATAGGGCAGTGCTGCCCAATCTTTCAATTCCATTGTACAAACATTAACTCAATCTTCTAGCACCTAAAACCATAATCTTTTTATCATACTCAGTAATGTTTAGTATTGATAAAGACATTTGTTTTTAAAATGGAAAGTTATTGTATTTTATCACAAAATCTCATTAAGTGATAAAATATCTTAGAAAGCAAAGGACATGTATAATGTAAAATTACAAGAATGAAGTAATTTTGGAGGTTGTGAGGTTTATGGGGATGCCTTCTCCTAAAACTCATCTAGTCTATTTGAATTAATCATATTTAGAGCTCTAAACTTCTGGTAAAATGCAGAATTCTTCTTGAAAATAAGCATCTGTCTCAGATTAATTCCTTTTATAAGTTCAATAGATCATTAGTAATAGTTAAAAGTTACGGTTGTTTGACACAAGGGAACATGTATAAAGCAAGGTCTTCTATACTTCTAAGAAGCCACCAAAGAAATAAGTGCATCTTTCATAAAGAATCAATGAAAAATATTTTTAGGGATTCTTTCCATGTCATTTCAACCAAACTAATCAGCATTTCTGGGATACTATAGCCTCTTATTGTAAAGAGCATTTCTTTTCTATTCAGACAGTCAAAAGCTTGACAGGAGTCAATGAAGAGTATGTGCAAACCAATGTTGTATTCAGATTTTGTAAACTTGTGGAAAATGTGCTGAAAGCTTTCCCTTTTAAGGTAGAGTTGTACAATATGAAAGTTCAAAATGAAAGTTACCTAGGCTAACAGCAAGGAAAAGATCAAACTGTTATGCCAGTTTGTTGATGTAGAATATTAACGAATCCTAAAGTGTGTCAACTAAATAGGTTTTTCTGCTACCAACCATTGTAAGGGTACTCTTCAATAATATATCTGTATTTAAGGAAATACTTCTTGGAGGAAATTGAAAATCACAAATAATTTTGGGTAGGTAAGTAAATGTATAAATTGAAGTGGTTTCTACATGACATATAATTAAAGGTGTGTGCATATGCTTTCCATAACTTTTCGTTGTATGAGAAATTTTGTATTATACAGGTATTATTACATTATACATAGTGAGGGTGTCATCTAAATCAAAGTCTAAAGAAGTCATCCTTGGCATATATCTAATATTAAATATTCTCAAAACTCAAGTCCTTATGACCCTTCAAAGATGTTCCTTGATTACATTACTGCTAGATTATTTTATAAACTTGAACAATTGTGCACAAGACTATTCAAATGATTGGTTTATCAATTTAGTGAAATGAGTAAGAACATTAGAGCTTCAAAACCAATTAGATGTGACTTGAAATGGTAGGTTCAATTTTTATCTCATTTGGCCTTTTCAGAATTCTATTTTCTAAAAATTTTGATTCATTGCTATATTACCCTGGTTCTGTCTTCATGGGTCACTCATACATTTGTAGAATATATGTCATATTTACTATAAAAACAAAATAAATTTGAAAAAAATATCTAAAATATATATTCAGAAAAGACCTGATGTGTTTCTGATTGTATTCTCTCTCCTTCCATCCAAACCAGTAATATGATTGCCACTTGCAAAGATAATGATGTCATATTGGGCAGCTGGAAGCTCTGGGCATGCCCTATATATGGGTGCTATTACAGTTTTTGAATTATTATACAAAATTATTAACTTTACACAAGTTCTCAGAATGGTATTAATGAAACTTCACTTCTTCATTAAAATAAGAAGTCAATATTTTGATTTAATTTAATAAATAAAATATTGGTTGCTGCTTCATATTTAAAAATATGTAAATGAATAAATTGTTCTACCATTTACTTATATACTGTAATTACCAGCTACGCTTACAGCTGCAGCTTTAGAGAATACAAGGTATAAGAGAAAGTATAGGCTGAGAGAGAGAGAGAGAAATATTACCATTTTCTAAAAAAACTTTATTATTTAATGAATGCTTTCATCAGCAGTAGCCCATGCACATTTAATGAGTTGACTCTGTAATTTTACCTACTAACTCGCTTTTACTTTTATTGATTTGATATACATTGAAAAGATAATTTACTTTTCTGCACAATTCTATGATTCAGAAATACCTATGGATGCTTCAGGAATGTTTTCACATAGATGTAGTACATTTCAGAGTATGTGAAATATTTCTTAAACTGATAATTCTACATTGATTTGTATGTCCTTCGAAAAAAGCAATGAGAAAGATAGCTAAAAAAAAGGGCAGTGAAACACTTCCTAGGAGGAATTTGTAATCTTAAATATTTAAAAGTAATATTACAGTAAACATACCAATTCATTTTCCTAAAAATAAATTAATAGCTCCAGAAGATCTTGTGAAGGAAATACTTAACTAAATACAGTGCTGCATCTCTGAACATTTATTTCATAAATAAATGTCTTGGATTCCTGGCCAGCTAAGTGGGCAACCTATTCACCTTTGGTGGAAGCAGCTTCTGGGTGTAATTCTTGGAAGACCCTTAAATGCAAAATGATAATCAGCTGTTGAATTACTTTTATAAATAGTACTAAAAATTACATCTCAGAGTAGGAAGAAAACTACATTTTACATTAGCTATGAATATAATGATAGATAAAATATCAGCAATAATGTTAAAAAACACAAATACAAAACTTTAGGATAAACAAATAATGATAGGAAGGTAGATAATTTAAAACATAGATGTGTAAACATCTACAATAATTAAAAAATCTTCAAAATCTTTCATCAATCATAAATACATAATAATAGTGTAAATTTTAATTTAATTATAGGAGAAAATATAGAAATAGATGGAAATCGAACATACATCTGAAGGATTGGAATATTCATAAATCATTATCTTACAAATGTATGCACATTAAGAAACATAGATATAGAAATATGCTGCGAGCTTTTTTCAAGTTTTGTGCCAACATATGGTGCAGTAATATACATTTTTCAATCACTCAAAGTTTCGCAATGACATTACCATCAAATTTGTCGTGGCACTGTTTGGAATTCTCCAGAGATAGGTACATAAATTATCTGCCACATAGCGTGTAGCGTGGACATAGTAGTTTGTAAACGGTATTAGCTCTTCGTTTAGTAGAAACAAAGAAGAGCTAATACCTAACTTAAAACAATAAAAAACATTTTTGTATTACTTAAACCAAAATTGACGACAACAGTCCCTTTCGAATTAATTAAGACCTGATGTAGCAAAAGTTGGCAGAAACCTCCTAGTAATCCACAGTCAATGGCTTGTCTAACATTCCATTCCATGATGAGAAAGTGGCTGCTGGATTGTGAATGCTGATAAAGAATGCCGGAAGAATTTCCTTTCTTGCACAAATTCGCAAAAGAGATGGGAGGATGCCTCGCTTCACGTACCAAGGACGTTCTTGAGGGTATGACTGAGCTACCAATCTATAGAGAGCAGCTGATCGCTCGAAATTAGCGCGCGTTGTTTGCAAATCCGCTCACTCGAGACAAAATCGTCACAGCGCAATGGGTTCACCGGGGGAATTAGAAGATGTAATGAACCACAGCTTTAACTCGTAGCAAAACTTCTATAAATTCCAGAAATCATTTTCCTCCCTTTCCGTCCCAAAGTCATAGCAATGGAATGATGGTTGAGGACAGCTGAGGAAGCCAAATTTGGCGCAAATTAGTGCTTTTGGCGCAATTAGTTACTTTTCACTGACTCATTCCAGCTGGAGCTTCGGAACAGTGCGGATCTATATTTAATAGAGAATCATAGGGTTGGAAACCTAGGAAAAGTAGGAAGATTTTAGATCTAAATTTACAATATCTCTCTTTTTTCACCTTAAGGTTAACTCTTGGTAATTGCTATTACCTTCCAATTAATTATTTTCTATTATTTACTATTGGAGCTTACAATGCCTTTTTATAGTGTCCTGGTTTATATTAACTTCGTCTGCAAACGAGAGGAAAGGTTTGTGGTAGTATTCATTGCGTTATGGGCTTACAGTTTTGGATAATTCTCTTCTAAGCTGGCATTAAATCGAGGGAAGATCGAAATTCAGAAGGCTGTTGTTGGTGTCTTTCTCGGAAGCAAGGTACGTACTTAACTGTATAGCCTTTGTATTGTAAGAATTCCCTAAATCTTAAACATCACACAATCACTTACTCTTAAACTCGAACAATCGTTTCGTTTTAAATGGTTTCATAATTTCTGTTTTTCACTTAATCTTATCACTAACCGATATTTGTAGGCGGAAAGCATGGAATTGAACGCATATAAATGTCTAGATATACTTAAAAATTTTATCTATGTATCAGTCATTCTCTCTTATCAGTAATTAATTCGGCGTGATCAGTTAATTCCGCCTCATATGTAGCTTATCGATCAAAAAATAAGTAGCCAGCCATGACATTCTAATAAGAACAATCCATTCAATTTTTTTCCTGTTTGAGATTCGCTGAGGTTAATCTATGGATTCCTTGTATCCCTCCCTCGTGGACTGAGTCAGAAATAGTGGAGACCGTGCAGACTATAAAAAACCGTAAAATGAAGTAGATGTGATTTCACTGAAAATAGAAGATTGTGAAATGCTGGCTACTGATTCATATATTATACGCTGGCCTCCGAGAATCTTTAACTTATATTCACTGGCTTACAGCACGAGTAATGTAAATCCAATTGGAATATCTTCGTGTTAATTGTAGATTAGGACGATAAACCTTTGGCGAGGAACTATGTATCTTGAACCGAAGTATTTCCAGAATGCGATTCGCAGAGGCAGGCTTATCCTGGTGAGAATAGGAACACATACTTGGCATTCATAATAACTTTTGTTTATCACAAGGAACACGACCGGAATAAGGTTGCATCATCACAAGAAAAGAATGCAGAAACAAGGGCATAATAGTGAAATACAGAAGGGGAAGTGGAATGAAGGATTGCGACCAAAGTAAAAATACAAGGCGATCAACCGCTCCCAATATATAGTTAAGAAAACACTCAAATATAGAGGAACTTTGCTGAAAAATTCACTTCAGTATATAGTATATAGCTCTGAGGTTTTTGTTTTTATTGCTGCAAAGATTACAGTTCGACTACCAGACTTTATTGTAATGAAGAACGCAAATTTTCTTCCTAATGGCTGGTTCCGTTCCTGCGCTCCATTTTAATAAAACCTGCTGATGCTCCTGTACATGTTAGCGGAAAATGGGTCACGTTGTTGCGTGCGATTTTTGTAGTTTAGTGTATCGTTAAGTTAGAATGGAATTTGATGGAACACTACGTGAATTCTTTCGTTTTTAACGGATCACCCACTTTATTTTGTAGAGTCATTCATAATTTATTTTGTAAAGTTATTCAGTTTGTAGAGTTATAGAGAGCTATTCACAAGGTAAGATCACATTATTAACTAAATTTAAACGACATATATGATTGTATAATATCTTATTACTGGATAAGGGTTAACGGGGAAAAAGTTTCCCTACTCTAAACCGGATTTGTCTCATAAGCGCCGTTACCATAAAATAACGGAATATCTAAACGTTGAAATTATCATTCTACGGCAGCAAAAATCGAATTCTCTCAATATCTGATATTATCCTTTGAAATCTCTTGTTTTTAGTCAGAGAAAAAAGCGTGGAGTTGCTTAAGGAGATATCACAAATACACTCTTCATTTTTAATAAATTCGTTTTAGGATCACTTCGTGGAATGCCATAGAGAAGTAATTAAAGAAATTGTCAGATAAAACCCGTTTAAGGCGCTCCCGCTTAATACGCGGTTTTCTTCCGGTCCCTTTCACACGAAATTTATGTTAAAATACCGCTTAAGACAACTTGTTTAAGATGCGGATTTTTTCAAGCCCCATATGCATTGTAACCCACTTTAGCCAATCGTTCGCCTGATTCTATAGACCAAAAATATTTTTACATAATGTGTCGTCCTTTAATGCTTTACCTTATCTCTAGAATGTTTCCTTGTGAAATTCTCCTTTAGAATAACTAATCTTGCGAGAATAAAATTAAGATATTGCGAGGTAGAGCATTCTCCATTCCATTCTCTGAGCTGATATGAACCCTGAGATAGAGTGAGATCTTTGATATACTTCTCTCAGTGTAGAACGTTAGATTAAACGTTCACTCGCCGATTTTTACTTTCGTCAAAAACTCAAGAAGTAAACGTCCTAAACACAAGAAAAGGAGTGTTATTGGGCTGATGAGTAGTCTTAGAGAGATCGTTCTCTGCGATGCTCTCTCACCACTTCTGTTAAAAATATTTTTCTTCTCTAATTTTCTACTTATCAGGTAGAAGTTGATTCATTATAGAGTGAAAAATGACGAAAATATGTAACTTAGGAAGATGCTCTATATATGCGAAAAGGAGACCATTCATCAAAAATATGACGAGAAGGTAACCAGAATTACACAACTCAGTTAGAATTCTATCCCGATAAAGACGCGGTTCCCGCTTGGCCTCTTGAAAAGCAAATTAACCGGCTTTTATTGTAGTTTCCTTACTTATTTTTACCGATGACTGATATCGACCGCAGCTAGTCACCATAAGGTGTACATGCATTGCATCGGAAAACTTGAACTGATTTTTTCTTTCACACTCTTCCTTTGAATCCACCGAAATAAAATGAATCCTTTGACATTATGAGAAGGAATTTACAATTCCTTCTCATATGTCTAAAGCTCCAATAGAAAATTCGTAACTAGAAGCTACAGACCGTCGCAACAACCCTCAAGTACTAACTAAAACAACGATTAACTAGGATTGGGTTTTACAAACTATATTCCGCGGAACATTGCTGATCTATGGAAATGTAGCAGGCGTTAATAAAACCGTTAATCCCAATCTAACCATCTGTTATTATATTCTCTAATGCTTCGCAAAGAAAAATGTAGAACCAGAAGTAGCTATCTATTCTCGCGATTATTTCCTGGTGATACTCTTTCGTTTTCTCTCGGAGCTCTCTTAACTGGAGTAGAAAAACCAATTATCTCGTCTACGAGATCCGTACTGATAAAATTTTCGATTAACTTCCGTCAGTAATCAAATCTTTTTTCCTTCGGCGAATCGCACCTGAGGGACTCTATAATAGCCGAAACACTGCTGCCGAATTTGAAATCCTCTTTAAGAAATCTAGCTATTCTACGTTGAACAATCTCCAGATCGGAGATCGCCTTTTGAGGATCCCAAATTGCCGAACAAAATTATGGAAAAATACGCCGTTTCTTTTACACTCTTTGAGCATCCCTCAGAATTCTACTGGTTAAGCTTTGCATCCGATTCGCATTTCCTATAAGGCTTCGAATATGCTCTCTGAAGAAAAAACTACTTCTTACAATTAGTGTAACTCCTACCACTTCGGCCGAGATGTGGTGGAAATGCATAACTGAACACAGATTTTTACTTTTCCACAAAAATGATTTTATTCACGAACTACCGGTTTCGGTGTACTACCATCGTCAGGTTCGAACTATCAATATCTGTACTTTTGTTATAAAATCTCGGTGTGAATACTTTGTATTTTCTTGATACACATTCGGATTTCAAAATAATGAAGCGACTAAATGTTCTTTTATATCTCCGTCTCATCAGTAACATTGACTATTGTTTTCTTGACAACTCAGTAAGTCACAGCTACTATGGTGAAATTTTTTGATTACGGACAGTTCAGCGTTATCTTAGATAATAATCACATTTGTGATATTTTCATTCATCCGATGTCAGTAGCTTTCCTAAGAAATGCATGGAATAAATTATTGAACATTAAATTAATGCACTTCCCAACGAGATAAATTAAGGATTCGATAGAGGGCCATTGTCCTAGAAGATGTGGATATTTTCTGTCAGAAGCTTCCTTGGTTCAATTCAAGATGATTGAAAAAGGTCTCATAAGAAATGCACATCAAGTTCATTTTGATTGATGGCAGGCTTCTTTTCTTAAGCACAGTAAAATCGGATATAGTTGTACCATAAAAGCGAGTTAAATATCCAAAAGGAGGAAATTAAGCCAAAATTTTTATTTTGATTGTAAACGTAGAAACGTAGTAATCTGCGATTGATTTAAGTGAAGTCCACGTTTATTTCTTATGAGTTCGCTTATTCTTGCCTGGGGTCAATCTGGGGACACTTAATATGTCATCTAAAGTTTGAGATTCTTGCAACTTTTGATGCTCGAATTTAAGCGATTATGCCTAAATCCTACACATCTACACGCATTATTACAGTAGACTAGCGGAGCTACCCGTTTATTCTCAACGGGGTAGTAAAAATAGACGAATGACGTAGTAAGTGCGACTTGCAAGGCAGTATAGTAATTAAGATATTTACTTTAGAAAAAGCATAAGGTGTCTTCCTAGACATGGGATGTTCCGGGTATGTAGCACATCGTATGACCACACTTATAAGCATAAATAATCATAATGAAGATAATTCTTATATTGACAGATGGGAAAGAAAAATGTTGGGTTTAAAATTTCCTCAATTGTGATGGGTGCTAATTCATATAGCTAAGGTTTCAATGCAAAGAATGATCAAAGGAAAAGAAGTAATAGTAAGCAGTAGTTTCAAAGTATCAAATAAATATCTGGTTCTCATGATAGTAGGAAAGATCCTTGAAAAAGAAGGCATGTGGTGTTATGGACAATTTTATGTTTTTAGCAGGTAGAAGGCAAGTCAGAGACACCCACTGGAATTAGTTAGACTTTGTTTTTAGCAACATTAAGACTGATTCTTAGGAGTTGGAGAACCCTTGGGTCACAGTGGAAAATGGGTTCGAGATTGTTGTAAATAAGGAGGAGAGCTTTGGAAAGAAGCTGGTTGAGAAAATGTAAAATATTCATCTGACCATGAATAAATCAAAGGCACAGATAAAGGTTAACTTGATGCTTTTCTTCAGTGGAAGGCAGTTGAAAAGAAAGGGATTTGCTGAATTGAGGGTACAGCTATACTTTCGCATGGCAATCTAAACAACATTACGAAAGATATGAGATATTTCATTGCTCATAAAAGACGTCTTAAAGAGAATGTTCTGGAAAGCCAAAATGTTGAGAGGAATATTCTTAAAGCAAAGGAAATACCGTATAGAAGAATAAATCCAGAAAATAATAGCAGATTCTAGGCTGGTAGTAAAAGTTGTCAATGTTGTTATGATCATGGCATTTTCAGATTCTTAAGTATTTTTTTTAATTTAAGAGTTCTTATATCTTGCTCATGAATTGAAAAGCTAGGTTGAAGCATAAACCATTCTTTGGTATAATTAATAAAAGCAAGAGGAAAGAATCTGTATCTGTGACCATTTTGAAAGTTGAAAGGGTGCACTTTGATAATAAAAATAGTAGATGCCATAGCATAATGAAAAATGAAGGATATAGATATACAAAAGTTCAAGTATAAGATTAATCATTTCATCCGTTTCTATGGGAAAGATGTAAATTACGCATATTAGAATAGCAGATTAGGATAATATTTAAATCAGGATGCCCTAAACTGTTATAGTACAAGAATATGTATGACTGTGTATCTATTAAGTATTCCAAATTAAATGCAAATAAGAAAAGATTGTATAATTGAAGCTAGATGATGCAGATACCATAATATGATTTATAGAGGATGATTTTCAAAGCACATATACATTATATGGATATTTTCAAATCTTTGAATTCAAATCATCTAAATGTTTGAAACTAGAATGAAAACAAATCTTAAATTTCTGAGTGAAAAATAGTGAAAACTAAAAAGAGTCCACCTTTACTAATAAAAGAAAAGGTTGAATCCTCATTTCTCAAATGAGTGAATTTATGACATTAATACTACGAAAGACTACTCAACTAAAATGTAACTAAACAAAAACAAATTGAGATATTGTATCATTCACAATTGTTAGATTTAAAAATGTATTGTGTATAACATCACTAAACACCTCCTATATTTTAAGAAAGCTGATGATGGAATTCTCCTAGTAAGGGACTACTTCAGACATCCTCAGGGAATCTTCAATGGTTGCGTCGCCCTCTACAGGACTAAGAAGAGGATGACCTGGGCCATGACCATGGAGGCACCAAAGAGAGAAGAGGACAGTCTCTTCTATCCCCTCTCTAGGTATATATCTTGATTCATATCACTAAAACCGCATCTGAGAACATTCCTACTGCATGTACAAGCTGTAGTTTCTCTACAAGATTTATAATAATATGTAAACCGCAGTTCACTTTGCATGAAATAACTGATAATGGTATTTGTTTCCAGGGACTATGCTGTACAGCTATCAGAGATCTTCATGGGTTGTCACCACTTGTGACAGCACTTGAGGCAGACAGTCAAAGGTTGATTCCCCTCACCCCTCTCCCCAAGTGCCCTCTGTTGGGGGTATGGGGTATTCCATAGAGCCATCATCCCTCCCAAGGCATCCTAATCCAGGTGATGATGTCATTGTCCCGAAGTATGATCTTCAAACCTGGTACCCCTGCACCTGCTACCTCATTCCTGGAGCTAAGTCCTATGTAGCCCCCCCCCACTCCTTTTTGATGTCTAAAGCTTTAAATTTAATTTTCTTGAAAAAAATTCTCCTCAAACTGTGTTTGAATCACCTGATCCAAGGTTTCCCCAATATGCAATTATGATAAACGATGAAAATGAATGTTACATGCATTTTTTGGGAACACTCCATGGTCAAACTAATAAATAGATCAATGAAAGTGGAGGGTTGACTTTATATATCATCTAAGTTTCTAGTTCTCGAGTATTGGGCTAGCATTTATGACTACACTCAGCATTGCTATGGCTAAGCTGTTTGACACAAAGCAAACTTTGAGAAATATCATTCTAACTGCGACATTCTTGACTCTTATGAAAACAATAAGCAGCCAGTATTAACAAATGAGGCTTATAATTTATTTGGCATACTACTACAATATGCAACAATAACTTCTATTATTATATTTCTATGGTCTCATAATTTTCTGAGGAGACATAGCAGTCTATATAGGTAAAATTCTTATGATTTCAAATTTGTAAGCTCCAATAACGATTTTGTTTGGTTCTACATCTATATTTTTTACTTAAACTTGGTTTATGATGATTCTCCCTTAGTCCTACTTTGATAGCAGTAATTTTTTCTCAAGAAATGAAGGCTCATTCTGCTTTCTCTCAAATTGGTATCTGCATAGGTCACTGACTAGTGTGATTTATAACTAAAAGAAAGTTATATTTCCTCTATAATATATATCAACAACCACAGTAAACCACTCATTTAAAATTAACCAATAAATGTAAAATGATGGTGAATTGGTGAAAGTGAAGTGAAATTCATCCCAAAAATGGCATCAGAGGCAGGAGCAGTGTCCATAAAGATAACATTATCTTTGGGAAAGTAAAAATAAAATTTATGAAGTTAATAATGAAAGGAGAGTTGAGATTTTTACATGCAATGAAAAAATTCTATCTCTCTAAACAATTAACACAATGAAATTTGTTTACGAGAATAACTACCAACTTATTAAGTAAATAGATGCATTGAACAATGATTGAAGTCCTTGATACAAAAGAATGTATAATTAACAATATTTCAGAAATTAATTTTTATTTAATCTGATTACAGGCATCCCAGGCTGTGCATTCTGCAATTTTAGGGAAAGGAAATCCAAGTAAACCTTTGTATCACCTCACTAGCATAGGAGTAAGCCCTTCACCAGCATAGATACAATCCACAGAGTACTAGCTGAGAAATAATTCTTTATTGGCTGAAAATAAACTTCTCCAAGTTTTGGTTTCTAAAAAACTAAAAATCTATGGTAGCTTTTCCTTTACAGCTCTATCTCAGTTCCAGCAGGCTGATTTAATGTAGAACTACATAGCATTTCAATGATTTATTCTATTTTCTTTTATTTTCTCCATTTATGAATAACAACAAACTAAAATTAACTACCTCTACAAACCAATTAATCATAGATTATTTCACTAGTCCCTTAAATTTTATTTGATTACCTTCCTATGACATAATTTTACTAAACTAACAATCAGTCTAGAATGTAGAAAGAGTTAATTGTCATCTATATCATCAAAATTTTTATTACTGCATGAAATTAAAAGTCATAGCTCATAGTGTCCTAAACATTCTACATAGTAAAAATAATGAAAATATTAAAAATAAACATTATTATTGTTATTTAAATTTTTTTTAATGCTGTTTTCTATATATAGCTATGTAGATTTAACCTGCTAAATGACTACATTTTCTCTCAAGTATTTACGACATCCTGAAATTGTTATAAATTCTTATGAAATTCCTGGTTGGTTATATCATCTTTGACATCTTTTTTCTATGTAATATAAACATTGGCAGTTGATTGGTAACTGATTTGGTCTGAAAGTTTGATATAAATTATGTTTAACGATTTCTAAAGTCATAATCACAATACTATGATAAGTATATAGTATATTTTTAAAATGAAATAAAATTTAAATTAATAAAGTAGTCATCACTATTAGGAAGCAGTTAGATGACAATTGATGTTAAAGATATTTTGTTCTGTTTTTTTGTTCAAAATTAATTTTGAACAGCAGATCTCCTTAGATTTTCAAAAATTGAATATATATAATGATCAAGAGCAGTCCAAGAGTACTCTAACAATGGGTAGGTAATATTTTGGGAGACAAAGGTCTTGATTTTGAAGACAATGTCCTTATCCTGATGCATTGGCTGTTGAAAATACTAGAAATTATATCAGAATAAGGGAATGCATGATAGACTTAAGGATATTTAATCTACATATTAGCCTCTAAATTGGGGTAATTTGGAAAGGAAAAATTCTTTCATCTTACAAACATTTCATGATGTTTGATTTTCAAATTGAAGCTTTCTTTAATTCTGTAAGAGGTAGTGATTAACCCTTCTGTGGAAAGTGTCATCAGAAAATTTTATAGTTTTGGCCTCATAAAACAATACTGCATGTATAATGACAGTTAACATCTCAAAAAATTACAAATAAGGATGCATGTAACACTCCAAGCTTGGAGTGTCAAAATATCTTTGGGTAGTCCTCGGCAGTTAACTCATTTCTTCAGCTCCACTATTTTCCACAAATAAATCTGACAAAAGGATGTATAAATTATCAATTACTCTAAATGGATTCATCTTACAAACTTTTCACTACAAATGTTGAAAATATACTGCATTATACTTGTTTATTATATCTCTCAATCACAATTTTCTTTGTTTCATAAATACGAGTATATATATGTCAATGTATGAGCATAAAAAGAAAATTCCTTTTCCCAAATCCTATTATTTGTGGCAGGGCTGCATATTCTTTTCCTCATGTGTTCTATTTCTTCATAGATTTGCTCTGTGATCTCACCTAGAATAAAATCTTTCAAAATAAAGAGCTGACCACCTTTCAAAAATATGGCAAGAAGGTAATTAGGAAGGTAATAACATTAATTTTTCTCAAAATATTTATATTTGTTCAAATTTTTGTGTATTTATATACATTTGCAATTTTTAGAAGTATGAGTGCTTATTACTATAACACTTAAACTATTTCTTTGGAATTTCATTGATAAAATACTAGTCCTCAAAAGTAATTGTGATGCTTGGTATTTCATGAAATCAACATTATCATGGTAGGATATAAATTTTCACATAATTATCATGAATTGTTTTTTTATTATTATGGAGTTATTAAAGCTTCTTAACTCATATTCTACTAGCATCTTGTTCCTCATGAGATATGCCTGAGAGAATGAAATGGTTCATCACCATGGTGAATAAATACTGTTACTGTGATATTGACATCGAATTTTATCAGGACAAGAAAAAAGTTTAAAATTCACAGAGTTCTTAGAGGAAATATTTTTGTAGGAAAGTAAGGCTCCCTTAGGTAAATTTTAATTGTTCTGTTAGCAACACTAGAAATCCTGATATTTTCTCTATCCCTTTTTTACAAAAAAATTATTCTTATTATTTATCCATGTATGTATGGTTCATTTAATGAGAGAATCTTGTAAGAAGTTTTGTATAGGTACTGATTATATTAATATATCTCTTTGTAGGCTTAAAAGATTTGTGAAATCTTATAATTTTAATTTTTTACTTTTATTTTTTATGATAATTACCAGTTTTGTATAATAGCTTTGTAGTACTATATAGCTAACTCTTCCAGGACATCTTTTTGCCTTCAAAAAGTAATGAAGATTTTTTTGTTATCTTTGCAAAAAGCATGGAGATATTTTAACAACTACTACATGACCATATATAAGTTACTTTAATGTCTATTTTATTACAGACAGTATAAACTATTGCTGGTTTAATTTCAGATGCATAAATTATTTTTGCATGGAAGAAGCATTTTATGTACAACTTACCAAATGTTTTACATTTTTAAGTATAAATAGTAGGACCATTTCTATTTATTATTTCAAATTCTTTCATCCACAAATGTCCTACAAATACTGCATTACATGTAATCCTTTTCTTAGTTTAAATAATGAAGCACTTGATGGTCATGTGTTTCTCCATGGTATTATGATCTTGTTTTATCATGAGGAAATCTTAGCATTGGGGAGAATGTCATGACAGTTGTGATTTCTTTGTTTCCAAACTTTCAGAAGTTTCACAGCTCTACCACTAAAAGAAAAAAGGTGATATCCAGGGTGCAGCATTCAAATTTTGGATAACTAATAAGTTTTTATAGTGGGTAATACATGGTCAGAGTATCAAGCCCCATGCCATCTTATTGGCTTTTCTTGATATCTCTCTAATTGAGGTAGAAGAGCTACACAGATATTAAGGTAGCTCCAAAATGATGCTGAAGGGGCCATATAATGTTAACTCTAGATGCCAAGTTAATGTCACAGTCCCCACAAGGAACCAAACCAAACCAAAAGATGACATTGTTTGCTTACAGAACGATCTGAATCTTATTTCTGGTTGGTGCAGGGATTGGCAGTTAGATTTGAATGTAAAGAAGTGCGTAGCCATGAATTTTACACGTTCCACTAATGTTTCTCGCATACCGTATAATATTTCAGGATATCCGTTGCAGTTCGTGAAGCATCATAAATATCTTGGTATTACGCTCAGTAGTAATTTTTCCTTTAAGGAGCATATTCAAAACGTAGTAGGTAAAGCGAATAGGATGCAAAGTTTAGCTAGTAGAATCCTTAGGGGTTGCTCATGGAGAGTAAAAGAAATAGCGTACTTCTCTCTAATTCGACCTCTCCTTGAGTACTGCTGCGCGATTTGGGATCCGCACGAAGTGGGATTAACTTCCAGCCTTGAGATGGTTCAACGAAGGGCAGCTAGATTTGTTAAGGGAGATTTCAGATTTGACAGCAGTGTCTCAGCTATGATAGAATCCCTCGGTTGGGATTTGCTTAGTGATAGAAGACTTGATTACCGTAGGAAGCTTTTTCATAAATTTATCACTACGGATCTCAGGGAGGAGGTAGTTGATATAGTCATACCAGTTAGTAGCATACGTGATCTTCGAGACAAAACGACGAAGCGTTACAGGGAAATAGTTGCCAGGACAGATAGTTATTTCTGGTCATTTTTTCCGCGAAGTATTAGAGAAGCCAACAGCAGTCAAAGGTAGATAGGGTTTTCGGTGTTTCACACCCCCTGCCATGCGCCAGTGGCGGTTAGCAGGGTCCTTATGTAAATGTAAACCCAAGACAACTGACTGGTGAATGTGATACCCACTTGGCTATCTGAAGGCCTAGATAAAAAAGTCTTTTAAATGTTATTTTTATAATATCTCATATAGAAAACAATACTTACAGCAAGAGCCAACAAAAGATCCATGATAAAATACAGAATGAATGCAACAAAGTTCAATCAGAATATCTGAGTGCAGATTAGAGAAGAGCTTTGAGTTCCTATAATTTTCATTGTTAGAAAAAGATTAAAGTATATTAACTATACTAATGATTGTACATGGTAATTATACCTTAATGCTTGTTCTACTGCTATACAATCTATGTTTCTGGTTTCATCTTCCTCTCTTTCTATGAAATGACTTAGATCACATTTTTAATGCATTAAATCATGCAAATATCAATTGAAAAACTTTTTCAAGAAGAAAATGTGATTTCTGTAAAACAAATTGGGAAGATTTCATGTTCTCTGTATATAGTGCTCGGACATAATTTAAAGTATGCAACTGTGCCTGAAATTGCTTCAAATCAAGATTAAAATACCTTGTCATTATGAAAATTATATCCTTTCATTATTATATTTTCAAAGTATGATTAACTCTGAAAAGAAGTCAAGTTATATTTATAGGAGATAGAAGTTAAGGTTAGATCCATAAGACTCAAGACTGGATAGGAAAAAAATAATGCAAAAGTCTTAATGCTTAAAATGAACTTAAATGCATGTATCTTCTTAGAATTTAGTTTAAATACTTGGTAATACTTGTATAAAAATTAAAATACTTTAAAAATCCAGAAAATTCAGTAAATACATTATTTTTTATAAATAAACACATTGCTAATATTATATAGAACTTGATTCTGTGAAGAACTAAGAACTTGCTTTGTCACAATTTCTACAACTCGCTATGCATTGTGAACTATCCATTTGTTAGGCTTCTAAACAATCTAATATATAAACTACATAATAACCTTTCACGTTACATAAATTATTTCTGGAAAGGAGAGCCCTAGTAAATTGCTTTCTTGTTCATCAACTGCATAAAACACAGTTCAGTAAACAGCAGTGATGATATTACTCTTGAATTTGCACTGTCTTGCAATAAAGTAAATTAGTATCTTTCTTTCTTCTCTCTTTCATATTTTTTCTCATAATTATATGGTTAATAAAAATGGATTTTTACTCTTTTTAAAGTGAATTTATTAATACTTGAAATGTTAGTTTAACTTAAAATACAAAGTGAAGCATGTGAATGCTATACATTGAAAATTGAAATGAAAAAAGTTCAACATATCAAGGCTTTGAACTCGAGCTCCTATTATCCAAGAAGATGCTCTAACTCATTGAGCTACTGTGCCTGTGTAATCTTATTAAATAAATGATGGAAAGTAAATGAATGTCAATGACAAATTTTAAATAAAAATTTGAATTTTATAATGTCGAATGTATAAAGAATGGCTTAAACAAAATCAGCCTATACTTATCTTACTCTATGGTATTATTTATACTTTCATACTTTTCCACTATGGTTCTGGTTTCAACTTCATTGTGTACTTGAAAATGCTGCTGATAATAAGATTAGTTTTTTGCCTGTACTTCATCAGATATTTTATGTAAGATTATTCCACAACAAAGCCTGATTTAATATAGGCAGCATAACAAGAGTAAAGTTTCAAATGTTTTGCACCTTGTGAGTGATGAAGTAGTTTGAATATTCTTGAACGTGTTTTTTTTAAGCATGTAGTATTTCCACATTTTTATCCTCTCCAGTTAGCCATAAAAATACCAATTTAACTTTTTCTGTTCCTCTTGTAAGGACAATGAGATTAAGTAATGAATATCCATCTTAAAAATGATTGCCACTCTGTGTAATGACATAAAAAGGTAAAAAGTCAGTTAAAAATCCAAGTTAATATTTTAGGAATAAGCCAAGTTTCCTTGCACTCTTTGCTGAATTTTGACATTGATAGAGCTGCTAAATATATTGATGGCAATTTTCCATTGGTCATTCCTAGTTAATTGACAATATGACATTGAATTTTAAGAAAACTCAAGAAATTTTGTTAAAAAGGCTCTCATTAGTATAATAATATCTCTATTAGCTATATCTTACTGCTGATCAGCAAAGGAGGAGTAAATCCCTACTGATAAATGGTGTTTTATAAGAGCCAGGACCTATCTAGAAATACTAATGAACAAGGGGCAGCATAATTTTCCTGCAAACACCTTCATTCTCAAGCAATTATCCTTATTAAATAATTGAAAACTTGCTAGTAAATCCTTTGCAAATATTTCATTTTCATAGAGATATATTTATTTATTAAATACCCACTACTTTATTTATTCATGTATAATACATATCTATATAATTCACAAGAGAATTCCTTTACCCTACAGTTATAAAATAAATGAGATGTTGAAAAAAATCATATCATATCAATAATAAATTAACTATGGTAAATAATATAATTTATTAAAATGTTGATAGAAATGGAATCTTAATTCAAATCAAGAATATTACAAACTATAAAGAGAGCATTTTATAAATAATGTTTATTGATTTTAATATCTCTAACCTGAGTTTAAAGTATATCCATGGAATTGCCACCAGAAATTTTAATACCCATTTGTTGAATATGAGACAATATATAGAGAAATTGTTACTAGAATTTGTTTCTAATCAATGGTAGCCAAGAAGTGTAATTGAGATCTAATTGGTCAATGATTTATTGAAAATATTCTTTAAATAAATACATGAATAATTACCTATTGCATTTGTAGAAACTACTGTTATTTATGTGAGTTAAATATTTTTTCCCACAATCATATGGATAGCATTGATTTGAAAATATTTTACTGGTGGAAGCTCACTAAAGAATTTTTGCTTGATATGCCAAGATACCTTGAGCCATTCTTAGTCAGATCAGCAAAATAAGATAGTAACACAAATATAAACATGAATGATTGTTGAAGTGAGAAGCTGGAAAAGATTACTGCTGTTGGATTAGAAATCAGTTGTAGAAATTCATTCTGCACCCATGCTACCGTAGATATGGTGCAAATATTATTTCATGAAAAAAGGATTGAGTTTGAAGAAGCATGTAATAAAGGAAGAGCATGTTTGTGCTGTTGTCTTTGATCTTTAACTCCTCCATTTGTGATGTGGGGCACAATTAATGCAAATGTTCTCTCCTTACTTGGCTCAGGGGACATATCTCGCAAATATCTGTTGTGAGTACTACTATGCATATATCGATTTTGTTTTATCATATGGAGCTTAAGTCGTAAACATAATTTACAACATGTAAGAACATGTGCAGCAGTATGGTTTTTGAAATAAGCAGATATTAATAAATACAGTTAATTCGACTGATAACATTCAGCTTTCATCAAAATTCTGAATATTTAGTAGAAACTTAATGATCTATTCAGAATTCTTATAGTAATCAATGTTGATGATTGAGGGGCACTATATAAACCTATACTAAAGCTATTACATTATCATTTTTTAATTTCTTAGTTCCTTCCCTATCATAAGAAAAGGTACCCCTTTGTTACCTTATGCCTCATATAATAGGTTTATAATATAATAGATATTCTTTAAAAACTACTTTCAATTGCAGAACCAGCCAGATAAATTTCAGGATGGTAGAAGGGACAGACATTGAAGCATACATAACAGGGACGTTAAATATTCATTTTGAAACTCCTAGTTTCACCAAGAAATCTTCTTTTCCTTGAAAATTTCTCATTACTTTTTCTTAACATTTGAACATCTTACCCATCACCAGCTTCCAGCTCTCTTGTAAAAAGTTTTTACTTTCTTTTTCGCGAAGATTTCAAGAATTTATGTATAATTTGCATAGTGTTCGTCCTCCCTTCTTTAATTTCAGTAACTGTTTGATTTAGAGATACGAAACAAACTGCACTGTGTTCATACTAAGTGGAAAAAAGCTATTCACGTCACAAAAGCTCGGGTTTAGGCCTCTAAAATCAGATTTTTCTATAATTTGGCTACATTTCGCGGATATTGGAAAACATTTTTGAGGCACTTCTGGGAGATAAAGAGCTAAAAATCACGAAGTTCCGAGAAAACACAGTCTTTATAGTAATAATCAAGGAACTGCCACAAAATGATCGTAGGTTCGACGTCGGGTGGGTGTTTCCTCTTTTAAAATATATAGCGGCTGCATTATATATTTTGTTGAAGCCATTCTCGGTAGCATGGATGTGGTTCACTCAGTAGGTGAACAGAAGTAATGATTATATTTGATATAGGCAATCGATCGTTTCGCTAATGATCTTTGGCTTGATGCCAGTGCCATTTTGCACTCTACCGTACATTTTAATGCCAATGCATTTCCGCCGTATCGTTTAATCGCAATGCATCATGGATGTGTTTACAACCATGATGCATTGCGATATAACATCATTGTAGGATTCAAGACTAAGGCGGTAATCACATCAATCAAAATTATAAATACCACGGAAGACTTGAATGCGGATTACAATACGGTTCGTTAGAGTTAATGATAATGAGTAAACAATATATTCTTTATGGAAATATTCTCAGAACATTAACTATACAATACAAAACCAGGCTTTAGTATGTTTCTTGAAATCTCTTTTCTCAATTCTAGCTACTGGTCATAAAACGGGTAAATTGCGAAAAAGTAAAGCAGCAAGGAATTTTGCTCACCCCATCTCTGACTCAAAAGGTAAACATATACAAGTTTCTTTATTTATATAATTAATACTACAAAGAATTATTAGTAGCGTAGTATTAATATGTTATATGACAATCTATTATGTCCCATATATTATGCACATAAAAAGACTGAATTCCATATGTAAACATACTGTTGTTTCAAAAGATTTCATAACCATTCCTTATAGGCATGTGTATGAATTGGTAAGACAGGCAAAAAGAAATTATTCCAATTTCCGTTAAGCTTCTGTGGCAATCAAAATTTCATTTTTGCTGCGTAACTAGACGTACCTTTTTCGTAGGATACAAAGTTATTTTTATTAGTCCCCGTTATTTAATACCTGTTCACACCAGATTTTCAACTTTCGTTATTAAACAGAAATTATATATATATATATCAGCAGTACGCATTGTAAAATAATTTACTCCAATGTTTTTGTAGTAGCCACAAAAATTCGGCTCCTTACTGCGAATGAATTTTGTAACCCTCTGACGTTTTTCGAACGCTTTCGCATTAAAATACTGCCCAGTCGTAGATTTGAAGAATAAACAGATTATAAGTTCGGTATTTGGACATCATCATTTGGAAAAGCCTGGGGTTTCTGGTGACTTTTGAAATAACATCAGAGTTGGTTTTGAAATGATGTTAAAATCATTAGTTCTATCTTCTATAAAAATAATTAAATATCAATAGGAATCTTTATGACATTTTGCATTAAATTCTATAGGATGAAAGAACTTTTTAGTAAAATGCTAATGGAAGAGAGCGAGTAATGACTCCAATTTTACGAAGTCGAGTATCATTAGATAGGAAATTTCATGAAAATTTCTATTCGTATCGTCAATTATAGATTCCTGGTTTGAATAACGCAAAGGTATATGAAAATCTAGTCAAAATTCGTCCTTTTCGAACGACGTAGAAAATTGTCGTCTGGAGGAGAAATTCCATTGTTGAAGTCCAGTTTTCTTTATTTGCTCGGAATTTTCACGAAAGTGCATATTAGAATGGTACTGTAGGAAATAAGTGATGGATAGATTTTAATCGAAATCTAAACATTTAATAATCCGTTTGCATTTTACCATAACAAAAGGACAGATTTCCAAATATAAAATATTTTAAAAATAATATATTTCTAAACATAAAAATAAATAAGTTGAGCTAGTTACAGAGGTAATCGGTTGACATAAAAACGGATAACACAAAGTATCGTTTTACGGATTTCCACTGTATTATAGGCTTTATTTTTATAGTGGCTTATTTTTTGTGCATATTTAGATTTTTGTTTTCCGCCATCTTTATAACGAAACAATTACGTTTTACTTAATGTAAAGATGATTTACGCGTAGATTTTTTAAATTTATATTGTAGTTTCTTTGTCGTTTCTTGTTTGATTGTCGAGCACACTTATAATAGGCGTTTTTATACTGTACTTCCGTCCAGCACTTGTTTTATTAGTATTGTTTTCCTGTTCATCTTTTATTCGGGATTGATGAAAATGTTTTTGGACGCATGTTAAGTTGCGGGTCACTTATAGAATAAGAATAGAATGGCGAGAATTGATGGTCAATTTTAAAAAGAGAAGTAAATTTTCTGGGATTTGAGCAATTTCGATGACAAATCATTTTTAGTGAGATATCATCAAAGTGGGTAAATGAGGTGGGAAGTTAAAAGAATTACGAATTCTCCCATATTAAGATTTCCCTTGGAGGATATGAAATGAAATAAAAATACAATCTTTTCTATACTCAATCATTTCTTATTTATTATCGGTTTTGGTATCTTCACTCGAATTAATTTTTCCTTACACATTATAATGTTAACAATATTATTAAGAGATGCAAAAGCGGTCCGATGGACTCTGCCGCAGTTCTTAAATACAAATATGCCGCTTGAAGTGGCCTTTTGTAGTTCATTTTCAACACCTTTTAGCCCTAGACGCAGCGTTCAGGGTTTGGGCGCTGGGCAAAAGGAAGAAAAGGAATCAGGGAACGGACGATTAGGGGAAGGATTCGGGAAACATGAGGATCTTATATAATGCTTAAATATTTCCGATCGGGTTCCTTAAGAGAGACTGCAAAGAATCACCGATTAAAACACTATGTAATTCATTTACATGCGTTCATGTCCTCGCCCACAAACACTGATCACTTTTGTTGCTTTTCGCGAGAAGCATTTTCATGGAGTTCTTTCGGGTCAGCCTTGGCTCGTTTCACGCGTTGACACCCGTAAGGTCTTTGGTGACCTCTGGAGGGTGTTGCTCTACGGAAGTGGATGCATTTTCCCTCTTAGGGCCACCACTGTCACTGCAACCGATGCCAGTATTGCGGTGCCACGTCCGTTGGTTGCCCTGGAACGGCGATCGGCACAGACACTCCCGGAGATATGAGCCCTGTGAAGTAGATGGAAGGATTAAGACATTTGCTGGAAAATTTACGTACAACATGAGAACGTGATTTCAATTTCGGTTTTATCTGGCGAAACAGTAGTCATTTTCAAAACGTTACTGATGGAAAACCAAGAATATAAATTCAATGCTACCGGTAGCAAAGGGTTTCTTACTCCAGCAGGCTTTGCAATTTACACCAGGAGTCTACGAACATTCTGAGTGACAGGCCGCGTAAGTTCACAGAAAGGAATAATCAGGCCGGTTCATAAGAATCTTCATGTTATGTTTTCAATTATATAATCGTGTATCGTGCTTACAACGTAATAACTGAAGTAGGTCTCATGTAATAAGAATGCGTGTGATTTAAATATATCAGAAATGCTCGAAATGCGTGTGCAACATCGATTTGCTCGCGGGAAGTAGAAGAGAGAGATTTTCCATCGCTTCGATTTTCTTTCGATTCTATTTTAGACGAATTACATTTTAAATAATGGTTGATTATATTTCTTTATGAATTTATCAAATGTTTTCCGCATTGCTTAATTTGAACTAACGTTATAAATAATATAATGTAAAATATATATGTATGTGAGAGGCAAAAACTCAGTTATTGATGATAATGAGTTTCTGGAGGATAGAATAATTTATATTAATGAATGGATATACATGTACATCTTTCAACTAGTATATGGAAACAGAAGAATATAGATATCTTGTATCTGTTAGCTCTGAATTATTTTGGTAGGTTTTTTTTATTCCTCTTCAATTAAAAATGCTGATATAATAATCATTTGAAGGTGATTTCAACGAAAATTGGACGTATAAAAAGTTCTTGCATACCGATCACAATATATCGGAAAAGTTTGAAAATATTCGTGTTTAATAAAATACTTCTCTAATTAGTTTATTTATGAAAGAGAAATAGTAAGCCATAAAAGGGAATGTCGAAATCCTCACCGGTTGATGCTGATCCGTTGGTCATATACTGCCCTCCGTTGACTGACTGGTGACTCCCATAGGCTTGCGTTGGGCTGCAGGGAGGTGGTCGACCGTAGGCCCCCAGCGAAAGGGGGTCGTATGAAGCGGTGGGGCGGGGCATGCAGGAGTAAGTGGGAGCAGGCGGAGGGGCAGGGGCCGCCGCCACTGCGGCTGCTGCAGCCGCCGCGGCAGCCGACGCCGCATCTCGTTGCTGCAGACTGCAGGCTCCTTGCTGCCCTCCCATGCTGCCTCCGCCACCAACCACGCCACCGCCACCACCTCCAAGGCTGCCAACGCCGCTGTGTGGCGCCATGCTAAAGTTGGGCATCGGGGTCATTGAGCTGAAAAGATATTAAAATTTAGTATAATCTTTTCCTTGGCTAATGCTGAATTATTTTGGGTTGTTTTAGCAAGCGTTGCAATACAATGTGACGTTCGAAAAATATTTCTTATCTCAGCAGATTTATATATTTGGTCACAATCTATTTATTTACTTATTACCGCCGCAGTTATACGGAAGTCTGGCGTCAGCGTTGTATGTATAATTCATATTCAAACATATGAATAAGAAATATTTAACGATTCACAATAACATAATACAATAGACTACAATCATTTAGTAAAAGTTAAGTTTCTACATGAAATACAATGAATAACACGAAAGTTAATGAGTAATTGCTCTCGTCAGCTCGAATTTGAAAATTAGCACCTTCTCATTGCAATACAAAAATGAAAGAAGAAATGTTGCGATTGGTTCTTTAAATAGTATTTCTAAGCCTTTTTGGTCTTGCGGACCCATATTTTGTACCGATGCGGATCCCATCTCCTATAACAAATTAGTAATTGAAGAAATATTTTGTCATGCATCTTACGTTCGGATATTTTCAACTTACATTGTTGATTTGGAGTGCGCTCCGATATTGAAATGTTAAATAGCTCAAAAGAAACTAATTTAGTTTATTACTGAACACTTTCGAAGCACCCCTAGTGTTAGTCATTATTTCCCGTTTGTCCATGGACCATAGCTTGGTATAAAATTTACCTTGATTGGAGCTACTTATGAATAGTGCTGGCCTTAACTTGGTGGTGTTCCATGATAACCAAGAAAGTTGACTGAACAAGCTTATTTAGTCAACTTCCTTGGAGATTAGAGCTGTTGGTAAAACGAAGGATAAAACCGTATGTCGATATCTCACCTGTAAGAATCATTCATGGTCATAGGAGGAGGCGGGGGCGGAATGTGTGGTGGTGCAGAGGGATGATGGTGTGGGTGGTGCCCTGCACTCGGATGGTGATGGTGATGATGGTGCGAGTACATGCTGTTGGTATATCCGCCTCCGGGAGACACTCCGAGTCCTCCGGTGCCGCCTCCACCTCCTCCACCCACGCTCCCTATTCCTCCTCCTACTCCCCCTCCTCCAAGACTTCCTCCTCCGAGACCTCCTCCTCCTCCTAGAATACTTCCTCCACTTCCTCCCAGAAGACCTCCGCTACCACCTCCACCGTTGATTAGGCGTGGAGGAGAGGCTCCAGATTGCTCTGCTACGCGGCGCTGGTTCCTTAACTTTTCCTCCCTTCGCCATTTCGCTCTTCGGTTCGAAAACCATACCTGGTGGAAAGAAAAGGATGCATTAATACATATATTCAGAATACTTTAATTCATCATTGCGTTAAACATTGGGAAATTTTTTGATAGTGAAAGTTGTTGACTTCAAGAAATGGAAACAGTAGTTCTTGATTAGTTTATTTTGTAATACTCGTGTAAGACAGGTAAACTTGTGAAAAAAGAAACGACGAGGTAGATTTTCATCACTTACCTGTATCCTCGCTTCTGGTAAACCGATCTTGGCAGCGAGTCTCTCCCGTGCAAATACGTCTGGATAATGCGTTCTCTCGAACTCTGCAAAGGGAAATTGGCGGTTAATACGGCATTTTCGTGACTTAAATTTCACGAGAAGAGAAAGAAAACAGATATTTTAAGGTTCTGATTGAAAGTAGTTTATAGATAGAATTTTCAAATCAATTCCTTGTGGTAGACTTCAAAAAGTTTAACTCGGATGCGAAATTAGTAACTTTTCAGTATACAATCGATTGATCGGAAAATACAGAAAAATCTGGCATTTTCTTTAAACAAAATGCTGCCCAATGAGAAAGTCTCTAGAACCTAATTGAGTTCTGTTCATAGTTCATGGTTGGATAAGTTCTGAAGAACCTGTATTTTACTGTGCATCATCATCCTAATCCTACTCTCCAAGAACTTTTCCTATCCTCTTAAGATGTTCCTTTGGCAAAAAGTACATTCTCCTCCGCACCCGTTCACGGCATATCCATATCGCCGTAAAGTACACCATATTCCGAATTTCCTCCACATCTGTCTCCGTGACTCTCCAAATTGGGAATATATAGCCTTTCTTGTTCTGTTACCCACCTTTTTTTAAACGCGAACGTGAAATCCTTTCTCACTTCCTCGGTCGTGTTGGAGGAAAAGGGAGGGTTGGGTCATCGGGGTGGATGGAAGGGGTGTGGAAGAGCGGAAGTATTGGATAGGGCAGAAGAAATGGGGAGCGGTTTGGAGAAGAAGGGAGGCGGCAGAAAATATAGCCATCTCCCTGCGCAAAAAAAATTTCGTCGCCATGCATAAAATTGAGGTCCCGGCAAAAAAGTGAGATATCAAACCATCGGGGTCGTAATTCAAATTTTGGGGAGTATTTATCTCGAGTTGTTGGGTAGCTTGGGAGGGATTAAAAAATCTAGAGGTGGGATTGTCTTTATATAGGCAAACGTTCACCGGATGTAATTGAAAAGGAATGGTCTTAAAGTATTGTGCTTTTTTGTCTTTAGATAGAGTTGGGAAATGAGGAATGTTTCCTCTACTATCCTCCTCTTTTTGGGGCAAAATAATATGGGCCAAATTAGAGATTTAGTTTTTATGTGAAAACCAATTTCTTACTAAAACAGATTTATTGGAAATTATTTTACCAAAAATAGACAGAATCGATAGCATCGGCTTGTATTGCAGGGATGGCAAACTTTTAGCGTCAAGAGTGCATTATATGATAAATATAAAGGACTAACTTGCCAATGTGGAGCCAAAAAAGGGATGATAATATGATCTACTATGTGAATAATGGGACTAAGATGTATTTGTCAACCTAAATAATCATCGATTATCATTAACAATTGACATTATATATTTCCTATGGCACTTCTCTTTTAAGTAAAGGATACACAACATAGGTAGTGCAGTCAGAGTTCCGCGTCCCAAAAATTTCTCTCTCGCGCCACTTTGGGCACATGTGCTATAAAGTTCGCCTTCCCTGGGCATCGAGGGCATCAAACTTATTTTCCGGCAGGACACAGATCATCTCATGAGTTAGGATGAGCCAAGACAAAACTCGGAATTACAAAATATACGCACCTACGTTTTATTAAGCCTGGTGATCTAAGCAGTTTTGAATTCCATTCCCGGTGAGAACATGTGAATAAAAAACTTCCTATGCTCGTAAATAGAAATTAATATAAGTGGACAAAGCCAAGTAAACTTGCTAACTTTTTAATAGGAAATAGAGATTCGGGAAGTACCTAGCCAGGAAATTCCTTTAATCGCAAATTCAACTATAATTAGAATAATTCTTGTAAGTGGGCAGCGCCTTCAAAACTTACAAAGGCTGTCCTGAGTTCCATCCCCACCGGAATTTTTTCTTTTATTTAGTAAATTATATTTATTCAGCCTATATCTTTTAAATGGGAGTGCAATCGCAAATACTGAAATTAATCGGTAAAATATTTGCTGAGAGATCCAATGCATCCTTTTTTCAAGAAAGAAGTACGATGAAAGCCTGTTTGATTATGATATTGGGAGAGACACGTGAGACATTTCGTACGTCCAGGATGATCTGCTCTATTAATTTAGGGCATCTTTAAACAGATTCATCCTCGAAACATTTCACGCTTCGCGTTATTATAATTTGAAATCGCACGAATAGATTTTGGCGTGTCATTGCGCAGTATGAGATAGGCTTTAGGGTATAGAGAAGGCAGAGATAAAAGTGAAAAATGATGGGATAGGAAAGAATGCGATAGGGTTTCGCTTCTTGTGCTCTCTTTAAGGTTCATGGCAAAGATTTCGCCATCTTACCCTCCCTCTTGTCGTAAATCTTCCTCCCTTTTCCCCTCGTCACCTTCCCATGTAAGAGTCTCTCCCTTTGGAAGGAAGGGGACCTTCACGCTTCTTCAGAGGGGTGGCGAAGATCGGAAGAAAGGGGGGAGGGAGCCACTTATCGAAAATCAATAGCCCTTCCCCCTCTTTCTTATATCCACCCGATCCGCACCTCATTTTCTAATGTGGAGGAGTGTGTTTCCAAAAGAGGTCCCGGGACCTCAAGGGGAGGTGGAATTCCGAAGATCCGGATGGCGATTTCATACCAAAAGATCCGTCAGTTGGTTGGAAGGATAGATACTATTAAAGGAATATTTTTCTCCCAATCCGTTTGAGTAGGTCGAGAGCATGATATGTGCATTTGTAATCATTGAGGCAATTAATGCTAATTACGTGCAATCATAATTAAATTTCCAATTATTTCCCATAATAGATTTCCCCGTTATCTTATTATACCCTATTTATTTCTACGATGATAATTATTCTCAGTCAAATTAATATTCTCAGTCTCTCTATGATTTAATAATTATTCTCAGTCAATTTTAATAAATTTGATCAAAACGAAAACCGCTAATCAATCAGCTTTCATTTCCCTATTGACGATTATGTCATAATAATAAATGCGTAATAGCTAAGAGAGTCGAATTAATTTTTCTCATAATTAGTTCTCATAAAATTATTAGTATGTTTCGCATTGAATGAATTTGATAAAGGATCCTTTGATGTTTTCATAGAATAGGAAGATTTTAAGGGAAAGTTGAAAAGGGAAAGAAATTTTGGAAACCATTTCATAATAAGAAGTTTATGTTCAGGAAGAAATGCACTAACCTTTTTCTAGGCTGTCTATCTGTTCGTTGGTGAAGGAGGTTCTGTTTCTCTGAAGTTTCCGTTTGAGTCGGAGACGCGCCTGGTCCTCTTCTTCGTCATCATCCGCACCTCCGCCCCCGACTCCACTCCCGCCCCCAGCACCCACTGAGCCCCCGTTGGAGTTGTCTCCGGCGGAATTTGTTTCGTCCGAAGGGGTGCCTTCTGTCGCATCCACAGAAACTGAAAAGAAATAAATGAAACATTGATTTATTTCTATGTAATACCATGCAAGAGCGGCTTTAGATACTACTATTTTACGATCGAATCCCAGGGAGTTCCTTAACCGTCCTAAAATACGGAGATGATTTATACATACATACACATGTCTTTATTTTTGGCGAAATAAAGACTTGATTATCATTGACTGAGTTAGTTTGGACAAAAAAGCAAATTTAACACATGTAAATGCATATAAGTGGCATTTTTCTCTAAGCTAATTAGAAAATTATTGACTCGTATACCAATAATGTTAAATTTTACTAAATGAAGATCGTAATCGTAAGGAATGTGTCCCAAAGTTCGGATTTACATTTTATGGCATTTAAATCTAATATTGGTCTTAGATTTTACGCCATTTGGCATAAGATTCACCTATTCATAGGATTTCAGAAGTTGAAAACAAAATGTAATGAAAAAAAAGTGGAGACTAGTTTTGTAGTTTTCACAATCTTTTTTATTTCAAAATTAGTTTCGGCTAAAACGCAATAATTATGACAATGTGACCGAAATTTTTCGTCTGATTAAAAATGATTGAGAAATTTGAAAAGATGTTCTTCACTTATACTCTATGTCGTTCCAAAACGTTATGACAGATTATTGACTCATTATATATTTTGATATGTTTTCTTCAAGTAAGGTATTTATTACTATTATTGTTTTCTTTGTTTATTCACACTTTGGATTTCATACTCGAGAAGGCTAAAAATTGGAAATTATGTACCAAACCCATACCGCTCGCATATTTCCGTCATTAATATGCCCAATCCTCACTAACGACCCATCCGTTGTATTTTCCCCGGGTCGATTAGTCACGAAGTTTGCGGTTCTTCGAGAGCCGCGAGACGAGATCTTGTCTCTGAGACGTTTACTTTCGCAACTTTAGACGAATATACAAGGAGAGATTTTCCAAGTTTCCGCACTCTCTTTAGCCTCCCCAAGCCACGCCAAACCTGTCCCCTCCTATCTCCCTCCGCTAATGGAAAGCTGATAACAGAGGCGGGGGTGAGTTTTATGATAGGAATGCGGAGGAGTATAAAGGGTTACAGGGAGCGGAGCCCCTCGCCCTACGCACGCGGTATAAGCACTCTACTGTTTTCCATTGTCTCTTCTTTTCATAAACGAATGTTTCAAGTGAGATTGAGGGATAGAAATCGTAATGAGCATGATTTGTTTGCAGGTTGACGCTCCTCAGGTTCCGAGATTGAGAGAGATTTGCTCTTTACGAAGTCACTCTTGAATATTCTTAATTCTTTTCTCACTGAGGATAGTTTTTCCTTCAGATTTTGCGGCAATTCAATAAAAGGGCAATATTTTGGTTGATTTCTGATTTCCCTCCGTCAGCCAGCGTAGAGCCTGTTATTTTATTCTGATCATAAAATACTACAACCTCTCTGGAAGGATATTAATATCAGTAAATTTATTAAAAATTTATTCTCATCAATTTCAATCAATCACATTTTTTGAATAATCTTTACGTTAATGACGTAAGAATCGAAGCATGAAGTGAGTTATTACATGTTAATCTTAGGCATATATATTGAATTGATAAATATAATTACTATCACGTGTAATTGGTATTTTGATCGAACATAGGGACGAAATATATAACCATTTTGGTGTCCAATCAAGAATTTCTCTCAGACAGAATTATCTTTTATTTTGGTGTCAGTGTTCGGCTTGATTCGGTACCGGTTCAATGCTAAAAATTTCTGGTAGTAGTAATTTCAACATTGCCTCGATACCCGAGGTCAATTCGCACGCGATCCCACACCGAGAATCGAACCCGGGATGTGCTTTCATCAAAGTTGAACTCGTTGACCGCTTGGCTATACGGAAGCTCACTCAGTCATTCATATGGAGTGAAGTTTTCCATGTGGCTACGACTTGAAACCGAATTCTAACGTTTGAACTAAGGGAAGACGGTTCCAGTTTCTTCGCTGCTTCAGAAAGAGCATCCAAAATTATGCTGAAACATCTCAGGAGAGTGCTGATCATACTTGAATTCGAGATGATTTGTGAAAAAATTCAATTCTGCTTAATTAGATTCTAAAATAGGTTCATGGTTTAATTGTCATTACCAATTATTTTGTTTTCGGTTACGAATTTTTCTGCATGTTGAAGTAGGCTGAGGATTTTGCTCTCATTCAGTGCAATCTGAATGCTTGAGGGAATAATAGTCCAGGTAATTGATGAAAAATTGTTTGGTAGGTTTAGTTTCAATTTTTTACAGGTTATTGCGTCCCGCGGTTATGAAGATAATAGTTAGTTTATCCGTGACCAACATTGGAGATAAAGTTGGTGCATTAGTTACCGAATAGTAATTCTTTGAAATGATATGTCATTGTATGATTAAACATTCAAGTCTGGCTTATAAGCCATTTAACATTTTCACCGTAAGAACTTCCATTTACGTTCACGAAATCATTATGTGGAGAAATGTACGCAAAATTCCACGATTTACCCAAATCTCAGGGACCAATCTGCGTTGCGCTAGCCTTAAACAGCGGGCCGCAAAATATTCCGAGTGATTTTTCGAGGCCCTGAAAAAGCGTTTTTACTCCGTACGGAAGGTGTGGGAGCAGAACAGCATGGGGGCTGGAGAGAATGAGATGCTGCGAAAAAGGGTGGGGTTATTTACGCGGGGGTGGAGCGTATGATAAGGTAGGGGAGGTCAGGAGGAGGTGTTGTAAATGGAAGGGGTGTAGGGAGGGGTGAAAGATAAGAAGCACCATAAAGGAGCAATCCTTCGCCTCGCGACCGTAGCCGTGAGCAGTGGAGTAGAAAGCTCGCGATAAGGAAGCGAGAGGGTGAACCCCTCTTTCTATCACTTTTCGCCCCTCGCTCAGTTCCGGGCGAGAAGGTGCTTTAGTTTCTCCTAAACGGTTCTTTTCTCGTTTCTCTTTTGCCACGTTCTTTCCCCTTTCGACTTGGTTAAATCGAATCAATATCGGTGGCAAGGCGGGATTACCCACGGAATTTTGCGGTTTTGTATTTTCAGGCAGGATGGGAGTGAGTCGAGGACTATCGCGGGGATGATCTTGCGAAAAATGTGGTTATTCCAGGAAATTGGTCGAATAGTTTTGTTTTTATTTTCAAAATTTGAATATTGATCGAAAACGAATTTAAGTTGACTGTCCGATTCTCTTACTTTTAAACCCTGTTTAGTACAGAAGATGTACTTTATCATTATATTCTATTCATAAACTAAGCGCCTTTCATAGATTATTATTACACATAAACATATTTCGGTTTTTTTAAACCAATTAAACCAATTTCCGTCATCAGTTTTTGCGTTAATAACAGTAGCTTATGATTAATTAATATAACGTAATGGAAACAAATAATTTATCCTTTAGTATAGCAATAAAAAAGAAAACTATTAAATTATTAGGCACTAAATATCATTTTATCTAAATATTTCCTTGTTAACCATCAAAGGAAATAATTTCTATGCGGTTCTTTTTTAATGATGTCCATGGATTTTGTTTTTGTATGATATACTTTAATATATTTAAATCCTTAATCAAATAGTTTTACGTCTTATAGGGTGAGAATTATATTTTTATGTTACTTTATAACTCTATCTTGTGTATTTCCATTACTAACACTACCGAAAATGACAATTTAATAACGAATATTGATAGCTTTTTGGGATACCGTCAATTAAAGGGATTTTTCTAGGAATTTTCAGCATTGAAATATTCAATTTAGAATAAAGTTCTCCGATCGATATAAATATCATTTCAACCCACTCTTTATCATCACAGCATCCTAGACTGCCAAGTCGGTACTTAAATAAATTACGTGTCAGTATAGGTGAACGTTGATAAAGGCTTAAAGTAAATCGAATCAAGAAAGTAAATATCAAACTATCAGCTGCAATGATAATATATAATTGCCCCTCAAATATAATTTCTGCTAGAATTTCATTTCCGGGAGTTGCAACACATTATTATTGGGAATGTCTAACCGCTCCGAATTCGGTCACCGGTCGTGTCCACCCCAAACAGCAAAATATAACCGTTTTTTCGATCTCCTCACAAAAGGAACGCACGCGCTCGGATTTTTTTGCCACTCGCAAGAACCAGAAAAAAAGCTCCGGAGAAAGGAGCACACTTTCACACCGTCACCTAGTCACCGTGTTATCCGAGTGTCTTTGTGGAACCGACCCATTGGGTCATTCCTCCATAGGGTCGCCAGCATTCGCTCCTTTCAAACCCCCGGACGGAGAAATTCTCGCAGAAAGCGGACCTCCCCGAGGATTAAAAACATGGGATGTGTCGGACAATCCGCATTTTTACCCCCGTTGAAATCACTTTTTCTCCACAAAAGACAGTCCTCCGAAGGATTCTTAATCCCCGCATTGTAGTTTGTCGGTCGATTCCCGAAGTCGGAAATGCATACGAAATGGGAAAGTAGGGAGGTTGGATGGTAGGAAATACTTCGCAGGACGACCGGAGGGTCATGCAAAGCCACTGTGCGGTCACTCGGGGGAAACCGTTAACCATATGCGGCGATTGATTCCCGCGACATCTGCTGACAACACCTCAAAACATCGTCAGACGACACGGAATTGGAGAGTGAGAAAGGAATAGATGGCTTCTAAGAAAGGAGAGACCGCACTTTCTTAACCAGTCTTCTTTTTGGGATCCGAGCCGAACCTCTGCAGTCAAATGTCTCTCACGCAATGAATGACGGGAGCGGTATCCCCGCGTCTTCTTGATTTCTGTTACATTGCGCTACAAAGGAGATCCAATGACGATGGATGCTGAGCTTTAATATATAGCGTTAGAGATTCTGTTCGGTTAGCGACGTGTGTCACGAACGCCTCTGCGTTCCCATAGGGACATACGTTTCCACAGGTTGGTGTAAGGTGGTAAATTTAGAAACCGAAGATATCGAAACAAACGAAGCATAAGAACATGTCGGTTTCCTCTGCCATTTCATTCATTCTATATGATTTGAGTATTACCATCCTCGGTTATTTAATATCTCTCCAATTATTGGTTTTATTCCGATGAGGTTTTATCGATTTCAAAGGCGAGATGTAACTATTAATCGAGGAATATAAAGAAACAGCGGGTGAATCTTCTCCCTTATAATTGGGAAACTAATTTTTATCCTTTTTTCGTATTTAATTGAAATATTTAGTGTATCGAAGGAGTAAAATATAAAACTTAGTGCTATGCTTGAATTTATAATGATTCGTTTGTGCCTACGTGCTCAACTTATGGAGAAATACCAAAACAGAAGGGAAATTTCTCGGAGAAAAAATACGGGCAAGTGAAAATTTATATTGCGTTAACTAATAAATACATATATATTTCACTTTTTGAAATAGTATCAGAAAATGCGTTCCTGCTGAAAAAATGGTTTTAAACTTCAAATATGGAATATATCGAATGAGATCGATGAATACCTTAGCATAGCCCATTCTTGGTCGGTTTCACATAGTTTACTCCAAAAGGAATCATAAATGTAAATGTGCACTTAGCTCCTATCCTTACTAAAACTTTCTACAGTCTAACAAAGGTGTGATATTTATTCGGTTTTCATTACTATTTATCCTACCTCTGTTGCCCCTAATAGAATAAATAACAGGACTGTCTGTGTCATTTATTTCTGTTTTTATTGAGTATCGAACTCCAATTTTTTAATTTCTTTTACGTATTAGGGAAAGAGGGAACGCATTGGAAATTATGAAGCTCTGAAAATTGGAAAGGGAGCCTTAACTAACGTATTTCCTGAAACAGCATTAATTTTGAGATTATTGCGCTGATTACTAGTTGAATTATATTGTAATTACTTTTTTCTATAGTGATTTTGCGGTTTTTATTTTTCTTCCTTGCGGGTGTTATTTTGTCACGTGGACTTCTTCTTTATGAACCTCAAATCTCAAGGGTATATTCTTAAGAACTTTAATAATCTTTTGACATATATCAAAACAACATAAAGGTTAGTTTGAAGAGGGGCCCACTCGGACTTAATTCCTAATCCTAATTACGTAAGATACGAAGTGATGTAGAAATAGAGAGCAAATGAAACGACCATCGTTGTATCTGTAGTACCCAGCCGTTGAATAAAAAGAGGATTGGAAAAGGCATGCAGAAACGTTATGGGCAAAAGAAAAAGAATTTAAAGGCAGGCGAGGGAAAAAATGGCTGCCGTAATCGAAAGCATTACGGGAGAAGTCGTGAGGGGTCTAAAATGGAGAATAGGATAAAGGGGACGTAAAAAGACCCTTGCAATTGACGGCACCGATAAATAAGCGCACTCCCACCCTCTTAATGAACTCTTCCAGACGGCGCAAGACCCCTTGGGTGCGGAGTCTATGCGGTGATTCCCTCTCCAAAGTCATCGGAAAAATAAGCATCCTTCCTGAATTTCTCTTCTCATTCTTAATAATAAATGCTACATGCGCCACTGTTGTCCGCCATAATCTTCATTTTCTCATCATTTGGAGTATTTGTCACATCCTCCATGCAGTTCTTCCACATTTTGTATGTTTTCAAAACTTTAAAGTTTCTGCACCAACCGTGGTAATAGGAATAACAAGAGTATTTACGTAAATGTTTTTTAATACTTTGTTGGCTCTTAGGCACTATACTAGGAAATAGATAGTTGATCTCGTTCTTAAGAATTTATCAAAAATATTATTAAAAAAACTTAGCTATTACCTTACTCCTTGGTATAGTAGAAGGAATTCATTGACTTCAAAGAATTTTACCATAAAAATATATTTTATATTAAGGAGGATCCATTGAGCAATACCCAAGAATCGATGTCGGTTTCTCAAACTAGATCTGCAATGTCAATTGTCTAATATATATTTTCTATTCTTCTACCGCAAATCCATAGGTAAAGTCGTATTTTTAAAAGCAAACTGAAATCAAAGTCCTTTGCTTTGTTGTCCTAGTAAAAATTCCCGCCGAAGTTGAGACCGTATCATTTAAATATTAGTTATTAATTTCTATTTCTGAAGCGTAATTGCTTAATCATCAATAATTGTCATTGTATCACTAATATGTTAATTTATCAATTTAGTAAATCATTACTTTAATAATTCTCTAATCTAGTAATTCATTTATTCAGCAATTTCATGACGTAACCATGTAATTGATATTCAGTTATAATAAATATAGCATTTGGTGTATTTGTTAAAATAGTATTATTCGATGGATCAGCTGGCACCTTATAATCAATCTGTAGTGAACCGGAAATAAGGGGTACACGGCACGAGTCCAGTGGGGTCATTTTTGCCTCGAATTTTAACTTGAAATAATAAAAAGTCAACAACCACTTAGGCTGGCAAGGCGACAAGAAGTGAAAAGAGGAGTCAATAGAAAGAAAAGCAAATTCGTCTGCAGCTCGATTCCTTTTAACTCGATCCGTGATTTACTCATGCAAAGTTGATTCGATCTATTGAAAAGTGCCGGAAACCGTTTCGACTTATTTTCCCCTTGTGTTTAAGAAGCGTAGCATGAAATTGGGGCAGGTGGGTTAGTGCCGTTGAAAAGGCTATCGGAAAGTAAAAGGCCGTTCGCTACATCGTTAGTAGAAAACTGTCTCCCTTTCAAGGCTCCCTCTCAAATGACTATCCAAAGCGAGAATGGGTAAAAGAGTGACTCTTGACTCACTTTCCACGGAAACGATTTGCACGAGAGCGTAAACAATTACAATGGTGCTGGACGACCTATTTTTTTTCAATCGGTGCAGCGCTAAGAGCGGGGACCCCGAAGTAGGCACTCGGCTTTTTCACAGTTTCTTGCGACGAGTGTTCGCGTGCCGCGCCCACTGTCTTCCATTTTTTCCGAGTCCTTCCACTTGGGCGACAATTACCTGCAGAATTAAAAGGGGAGTTACTTTTACCTTCCCTGCGCTCTGCTGGAAAGTGGGGTAGCGCGTGGAAGACCGAGGGCGCGTGGACATCGATGTTACACTGTTTTTTGTGTTTGGAAGAGGTGCTTGATGAGGTTTTCGAGCGTGATGAATTGGTGGGATATCGAGAGATGGCTGTTAAGGTGCACGATACGGATTGAAATGGCCGGCCGTGGGTAATTTTCCGTTATTTAACTTGACCAATTTTGAGGAGTGAATTACCAAATTGGAAAATGATGACATATGATTTTAATTAGGAATTAGCTACATTAATTTGTTTCTATAAGGGTTTGTAGATATAGTCGATTAGTAATCAATTTTTGGAAAAGGATTTTTATGCGAATGGATAGATTTGCTGAAATCAAATTCATTTCGGGGCACATAGCCTGCAGTCTACACTCGGCGCCGCGCCCAATTACACCTTTGATGAGTTCTTCATTGGAGGTTTACCGCATCAAAGGTAATTAGAACGCATTTCTAACATTAAATGGAATATTTTAAAAAAATTCCATAGGTTGCTTCTGTTGATGTTTCGAATGCTAAATGGTAAGAGGGAATAGATTGACTTTGGGATTCTGTTCACGGGTGTGCCTAATTTAAGGGGTAATGCTGGTGACTGAGAAAATTTTTATTTGATATCTTGCACGTAAGGTTGGATAACCCTCTTATTGGGAATAAGTTTGTGGCTTTTCGAAGTGGTATGTGCGTAACTAAAAGAACCCATGGGGTAAACACGATTTTCAGGGGTATTATAGGGATACGAGATATGGATTAACAGTTGAAAGCAATCGATTTTTACTCATATCAGACTCATATCAGCATATCTGTGATGATTTATTTTATCGAATTAAATTTTAAGATCTGAATATTATTCACGTTACAGTGAAATTTATGTAACGGTTAAGTTCTTATTTAAAATTGTTGAACATTAATAACTTGACATAATCGTTAACTCTTTATTGTTACGTATGTTATTATGTGACTTTGCGAGCTCAAAAACAGGAGTCAAAGGACTCTTCTATAGATTGTGTAGTTTCCATGGAAGCAGATCGGTATTTTCTCATAACGAACCGAAATCGAAAGATCCCGAAACCGCCGTAGATATTTAAAAGTTGAGATATCAGCAGAATAAAAGAATAACGAAAATACTTGTTGTATTTCCAGTGCTCAAGAGAGAGAGAATCGCGAGTCTTAAACGGTTTCGATGTCTGCGAGTGACTCCGTGGTAGTTTTTGAGATCAACGCTAGTTTCAAAGGTCCGATTGGACTCCGGAAAGGGTTTCTTTGTCCTTTTCTTCCTCAATGACGTGCACAAGTGGAAGGCGTGGTCACTCTCGCAGTTAACAAACGTCTCTCGTTTTTCCCTAGTGCTCGTCGCATTGCGTCACGTCAGCTGCCGTTCCCACAATGCACCTCCGAAAAGAGAGAAGTCCTCCTCGAGGTAGTGCTCTCAAAGGCTTCGAATGCAGAAACAAAAAGAGCCCTTCGGTCATGGAGTAGGGAATGACGGCATTAGTGCTATCCGCGCCCTAACAGCCCAGGATTATTTTAAAGCGATCGCGACTAAGAGCTTTTTCATTGGTTCGACGTTTAGGCAAGAGCCTTCCAAGTAAAGAGGTAGAGGGGAGAATGAATCCTACCTACGCTAAGGCCTCGGTAAATGAACTACTTTTTTTGGTTAGGTTCAGCGTCCTCCGCTAAATGGTTCTCATTGACGTTTTAGAGGTCTGAGAATGGAGTGGGACATAATCGGTTATTCTCCGTCTTTATTTCGATAAATTTCGGTTTCTAAGAAATTGAATTCTTTTTTTTTCCAAAATATTTTTGTCTATTTTTTAGAATTAAAGATTTTAGTTTCCATGTAAAATTGGTAAAAGATTAAGCTGGGTAAATATATATCTTATGTTTCCATTCCAATTATATGGGTAAATTTTTGTTAAAAAAATCTAAATACACGATTAATTACAATTTCACTGTCAAGCCTAATTGACAGTGCATAAAACGATTTAAATCTTTAAAATGGGTCATGCTAGCGGTAAGCGATCCTGCTTTACGTATAATAAAAGTCCCGAATTGAATTATATTCTTCAGAAAATTTCCCTCTTCTGAAATGCATGTTATTCCCTGTTCACTTTATTTTTATAGGTAGAGTCATAAAACATACTGTATACATATATCAATGCAGTGAAGCATCTCCGACCTTTTTTGACTTGTGTTACCTATTTTAATTTCCTTTTATATCCAATCAAACAACGTTTCCATGATAACGTAAAAATATTTTTAATTTAAATATGCTTCGGCGTTTCAAAAAGGTTGCAGGAAAGCTTTAACCTTTCAGCTTCAAAGTGGCACTAACGGAGCATATGAATATAACTACCGTATTATTCCCAATATTCTTTTTCCGTATACCATACATCCGTACCATAGTCCGTACCCTTTGGAAAACGCATCCCACATGTTTGCATCCGTTGACGTGCCCATTTCGAATATATAGCTTAGAAAAGCGTTCTCTTATTTGCCATAAGGAAAAGAAAGAGATCAGTGAAGAATCTGGAGACTTCAACGACTTAGGGTTTTTATAGCATTCCTGAAAATTTATTCCTCAAAGGTGTGTTCCCTGTAGGGTGTATTTATTTGAGCATATACATTTATGACGAATGAACGGTTTATATATCCAATATATGTCGAATCTTTAGCTATGATGAATATTTCTATAGAATGTAGTAAAAATCTTTTTCTCCTTTTCCCACGAAATAGACAATGATGTCTTTGCCTGCAAGACGTTTTTCATGAATGCAGTTTCACGATCTGTCTCTCAATATCAGTATTCTTTCCATGTTGATTTTTCTTTATTCCGAGTTCCAATCCACTGAGAAAACCGTTTCCTTTGAGGGCGTGAAGTACACCCGAAACCGCGAAAAACAAATCCCTGCGAAGGCAATTGCTCTCCTCAGTCACCTCTCCAATTACGCCTCACAATCTCCCATCGCGCTCCAATGAACGGATTCAAAGAGTTCCGAACTCCCACTTCTTCTTTCCTTCCTTCATCTCCTTTCTCAACCAAACATCTTCAAGTCTGCACCCCTCACTTTGATCCCTCTCCTCGCCACTCATATTCGATACCTTTTTTCCTTAAACTTTTAATTTTCCTCAGTTGAACCTTCGAAGTTTTATTCTCTGGTTCTCTCCGTTCCATCATCATCTTTCTTCTATTAGGATATGAAGTACGACATAACAATTACGCAAGGAATCCATATGAGTAGCCATTGTAACAATTTTTTCTGTATATTTCTTTTCGTTTTTAACAGTGAGAAAATTAAATTGGGCACTCATATTAGGCACCAAATTCGCGATTGCTTACGATGAACTTATATTAAAAATAAACATGGTTTCCATTTGCTAAATGACAAAACTAACTATTTAATCCCGTTGGGGTTGGGATGAGCTGTTAATTAAGGGAATATATAAAAATCAAAGCTGCAGGCCTGCAAATTTCTCAATAAATTCTGTGTGCTTGGAAAATTGAGGCAACGGGATACATTAATCTAACATAAGCTCATTAAATGTATCAGAAAATGCTTCAAAGTTAGTAAATAAGGTTTATAGTTCTAACAAATCTATGTACTAGTTATATTATAATATGTAATGCAGGATTATATATAGAAAGTTGATGCCAGATGAGTAATGTTCCGGTCAGTATTTTATTCCAGTCAGTATTTTACATTCAACTGGAAGAAAGATGAATCCCATCTAAGGAGTAAAGTAGTAAAATTAATCAATATCCCAAAGTTTGCAAAGTTTTAGTAGAGATTTTCTTCAGAAATTATGCAAAAGTCAGTGAGAGTCAACATAAAATAACGCAATGAATGGCATCGCACAGTTTGACTCTTCTTCCTCTAGAAAACGGTGTCCAGAAATCTCAGCACTGCTAATCGATCTACTTACATTTGTCCCGCATTATTATCCTTTACGTTCTAAATGTCCCGGTTTTCTATCGTCGCTCTTGAGACACTCAAGACGGACGGAGAGCATTGTTCAGCTAAGATGGTGTAGTTAGGGCGGATAGAAGAAAGACGCAGTAATGGGAGGGGATTCGATCACAATCTGCGCTATCAGAAGTTGCATCTGCGCGGAAGAGGGGCCCAAGGAAGGGAGAGAGCCTTTGCAGGAAACGACTTTCGCAATTTTTACGAAATAACCTCCTCTCACTCGGCGACTCACGCAATTCTCTTTTCCTTCAATAGCCATCCACTACAGCTCTCCCCCTCCATACGATTTATCTCCTACGCAAGTCACCTTTCATCACTTCCTTTTCTCCAATCTTTACTCCGTGCACTATTGCGAATGACTTTCACCTAGCCCTTTAGATTCCTTACTTTCTTCTCTTATTGGCGATCGAATAGCTTGTCTTGTGCGCCTAATTTATTTGTATCTTGACTGTTAAGATGGACAGTGTAAGATTCATCCTTCCTGAATAATATTCGCCAAAAATGTTACTCAATAGCTACCATAATATTATATACACGAAAAAACTGTCAACGCCTATTAAAGTATTAAGGAAGAATGAGCGGAATCCACTTTACTTTGGTCATTTCTGAATTCTATCTGCTCACTTACAACCGTGAAGATCAAAATATTCCGTAGACGAATCCATATTTGTGAGGCATGTCCGCAATAACCAGAAACCTTTGTTAGGAAATAAACTTTAGCAGCATCATTCAGCCACAGTCGAAGTATTACTGTATCATTTAAATTTACCATATGATCATAAACCGGAAGACGGACTTATCCTTTGCTGATATCGTTTCATATTTACTGAATAAGAATTTATATAGAGAAGCACTTCCAAACTTTTCCATTCAGACAATAACTACCGATTTCTTTATCAAGTAAGAATGCATAGCATCCATTTTGTTCTGTATATCTTTAAATTAATAATGCACGCGTACATATGTGGATACCCATTGAAACATATACAGATATTCGTGAGTCCGAAAACTGCCGGAGAAAGTCTTTGCCTCTCAATTAATTCGTTACCTCAGAAATAACTATATTTTCTCTGTTTTTTATTTGGGAATTCCGAAATTTTGAGGACAACAGGATCATTCATCAGAGGGTACCTTTCCATCATAGAACTTTCGGAGAATCTATTTCGTCTCATACCTACGTAGTGCTATCAAAATAATCCAATGGCATGTGACAAAGTATGTCTATAAATTATCAGATAACGAAATACATGATCCATTTTAGAGAAACTAAAATTTCTTTTAATTTTTCGAAAAATGAATGAGATCGAATTTAGGCTCTATTTTATGTTTTTTATCGCATTCACAACTCGGTTGCTTAACGCTTTAAGTTCAAAACAAATACTTTCATTTTCGCATTTCTAGAGAAATAATTATAGCTCACTTTTCCGTTGGAAGGCTTCTTTTGGCAAAATTTGTTGACAATCTGATTTTCAAAAGTAACCCACAAGGTCTATGTACGATACAGTTCTTTGTCATTGAAAGTAACATTCTTAATGAGCATCTTCAGTCCGGTAGATAGCGATACAGCCATCGAAAATGCCACGTGTAACATATTGATTTCCTTTAAGATACTCTTCATTAGTAAATGTGCGTGACATTCATAATTCGTTACGCAATTTCGTCTCATTTGTTTTCTGACATTTTTATCTTTCTCTTTCTTCATAATTTGTGTAACTCTTTAAAAGATCAGTTTTCCCTTCTCTATTATCTGCTCGTCTTATTTGTTTCCAACCTTCAAGCTCGTAAGTTCAGGTCACTCATTTATATCGTTTTTTCCTCTCGTGGTTGACATTGAGATATGTTTACATATTGATAATAATGATAAATTTTTTTCACATAGATGCACTTCATCAGTTCCTAAGAATGAGAAAATATTAGGTACATGCATTGTGAATGTTCTCTCAACCTTTGACCATAGGAGTTGACAACTTTTCTCACATTATTTTGCTTAGTTTGAAAGGGTTAATGCTTAATTTTAAATTCTGATTCAAGAAAAATTTATTAATGATGTTTAGTAATTGCTCTTACTATATTCGCTAATATGCTGAATCAAGAGTGTACGACATTCCAACGCTACATTAGATTAAACACAGAAAAAATCATAAAATAGAGTCATTCGGTAATCGCTGGTAAATTATCTAGAATAGGATTTTAATTGATATGCTATTTAAAGATGAATAACGTCAGGTGAATTCCCTATGATTCTTATTTCACCCTCATTTTCCCGGATGGCGGCATAAAACTCGCGGGTGTAGTTAGAGGGAAATACAGCGACAGAAGAAAGGTTTAATTAAATCGTAATATTCCATTTACACATTCCATTCCAGTAGCGTATATTTTCCCTCCTAATTTCCTTAGTCTCCTGAATTCCATCCTCTCTGCATCCGATCAGTGCGTTCCGTGGAATTTCCTCTTTCGCTAATAACCTGCATCGTTGTAGTGCGCCCCAGAAGGTGGGAGTGTCGGTTTGGCTTTCGCTAGTGGTGCTCCAGTCTGTGGGCCACCCGCTGCGTGTTGCGGATATCATGTGGGCGGCCGCTCGCCTTATTTCCCCGCTGGAATTCGTGCGCATAAACTCTTCGCATAGTTAAAGCCCATACGGGATGCGGAAATACGGCAAACGTAATAGGACGTTTCAAGTTATTAATATTAGGGAAAAGGGATGCATTAATATCGCGCAACTTTGAGGTTCCCTTACTCGGAGTTCCCCTTTCGGATATTAACCTATAAGCCCTCGTTTCCCTCTCTGACAAAAGACGATAGGGGATTTTTGAACGTTTTTTTCCAGAGATTTTTTTTGGTGGAAGGTTCTAATTCTAGAGCGTTGCAAATTCTGTTAGGAATTTTTCATTCCTCTTCCTGCTACCCATTCAATATACGAGTGGAGGAACTTTTCAGGAATAGGATTATGGGGTGATTATCCATCGTTACTCATGGATTATCCTACAAAGACATCTTCAGGCTGAAAATAAAAAACCTCACGTTTATTTAGTGTATAATATTCTACAGTCATATAAATACTCTTGGGTAAATAGTTTTGTCATATCATCCACATTTTCTTCAAAGCTAAGCCTTCAAGAGCATATCTGTTTCTGCGAACATAAGAATGAAATCAACGTTTTTTATTTTCTCGATATGTCGTTCCCGATCGTTCAATTTTTTAATAGCTTCAGTTAACTAACTTAATTCGGGTCAGTTGAGTAGATTATGAAATGTTTTCGCTTCAATAATGGATATCAGGGTGTGAAACATGGATCTCGAAAAGGATGATGGGAGAAGGAAGTTAAATTATAGAAATAAAACGGATACAGAGGAAATGTAGGGGTAACTTACTGAGAAAGGATGAGATGCCAAAGATGAAATATAGAATGGTAAAGATCGAAAAGAAGAAAGATGATGCAATGGGTGTGGTATGGTTTCAACAAGTAAATGAGAGGGAATTTTTACATGAACCTATCGAGAGGTAGAATATTTACAAACTGCATGACGAGTGCGACATTTTATCAGCGATTAGGTATCCGAAGCAGAAACATTTATTAGCGTTAAGAGCTCCGCATGCTTAATTACCTCTCCGTGAATGACACGTGTATTTTTTTGTCAGAGGAATGACAGGCGGGTGAAGGCATGGGTTTCTTCAATCTCCTCCCCTTTCCATCTCTCTCACGATTGCACTGCGCGAGCATCTCATGTAGATGAGATCCGACGTTGGAACGGAAAAGTAAGAATTGCTTATCAGATTCCCATAAAGAGGTCTGCGGTTTTGCGGTCTTGTCCGCGGATTATATTCTTCGCGTTGCAATTAAATTCCTCGCCCGTTCAATTGTCGCTCATTTACTCCTCTCCTTTGACGAGATCGCTTAAGGGTGTCGCGTGCCGTTGGGGAGTCACGCGGCTCTTTCCGGGTAAAGGCAATCGGTGTCAAGGGAAAATATCGAGAGAAACGATGCGGAACCGATGTTCAAGTCACGCCGAAGTAATGAGGGAATTGCTCTGTGAGCCATTTCGCGGACGAATTTTTCCTCCCTTTGACGGATTTTGCATGTATTAATGGATGGAATGGGACTTAGCTGGACTTGCTGTGTGAATTTTCACGATTTCTGTCTGAATTTTGTTTCTTTTGACATGATCATCCATTTTTCCTATAAATTTGTAGTAGTGGTAGCATCTTTTAAAGTCATTTAATAAGTATCTTTTCTAAGGTCACTTTGTACAATTAGGCCCGACTGGAATCGAAGCTGGGACCTCTTTCACCAAAGTTGAACGCGTTGCCCGCTTGGCTACTCGGGACTCCTTCCATGAATTTTTGTATTGATTGGATGTAGGCTGATGAATTTTTATTCTTGATATCTTTCCGGTATTCCAATGTTCGACTTTTACCATTGGATCTAGTTATCAAAGCTAATAAGAAAGATAAATTAGAAATAAATAGTTTATATTCATAATCCGTAATTTTTTTGTATTTTCAGCTTTTGTTATAGAAGATAAATTTTGTTCCTAATTATTTCAAATTCGTTTTTTAGTTGCAAATTCGTTTCTCTTTCACAAATTTCAGCTAAGTGTAGCTGATAAATTAATTACCCAAAACTTAATAATACTTCTATGGCTGTGAAAAATTTGAAAGCATATGTAAAGTGGCTTCAGATATAGCTCGTGTGTTGGACGGTTTTGAAGGAAAAATTTTACGCAGTGTAGTGAAAATTCGTGGTTATGCCCAATCTCAACAAATCGTTCATACCTTAAAAAAGAATATTACTGGTTTCGACTAGTAATTGTTTCATTAGATGGTGACCATTTAAGGTTTCTTTTTCGTGTTTCATTGCATCTAGGTATCAAGTATACTCATTGAAAATGTATCGAAGGCTTTTCCTAGAGAAAGTTTGAGTGGGCCGTTGAATGCGGTCTCGTGGATAGATTTCTGCGTCAGAGAAGAGAGAGAGTTTAGACTTCGAAATTAAGGGCGATTGCCAACCTCTTAGTCATACCGAGAGAACTTTCATATTCACAATGATTATTTAAGGAGGAAAATGAGCTATAAATCCTTAAATTTTAAATCATGATGATTGTCTAAAGTCTGAAAGATATGGATCGTAGGTTGGAGACATTTAAAAACAAGGTTTTTCGAATCCAAGTTTTATAAGACCGTGAATACATTTAAATAGAATGCAAAAAGGAAGGGAAAACGTAATGCGTCAGGCAAGTCTGGGAAATCTATCACAGATATATTCTTTATGGCGGAAAGGAAACGCGATAGAATTATCACAATTATAAAAATTTTAATGTCATGTTTTTTAAGATTTAGATTCATATATCCTCAGTTTAGATAATCATATTTTACTAACGTCTAGATTAGCTTAGAATATTAATTTGGATTTCACTTGGACTTTTTACAGTCGAAATTTATTTCTTTACCAAAGAGACGTCGAATAGACGACTAATCAAAATGATTTCCATAACAAATGTGTTTCCGGAACGAATTACCTTCGTTAGCCGAGCCGTTAGTCAACACAATTACCCTGAAAGCTGATTTTCAGCGTGTAACAGGAGGTGCACATACACTCTATCACTAGTAGACTATTGTCGCGTGCAATTCGCGGAAAGAATCAATTTTAAAAGTACTTATCCTGGCATCTATTTCCGTGTTTTAGCAGTATTTGATCGGCCTACGTGACAGGTAGGCTCTAAAGATGACAATTTCATAACAGGACATCTTCTTTGGAGTACGTGCTATCTCTGAATTCATCGAATAAATTTAGCATGAATTTAAATTTTCCCTTGTCTCAACATTCCCGCCCTATCTCATGAAGCATCTCGGCAACGCTTACCGATTGGTTGTACATACTATAGCAGTTCTTATCAAAATCGCCTTCTTCAAGAGTTCAGAACTTATATCTTGATTTGTCGAACTTATTAATCGTGTTAATGAAGAGAAAAATATCAGACGGAAGAAAACACTACACTTTCATCGAATGAAAGAAACAAAAACCAAGTCCACAGCAAAGATGTGATTGGTTTTGAGAGTGCTAAGTCAATATGGAGACTATAACATTTGAAATTATTGATTATTTCCGTCAAACTTCGCTTGTTTTAGGTTGTCAAACTCGATACTATTTTGCGAATTTTACTTTGATGCATTTTGTATCCCTTCCTCACCGCATGGCGCTGTGTCCAATCGGTCTCTATCGGAGGAAACTGTTTGTATCGTATATTCATTTTCTCATAAAAAATATCTTTGGGAGAGGACTTGTTGAGGATAAAGACGCGAGGGCTGCAATACCTTTCGATGGCGTGCTGGCTGCGAGCGAAAAAATAAAGCGTTTCCTTCCTTCGCTCGTTTTTTCCCTCGACTCTTTGTTTGTGGTGTTTCCAGATTGGGAGGGAGGAAATGGGATTATGGGAAGGGCGGCTGTTTGGGATGTATCCTCTGGCTGATGTTGGGCAATGGGATGGGCCGCTGTCGGGCCCAAGGGGGTTAGGGACGGGTCCGCAGAAAAGGAAATTATTTACACTCAAATGATTCTATTTCAATATGAGAACAAAAGAAAGGGAGAGGGGAGGTTATGGGAGAGTGTGGGGAGGTTCGGAGGGGTATTGCGTGCCCGTGAGAGGGGGAAAGAAAAAGTAGGGAGGAATAAAGCATAGGATAATGGGAAGGAGACTAGAATATATAGGAGAAAATATACTTGTTAAAATATGCTGTTAAATGAAATTGTTACTGTGGGATAAATATTCGCTATGAAGATAGAGCAAGGATTATGAATCGCAAAAGAATCTGACAGGGGAATTTGTATATTAAGCTTAATTCATATTAAATCATAAGTGGCTAAATATCAGAGCGGGATTAGGCAGACAGAAACGAAGTTAGACAAAAAATTGAAATATACAGAAAATTTATTATAGAGAAAAACAAATATAAACGAAAATGAGAATATCGTCTTAATACGAATACAGATATGATAAAGTTAATACTGAAAATACCTGCTTCCTTGGAACTGCCCTGCTGTGACGGAGAACGGAAATAGTTTTAAAAATATAATAATTGCAGCGCAGAATATGAAAAGAAGAGTTTTTGACAAGAATGTTCTGAAGAAGGAAACCGCCACTTGCAAAATATTGTGATATTGCATCTTGCGATGGGGAATAGATGTGGCCACAGTACATGACTGTCTCTTTGACATACAAACAAAGAATTCCAATTCTTTATGATAGGTAGAATGTCTACGGACTTCTTTCTTATCTCTCGTTTGACATGAGACCACCCACGTCATCGTCTCATCAGTTTATCTTACGTTTTTATGGAAAGTAAATTCTGGTTCATTTCCCTTAAGATGCTGGATTAAATTTGTCAAATCAAATATTTTGGTAAATTATGGTATTTCTTTAAGAGTCGGAAAGCCAATAATAAAATATCAATTGTAAAATTCACTAACAGAAACCTTTTCACTTATTCTTTAAATTTGTATAAAAGGACTGCTAGTAGGCAATTAGGCCAGATGCTAGTTATTATCGAGTGAGAGAAAATTACAATACCGGTTATGTACCCTAAAATCCTCAGAAAACCTACTGAAAGAAGTGTCATAAACCAGATTACACATGAAAATAGATTTAACTATAAAATGAACTCCCAAAATAGTAACGAAACTTATTTAAATACATTTAAATTAAATTTTTTAACAATTCATGTATGATTTTAATTACATTTACAAAGGCAGAAAGGGTTAAAGAGTTCGCAAACTTCTTCAAGCAAATTGTCTCATTCAGTTATTCCCATTCAGAAAGGAGTAACTTCATACTTTTGAGACCCATTAGAGAGAGGAAACAATGTATTCAAGATCATTTCACCCGATGTAACCCAGATTTATTTTTCAATTCTTTCGTCGAAAGTTTCACTGTTGTAGCTTCCTCTATATATTTTAGAGAGAATTGTAGAATTTTAGAGAATTAGATAATTTGGAGAATTAACGCATTGGAGAATTTAAGAGGGGAATCTTATTCGGTGGAGGAATCTAACGTACGGCTGCATCCGAGTATCTCTTCGCACAATAAGGCAACCATGGTACGGGGCACGATCCCTACTCACAATCAGTTTTTGAAGAATCAAAAGACAGGGGAAGGAAAAGATTTTTAAGAAAAAGGCAATGCACAAGAGGCGGGTGACGGATATCAACGTGTTGCCGAAGTTAAACGAGCGAGAAGGAGCGGCAAGAGGATAGGAAATGCGAATGTGGAGGGGGCGGCAGGGGTGAAAAAGGAGGGAAGGTTCAGTAGGTGATGAAATAAAAGCATTAAATTGAGGGTGAATGGGAGAAGAGCAGGGAGAGAGAGAAAAGACGGCTCTCTCTCTCTCAGGATTCATTTACGTTGGGATGGCGAGAGGGAGGAGCGGAAAAAGACAGAGAATTGGAGGAAATTTACATTTAAGCAGAGCAGCGGGTTGTGAAATTGAGAGGGGAGGATTGGTGAGGGAGGGCAAAAATTGGTCCAGAGATTGAGAAAAGGGGTTGATGTAAATGGTAGGGAGAGAAGACGTGGGAAGAAAGCCGCCTCAAGATTAGAGAGGCCTTATCAAATCTCGAAGGAGTTCGACATATCTGACTCTTTTCGAAGACATTTGTCGAGTGGCGGCTCCAAGGCGATCTATTTGGAGTACAAGCGATTTCAAGGGTTTGGGTTCGCTAATTCCTCGGAAGCGTAATCCTATGGGAATATGATTAATTGAATTTCGACAGCTCGAGTGGATCATGTGATGTGTTTTGATTGGTTTCGTTATCATATCTCTAAGACTAAAATGTTACGTTAGAAATCTGCGGATCTCTGTTTTTCTCTCGGGTATAGTCTCATTTCGAATACCGCGTAAGCGATTCTTGTGTCGAATTTAATATTGTACCGAATGAAACCCTGATTCAAACGCTCCATTGAATCAAGTCGTGTAAGGTATCGAAATTTACGATCCAAATTTGTAGTGGTTTGATTAATTGTAGGAAATATATTATAAAAAACACAAGAACGCGAAAAATATTATGGCGATGAATTATAATTCCCAATTCATTTTTAAATTTTTATTTTTTATGGATTTTAGTACATAATTTGACATCTATGGATTGTAGCTTACAACTCGTCATCTTCATTCAGAAATTAAATTCGTTTTCCAAGTCTTTATTTTGTCGGTGTATTTTTATACTTATTCGGACGCAAACGCACCTGTTATCAAATTTAATTAGTTTTAAAGACTTCAATTTATATATAATCATTCATTTTTCATAACTGAATCAAAAGGTATATTTTATATTTTAGATTGTTAAATCTTTTTGCATAAATTGTTTCGGATGAGATACTCTAATTTGACTTCAGGCAGTTTAATCCTTTTTTTGTAAAGTAAGGCCATTTCCTCTCAAAAATAAACATTTTGATTTGACTGAATGACTGGATTTCAATTAGTTTTCGAACCATCGCCATGGAAAATTCGGGCCTTAATAAGATTAACATAATTAGCAATTCCCGTAATTACTTTAAAAAGTTTTAATATATAAAATTCAGAATTTCGACTAAATAAACAGCATTTTTTGGAGATTTGTGACTTTAATAGTAAGGGTGGAAATCGAGAATTTAGAATTGAAAAGAATTCGTAGTCATTTATTTACTCTATATTCATTCACAGATCTTTTACAATAAAAAGGTCGTGGTAAAGATATAAGTGTTCTTTCACATTTCTCATTATAATGAAGGTCTACCACAAAGTGGAGGCCGAATTATTAAATTCTGTTTTTTTTTATTGACTTGTAGAATATATTTCACCATACGAAATATACACTACCTGAAAAGAATGGCAAACTATAGATCAGGTGTTTTTATCCGGGAAAATTGATTTACTGTAAAAAATGATGCATAAATAAATGATCATGCTCCAAGGATCTCAGAATATCTCCTAAATTTTTTTATAATTAAAATTTTTTCCGTTGGAAATTTTGGTATTATACTGAGCAATCTATCACAATCGTTCTATTGAATAATTAACTTGAATAACACGAAATAAATGCTTCTCTTGCAAGACATGGTTCACTGCGGTATATAATGCTGTGTAGTAATTAGGATTGTTGTTGATAATGGCTCTTTCTATAAATAATATCTGCAGTCTAGTTGCTGTTTATGCAAAGTTCATACAAACGATTAAGCCCTCTTTATTCATATTTTAGTCTGGGGCAACTAATCTTTAAAAGCTACAATATAAAGTAACAGATACGATCTCCGAAATTTTGGCAAATTTAAATCTCGAGGATTGGATGGAATTAAGGCAATCTCATCAGTATAGCTTTTGTCTAATAAGTTCGATTGGAACTCGAAGAGGATTTTCTACTTGGAAATCTCTTTGAATTGAACGAATCGAAAGAAAACAGAGAGGAAAATCTTCGAGAGAACGAAAAAGGCCAAGGAAAGCAATGAAAGAAAAAATGAGCAAGGTTTATTCCTGTCGCGTTGTGATACTTCAACGAAACGGAATCTATTAGCTTGGCATGAGAAGAAGCAATGAAAGATACACATAATCTGCCCTCGATTCAAGTACATGCATTGGTCGTTTGGGCAGTAAATTCACAATTATCACTTCTTCCGAAAGAGACAGCTTAGCTATCTTTTGTAATGTTCTGGAAAGTGCTAACTATTTGCAGTATTTGTGCTAGAGCGTGTAAAAAGGAATAGCAAATTGCTGCCACGTGTGAACACTGAGCAGTGACGCTTTCCAGACGCACAAAATATTTGTCCGGATCACATTTACCAGATACTATATTAATCGGAATCCATCGGTGTACATTGGAGGTTAGGTTTACCGGCAGACGTGCATGATAACGCTCTCCGTCACAGTGTGTCAATAGCAGACTTTTCTTTAACATTCTGGGTGGGAGGTTTCATCCTCTGTAGAGCCCGGATTTGACACCTAGCTATTTTCATGTGATTTCCAAACTGAAACAGTTTTGGGAGAAAGAAGTTTCTTTTTATCGCTTCCTTTCTCTTGAGCTCAGTTTTAATTTTTTCGACAGCCAATTTACCGAACAAAAATTTACCATTCGGATGCTATCCAATCAAAAAAAAAAAACATTTCTGGTTGATACATCAACTTTTCTCCATGAATGGATTTGATTTTTTGTGCATATCTTTAGCTATTCCTTGCTGTAGGAGAAAGCGTGTCGTGATTAATACATAATGTTTTACAAAAGGAGTGGAGTATGTTTTTACCTAGCATTCATTATTTATCTGCTATATATATTTAGCAAAAATGAATACAGAAATCTCAATCTCATCCAAATAAAGACAATATATAATTGCTTAATTTTTAATTTCGAACTACGAAATTCTATCCTGACGACTTTAAAAAATAATGCTAGTATTATTAAAGCTATCGATGTATCGTCAAATTTAACGGGAGGCCATTCTACACCTTAGGTTCTGTTTTGAAACATATCTGTTTACCCTGGTTTCCATTCATACATTTAGCCCGTTTCCTTTGCTTTTTTCTATCATTTTTATTCCCTTCTTTCCTCTAAATTCTTTTCATACAATCGCGATTTCCACTCCTACATCTTTCCTCTCCCCTCCTCTTCCAAGCCTTCCTCATTATTCTCGTCCCCTGTTCGTTTCGTTGCAAGGGGGCGTAATTTGCGAAATGGAAGCTCTCGAGGAGAGGAATTAGCGCGTGGGAGATAGTATTCAAGAGATAGAATGACTGCTACGTATATGGATCTTAGATATATTCCTTGGGTAGAGCGTTTCTTATAGCTATGGAGTTTAAAATTTTAGGATGCTTGTAGACTTTGATTTTTAAGCCCTCCATTGTAGAGATTCTATTTTTTCTACCGTGTATAGCAGAAATAAGTCTCCTTGCTGAGTAAATCGTCATAATTTATTGATTATTTCCTGCGTTTGGTAGCAAATAATAATTTGTATCAGAATTCCAGAATTTCATTTTACAGTGCAGAATTATAAAATTTTATTTTCCAGGTGTGTATCAGTGGAAAACCTCAAAAAACATAACTTGAAGCTAAGGAGTCTCAATCCTCCTTGATTGTAACGTGCGTAAGCAATACAATGTTGGATGGGATATTATTTTAACGCGCGACGGCTTTTAAATTCTGCGAAAAAAGAGACAATTAGAGTTAGATTGAACACCGGAAGGATTCGGTCCCCGAAATTTCGGATCCGTTATAAGGGTTCCGAGGCTTATAGAAAGGGAGAATTAGGGAGGGATAGAGTTCTCCGATTCGGTCGACCCAGTCATTAACTCCTTTTCCATCGCGGAAATCGTCATAACTGCGAAAGTCCAATTTGTAGAAAAAATCGAGACGTCTTTAAAAGAGAACTAAAGTAAAAGGGAATAGTGTGCAAAGTGTTCTCCTTCCTTTTGCTTTATCTTTTTTCATTTTTCAAGACGAACTGCGAATTCGGAGGAGTATTGAGTGTTTGAAATTTCCATGCTTCTCATTTCCACGAGTCTTGTTGAGATTTATTTTTGAGCTTACTTTACATTTTACTTCTACGAGGTTTTCTGATTTCTTTTGAGTCCAGATATTGCAAGTAAGTACATCAAAGAAAATTAATTTCTTCACATTTAACAAATTTTCAATAAACTTTAATCAACTTTCGATGAACAATCAATTTAGATCGCAACGGTGAGACTAAATTTTGGATTTACTATGGCAGGAATGTATATTACAGCATTTGGGAGTATATTTGCGTTTTTATGTAATCTAGGAAACTACAGATATATTTATCATACTCACCATTTTGGTAGTTAATTATTCGTAAGGTTTAAAACAGCTCGATGTTAGGTACATCGTAATAAACAATTGTGGTAGACTGAATATCCAAGGTTTAATTTAAGAAATATTAAGATAACGTTAGCTTTGTTGTCACAAGTTTGAAACTCGAAGTACATAATTTTACAAGCAAGGTTTCTTTGGCTACAGCCACATTTCCTAATAGAGCATATCTGATATTAGTTGGACGGAGGATGAGTTACATGGAAACTTACTGATATAATAAGTGCTCTTGGCGAAATTTATGGATTCAATTATATTTATTTCATTTATTTTCCCCGCAATTGAGACTTTTACATAGTCATTCGACTTAATTTGAATCGGTTGTTCATAAGAAGGTCAGCAAAATATTTTACGGTCGTATCGGTTGCAGACACAAAGGAACTGAGGAATGGTACAAAAGATGGGAAGAATGCGAATGACATTTGGATGAGAAATGTAGGTGTGGGAAGAAGAATTAGTTGTGGAAATGGGATTCGAGAATCTGCGGCAGTCGGAAGGAATGACGAATGCCAGCTCTAATTCTCTCCTGCGTAAAACTTTTCCATTTCTTATTCTTCTTTCACTTATTTGCTTCCAGAAATATGGGAGTTTTGGAATTCTAGGAATTCCTTAGTCGATTGCGAATGCTAAAATTCTTCATTGCTCAAGAGTAATTTCAGTCGGAGGTGATTGAGCGTAATCTGAAGACTATTTAAGATTCGCCCATAACCATCGCATTATGATTATCGTTACGGACTTTTCATAATTTGTCTAAGTAATAGTTAAAGCAATTAAGAGAAATTGACAGTGCAGTAAAATAAGTTTTAGCATCTCAAAGGAATTCGTGTTCACTAATGTGGAGTTAATGGAATTTGAGGTTAACTCACCGATTAGCTTTACAGAACACTAATTAATAAAGTTGTGATCATTAATTGTTAGAGAATAGAGCTGTTCCCTGTATAATTTTTGTTCGTTTTTCCTTGTTTCTCGTAGATCTGTCACATTTGTACAAAAGACCTCTTCATTTTGCATTAAAATATCTTTGTTGAATTACGTGTTTTTGAGAGAGATATTTTCTTTCCAGTAAGTCTTAATAAATCATTGTTTACTATAATATAGGATCTAAAAGATCATGATGTATGATTATGGACATTTTCCATTTTATATGCGAGATACTTTTTGGAAATTGCATTATCTTTCTTTAATATCATTGAATTATTTAAAATATTTTTTATATCTCAAAAAAATTTGCTAATCTTTATCATAAAACGTGGTTTATCTCATCATGTTTTTCATTTTAGTCCCTAAGAGGCATTTATCGAAGTTTTATTAATTGAAAAAGAAGTAGGAAAATATACCGAAATCTTGAGGGGGCTTGTGCGTAATATTTGCCAAGAATGGATTTGGAGCAGGGCGAAGGAGGCACGCATTGAAAAAGGGTAGAATAAGTGGCGTGGGAGGTTTAAGAGGGCTTCCGGAGGGGTCTCTGGAGAAATGGGCGGTGTATGGAGTGGGTTGGCGATTAAGCTCAATTGGAGCCCCGTTGAATTCAATTATGTAGCGATCTCCAAGGGTCGGAGGATTACAGTTCCCGATGGACCAGCCATTGATTGACTCTGAAAAGGGAATGTAAGTAAGAGAGGGTATTTTTAGCGGGGGTTGAATTTTAACGGCGGAAGGAGGGTAGGAAGTTAATAATAGGTGTTTTAGGTAATAATAGGATGCGTGGTAAGGGGAATAGTATTCGTGGTTCGTTAAAATCCCTGGGGTAACTGGAAATAAGCGTGTTGGGATTCGTGGAGTTTGTCATGGGGTGGTTTTGCAATGAGTGGTTTCGGCCGTTTTGATTTATTCTCAGTGGGATTAAGCGGATGTTCCGTCAATTTCATCCATTTAGTTTCTTGCTAAAAGCGAAGTCCTGATTTTTTACCTTTCATTAATTCGACATTAAGCCTTTAGATTTATGAAATATAAGTTAATCGTAAGCAAGCGACCCCATGACAGTAAACAATTGCATATGGCTTTACTACCAAATAAAATGCAATCATTAGCATCTTACATTGTACACGAAATGTTACCAAATATTACAGAGCCCTTATTTCAGCGAATTAAATCACCTCAATTATATCCACAGCACTTGTTATTATTTCTTAAAACGGCCTGCGCGCGACTTAATCATTTACCCGAAGCTGAGAATTGTGCATGCTTTTAACGTATAAAATGTCTACCCAGTGATTCTCATAATAACGATGCTTACTTGTTGCTGCAAATCTTTGTTTGTATTGTATTTATTCAGCGCGTAAGATACATGAAGTTGGTCTTTAGAATTAGACAAAATCTGCTTAATAACATGTACATTTTCCATTTTTATTTTTGATTATCTCATGTGCGTTTATTTAATATCACCTTATTCTATTCAATAGAAGTGCAAGGAAGCGATTAATGTCTCTGGCAGAGAAAACCTTGTTTAATAGATGTTTTCCAGGAAAAGCAATTTTCTTCTGTTCGCACGCGTTATCTCAAGTAGGTGATCGCTCAGGCGGTTTTTTTCCAAGCAGAAATATTAATGTTTCCAAGAAATGCGATAAATTAAGAGGCTATCATAGTCGCATTTCCAGAAGCTTTATATATATATATATATATATATATATATATATATATATATATATATATATATATATATATATATATATAAATTTATTCGGCGTAAAATTTTTTGCAATTGTAGATCTTGGAAGAACCGTGATTTCTGGGATCAATTTTTGATTGTTTTGGACCTCAACGCTTATTAGGATGATGGTAATTTTTATTCGCAAACACAAAAGATCAAAATATCATTGGAGGCCTGATTTCGGAAATATAAGCCTTGAATTAAAATGAGACCTAAGATCTTTATAGTTTAAGGTCATTTAAATATAAAAATGATCGATAAATACATTCCAACGTAATATCTTTTTAACGATTCAATGCAATATACCTGATATAGATCTTGCCGAGACAAACCGTCGTTCGATTTTTTTCACACTTTTTGAAGAACTTTATGATCGTATAATCAATACTTGTTATTATATTTTTATTAAAGTGTAGTGCCCAATCAATATATTTGATGAATTAGGTAACTATTTTACGTTAATAAAGAGCACAGGATCTGGTTCATAAAATTTACATACCGATGGTGAAGAGACTTAACAAATGCAGGGATAGATGGATTGGGCTAACATGTGATTTGGGTGCGTATTCGTTGATTTCGGATTTTAAAAATAACTAGATTAGCTGTCAGATTAAAATTAAAATAATTCGGTTCATTCATTATAAATTTTTATTTAATAGACGATAAATGCGCTTCCTCATAATTAAGTCCTCGTCGCTAAATTCCTATTAAATTCAAGTAGACTTCAAAATTCCTTCGGAATATTTAAAAACATTTCCACGAATTTTCGCATTTCGGAATCAAACACACATTTCGGACTCGTTGGCTTTCGAAAAATAAACACATGTCTCAACTTGGACGTCAAAATGATTTCTATAATTTAATTATTCCGTGAGATCGAATTAACTGAATTTTTCGCGGGGAAACGAATTAATCCCGGAGAATATTTTTTCTCTAATTCGAACCAAAAATAAAAGGAGGAGGCGATTCGTATAATAAGTTTTTGAGCAAAAAATAACACGCTTGTTTCGGTATTTTCACGAAAAAAATCACCGGAGGCTTAATCTGTTCGTTTTAACTCCACCGCCGCTCGCTCTCTCCTTACCTGTATCCCCCAATCCTTTAGACTTCTTCCCGGTTTAATTCCCCTTCTACAAGTGCAGGAAATTTCCCCTACCACCTCTTCTCTTCCCCAAATCGTCCCTTTGAACTGTTTCCCGCCGTAGGGCAATGCTGTCACGGCCAAAGTCGAGCGGTATGGTTATTATTGTATCAAATCTCTCTCCTTTATCTCATCCACCTCCCCTACTGTACCCACACATCTCTCCTCCTTTTCTTCTCGGTGTTGTTTCTGACAAGTGGGAGTCGATGGGAGGTTCAAAGGGGAAGGGACTTACAAACAGCCTCGGTAATTGGTGCGAAGATCGAAAGCTAGGCCGTGGGCAAGATAGTTGGCGTTTCGCGGAATACTCCCTCTAAAATATGCCTTTTCTCGATGCTTCCCTTTTCCAGACCTTTCTCCGTAATTCTTCTTCGATCAAAATGAGGAGGAATCCATTTTCTCGTTTCTTTCAAAGTTACTTCCACGCGTAGATTATCCGAAGCTTTGCCAACCTTAGATACGAATGCTGAGGTACTTATTTTTGCTCCCGGTTAATCGTGTTTTTCATGGTTAGGCCATGGGTATTTTTATAAGTCCTTTATTGCCGCTATTTAAACCGAATGTATATGAAGGCAATAGAAAATAGATAAGCAAATAATAAGAAATATATATTATCTAGAAGTAGAAAGAGAAATAAAAACATTTTTTATTTTTCTTCCTAATATGGAATCCTACAGAATGATGGAGGTATCTAATAATTACGTTTTCTAGAATTGTTCTCTAAGAGCACTTTTAGAGCAATATTGGTAATACATAATATGAAAATGTTAATAATTCTCTTATTAAAGTTGATAGTTAATAAAATATAAGATTGCAGATACAGTTTAGAAATTTTCTATAGAATATTTGTTTTATAGGAGAATCCTATTGTTTTATTACATCCTCTTAGGAAACAAAATTGAACTAAATTTAATAATTTTACGTGATTAAATTAACTAAGGTTAGAAAAAGCTTAGAGTGTAAGAACTTCCATTTTGTACTAATTAAGCCATGATTGAAGTCGACATACTGGGATTTTGATTAAATCGATCTACTTTTTGAAATGCGTTTTAATTTTGTTACGCTTTTATGGATTTAATTCACATTAATTACCGTCAAATTAAAAAAGGAATGTAGGATTTAAATCCAGGTCGCGTGTGAATAGCCCGTGCAAACATGCCTATCAATTACAAAGCGGTGGAACCCACACAGTAATTAGTAGAGGTGAAGAAGTTAATCATCTCGTGGCCTCGGGTGAAACGGTGACTCCTGTCACGGGCACGTGCTGCTGCTTGAGTACTTGTAATTGAAACGAATGCGAACTCAGTCGGACGGCTCATGTTTAAAAGGATCCAAATGAATGTAAAGATAGTAAAACTTAGCTGAAGGGCTTGATACTGTACACAAGGATACAAAGGATGTGACGGAAGTTAAGTTTTATGTAGAGATCAAATACTTGAATCGTGTTTGTACCCTTAGTGCATTATCCACATGGTGTGACAGGAATAACGTTTACCCTTTAATTATAGACTTAAGCTATCTTGATTTACTAATCTTTTGCGTTTGATAGAAGTTGCTTTAGATTAATATTAAATTATCTTTTTCATTATTGCGTCAACGGTTTGTGTAAAAATTGAATTCGTAAAAACCTTATTGTGAAATTTTACACTCTATGATGTAATATAAAGACTTTAGCCTTTTAGATTTTCATAGATTTCACAAAAAAACTCGAATTTTTATTTACTGTATATTCTAATTTTGTCACTTTCGCCTTTTTTCGTTAAAATTGTGCTATTTTGAAGGTTTATCATCTGTTATTTACGTTAATAATAGATGCTGTGATATCAGAATATTACCGTCTTTACAATATACGTTGGGTCCTACCAATGGCCGTGGTATGAGATGCCCGTAAGACACATAGTCACATAAATAATGTGCACATGCGTATCCGAATATATCCTCACTATGAGTAAATGACATTGTTTCCCTTAAAATATTCGAGATGAAATCTTTGTCAACTTTTTTGGGGGTAAGAATTTTTATACGAAAGCATGATTCTCTAATTTTCAGGAAGGAGATGCTGATTCTGTCTCAAATACCGATTTAATTTCAGTGTATACCAGTCAAAAATCACTGTTTAACGAGACTCGTATCGTATTTGTCTAGACAAAGTCATATTCAGACTTTTAATAAGTCACATTGGTTAGATAAAATGCAATTTTAATTTTTTTGTAACACCTTTATTCCACTCTGCATGCGCTTAAAGCTACGTTAATGAGGATTTCTATCGTGCCTCCAGCTTCTGTGAACGGTAGCTAGACATTAAAATTCGATTCCCCAAAGTCCAAAGATTTTTAAATTAATGCCGGCGATCCGAAACCAAAAGGAAAACGTAGAGCATAAAACAGAGAATCTTTATAGAATTTCCTTTGAAATGGTTCCCGCCCGAGCATCGTAGACCAACAAATAATAATTAAATTTCTCTCGGTCTCCAATCGCGCGCGCGTGGCTACTCTCTCGAGCCCTACGCGGCAAACTAAAAAGTTCGCATCAAACGTTTAAAAGGGAGCGGAATCCGACAAAAGCGACGGCATATCATACACGACGATGCAAAAGGGAGCGACGGGTTGGGAGGGAGGTTTTTTCCTCCCCGCGAACATTATCCCGGGATGGAAAGTGCTTTTGGGAGCGTCCGTCCCCGAAACACAATATCTGCATTATGAGTGCGTCAGGTTCAGTATTTTGAGGAATGGCGGGGGCGGGGGATGGAATGGAGGATGCGTGAGGAGGCGGAGAAGGAATCCATTGGTCCGGGAAACATGACGAGAATTTCAACCCATCACTACGGCCTCTCTATCTGCTATCACAGCCTATCTCTCCCACTCCCCCGTGAAATCCGTTTCCTCTCCATCCTACTTTGCCCGCTGGCATTGTTGCGGTGGGCGCTGGAATTAATCTCCGTTGTTTTCCAATAGTGGCCCTCAGGGGGAGGGGAAAGAGGGGCACAAAGCCAAAGGAAGGTTTGTGTAGTAGAGAAAACTGTCTAGAAAGCAATACCTTTGCGACAAGGAAAAAATCTTCCCGGAGAGTTCCGTTTTTTATCTAATGTTTCCTTTTTTGGGTTTTCTTGTAGGTGGGATTTCTAGCCTGGTATGCAAAGGCTGCAACAGAGGAAGTTGGGAGAGATATTAGTGAGACTCATGGTTTCTCCATAAAGCAAAGATTCGTGGATGTTTATTCTGGTTAACAGATTGGAGAGTAGGTCAGATGTACGCCATTCTTTTTTTGCGGATGATTAAAATTGATATGATTTGGACATTTACGGATTCTTCGTGCTCCCATATGCAGAATGCAGGAAGACATGGGGATCTAAAAATTGATTCTGCGCTCAATAAGGCCCCATTTTAATGAAACTATAAACACATTATTACATACATAATAATAAAAGAACTAACTGGGATCAAACTTTCAAGTTCCCTCCTATCTTGCGAGGAGAAAACTTCAATGTTACTGCTGAACATATAATTTCACCATATTAATACGTATACTGGGTTTGGTAGTTTTTTATTGGCTATTGAGCGGACTGAATTTCACGGGATTCTTTTTTGTCAACAGGTTCATTTTAATAATGTTCTCATCTCTTTTCCTTTGTTTTTCAATTATACCGTTCTCTTAGAGATTATTAGTAAGTATGAAAGATTAGAGCAACCTTTTCTCTCGAAGGAGTATTTGATCTCATTGTCCTTTTCTTTATTCTGATGTTTTGAATCCTGGCCTTTTACTTCTACTTCATATGAATTCGCAAAACTAACTTTGCGCTAACCTCAAATTTTAGATATATCTCGTCATTGAGAAGTATATAAGAGAAATATCAGGGGTAGGAGAGGAGATAAAATTAAACTGCACAATTCAATAGCTAATATATAACGAAATAAGGATAATATTCCTGTAATCAGATTTCAAACAATGATATTAATTTGCAAAAAAATATTCTAAATTAAGGCTTAGCTCAATACCTACTTTCTCCCCGAATATTCCTCTATTTGCGTTAATATTAAAATTATCAAAAGTGCTTCGCCAGCGGAATTATTGCCGAACGTGGACTTTCACGGGGAATGGAACCCGGCTTTCATCGAAGTCGGACGGTTTGTCCTCTTGATTGAGATAAATATATGAAACGATACCTCACAGTACGACTCGGTTACGAAGTAAGAAAGTTTCAATTCTGTAACAAATTCTTCCTCTCCCCCAAAAAAGAAAACTTAATCCGTAAAATGGGAAATCTGAATCCGATTAAGTATCGATTGGAGAGGCACGGCATCTTCCGTTACATCGCGATAACATGAGGAAGAAAGTGCAAATTCACGAGAAAAGGCACTCAGCATCCGTCTCTCATCAACTCTTCCGCAACTGTCGAGAAACTGTTTTCGCTGGACCTCTTCTTTCCAATCGATTTCATCCCTTTGTCTCATCTCCCTCTTTATCCCTAAAAACCCGAGCGACCTTCGAAAAGCGCGTAAAAGACGGCAACAGCGCGGTAGGAAACGTGGCACCGTGGCACCGCCCCCGCACCGCCCCTTAATTCCGGTTGGTTGCCCCCGTGGCGGGGGCGGAGGGGCGGGGATTGTTTTGGTCGAGGAAGGGATGCCACCGTATCTTAGCGACCGCCGCCGCCATGTGCGATTGGTACGTGAACGGCACATTCCGATACCGAAGTTAATAACATATATCCTCCCGCAGGCAAGGTAAGAATTTCCTTCTGATCGTCTCTTTAAAAGCTCATAATCTTCAAGCCGTCATGTTAGCTCATATGTTCTAGGTTTGTTTGTTTACGGTGTTCTGTATTATCCTCTCAGGTCAAATATTTTCCTTTCCATTTTCGGTAGCCAAAACGACCTTCTGTATCGGAAAGGTAGGATGTTCCCCATCTTAAAGATGATCGTAGAAAGTCAAGCATCAGCACCGTGTAAGTTTCTATTTCTCAAAGTTCCAGGGCAAGGAACCTAAAATCATCAGGTCACTCAAGGATTGCGTGTTACCCATATTTAAGTTCTCTAATATCGATATTAGACTAGGAAAAAGGAATGTATTCGTGACGTGACAGAAAAGAGTTTTTTTACTTTGAAAAATCGGAGATTTCTAACTGACTGGGATTCAAACCCGCACCTTCCACTTTCCATGGCGGATGCTTAAATTAATTAAGCTAGCCTGATCGTAGCCAGGCTGATGGAAGATCTGGATTTGAGTCGTTATTAGTCGTTATTAGTGACAAAATATTTTGTCCGTTATCTCCCTGACATTTTATTGGGGGAACGCCTTAACGTGCTAAGTTATCTTTCGCCATTTGCCTCATTAATTCATTTTTTTACCTGTAATAAATAAAGTCAGAATAACGTGCGTAAGGCCTAAATGCCCATGGCTGATTAATTGAGTGAAGAAAAGGCAACATTGAGCCCTAGATATCTTAGATTCCTTTTATCAAATCTAGTTATGCGTTAGAGCGGAAACCGATTAATTTTATAATGATTATGGTTAATATGAGCTTTTCGATGAAATAAAAAGCTTGTGTTCAATAAACATAAATATAAATTTCGCACTGAATGCTGGAGAACATCGCATTCGGTGAAAAAGACGCTCTCTTCTCAAGCCTGCATTAGATAATATTATTACGTGATGCAACAGAAATACACGAAACAAACAATTATTACATTTCGTATCGAAAATGAAATTCCTTTTTGGTAATTTCGCATCTGTAATTTATCAGATATGAAGGGCAGAATTCGGAGTCTAGATATAGGTCTTTCCCCTTGTTAATTATAGTTCTTTCAAAGGAGCGAGCCTTCAAAAGGCCCTCCCCATGGACCGCGTGCTGACTCCCGCTGAACTCGATCGTTTGTTTATCTCTTGGCGGGGCGTCCGGATTCCGGAAGACCCGGTGGGATGACGCCCGGAGTGCCTTCATTGTCGACCTTCTGCAGACATCGCACGTCCATTGTTAAAGCGGCCGTAAAAATGTTTATCCACCATCGCGATATTACTGAGTCCCGCTCCCACGCACACGCTGATGAAAAGGGAAAGTCTAGATGCAGCACTCTTTTGCAGAAGGAAATGAAAATCCCACGGTTTTTTTGTTTCGTGACTTTTCTACATCTGAACCCCTTCTTTTCCATCGTTCCTCCACCTGCCTTCGTGTTATTACATTGGCCATACGTCTGCTGGGGAGCATTCCCTGAGTTTCGAATGGCTGTCATCAGGTGAAGTGAATGATAAAGAAAGGAAAACGTGTTAATTCATGTCTTCTATCATAACCGAGTAAACTTGTTCTTGTTTTATGTATTTTCTTTATAGAAGGAGAAATTCGGAATTGTTTCATTACATTAATTTCCAACGAGCGGAAAATTGAACGAATTAAACTTAAGAAATGACTTACGTATCTTTAGATATAGATGTATCAATAAATCATACAATTATAATTCCTAATCATCGGCTGTTCCTACCGTTAATACTAACCTAAAATTACAATTCCGAAAGAGTTTATTAAATAAAGTTTTGAATCGCTACAATCGAATTACGTCTTATCTGTAATGGATATTCTACGCAAACGTTTTGAATTTGGATTTACCACTCTACGTCACTGCTATCCTTTAGAATTCCTAAAAACCCACATTTTTTACCATAAAAATGATCAATGATGTTTGTGGGAACAACTCTTTAAGTTAGGAATTTTACTGCAATAAACGAATTCAGTGGATTGTTTTATATTTTTTACCTTTTATCTTATTTCTTTTTATCCTTCGTATCTTATTGGAAGGGATTTGTGCAATTATGAATTATCAGGAATGTTACATATTTTCAAATCATGTTGTTTTGTATGGAAGGAACAATTTTTTCGTTAAAGGAAGGAATGCTTATACAGCGCTTTTCTACCGGCACGTTTATTTCGAGATGAGACCGAAGGAAAGGCATTCTTTAAGATACAATCTTAACATTTACATCACGATGGAGAGACTGCGCGAATTCTTTAAATCTTGGAGGCTGCGGTAAACCGCTTATAACCTTGTGAAATTCTCCTTTTAAAACCCACCGAGTCATATGTCACTGCGGTCATAATCTTGATGTCGCTCCATTGAAAAATCAGACGAAACCATTGGTTGCTCACTTTTACATTTTAATTCGATGTCGGGGAAAAGCTTGATTAAAGTAAAAATCATTTTCTTCCGGATCAAATAAGGTGTGCAGTATTTTATTTTTACACTAAATAATTTTTATATCGATAGTAGATAATGTAGTAGCCGAAATAATTTTTCTATTAACCATGTATGCCTATTAAATAGTTAAATTTTTTATATCTAATTTTAGTTTTTTAAATTTTAATGTCTGTATTATTGTTCTCCAAAAGGGTATTGTTAATGATCCATAGGTCGACAAACTGCTTCTATTTTCTTAACTATTATGCAGTTATGATGCATCAATAATAATAATTTCCGCTTTGAATATATAAATGTATATAAATGATTTAACTCTTTCATATATATTCATATAGTAAATTTTGCATTGATACGTAAAATTTTTGCGAGAAATTTTGATTTTAAATAATCTCTCACGTGAATGTAAAATATCTGTTGCCGCGTAGCAGGAAACTCGGCCACATCCATCGTACGCTTCCGTATGGTCAATACACAAACGTATTTCGTAAAATAAAGAGTATCAAATGCAGCTTCTCATAATACGTGTCGCTCCATTGTGTAACAATCCCGATTAACCTAATATGAGCAATCTGCACGTTAGAAAGACTAAATTCGATTTCTGCTCTTCGATTGAGGTGTTAAAATCGTCTTCTTTAAGGATGTTGGTAATTGATACATGCATTTAACGATCACCACAATTCGTCAATAGGCTCCATTTTTATCTCCTTTGTAGTGCGCCGTTGATTATTCTAACTTTCATAACCCGTCTTATGGCTTCGGATCCAATCTCCCTGTATATCCCAAAATTCCTCCATTCCGTATCCCTTCCTCTACCCTCAGTACATAAAAACAGCGGCAAAAATATCCCACGGACATCCTGAACAGATTTTCTCGATTGCAGCCTCATAGCGGAATGGATGGAATAGAAATAAAAACGAGGGTGCAGAGGAAAGAGTGGGGGTGGGTGACGGGGAGAGATAAACGATGGTCTGGAAGACCCGAAGACGTACGGAGAGAAGCTTTTGATTGGACGTGTGGCGGAAGGAATGGTCTTATGAATGAGTGCTTAAGAGTGGACTTGGGAAGAAGAATTACGAAGGGCCGATAAATGGAGAAACGAACCCAGTGGGGGAAATGAGAAACGTCCAGCAGGATTAGTGTTAGTTTTGCAGGTTTAATTGTTTGGCTGGAAAGGGAACTGTTTATGTAATGTTAGGAGGGATTTCCACCGGCCACATCTTGTAATTGGTTGTCAAGAGATGCTCCATTTAAAAAAATAAGATTCTTAAAAAATTTCAAATGAATGAAATTTATTTTGGAGTAAGAATGGCAATTTTCGATAAGCCGAATAAAAGTTTCAAGGTGATATATTATTTCACGCGAAAGAGGTCGAAAAAATGCTAAAAGAACTGTTTTATAGGAGTTTGAATTTTACTTACAAAATTCTTAAGAATATTTATATTTTTCGCCAAAAATTGATTGTACGAGCTTCTTGGAGATGCTCATTGAGACTTTATATAATTATAATCTTTCATTATTAAAAACTAGGTTATATATATGTTAAAATGTTGGGACTATTTATCTGAGTTGCATTCTTACGTATCATTTGCTAAACTAATACAGAAATTACATTCTCTGGAAGAAGCAACCAGTCGAAATCATATCGCAAGCGATAAATTTTCTGGCCGTGATTAAATCAGTTATTAAACTTGAATCAAGCTACTTTTTATGACTATGGGGTTCTATTGACTTAATAAAAGCAAATTACTTTATTTGGCACAGTTATTTGATGGGAACAACGGAATAATCTTTTTTCGTATTAATTTATAGAGTAAAATTGAAAATTACTCGATTACACGAAAATTTCGAAACTATAAAAGTGAATTTATTGAAATAATGAAAGCTATTTCGTCTTCATGGAATTCGTCTGACTCGCTTTTTTTCGATTACGAAACTGCAATTAACCGAAATTAATATTTTTGTAATTTTTAGCTTAATCCGCCTTGAAATTCAAAATACGATAAAGAATTATTCACCAAACAAATCTATTTCGTAAAATAAATTAATTTCAAACTCGAAAATCCAGCGGACAATCGAGGCTAAGGAATATAATAAAAAAGAAAATAGGAATTTTTTATGAGAATCGTAGCGATCGCTTTGGAGGGTAAAGAGAAAGATCGAAGAGAGGATGGAGAAAGACTGAATAAAAGAGAGGAAAAAAGAGAAATGAAAGGCAGGTGAACGAGTGCGTGGAATACTCTGCGGGAGGCGCGCGCAGGGCAAAGAAGAAGCGCGGCAGGGACGCAGTTTCGGGATTAAGAGAAGAAAAAGGGATCGTAAAGAGCGCAAAAGGAAAACCAGAACGGGAAAAAATGGGATGAGGAAGGTGGACTTCTTTCGTGGGAATATTCCGCCGGTGTTTTTTCCGTTCCCAAGAATGACGACATCCCCTTTCGGGGGAACACTTCACGTGGGCCTTATCTCGCGCAACGGGTGGTGTCTACGCAAGGGGACACTCGTTTGTTTCTTTCTTCCCGCCAAAGCGCGCAAGGGATGGCGGGAATCGCGTTTTTCCTTCCTCATCAAATTCCTCCCCATCTGAAGTAATACATTCACCGATATCGTATCTGTTTTTTATTCTACTGCAGATCGAGAGTTTATACAATGGTCGTCGCGACTGTCGATTGTTCCGATCATAATGGCGTCCGCTGGGCCGTGAACTTATTCACGCAGCGTCCGATGGGTTCACCGGAAAAAAGTTACGGGGAAATGATAGGAAAAAACTCGCGTCGGTGGTAAGATAAGACTTTTTGAAAAGGACCTGTTCCCGCGGGAGGGCTTCTGTTGTCAATACACATCCAAAGAAGTGAGGCGTCATAAACTTTTGCGGATTCAATTCAAATGTTATCGTTGCGTTTCCCGAGAGGCGTTTTAACGGCTCGCTGAACCGGTCATAAGCCGAAATATGGCGAGTTATGCAGTTCAGTGGCTTCAATTGCAAACGGTCTTTTCTACAAGCCATGCGGCCATCGTCAGCACTCCTGCGGATTGGTGGGAGGGGAAAGAGTAATGTTTCGTGATGTGGATTGCGACGAAAGTCAATAAATGTACAAGTAATTACACAATCAGAGACGTGAATCGAATTCGCTGTTATCTTGAGCCCTTCGTTCCTTTCTTTTAAATCACGTGATACAGTGTCCTTATTCGGAAAGTGAAAGGTCTTTCGAACACATTTGTTTAAAATCGCGAACATTTTCTGGTTTCTGGAATGTAAATAAATTTATTTGTCAAACAATTTGGAATGAGTATTTAATATTAAATAGTTAATATGCGTTTATGCGTCCTTCATGAATTACCATTTCTTAAATCTTGTGTGGAAGTGTGTGTAAAATATTCGTTTGAGTTATATGACGAGAAATTTTCCGAGTAAATAATTAATAAAGATATAATAATTTTAATTGAAAAAAATAATTCGATAAATATAATTGAAAACAGATATTTAGGAATAAGCGTACTTACAAAATGGGTAGATACTGCAATTCTCAGCAGTTATGGCTTGAAGAATTATTCAGTGTATGCTTTATGTAGCAATAATTCCAAAATATTATCAATATTAAAATATTCAAGTGATAGCCATTTTTACGAGAAAATTTTTAGTACGCTCTCCAGAGTCTATAGTAAATTCATATCTATTGCAATCTCTATACTTGAGTCTACATTACCTGACAATTTTCCGATTGTTAGATTCAAGCTTACTCTGATCATCGTATTGTTCTTGGATTTTCGATATCTTATTACTATCCAGTCGGTTTCTTAGGGCTCAAAAGGGTCTACAAGCCAATAATATTCTTCATCGGTAAATAAAGCTTCTCCATCGTAAATAAAGGAAATCAACCGCGTAATGTCCGATATTCACCTGAAATATAACGTATTTTATAATGTATTTTCTTGAACTTATCCAAATTTTTATCGTGTTCTCTTAAGAAGTTTTGCTTCAAATCTCCTGAAACTTCTCCTGTGAAACGTAATTCATACTCTATCTATTTCCTAGATATGAAAGTAGACGTAGCTTGCTAAACGGGCCCAGATAGTTTTAGACCCAGATAGTGATTCTTTATTTTGTACCCTAAAAGACGCTGAACTATCGGTAAGGATCTCACGATCTTTCATTTCCTCGAGATTTAAACGAGTCTTTCACTTTGCACACGTTGTTAATTTATTATTAAAATAATTCCAGCTAGCATTTATTTTAGCGCATATTTAAAGGTGATGAATTATTTTTAAGATGATGGATTTCCGGTCGTTCATGATTCTTACATTGTTTTAAATGGAAAAACCATTTCTCGCTTCTTAAGGCTAGAGTTTTAAGAGTGTTTGAAAATTGAAACCTCCCCGTGTTATTCAATATCCCCGCTTTATTCTCGCCATTCATCTCATAGCATCTTCCACACAGCGGCTGCAACCCTCATCATAGAATTATAGAAGTTTATGAAAACCGTAGCAATATGTACATATGAGATGCATTTGAGCCCCCTAATCGTAGGCTGCCCCATCTCACGCCCGCCCCCAAACCCCTTTTCCTCTATGGCAATGGAATTCCTGTCGGGGCAAGCAAAGGGGGCCGCCGCCCACAGCTCCCGCTCCCACCAGCTCCACCTAGGTCCCCGCCCCCCTCTGAATTGCCCCGGGGGCGCCATAACGAGGCGGCGGGGGGATGGGGCGGGTGGGGCTGGAAACTCATATCGCGTAAGAGTGTGATATTAAATTTCTGGAATTTCGCAGTGGGGTGGGGGGGCGGGTTGCACGGCGGTGAGGATGGTATGCGTGGGGAGGCAGCTACTACTTTTTTAGCATTTTTTATTTACCAGCGGATGAGGGTTGGATGGTAGAGGGAAGGGCTGTTGCCTTGGTAGGGAGGTCGCCGGTCAGCGAGAAAAATGGAAAAGAAGTAGGATACAGGCGAAAGAAGTGTTTGCCGACCCATGTTTTACCTCAGTTTGGGAATACACACTATTTTATAAGTATAATCGGAATATTTTTTGGTGGAGGAGACACTTGATGACAGCCCGATATCAATAACACATTAACTCAATTTCATGATTTTTAAAGTAATCTGTTGCGCATTTACATATTTTGGTAATCATTATATTTTGTATAATGAAGAAGGCACGCTTAAATTAATAGTCTATTACCTTCATTAATGGCATTTATTTGTGAAATTTAAGCAATATCCTGAAATAGTTTCGAAAGTACTTGATTGCGGACGTTAATGGGATCTATTTAAAACGTTTTTTAATGTAAATTTTCTTTTAGATAATGCAACATATAAAGCATTCGCTTCTAAACCACGGAAAAGCTTTCTATACGTTTCATGGTTTGGGTAACCTACAGCTCAAAAGAGGAAAATTTTAAAACTTCAGGGAAACTTTCTAGAGGAATCTCGTAAGTGAAAAGGCATACATGGAGAATTAGAGAATATAAAGTGTGAATGAGAAAAAGGGGTTACAAAAAAGTGAGGAAAGGGGAATCTAGGATAGAAAGGGCAGGAATCGGTGTTGGGAAGAGATGTCGTTGGAGAACACGTGTTGGTTTTCTTTTTCTAGTCTTAAGCAGACAAAGTACTCAGGAAAAAGATATGAGGTTTCACAACGAAGAAAGGTTTCACCTTCGAGGTTCAAATGGCCTCTTACTAGTAGAATAAATGCTGACTCTTCTGTTCTGGGAATCACTTTTGCAATCTGTTCAGCGACTCTAAAAATGTTTCCCTTGCGAAGGATGGGATCTGTGTGAAAAATAATCGAATTTCAATTCGTTAACCTCTGGTCTAATATTTAGTTGACATTTTCCGTGTTTGCGAATTAATAATTCTCAGAAAATATGCGATATGTTATTCAATTACTCTCACATCCATTACTACTAATTATCCGATCCTCTATACACTTACGTATTTCATATATTCCGGAGGTATTTATGATGAAATTAATTTCGAAATTAATTATTAATCGTAGGCATGCTAATGAAATCGTCTATTATTCAGAAATATATTAATTAATATTCAAGGAATGTGATTGATGACCTATAAAACAATTTCTTTCGCTCTCCTAATGGAATGTAAATAACGTATGATTTATTTGTGTGGGATTCTCCAATATTTGGCTGGTAATTAATTTGCGTTAGAATCATGATAAACTTAAGTGTTCCGATTAATTTACGTCAGAGTGATATTAAAGGTTTGATAAGTTCATTGAAATGAGGATCAAAATTATTTATTTGCAGATCGCAATTCTTACTTGAGTGCGTATATGTCTATTTTATTTAACTGTGAGTTCTGGAGAAAAGGCGATACCTATGCAATATTATTCTTGACGTTCATTTTATTAATATCATATCTAAGAGATGCTTGTAATTCTTGCTTCAAGTGGTAGTGATTTTAATATAATTCATATTTCCACATATTTTATTACGTCTTTTCCTCATTTTTACAAATTCTAAATATCACCAAACTCTAATTTATCGACCCTGAGAACATGGATTATCTTTGTCGACTCGCTCTTACACACTATTAGAAATTGTTGGGATCATTCCACGGCAGATGCTCTAGCGCTTAAAATAACAAATAATAACTACCTTAAATGTCCCAGTAAACAATATTGATCGTAACTCCTTTAGATGTGTAAGTAAAACAAATTACGATGAATGAACAAAGTAGGCGGACATTTGGTCGGGGATAGTCTTCTCTCATACATGACACCATTTTTAACTAACGATAAGATTCGAATGCGTTGATTTCTCGCTATGATGTGCAAAATTAGACTCTATAGCATAAAATTGTAGTACGCTCATCCATTATTTGCTATCCCCATTCGACCATTAAGGATTGATAATTGACCCGATATACCTTTTTACCGTATAAAGCAATTAAGGAAGAATAATCTGACAGTAATCTTACCATTAGTTTCAGTCGTTAATCGGCGAATGACGAACGTTCGGCGAGTGGCGAACGTTTGCCTCTCGCCGAGTTCCGGACTTTTCCAATAGAAACGTCAAACTGCGGAAGGGTGCGTGGCAGGGGGTGAATATCTTCTTTCTTCCTAAAGCGACCGCTTAAAAAGAGAAATACTAGGGCGGCCCCCAGTCTCTATTGCGTCAGAGTAATTTCAGCACCTCCGTGAAAAAACGGGCGGTGGCCCTTTGCACCGCACCCCTCTCTATAGCATCAAATCCCTCACGGCTGGGATCGCATTTGTAAGCGTGTTGAGGGCGCGTGTGTATGAAAAGCGTGGGTGTGTGCACGGAGGTGGGGCACGTGATTGGAAAGAGGGTGGATTGAGATGAAAATTGGACACGCTTACGGGGAATTAGAGGGGGAGAAAATGGGTGAGGGATATGTTAACAAGCCGACTTCCCCCACCTACACAAAGCCGCTCTTCAAACGGTGGTAGAGGATGCTGCAGTTACCCCTAAGGTGCTCCGTCTCATCCATACTGGGGCTGTTTGTACTACGTTTAGGTGATAGAGGTATGGGGTGTTTCTCATAAGACCTCGTGGCGGCACAGCTACAAAGCAACGGAAGATTTCCTTCTTCCAAGAAAGATGCAGGACGCAAGCAAAATGTATTGGCGATTAGCAGAATTTCCTTGTGAAAATTTAGACCCTTACATTACGGCAGAACTTCTTAAAGGTGCTCCATGAGGTAGCTTTCAGTGTGCCGCATAGCTTTTGATGGATCCTAATTCATATGATTTTACGTTTTACGTGCGCTCAGGTCTACATATTTTACTCTTCACTGGGAATTCACGAGAATATTTACATTTCTTGCTTTACTATCTTTTTTTTCCTTCTTTTCTTCGTATAAATAAGGTGTGTTCCTTCACTAATCAGCTTCTAAAGAATACAGTTTTGAGCTGAGATCGTAGTCTAATCTTTCTGCACATTTATTTTATTTCAAGTAGACCTTTAGGATTGTCAGTAAAATTGTTAAAGATTAAGAAAAAGTTTCAATTAGAAGGATGGTGGTTAATTCTTTAATTAATTAATTCTTTTCTCGCTCGAAATAAGACATTCTCGATTCATCCATTTCTTAATTCTCAATATTTCGTTTTTTCTTATGCACGAGGCATGACTTTTAATTAACTTTATAATGTATAACTATTTGAAGGGATATCGCAACATTTTATTCGAAAAAATCCTTTTCATTGTTTCACTTCAATGGTAGAGTAATTAGTCGGGCTAGCGCTCCAACCAGTCTCGGGCTCGAGTCCCTGCTAATCGGTTATTTTACTGGTTAGGGAAATGTTATATGTGTGCTCGTCAATAAAAGACATTTTAAAAGTAGATATAATTAGGATTTTCATGTTCCCATTAACAAATTCTTATCCTAAAGAAACCTACTCATCAGAAAACGCTTTTTAAAACGGCAATGAAAATGTAAGATAAGGCCAAATTCATTGATATTTCTGCAGGCACATTAATGTTCGGGGGTACACGGAGAAGCAATGCAAAGAACGGATTCGTTCAGGACATTGGTTAATCCTCTATTTCTTAAAAGGCTTTATGATAGTCGCCAACAAAAGACTCTGGAAGCAAGGAAAGACGCTGACAAACACTGGACAAACATGCATTGGTACGCATGTCACATTACGAGAGTAAACATTTGAGCGTCGCATGGGATGACAACTTCGGAGACATGCGCCGCAGCTGCATTCTCTTGTTCTCTATCAAAAGAACGGGCGATGAGAGGAGCTGAATGTAGTGGATTCCATTGAAACAGGCTGAAAGGATTAGCGAGGAAGGAGTCGTGGAATAAAATAGTGCTCCGAACTCTCAGAAGAGTGGATAGGATTATCCCAAGTTATTTTTATCGTTGCTGAAAATATTTTACCCTCAGGCAGATAATATTTTCGCATATCTAAAAGTTTTTTCTCTTCTGCTAATATAATTTCATTATCAGTAAGCTCCTTCGTATTAGAATTTGATTTTAGAAAAATCACTTCATATACGTTTGGCCTTACGTGTATTGGGTGTTTTTGCTTCGATTCACATCCACGAGCTATCCGCAACATATCATCATATTTCTAAATAATAAATAATTATGATTCTACCTCCCATCGGTTTCTGAGCTGATTGCAGTTTTGACACATATCCTCTTAACCTGCATTATAATTTCATGTCGTTTCAAAGAATCGAGGCAGGGAAAAATTTCCAAATATATGCCGCTTTAATAAGTATGTATTTGCGCTAAAAACCAGTATAACTTATGAAGGAACTTTATGTATTACCGTTATATAAGTATATAAGTTGCTTGTTTTGAGAGCAGAATTTTTCTTTCTTTGTAATAAATTACTTTAGATATTTATTCCCTGAAACTCTCGAGGGAGGCAAAATGTTTTCCTTGGTCCATAACTATAAAAATGAAGATAGAAAAAATATATTTCCTCTCGTTACATTTTCATCATATCCATAGTTCTATCGTATCCCTCACATTCTTACGACATGCACTATTCTGAGAACTTAAATATTTAACGGCAATTATGCCATTTATGAGGTCTCAAATATTCACATAATTACTGACCTTTAATATCCCTGAGATTTTGTGTGTAGATTTGCAGCAAACCATGCAAGACAGATTATACGACTACTTGAATCATCATTTTTGTTATTCACTTTGCCGCGATTCTTGCTATTCTACAACAAAGTTCATTGTATGTGGTTTTTGGATCAAATCATGAAGCTATACTCAATATGTGAATTGAAATTCGTCCTTCGTTGGAAAACTTCTGCGAACTAAAATTTTGCTCAACCTTAATAGTCCAACAAGTTCACATCGCAGCCGCAGCGTTTGGTTTGGTACTACGTATTGTCAAGAGATATCGGGATAACTTCCTGAAACTCGCTGTAAAAGCGCATCATAAGCCGCGAATCAGCGATCCATCCATATTTTGCAAAATCTACAGCGCATTTCTGAAGTTCTTCGCTATGAAGAGGGCGGTGAGGCTTATTTGGATGTAATCTAGGCGAGGGGGTGGGACAATGCCTCCCAGAAGAACAGTGCAGAAGGGAAGTAGTTGAGCTTCTTAGTGCGGCACTCGTTCCCATAGGCCTTTGATGGGAGGTGGTGCGGAGAAGACGTTACAAAGGAGATGGGGCAGTCCTCTCTCCAGAGGTTGCTTTTAACGAGGAAGGAGAGGGAGATGCAGAACCATTCCCTTGAGTGGACAATATCCCGAAAGAGTGGGCCTCCTCTTTTCTTCATAGGGAACGAGGGAGGAACGGGTGGTTGAGAGCATGTTTGGACTCCCCGGAGTGGATGCTTTGAACAACCCATCGTTTTCTATGCTGGAGGGTGGGGCAGATTGGAGATATGACGGCAAAATAGATCGACTGGAGCAAGTGCTGACATGAGAACCGATTTTGTCGAGGTTTTCTGCTCGTTTGTCGGGCGGGGTTGTTTCATCATTTTAAAACATCTCAGTTTGAAGGATTTATACGTTTTTCTTTGAAGGCTCCACTACAATATTAGATTATTATACAAAAAAGACATTAAGCTTATCTATGTACCTTATAAATATTATGTATTAATGTAACTTATAAATTTTAACAGTAAAACTCGATGGTATACCTGGAAGATGACGCAAAAAATACGAAACTCGCGAAAAAGAATTAATAATCACATCGTTCAAAGTCTTTCGATGAATTGCGATAATTTTATTGTAACAATATTAAATTTCTTAGTATGTAACCGTATGATTCCATTGTAGCTTTTTTCGGGACTCCACCGCGATGGACGTAGCAGCAGCGACTGTCGCTGCTGCTACGTCCATCGCGGTGGAGTCCCGAAAAAAGCTACAATGGAATCAACCAATCGCCGCGGAAACCTTCGACCTTACAATATGTAACCGTATATTGCTATAGATTGAAATAAGCGTTTTTTGTTGAATGACAAAATATTTTAATATCGAAATAGAAACTTCTTTTCTTCTATATTTGGAGATATAATACATATATGATAGCCGTAAAAGGAAACTAGCTCATTCGTAGATCGAAAGAGGTTTTATTGCGACAGATTGCATTATAGAAACTTTTATTAATTGTTAAAGCCAAAAAATTTAGAGAAATTTACAAACGGTTGCATATCGCTCGCCTGTTACCCGTTCTCTGTTCATCTAACGTAATAGTGGCATAAGCCCATTCACCAAAAAGGGTCGCATTTCATTTTTTACACCCGATTAATTAATTTCAAATAAATTTTTTCCATCCCTACTTTTGGGAGAACCATAAATACAGACGTTTAGCACAAATGTGTAGAATTCATTTGATTGGAAATATCATGGTAACGGTGGTGAAATATGTTCGGAATATACAGGAGAACATTAATTTTATTACTATTTTCCTCTTAATCGGATGTGCCTATTCTATCTCCAACGACGGATATTTTTCATTGCACTTATCCCAAAACTTCGGCGTAATGCTCTCATGCTAATACTTAAACACTTCAAAAGTTAATGTACCGAAGGAGATGCCCTAATAATTCATCTTTTAAAGAATCCCTTCCGAAATTCAGAAAACCCCTAGTGACACATTACCGCTTATGACATCGGCGGGCCACTTGGGAAGAGAACGACCTTTTTGAAGCCTCAATGTCTTGTATCATTCAATGGTGTATCATTGTAAGTCTCTGGGGAGATACATTTCAGCGGTGGCGCGTTCTCAAAAGGCCTCGTTTGTCACCACTTTCATGGCTATCGTCGAGGAGGGGACATGGGGTTTCAAAGGAATAATAGCTCTGCGAACCTCTCGCAAATATGGCCATCTGCCGCACCCCGAGGACACCCAGAGGGAAGGTGTCTTCCACAAGGAGATGGGATAATTGTTTGTTTGTTGCGGGGGAGGTCTTGCGACTTTGAACCTCGCACATGCCTCGGGCAACCATCCTCGTCTTTTCTCCGACGGCTACTGGACATGCTGCAAAATATCAGTAGCACCGCTCCCTAATTGGCCATCCAAATGCTTTGGGTAAAAGGTCTAGACGATCTGTGTGGCCCACTCACCTGATTGGGGATTATGTAAACGTTAAAAGGAAACTCAGATGTCCGCCGATAATCACCCACGAAGACTTTTAAAACGTCACGAGTACTTTAAGTCAGGAGAAGCTTTCCAAATATGGGAGTTTCAAGGATTATTTTTAAGGATAATGTTTCTCTTTAAATTGACTTTACGTTTGCTTCTCCGAAGACTTCTAAGATTAGGCTACATAAATTCTGTTTAAGTTATAGTTAACACGTATTCATTTCATGAAAGAATGTTACCTTCATTGCTGCCTGCATCATGATTAAATTTTCGCGACTATTTATCATGTTTTACCGCGATGCTATCATAAGATCAAAAAAGATCCATGTCTCAGAAATCTTCGTATGAGCAAAGTAGATTCAATTCAACATTCCTGAATTCATGAAATTTACATATTTTGTTCGATAAATGAGACTTTAAAGTCGTATTTACATCATGAAATTCTTATAATTTCTGTCAAAAAATCGTCCACGCTGTTCATGTTAATAATAGAATGACGCATCTTCAGCTTCGGTAATAATCCGAGAGAATTTTTTTATGATAAATGGTTATTTAAATGTGCAAAAAGGCGGAAAAAATTTTTCAATTATACAAATTAGTACTTCTATCGAAATGGTTTCGTGGTTATCTAACCATCGTAAATAAATACGGAATCATGTCATCTACCATTGGAATCACCGAGGCTAAAACCCCTATAGAACGCCATATATATATATACTTAGATAAATTTACCTCGATTGATATTTCATCGCGATAGTTTGTTTTATTATTTACAATGCAAAAGGGTAAAAAATCTTTTTTACTGATAAGTTTATCCCTTTTCAGATAAGAACATAGCATTTTCCATTCCAAGTCGTTGGATGTAAGTATTTTTAATTTTGATCGATGAGAAATGAAACCTCAGAATTATGCTTCTTGCGCAAAAATGGCGCATATTTCAAAGACCGCTACCGAGGTGACTATCAAGAAGGGCAGGGTGTCTCTGACAATCACTTTTAGGGCACTTAACGGGCAGCTGTTGCGCCTCCCTATTGAGGCAGTCGCATTTGGGTCCGAGATTACGTAGGCCAAATGGCTGAGATACAAATCAGGCGCCTTTTCAGAGCGAAATTGTCATTGCGGTCACAAAATAGCCTTCCTTGGAATGCTTTCCATATTCCACGGTCGGCTGATAATTTTCAGCGTCCTTCGTATGAAAAGAAGACGACCTCGTCAGTCTGAAAGAGAAACATCTGGTCGCGGCGATGTAAACAGGAAAGGGAGGAAATGCAAAATCCACTTACCTTTCTTGTGCAGGTCAACATCCGACAGTATCGTACAGCCCCCGACGCCACCACCGCTGTTGGGCCCAGGGCTGGGGCTGGCTTGCAGTGCTGTGAATGGGCTGCCCCCTGTCCCTGGGTACCTGCGAAGGCGGGTCAGATAGGGTGGATTAGTCCAACTTGGGATGGGTGTACGGATCGTAGAAAATTCGCAATTATTTAGGAAAGAAAATGTCCTCACGTTGTGAAGGCCTCGGGCGGCACCGACCATGGGCTGTGCCGAGGCCATCCCGCTTGTCCATTGAGGATCCGAAGTTTGTCGTAGACGGAATCTGCCGCAGCGGCCGCGGCGGCTGCGGCTGCTGCGGCGGCCGCTGCAGACCCTGGGGATGAGCCACTGGATGCGTTCTGTTGCGATTGCTGCTGTTGTTCCTTTTGGGAAGCCAGGTTGCGGAGGACGCGGTTAATGGAGGATACCTGTCGGAAGAGGAAAGGAAAGATTCATTAATTAAACAATTCTTAACTCCCGGATAGCCATATGGCCAGCGCGTATGCCTTGGTGAAAGTGGTCTCGGTTTTATCAATACTACTACAAACTAAAAAAATATTCATAAAATAAGGCATTCATAATTAAGTTGATTCTATACTACGAAGCTACTAGGCTTTCTTATTAAATATTCAAAGTCATCAGCCATATTTTTCGCGAGCTAATTTCGACAGCGTAATAATTATATCACATTTAATCACTGGTAGTTTAGGTTTCAGCTGTTTATATATATTATCATTTGGGCTGGGTTAACATCGTCTTAAAAAGAATGAGTATCTAAATAAGTATCAGAGATACGATCGATACGGTTCGATTGATTTGAATAGAATGAGAATATCAAGAGATTACAGTATCGATTGCATAAAAGTTTCTTGTAATTAGCACCAAAATAAATATTAAAATTGACACAGTTAACATTAAGAACATATTTGCGCATTTGTGCAGCAAACTTTCTGTCCTATTTTGCAGGATACGCAGGAATTAAAGAAAATATTTCGGTAAAATTTTATGCATGTGTTTACAGCATACCGAAAAGTTCTTTTCGTGTCATTTTAATGATTGAATGCACGTACATACGTTCGGAGCTTTTGGCACGATTTTGAAAGGCTTTCCATAAATAGAATGATTTTCCGAAGAGGAGCTCGTGAGAGAGCGGTCTCTTTTACCTCTGAAGATTTTGTCATTTTTGGGAGCACTCATGCTGAAAAATTCGCGAGGAACATCTGAAAAAATGTGAGCGTTCACATAACATGTGCATCTCTTTACGTATGACTCTGAATGCAACTGTGCATTTTCCTTTGTAGTTAGGAATGTGTCACGATAGAAACAAGCGCTGACAGTCGTCTCCGAAATTACCATAATTAACTGACGAAGCATATGAGATGAGAGATGTGTTTCACTCGTAAATCAAAAATTCCGTTTTTCGAATTTGGGTAATCGCAATGATGAAAGAGAATTCCGGATTTTCGCGTGGGTTCACTTTCCATTTGATCTTTAGTGAAAATCTCTTATCAACGCCAAGCTATTTCGGGATTTGACACTCCATGCCGTTGGCTTTGATATGGAAGCGAACACAGCTATTTTCTTTGAAGTAGAAATTCTTGTTAATATTTGTAAATGAACTGGGTGGAAAGCGTGAAGTTGGTTTCTAGCAATCAGCAGAATATAGGTAATTAATGTAGGAAAATTACCATGCTGGGAAATTTATCAATTAATTCTTACATTCCTGTTTTAAGGATGGTTTAGTTATCAAGGAATGGGTGCGAGAATTTCATCGTAACATCTTTTTTAAATATTTCGATATGTTTAATTTTGAGTCACTTAGATCGAATATTTTAGATCAAATCAAAGCTTCGAAAGTAAAACCATCAAGTGGCAATGACTCAAAAAATACTTTATCATCCTTTTCTCAATGAGTTTGTATATTATTTTCTGAAACTCTAAATAAATTACAGAGGAGGTGATTTGTTTCTAAGCACTGCGGAAATCTAATTTTATTACATCAAGTTTTCCTATTGAATCAAGTTTTCCGTTACTAGAATTGTGTTTAGTTTTCATAGCTAAAATATGTAAGTTTGTAATTTTTTAGGGTTTTCACTAAGAATTGATTGCCTTAATTTTAATAAATCAGTCTCATTATTTTTATGTCCTTTTCATATGAATAATTTTTCATTAGTTGGCAGGGTTAGTACTCTGGTAATTTTGAAAAGTGTTTTCATTTAAACGCAGCCCTTGATTCAGATGTTTAAAAAATGAAGTACAATGAAATAATGAAGATAGCAGAAAATGTTTCATTTTAGTCGAGGCACAGCAATCAAACATTCGTCAGTACTTGAATATAGGAAAGTCGCATGAATGCCTAGACAAGAAAAATTGCCACAAACGAAGAAGCTGATAATGTAAAGTTGTTGTTTGTGTAGTAATAATGATAGCAAACTAAATTTTTTTATGATTAGAGCAGTATTTAAGGTATTTATCAATAATGCTGAAATTTTAGGAGTACATATAACAAATGAGAGTCTCCAACAATATAGTTTTATTACAATAAGCGTTGCCATTTTAGTCGGAAAGGTCAAGTTAAGACAACGATTCCTTGAGGGGCCAACTGTTAGCATACCTTTGTTCCGGATGGGTGCTTTCAATATTTTTTCGAGTAGCGGCTAAAAAAACCTCGGATATCATACGCAACAAGTGCCTAGATGAGGAAACGACCCGTATCAAAACTGTGGGAAAGCGAGTTTCCATATTCATCCGCTTTCCTCTTTTATTTCCCCGGATGGAATCAACGCCGTATGACGTGTACGTCATTTACCTCGGACGCCTTTCATGGAATTCAAATGATCTCATCGACGGACACCAAGATCTCTATCGACTGACTGCAGCCACCCCATTGTTCCCCTCTTTTTATTTCCCCTTCTTAAGCGAGACCCCTAGCGGACACAATAAAACTTGGATCCAATTTCCTTCCACGAGTCAAAGCCTCCGCAAAAGCGTTTGTTGAAGTTATCGTCGATCTCCCTCAAACCCCTTTTCTGCCCCTCCTGCGCTTTTCCCGCGCCTTTGCTCCAGACTTGCGACCCGAATACGTCGAGGGCAAACCTGCCTGCTACGAACGCTGTTAGGTGCCGTATGAGAGATACAGATCTCTTGCGTGTTGAGGAATATTGGTGGCCTTAAAAGGGAACGATCGGTTGAGAGCAGATTTTGAAACTGGTTTTACGTTGAAGACACTGCCGAGAGAGTTTTCCTTTTGACCGGAGATGATATGAACATTCCTAATGAAGCTGGGATAATTATCATATGTACTCCAATAGGCCTCAAGGAATATAATTTGGTGAAATATCTGATTTATTCTTTGATTTTTCTCTAAAATTTGAATCGAATCGGTCGAACATAGAATTAGTCCTTTTCGTTTTATTTAATATCCTCAATCCGAAAGTCCTTGTTATTTAAACAAATTAGCCCCATCTGTGAATTTCAACAACTCAAAACTAGACAATAAATTCATTCAAAGAAAGATAAATTTAATTTTATAAACTACATTTTATCAATCAAATCAAATTAAATTTTATTTTTATCAGTTTAATCATTGAGTATTATTATAATATTTTGATAAATGCATTTTATGACTAGAATAGTAAATAAGTATAATGAGCAATATTTCTTGATAAAAGAGATGATAAGTATTGTTAGCATGTTGGATTTTTTCCAATTTTACTTTTACTTTACTTTTTGTGTTTTTTAGTTTGGATAATGAATCGTTTCTAATGTAAAGTTTGAATGAATGAATCATCGGTTCCCTGATGTAAAGTTTCTTATAATAAGAAAATTTAAGTGATTTCATCTATTATCATTCTGGAATTTTTTAATTCTTTTAATAGTAATTTAAAATTTAGACACAATGAGCGAAAAGTCATTTTCGCTTTAAGAATGGATGTTATTATGCAGTAATCGCTAAAATGTTAATGAATACATTTCGTTAATCAACGTTGTTATTATAAATCCTATTTTTGAATTTTTTTCGATACGGGGTATACTAAATTAGTTGGATATAGGCGGGCAGTTTGAAAATTGTGCTGTGAAAAGTTGAGTGGTGAGTAGTAAAAATATTTCGGCGGCCACTGCTATAGACGACATCTAATTCGTTAGGGAATATTTCTTTGTGTATCTACAACTTAACTTCAAGTGGAAATGTAACATTTCGCCCAATAGTGTTGTGAAGATTTTTCACATTAAATTCCTGCATGTAATTATGGGATAGGACATGTGTTGAAGCATTCCATCACTGCTTTGGGGCTGTGTATAGCGTGGCTATTCCTGTCCCCTTGTTCTTTCTCGTTTTAAAGAGAGCGGCACATCTGAAAGATCGTCTACTCTCCCATCCCCTCTCTTTGCCTCTTTTGTGTACCCTTCTTCCGTGGGATAATACCCCTACCTTATCCCGTACCTTCCCACAACGGGCGCCCCGCGGTGTCACAGCCCCTATTCGCAGATCTTGTTTGACAGAGCTGCTGCGAATGCTGTTCCCTCCAACTTTCTGTGCTTTCCTAGCTTTTTTTGGTAAGGAGGAGAAGGCGACTTAACATTCAAAGGATTTTGAAGGGCCACCCACTATGCACTCCGGCCTTTCTCTGCCTTCTTTCTGTTTAGGTGTTATCCTTCCAAAGGTTTGCTTGCGGACGGACCGTGTTTAGGTGGCGTTCTTTATCGCCTCAATCCTTTCACCACCTATCCGCCCACTTTATAAGCAACAAGTATTCCGTATTATTTTTCGATTGAAAAACGGATAGTTGTGACGGTAGTATCAACTCTTTGTAATCCGGCATGTCTTTGGGATAATTTGAGAGGAACATTTACTTAGCTGCCACTAACCGTAATTCTATTATCCATCTAATATCATAATAGGCAAGTCTTTACAAATTTATCATAGAAAATATTACGAAATTCAAATTTGCACTGCTCTTTAATTGGTCAAACTCCTCCTCGTTTTCAATCGATAAGGAATAGATATACTTTTTATGCTTTTTTTATCACCATGCAATAGACAAGCGTCTTTATACTTTAATTTGATAGAGGCATCTTGATACGCTTGATAAGTATTTTTATAAATTTTTACGCCATAAAGAAGTTAATATGCATAAAATATATCCATCTCTTATTTAGCCTACATCACATACCTGAGTGCCACTCTTTTGAATATCTCGCGCGTGAAAGGATTTTCGGTAGATGCGTTTGAGATTTTAAGTAAAAATATGCTGTGACTTAAATGTGCACATATCCGTGATTTTTGTAATATACTCGTATAATCATAATAATTTTCAACCTAGAGTTGGTTAAACAGTTATTTTATATAAGTGAGATATTAAAAATACTAGAGGATATTTTTTACGTCGCCAGATCTACCCATTAATATATTAATAATTTTACTTTTAAGGTTGTCGATTAGAAAATCCATCGGGTGGACATGTCTTCGACCACTGCCTGGTTCACATATCTCCCTCGAGAAGGAATGGAAGAGGATAACGTTTTCCGAAGGTGAGAATCATTATATAGGAGAAACGACAAAGCGTACAAAAAACCACCTCAACTCCACTACGGCCACTCCACAGCGGCACATTATCCACTTGTGACGAGATTTCCTCTCTTCTTACGCCCCTATTATGCAGCCCTCTTTCCTTCCTTCCTTTGGAGACCCTTGGAAGGCATGCGGACGCCGGAAGAGCCTCTTTGCTCCCTCGAACTGCACATCTATTGCCCCTTTTCGATTGCCCCAACTCCACCCTTTTTTTGAGAACTCTTTCCGATCTGACCTTATCACGATGAGCGCGATCGTAACGTTGACGGATACGTCGGGGGATGATTTGCTAGATACAGAGAAACTCTGTTATTCTCATAACAATCTGTTAACATACAAAAGTTTTTTTGCACGTAGGCTGTATAGCATTAGTATGTCTTACAGTGGGTTCAATGAATCTCTAGGAGATCATCTAAATACTATCAGAGATCTGGACTTAAAGTCAACAGTAGTGACTTTATCCTTCGTACTGTGGCTTATCCTATTTATACAAATTAAAATCTCCTAATAAGATATTCCTCACGTTCCTGTAAAGATATAAATTCTTCCCATAAGTGAATAATTTTTCTAAGAACATGTAAATTAAAATGCTTCTGCTCTTTCTCTTAGTAATTCATGATTCTATGGGATCGCTTTAGGTTAAGAGAGACTTGGAAAGATTGAAACACATCCTTAAAGATTCCCTTTCTTTAATACGTTTTTTTTTAGTTTTTTGATTGATTAATATTGACGTCAAAGAAAATCGGTTGTATCTGATTTTGAGGGTCATTTGTTAAAAATTTTCAAAAGATAGCGACGTTTTGGTTGAATGTAAGAAATATAGGTGAGATTAATTCTAGTGATTTATGTATAATAAATTGATTTAAAGGTTTTCAAGATACTTTTGCACATATTTTCCAATATCATCTTTTGTTCAATCTTCCGAGCAATATTTAGCTTGTGGAATATTGCGTTTACAATATTACATAAATTAATAATAATTTTTATCCTTCCGCAAGAGATGTTTCTAATCTTTGATACAAACGTCAGGCAATTCTAGTTCAATGTTATTATAACCTCATGATAGGAGTTTAAAAATTTCATAGCTTTCACGGCATTAACCTATAAAAGTTCAAGGATGCTCATTTTATCCTTTAAATAAATGTATATTCCAAACCGGAATGGGCTGGTTCTATAAACTGCAATTGGGAATTAAATTTCTTGTAAAACCATCTTGCTGAATTTTAGAAATTATAAAATTTATAGTCACAAATATATCTGTTATGAATATTTAGTCTTACACATCAATTTAATATGCAAATACTGGGTAGAATTTTCTCTTCGTTGAGTTCGAGGTTTACAAGATGTCATTGAAATGACATGAAGAAGGAGGTTCAAATTTATTCCATTATTTTGGCATATCACTTAATGGTCAAAGTAGTCGCACGACGACTCCTATGTCAACGGAAAAACTCATAGAGCTCTAAGTTGACGGAAGGCCTCAAGTGCATTGCCATTGTTCGATATGTGTCACCACAAGAGGTCATCTTGAATGTCTGCACGTACAACGTACCTTCCTTCAAACGGCTTTAGCTTCGCTTACGCCGGAGGAAACGACCGCATTCGGGAAAGTTAAAAAGGACTCAGTCCGTGCAGCTACGATATGTTTTTTTAAGGACACGGTGTCGTCCTTCAATCGAATGTCATGCAGACCCAACAGAGCGATCGAGTAGTCCATTGTGTCCGTAAGTGGTGCCAATCTCGCTTTGACGTGTCCTTACGGGTCTTTTTCCGTGATTCCCTTTGTAAGAAAGGACTTTAGGACGACATTAGAAAAACGCTGATCGGCACGGGTGGGAGTAATTGAGATGTCCGTTGACAAACGGAGGCCCGTCTTTTGTTCATAAGCTCTCCGTCCTCTACTTCGGTATCGGTATTCAATTTTACCAAGGTTTGACTCGTCGAATTCACTCGTTTTACCCTAGGATCCTATCATCAGGTAATTCTTGGCTAATATTTAGAATTACGCGACTTTTTTATCCTCTTGGGATCACTCGTGGAACAGACGATGAGCTCTTTCATATTGATGAATTAACGGATCATGAGTATCTGCTACAATTCGAGAATTTCGTCGCTGTTTAAATCGAGAAGTTTTGAGATAGGAAATAAGACTATGAATCTTCACTCTTTCCCTAAATATAATTCGAATAAAATTATGGAGTTGATGCATTTAGATGCTATATTGTATAAACGAATACGTGGTGTTCTATAAAAGTTAGAGTTGAGGATATTTGTAGTTAGATGAAGGTAAATCGTTGCATCAAAGTATATTTCCAGAAATTATCTGTAGAGGTCCCTTAGTTAAAAGTCTCAGAATTATTGTTCAATATGTCGCTTAAGGGAATCGAGGGGAAAAACCCTAGAGTAAGAAATGAATTATATAAAAATTGTGCATTGAAATAGAAACCATAGTTGCGGTAAGGATCTTGCTCAAGCCACTCTTAGGTTCGTTTTTATGATAATTGAATACTTCAAGGCAATTTGGAATCATGAACACCTGGTATATTTTCACCTCTTGCGCAAAGCTGTGTATTTCTGTGGGCGTGTAGTGGACAAAGTAGTTACTTTAGCTACGTCCCTCTCGAACAACTGACATTGAGAATATTTTGTATTTTAAGTTAATATTTAAAATATAATCTGAAAATTTGAAATATGCGTTATCTTGAAACTGGTTTGCATTCTGTTTACGTCTCTTTTTCCAGAAAGAAAGGAATACAAATTAGATAGCTAATTTGGGAGTTCTGTGTTTTCTCACCCCCTGCCATACACCGTATGACGGCTCGCAGTATTAATATTAATAATTAATGTATTAATGTAAACGTAAATAACTTAACGTAATATATGCTCTATAATGCCACTGGGTATGACTGCTGGTTGCTGCATTCGTTGTTAATGATCATAATCAGGCTTTGATATGAGTGGACATAAAAGGAAAATATCTTGGACCCATACAATTTTAGAACTACTGTAATAAATTTTAAAATATTATCTTCAAGGAACTTAATATTTTTAATTAGCACATAAAAAACGAAATCCAGTACTTAGATACTTGAAGCTGAGATTCGTTCAGTTATGAATCCCAATGAACAAAATGCTATCGGAATTTCTGGAAATGGATTCTTTCTTAGATACGCATGAGGATCCATCTGTACATCCCTGGTCATTAGTAGCCTTCATGGATAACCAAGCACCGCTTCATTCTGAAACCGAGGGACAATTCTTTCCAACGCTTAAATTAGAATGTTCATTTGCCAAAGAACTACAGTTAAGTGACTTCCTGAGCACCCATTTTAGAAGTCCCTCCCCCTTTCAACGCATTGTCTTCTGGTCCTTCACCCTGTGTTATGCCGCCTCAGTAAATTTCAATCGCGATCGATGCTTAACTCCCACCGCTCACGTGTACTCTGCATTCCTTAAACGCTTCGTCTAATAACGAGGTTCGCATTCGAGCTCTCGTTGTCACGCAACGACCGTTCCCTGACCGACATTGTAAACACCGATTCATTGTGAAGGTTTTCGGGGAGGTCGCATCGCCACGGTAACCCCGTAACACCGTGAAAGAGACAAGTTCCATCCATCCCCGCACTGGGGACCTCGATCCTGGCCAATTTCCCCCTTGTAGTCACAAAGGGCGACGTTATTAACTCGCCGAGTGGAATTGCAGGGTGGAGGTGTCCGTAGACGTGTTTATGTCCGAATATGGAAAGGGTGATCGAATCTTCTATCATTTGCCGAATTTTTTCAAGTATGAGTCGTTCTCATATTATAGACGAAATCTTCGTTCTTAAACTTAAAAGTAAGAGATGAATTTATCTAGCTGAACAACCTTCATACTTTTTATAATTGGAAGCATATCTAAAGGTATGGCTTGAGATTGGTACTGACTTGTTAGTGGCAAAATATTGGGTGGGCAAGCAGAAACTGTATATGAGAAAATATCAAACCAAAGGATTAACGCTGTAGTGATACAATGGGTCAACATTTTCCAGCATAATGGATTGTTGAAAGTGAGTATGAATGCGAAATGTATTCTGGAAATGTCAGACATACAGTTATCAACATATTTGGATGCTATTTTTCTTGTTACCGTAGTATGTAGAGCCATTTATTAAAAATCCTATGAAAATGGGTAATATACGAGACAATAAGAAGCTCCTGTGGATATATAGTTTAGATGAGATAAGATCCATCGATTCGATTTTTAATTTTGGTAGACAATTCTCTTCCGAAATAGCAGAACTTCAAGCGTTAAATTGATTGATGTTTATGCTGAATTTCTAATACTTTCCCTACCATCTATCGTTTGATAGCGAGAGTAAAACATAATAATAAAGAAAAGAATGTGGAAGGTTGGAAGAAAAGGCTGGAAGTTATTTAATCAGTGATCATTTAAAAATCAAAACAGTGTTATAAAAAATTAGGATTAATCGAAATATTATTGTCTACTTTTCGAGCTACTCTCCATTTTTCTATTATTTGATTATTTGGCTTTTAATGCGATTTCATTCCGAAGCATCGATTGATAATTTGCATCAGTCTGCTTGTATTCTTAAAATAGAAAGCAGAATTAAATCTGTATATCTAATGATATTTAGGTAAAATATCAATTAGTTAAATGAGACATAATCGCTCATTTTATTCATTTTTATCTTAATTAACTTTTTTTTCTTATTATACATGTTACATCTGATCACTAGCGCGAACCACTTATGTTTCAGTATTCTTCTTGCCAATTAAATAATTTTCGTCATGTCGTGTCCAATACGAATCACAAAAAATAATTTCAGAAAAATATAGAGAATGATCTGGAAATGTGTTATTATTAAATTTAATGACATGAAAGCTACTGCTGCTTCCAATCATTTTACGAAACGGACTTGCCGGATATAAAAAAATCGTATTCTTTGTATCTGAAGACCATCTTCATCTACTCTCTCGTCGCCAATTATAGACTAGAAAGCTTCATTGGTTTTCGGAAACACAACAGCTTCTCTCTTTTATGGGTTCTATTTTCGTCCAATTAAATAAGTTACAAAGCGGTAACGTTACGTGGAGAAAGACGTCTGCTCTCCGAGTGGCAGAGAAGTATTACCTCAAAATTAATTCAGTCAGAATTCGTAAAATATTGTCGATATAAAAAACAGTGGGGATCTTTTTCTTTAATTGCCCATTTCAAAACCGTTCAATCGGAGGAGCGTCTTCGTATTGGAAGAGATTTGGTTCCAATCGATATTCGATTGATGGCGGAAAAAGGAGGAATATCAAAGGCATCGGAAGAAGTTTTGGTGAAGTGGAGGAAATGGTGGAAGGAGAGAAGAAAATCCTATTTCCTTTATTTTCCCTTTTCTCAAATCTCTGAATTTCCCTTTTCCCTGTCCAAACCCTCTAATCACCGAAGTTCCGTATCTTCTCCCTCTTTTCTCACAAAAATCCCCATCTCTTCTTTCTCGTAATTGTCCGCGGGTATTGTTTTTTTTATCAAAGGGAGACTTTCCGCCAATTTGAACGCGGACGAAAATTGACGCGCGATAAAAGTTGCGAGAGGGAAAATCATCGGCTGTTAATTTGTGCTGCTTTTTGTTTCCATGAGATGTTCTTCTGAAACTTTTTACGGCCGGTACTGTGAGCCGTCCTATTGCACAATTCGTTTTCTAAAATAAATCCTTAGGTGAAGATGTTCACGTCTTGAGTACGATTGAGAATTGCTTTCTTCATTCCATTGCTTTGTGGAAGGCAAGAATTTTTAAAGTTAGCAAAATTGGTAAAGTTTACTGTAAACGTGATATTTTTTATTTTTATCCGATTTTCGTTTTCTGATTTAACTCAGCTAGTAAATCTCGTAGCCTTGCAACCGAACGTACTTTAGAATTGTTATTCCAGCACCGAATCACGTTTTTACACTTAGACGCGTTCTTTTTGGTTATGCTCTAACTGAATGACGTTTCTCTTTTCGACGTTAATTTGCCATTGTTTCTTCGCATACCTCACATATTCAATTCTATCAACAACCAAAAGACTGCTATCCAAGTACAGATGTAGATGAAGACCACATGTATCAATACACACATATGAGGGTCGCAGATTAAAAGAAATTTTAAGGAAATGTTAGCATCGGGTATTTTAGGGGACTTACGCAGTTTAGAGATTCGTTTCGATTCCAAATCGGTACTAGTTTTTTTGAGACTAGCGGTTCGATTCTTGAATTTCGGATCTCCGTTGAAACATACGATTAAATAAATAAAGCAATGATTCATATGAAATTCTCCTTTGAATGAACTTCTTGCAATAATATTACCTAGAGTATTAATCGTTGAAAACCGAACATTGTGTAGTGTACTCTTAAAATGCATGTATGCAATGATATAGATGTTAGCATATAAGAAATTCCGCTTTGATTCGATTTGAAGTTTGATCAAAAGGAAAATTAACGATTCACTGGTCATTAATCGGATCGTAATTTCATTTAATGCCAACTCATGTATGAATAATTATACCTTTATGAACACTTGGTAAGAATTACTGGGAGCAAGGAATCTATTCTTAAAGCACGGTGTATCTTAAGTCCTCTTCTCTTGCGGTCCATAATAATTTTACGAGGCTTTAAGGCCATCTTGGGCGGGAGACATTGGTTTACTAAGAGTCCCTCGACGTCTGGGAATAGGAAGAGGGAGGCGGAAAAGTGGACGTCGGCAATGGGATGTTCCCTTTACATTTAAGGAAGGGCGAATCGAATCGGAAGGAAGGGAGAGAAATTCGGGTGTCGGAGAAATGGCATCGGGGTGTGAGGTTAAGGCTGTTCTGAGCGTCGCCCCCTTTCTTAGGCTCGTGTAAACAAAGCTTCCGTAGGGTCAGACTGCGAGTGGGAGGGCATTGGAATATCGATCCGGTTGGCTGAACGGGGAGGCAGGGTGACAAGGAAGTGTCGAGTGGGAAAAAAGGGGTTTTTTCGGAAGGGAAGAGAAGAAAAATCCGGGGAAAATAAAGAGGGAGATATAATTAGATGCGGATTTTTTTCGGAAATTCGGAGAGAGGGGGATAAAGTCCGCTCCCCATTATTTTAATTGAAAAAAAGGAAAGGGACTCCCCTCTGTAGCAGAGGGAATGGATTTGCAATTTCGCGAGTTGATTTAATCTTACAGAAAATTGTCGGAAGTGATTCGGCGAGTTTGAATGCGGACTTAATTGCGTTAGAAGTCCTCCTGCGAAGAGTTTTGAAGGGATCGGAGTTTTTGGGAGCGTCAGAAAACGCATTGTCACAAATGAATGAAAATATTTTGGTGAAAGGATTGGATCCGAAAACAAAGCATTGAAGCGGCAACGGTGGACCGATTCAACGAATGCATTTTGCGTGATTAAAATGTTTCCATTGTGTGCGCGCGATCGCTTCATTAATTTATAATGATTATTAATGTGTAATTTACTCTTTGGCATTAATTATTTCGGTCTCATCATTCCAAACGTGATGCATTGCAAACATTAACAATCACATTGGATTGATAACTCTATCGAAGTAATATTCACTAGCAATTCGTAGAAATAGTCTTATTATAACTCATTATATTCCGTTGCTATTATTCGTAGCCATTTATTATTTTTCGCAGTAAAGGAGTCCATCTTAGGTGCTGAATCATGTTCACCAGTAGGCATCATGTGAAACTGCTTGGCCGATCTGTTGCCAATATGAAACTAGTCCAGTACTGAAATTGCTCCTGAAAGAACTAATGTAAACTCTACGCGAGCTTAAGAGGTATATACGAGGTATAACTCGTATTACAACTTATCTTCGCTTAACGTGATACGTAAGAATGGATAGCGAGATATCTGAGTAATATAAGAAACATCTGAATAAAACAACGGTCATAGATTCCCAACCTCTGATCTTGATATATATATCACATCAAAAATATTAAGTTTATTATCAAAGGTGATAAAATGTATATTGAAGACAGAACTTACAGGTTATGTGTATGGAGTATATTATACGTAAGCCATCATCATAGAACATAGGTACTACCGAAATAATTCTAGAGAAACAAGAATTTAAAAAATTATGAGAATAGAAAGCCATGATATCCAGGTTATAAATTGTCTTTCGACTTTTCATTATCTTTTATTCACATATTAGTTGCGGAGTTCTAAAGAAAGGGTATCGTCTTACAATCGGAAAATAACGGTATTTGAAATTTAAAAATCTGTAGTCGTGCGAATACTAAAAAGAGCTTCAAACAAATGCGAAACTCTCGACGCATACACTTAACGCGTTGTCTTTAGGGGTAAGATGATAAAGGGTGCGTTATGAGTTGATCACTTGTCTTGGGCACAAGTGGGAGGGCATTTGTCATCAGCCGAGCTCGAGGAAACACTTCCTCGGACCTTATACGCTCCTGGGCGTTGATGCATGCGGAAGAGAGTGAGAAGGAGGTGGAAAAGGCCGCATTCTCCGCCCCCTCTTCCGTCCCTTCCCTCGTGGGGGCGGGAGTTCCGCCCCTCCACCCCCTATTCCTTTTTCTCTTTCCGGTGCAACCGCAAAGATAAATTCCCTATCATCTACTTAAACATCGGGAAGGATTTGGAGTGACAGAGGCGCAATGCTCAGATCGAGACCTCAGTTACCCTGTTATCAATTCATGGAAATCAATCAAATTTAATAATTTATTCAGTTTAAGCCATGCGTGGATTGCAACTCTCACAACCTCCCTTTTTCTCGACTCTGTAGATATTATAACAGGAAAACGAATACCTTTGCAGATTTATTAAAGTATATTTTGTTAGGAACGATTTGGTTCTTTCCCGGTGAATATGTTGAAGGAAGACTTCTCGGGTTTCCAGCCGGGTGCAGTGTTGGATTGAGTCCGACGTTTCGGCTACTAACAGCATAGCCATCTTCAGGGAAGGTATATTTTGTTATTATAGCCTTGCACCAGAACAACCGACACCGAAAGTACGCTACTTTTTCCAGAATATATATCAAACTCGAACCGAAACTGAACTTCTTTATTCATTCCGTTCGGATTTTCGATTCCCGTAAGTTACATTTCACCAACACGTAAATTGGGTAATTTTACTAAGCACGAGTAACTGTAACTTGCAACTAATTAAAATTGATCAGATGGTCAGTTGGCGTTCTCAATTTGAATAATTCTATTTAAAGCTAATATTTCCAACTGACCGCCACCTGTTCCTCGTTTATACATCTTTGAAATTTCTCTTTTTTGATTCAGTTCCTTCCAGCAGAGCTGTTGGAAGAAGAGAGAATGAAAAATGGGATTTTGAATCTCGGAAAGAAATATCTCCTTTAGATGGATTTATTCCCGAAGATCTTTTCTCCTCATTCTTTTTCCATTTTCTCTCCCCTGCAGTTTTCATCTCCCCTATGTATCGCATTACCGTTCTCTAAATCTTTGTTTCCCTTTTTGAGTTCCGACTGCCGTCCTTTTTTATGAAATGCAGACTTTTAAACTTAAGGAAGAGTTGCTTCTGGTAGGACCGGAATTGAAGACGGTGTATACCATAGTAAAATTCAATACATACTCGATGGGATCACTTTGTGTCTAAACGCTTACATTTTTCTTATTCTATTTAAAAATTCCTTATTCATATGAACTTATCAAAATCTTTCGAATCACAACGGGATAACTGATGAAGAATATACAGCAGGAAATTACAGGGCGTGGGGAGAGGTAGAACTTAAGTGGAGAGAGATGAGTTGATAAGGAGATATATTAATGGAGAGGGATGATAAATTCATTAATCCTAAGGTCAGTCATTAAACTAAGCAGACCCTCCGGAAGGATTAACAACTTCAATACTGATTCAGCAAAATGTTGGAAATCGCTTTTCGATTATCGACAATATTTGGCTACATTGAACATTAAATTATTACTTGTTGTCATCGCATTCGCGAACCATGCTTGAATATTGCCAAAAACGTGAAAGGTCTTTCTATTTTGATAATGGCTGGTTAAAGCAAGTTAAACGACAACTAATGATCACTTTCGTAAGATAGAGTGTTAAATTTTACAAATATAAGAGGGTTACCGCTGTTAATTGAAAGGCAGAAAAAATTATACATGTTACGCCAAAATTCTAGGTTTGATCAAGGTGTTTAGGAGACATGCTGATTCTAATTTTTATATTGATGGGACGCGAGCTTGAAGGATTTGCTATGCCTTTTTCTACAACATCATCTAATATTTACTATTAAATTCAGTTATTGTAAACTATGCAGCTTCCTAAGATTGTACTTTTTCTTAGGATATTATTTACATTTTTCTATCTTTATTATTATAATATATCCGTAAACATTTTTAGTCGGTGTGAATAGTTTCCCATGAGATGATTGGTTTCCCATAGCATAATTGATTCTCATTGCCATAAACTTTATACCGAGCTGTCTGCTGAATCCAGTCGAAAATTTCTTTAATATTTAAATACACGGAAGCGAGTATCAGTTTGGAGGCGGTATTTTTCTTTCGGGGACTGAATCGCTCGATTAGGAAATTCTATCACGAAACACATCTTCTCCAATTTGCCCTTTCTTTCGCCTCTGTCCATCTCCTCTAATCCCCCTTATTCTTTCTCTCTCACACCCCCTGCGACGCTTTTCCAAACAACAGAGAAATAGGTTGGCGTGCTGTGTGACTAACACTTCCTTCCCTCGGCAGTAACTCTCCCTTCTTTCCTCCATTTCACACGCTGCCTCCCCGATGCATTATGCAGGAGAGACGCCCGACGCCTCCTCGGCGGGGGGGCGGAGGATTTCTTGAGGCGATGCTGTTGTCGCCGACGGACGACACCTTTCTCTGCTCTTCTATCCACAGTGTTTTCCGGGGCATTATCTTATGAGTTTACTAGGGATGATCTAGTTCAGGGCTATCCTAGCATCAGTGGGCCACATTATCTCCTACAAAGACCTCACAGCAGATAATATACATAGTTCAGCATAGTGTAAAATAATATTGAGAATTCACGATTCATTTTTTGATTACATCGCAAAGGAATTTAACCACTTCCTCAATAATTATATTTTATTAGGAAAATTTAAGCAGTTCTTCTTAGGTCATTGAAAATACTCCATTCAATCCTAAAATTATTATCATCTTATTATTAAAATTATAGCCATACTATTGTTGAATTCGTCAAAATACGTTAGCCTAATCGTTTTTAACGCAATAAAAACAAGTAAAATGTTTTACTTTTAGAATTCGTATCAACCAAAACTTTCTTCTTTCACTGAAATTTTGAAGCTTAAGCGTAAAATTTGTGATCATATTTTAGGAAAAAATTAACCCGGAATCGGTTTGAAGGCTGTGATTTGAGATCGCTGACGGTGCTGAATTAATTTTATGAACTTATCAAGGAAGGTTAAATTAATGATGGACAATGAACGGACGAATCAATACGGATTAGAAGTTAAACGGATAAAGATTTTTCCTTTTCTCAAAAGGAACTTAATGATGTTTCAATGAACTCCCACTCGCAAGAATATCTTACAAATATATATTTTCACCAGTAATATATAATTAACTTCTAACAAAAAATTTCTATATCGCATTAATTTTGGCTGAAGTCGATTACGTATTTACAAATGAAAATTTGATATTAATTAATTAATTAATATTAAATTAAATTTTAAAAAAATAATAATTAATATTAATCGCTCCAATTAGTCATGATTAATAAAATATCTTAGGTGTAGTATAATCTCTTGCTAAATCATTACTTACTCCGCATTGAGATGCATTTAATTATATTTAGAAAAATTTACTTTAAACTTCGTTCATTCAGAAATACGGTCTTAGTATGCTGAAGAAGCCAAATTTATTCCGAATTACTGAGAAGATTTCCTAGGATACATATTTACTTACCATTTTATTTAGAAGTCGTTCCAAGAGAATCCAACTTACAGTCTATACGAGAAGCCCATAAAAGGGATCAGAGTTATAAATGGAACGTTTAAGCAATCGATGAGAATGTCTGCGCTAGCAAATCTAATTTTGCCTCTCAATGTTATCTCAGATTACTCTTTGAAGCCGTAGAGACGATACTTATACGTGCAGAATACCGTGATGTGATCCTCAATGGAAGGTTTGTAGTTTGCCTACATCACATTAAATTGTTGAGAGCCAAACGCCACTAATCGGTTTACTGATCTCTCTCTACTGAAATAAATTTCATTTTCTCAGTTTGGGATAGAAAATATCATACAAATTTTACTTCGTAAATTGATATTTAAATAATTATTTTTTATTACCTTTATAATTCATGAAGAATCTGGGAGATTATTTTAGTAATTTTTAGCAATTCTTTGCCGTGAATAATAAGTTGACCTGAAGATGGCACTCAAACGTTGAAATCGGCAGCTATTTCTTTTGATAAAAATTTCGTGGAAAGCTTAATATGCTGTGTATTTTCTTTAATAATTGATAAAATAAGAAGGTTCCTTGAAGAGAAGGTTCAGATGGTAGATTATATCTTGTGAAAGCGTTCTTTAAAGGGAAAATGATGTTTGTTTATCACTCCTTGAATTCACGACGCATAAAATATTTATTAAGTTCTTATGTGAACAAGATTATTTGATATATCTTGTACTGTAGCCTTCACGTATGTGATACTTTGAATGTAATAATTTCTCTCTTGCTGATTTAAAATCGACGTTCTTCGTCTTATGTCTATTCTGTATCTATCTTATTGATTTCGCGTAAATTCTAGAGGACAAAATACTCCGACATCTTCTCATAGAGACTCTTGGAAAAGTCTTGTTTTTCGGTTCCATCTTCCTTTCTATTCTTTTTGGTATTTATTTTCCCTTTCACTTTCCATGTTTCAACGTGTATAATTCTTGCCTCGTCCCTCTCTTTTCGGGAAAGTAAATAACCTCTCGATTAGCATCAAGTTTTTGAAGAGGCGAAGGAATGAAGAGTGAAGGAAGAAAGGGAGAGTGGAGGGTGCTGATTCGATAGTTATTCCCCAAAAATCAGAAACGCTCTTTCCTTTCTTTAGCCCACACAACGATCTAGTTGTTGTTACTATGAATCCTTAAGCTCCCAATTAGCAAGAATAAATACTAGAGGGGGTAAAATTATCTATCAGATTTTACAATCAGATTATTAAGCTTTATATGCTGGAATTAATTTATCTGAAACAGGATCTGTTTGAAAGAATATATTTTGAGCTTATTGAAATTATCTTTAGTCCTATATTCCTTAATTTCAACCCAACATGTTATTGGAAATTTCTAAATCCCATAAGAAAATTACATTATTTATAGGATCAAACTAATGTGGAAACGTAAGGCAATGAGTGGAGCTTCCTTCTTGCCCGTACAGGCACTATAGGTTCTGGAGGTATTTCTTCCTTCAGTGTATCACATTCTTGAAAAGTACAACCGTATACTTGCTTAAATAAATACCTTGTTTGCGTTAGTCGAACACAAGATAGCGCAATTATTAACATTACTAATGGCGATCAATTTGTGCCAAATCAACAGTGCTGTATTAAAAGAAACTCCATGGTAATGTTTAACACTCATTGGCTCTAAGTGAGGCACAAAAGTAGTTTTTCCAAAGATCTTAATCAAATATTTTGCGTAATCCCTATATTCGGCATAAATTGAATATCTTCTGAAGTACCTTAGCGTAAAGGATTCTAGGGCAAACCACTTGTAATATCCAAGATAAGCCAGCATATCTGGGTTATTTGGAATGTTGGAATCAGAACTTCCTCTCTATGTTTTCGATGAGAAATTAAACGACCCACATTGGTTGCGGTAATATCCATTTTAAGGGTTTACATTCTGATTAACAAAGGAGTGCAATGCATGCAAAATATCCGGCACAATTAGATCTCTAATTACATGATCATATCCTACTAATCATTATATAGCTGTGCTGGGGTACTTATAAAACGGTATGCTCACCTCTTGTAAAATCGTATTTGCAGTTTATGAGGAGGTATTCTACACAGTTCATTGAAGCGAATTACAAATCAAGTGGCGTCATAATCTTCATTCGTTAGCAATAAAGAATTAGGATACTTACGTTCATTAAAAGGAGAAATACATTTCTGAACTGTAAATACAGAAAGGTATGTAGAAATAAAGATGACATTAACCTATCTTTTAAATTAGAAATTTGCAAAATAATCCTGTTAGACCAGATCATTATAAATCATGTAAGAAATATTAGGAAATACCTGCCCTTAATGTAACGTTTTATTACTTATTAAATAATAATATGTAATATATTTATTTATTGAAAAAGAATACAATATGATTATGGTTGAACTTTAAGCGTGAAAAAGTTAGTTTATTTGGAAATAATATAGGCAATTCTCAATAAGAATCTAAAATCCTTAAATACTATGCATTATTTCTTCCTATTCTAGCATTCCCATGAGCCTCGCGTATATAATATTCTTCTAATTTACCTTTCAAGGCACTTTAGGTCGAATATGATATGATATTAATTATCCAAATATATTGTTCCTGTCTTCTTTAACTAAATCCCTCCCGCATCAGTAGCATTCTGTAGGGACAGTATTCAGAGAAGGGGTCCATCCCCTCAAAGATGAAACTCCCTTTAGCGATCTGTGGAACGCAAATTACGCTGGATTCGAGACTGTCGGCGTTGATTTAACGGCAGCTATCGGCTCTCTTCTGCCCTTCATCGCCTCCTCTTCGATCTCCCTTTAAGTCCCTCTATCTTCCTCTCCTTTAATGTCCCTTTCATCTGTATCCCTTTATCTCGTTTATTAACCTTTATATCTTCTCAGTTTCGATGTAAATTCCTATTTATTTTCGGAGTGCATTCCTCTTACTCTCTTTCTCTCCATTCCCTTTTATCGTAGGGCGCTTAGCGTACTTTTATGGTGGCCCTAAGTTGTTGATTTGGACTTTTGTATAGATTATCCGTTTGTGTAGTTTTCTCTCGGAAGGATCATTTACGAAGCCCTTGTCCTTCGTGAATGTTCATCCTCATCAAGCTATTCGCAATTATTTTACAAATAAAAATTACAACCATATCTCTAGCCAGTTAATAATAATTATTTCATAGGTTAAAATAATCTCAAATTTGAAAATTTCTAGAAAAGATGGTTCAACCACGCGTACGTAATACTATTCCGAATCGAGCATTGATATTAATTTGAACGGCAGGGTGTACTAAAATGATATAGAATCGTACTCCTTCTATATTATTTATTCGACTACAGCTGCTAAGTACCCAAATTTACAGCAAATCGACAAAATTGACATGCAATATAGGGATTGTGGGAGTATTTGGTTAATTCAACGTAAGGAGAATTTTAAATTTATAATTTGAGCTGAGTAAAGCAAAATATTTGAATGAGAAGAAAAATAAAATAAAATACTAGATTAAACACGATTATATTAAATTATATTAGAGGACACATCTAAAAATTTATTCTCGCTACAATTTCTCACTCTAATTCGCTAATTATTAAATTTCACTTCATTATCCACAGTTACTGTCTATTTCCTCGTTCTTCTAATCCCTTTATTCGTCTCTCCGATTCCCTTCTTGTCCATATTTCTCTCTCTTCCTATTCCCTTTTAATTTTCTCTCTTGTTTATCCTTCCCTTTCGTCTTTATCTGCGTCCCTTTTACCGATTTCCATTGAACTAGGGTAGAGTGGGCTGAAGATGTTGCGAACGAATCCGCAGCTGGAATTTCACAAACACGCGCCGACATCATAAGTGTGGGCGTTCGTTAGACATTTCCGCGGAGGAAGAGGGCTTAAAGAGAGTTCCTGGAAAAGGGTATACCCTAAGCGAGTGTCTCATCCATTTCCTCTTTTTTGTGTATTCCTGTTGCGCCGATTCTTTTATAGTAGAGATGACCAAACTTTTTCTGCCAACTGGCTGTTACAGCTTCCATAGAGAGCCGCCGGTTCTGTATTTCGCAGAATTTTCCGTTGATCATATTCGTACAGGAACTTCTAACTTTATTGCTAAACTACTATGTCATTTGATGTGATTATAGTCTCACTTTTAGGGTACATATTTCAATCATAGTTCGCCCATTTTACTTCAGGTCACTATAAAAATTGAGTGCAATATCTAATAATTATTAATATATTAAATATTTTATAAAACTAGCTAAGATTTTAATAGCGAGTGTCACATATGATTTTTTCGCTAATGATATGCAAATTTTCACTTCTTTCCAGTAAAAAGAATAGTACATAGACGTTATAGGGATATTGAAGTCGGTTTCGGAAAAAGCATCATCTTGAAACACGTTAATAATTGTGGCTCACGTTTGCCGAAATTTTATGCTATATGTACCGATGAATAACAAATTACCGTTACGTCCAAAAATATTAAAGTAAAATATTTGTCTCAACAGCAGGTGGTGCCAAATTAGTAGTGTTTAAACCGTGAGAGTAAACAAAACGGGTTCGATCTGTATGTTAGATTAAGAGATACTACATCGTTCGATATAAATGCGAAAAGCGATTCTCACCTAGTCGAAAGCTCCACCCTGGCTGGTTTAACCCATCAAGATACTTAAATTCCTCTAGTCACAACTTCCATGCTTAATGAGATCATTACGTAAACGCGGTTTAACGGGACAGCATGGATTTATCAGATATAGTGGGGCTTTATAATTCTCCCTTTAGCTTATGAGTTACCCTTTGGAGCAGTCAACTTCATCGCTTTCCTCTCCGAGCTCTAAATATCGCCCCTACGCCGGGAAATCAACAGCTCGCATCCTCGTTAATTAAATACTGAGCTGAAACCAATCAATCATTCCCCTTGTCTAAGCCCAAAACGCCTCCCACACCAATTTCAAGGCAAAACTCTCCCTCTCTGTCGTTTTCTTTCGCAAATCATGCCCCTTTATCTTTACAGCCTCTTGTGTTTCTTACTTTGTTTACCCAATGTTTACTTGCTTTGGTGTTTTCTTATTTCTGATTTACGTTTCCTGCCTTCTGCTTTCTCACAGTTCATCTTTTCCTTCTACCATATCTTGATCAATCGAATATTTTCCATTCCTTTTTTGTACAAAATCGAACAAACAGTAATTTCCATTTAATTTGATTGGGTCTTGTTCGTGGGTAATATGAATGATGAATGAATGATGCTGAATAATGGTGCCTTCACTTAGGTCTCTCCGTATTGCAACTGTTATTCATTGAGTCACACTTATGTGAATGTTTTTCACTTATTACTTTCCGTTTCACTTAAATAATAAGATATAATAGATATATAATATAAGATAGGCAATTTACCTCACTCCTCATCCTTACTAGTAAACCTCAGAGTTTTTAGTTGCTAATGGTGGAGGGTTTAAGGTTCAAACCTAACTTTCGATTATTACGCCTCGTAATATTGGGCATGATCAAAATTTGATTATCATTCTCATTAGCAAAGCTATAATTTTACGTTCTTTCGGTGGCAGTAGAGTTTTCGGGGATGACTATTGAGACAGAATTTATTCTTTGGTATATCTCATGTAAGAAAATTTTGGCTAGTGAGTTCTCAAAGGAAATTGACGCACAAACTTTAAAAATTTATAGGAATTGTACGTGAAGATATTTAGATGTGTCTGAAACGAATAATGAACGCAAAGATATATACTTACGACTTTATTTTCAGGCGAAATCGGTACTGAATAATTGTATTATGTACGTTTAGTCCGTTAATAACAGGTGAGACTATTTTTATATATATTTACATTATACATTTATTTTTATATATTACATTATTACATTTATTTTTATATATATTTACTACATTAACATGAAGTATCGTTAATAAACTTTGCTACTTGTATGCTTATATTGAGAGGAAATATGATATGTAAGTGGTATGCATCTAGCGCTTATCTTATTCCCCTCAGATTTAATACATTACATTTACATACGTTGCATTTAATCAAATATTTTTCGTCTTCTCTTCATGCTGCCGATGCTTTACTTAATTCATTATCACCTCTCGGCATTAAAAGTGGCCACTCGTGTACGATATGCCTCTTGTCCCAACCTCTACCAGTTCAGTTTCACTCATTCAATACCTCCACCCCTACGCACATACTCTCTCACAAGAGCGAACTTCCCGTGCCGCATCTTCCATTCTCCCCTCATCTTTATATCTGCAATAAAGTCAGGCGGTAGAAGTGTAATATTTTTGAAGAGGAATCCAAAGAGAAGTGTCGAATAAGAGGAGATTATTAGGAGATGCTTTCATTTATATCCTGTAACACCATCGCCGCCTGGTAATGCTCGTGGAGATTATGATAGCGTTGATGTCTCTATGATGTTTACCTCACTTGTGACGTGGACCATGGACATGTGAGATTGACGCAACAATGAATTTAGATGAGAGATAGTCAAAAGATTATCGCAAAATGTTTTAATTTTGTTTCTCAAACGCTACGAAAATCTATCATTATTGTACTCATTCCGCTACAGTTAGACTTTGCATTAGGTGGCATAGAATACTTACATTAGTACAGAAAATTATCACAGTTCACAAAAACCTCATCATACATTATAATACAAAATACCCTCGTATTGCATCTAACACTTTGAACTATGAATTGCTGTAAAAATATAAACTGCGGCTCGCATTAATGAGCATGGCAAAAATTTGGTTATTATTCTTATTAGCAAAGCTATAATTTGATGTTTCTGCTGTAGCAGTAGAGTTTTAGGGGCTGATTTTTATGTTTGAAAACTCCTCTAAACTGATATAATGATAAGATAAGTAGAAGTTATAAATAACTGCGAAATGGAAATTGTTACTTTTCGTTATTTATTAAATTCTAGTCGAAGCGAATTAAGGCCACATCAATAAGGAGGTAATACTTTAGATTAAGAATCAAACAGAATGTTCAGATAAAATTTTCTTCAGGAGAAAAAATTTTAACATAGCGAAAAGAGAAGTTGACGACTGTAGGGACAAAAGATGAAGTGTTTCTGGTTGTGTTTGTGGCTTGGTTTCTTCCAGGAGAGAGAATATGTCGGAAGATGGAGAAGTGTGGAGGATGAAGCATGCAATGGAGAGCAGATAGAGGGAGAAAGAGATGGTAGAAGTACCAGAAGCCCGTTATTGGATGCATGCAAATTTCCATGGCAACCTCCTCACCCTACCATTTTCCCTCTTCCCCTGGCGGTATAAGAGGGAAACTCTTGCCTCTTTTTTCGTACGATTCCTTTTTCCACGAGATGGCGGGGTTCGCTGTAAAATGGGGCAGAGAAGGATAGAAAGAGGAATTTTAGACAGGATAGTGAGGTCTTTTGGCGTAACCTCCTTTCGGAAAAGGGTGGGTGAAGGAGTCAATGCGGAGTGGAGAAAGGGATTTTTGAAAGAATACGTTGTGTTTAAGGAGAAGGGAGGAGTCTAAAGGCATCCGTGTACTACAACGCGACCCACTTGAGATGAAGCTGAGGAAAGGAATAAATGAAACAATGGAAGAGCGGTATATTTTTATCTTTCGGAAGATGAAACTTGTGTGGGAAGAATTAGTGGGGAAGACAAGGCGATTCAGTCATAGAAGAGGGGAAGAAGGAGGGTCTCAAGATGAAGGTGTGAAGGGGTGGGAAACAATTAAGAAAATCACTTTACCCCTTCTGTCATTAACTCAGTGGCTTTCTTTTTTCCTATTGTACAGCTAGTTCCAAAAAAAACTTACCACCTAAGCCGCAACCCGCATAACAGGCAGTGAATTTCCTCCGAGCGAGCCTTGTGAGAGAGAGAGAGAGAGAGAGAGAGGAAAAACATGGCGGAGATGGTCTGCTTGAGTCATAACTCCGCCTGCAGAGTTGAAATGGATTTATTTGCTTTATTAATATTGCAAAGATTTATTAGTATCCTGAGTTTGGTGGCATTGGCCTAGCAGAATAGTATTATAACAATACGGATGTCGTAATGCAAGAATTCAGTTATTATAAAATGGTTATAACGAATCAGTATATATTCTAGCATTGCTTCTCGCACAGAGGGAAACGTCGCACACGAGGTCCCGTTATTCCTAGGAAACCGAGGCAAACCCCCTTCCCCTCATAAAATTCGAGTCTGAGACGAAAGGCACGAGCATGTCGAAGGAAATTTTCGCAAAATCTGCCTCTGAGCCGCTCTGAGCTTATGTTTAGGACTGGGATGGGAGGAAGAAAATTTCCGCGCAGTTTGAATCGGTGTCGGACCAAAAATGTATAGACCTCGAATTCGACGCCTTCGCTTGCAAAACTCTGCGGTTATAATGGGTGGTATTATATAATATAATAGTAGCTAATATTATGCATCGTTCAAGAGAGCAGTTATTAGCCATTAAAATTATATACCAAAGGAGTCTACATCGATCACCAGTTTTATCACAGCCTGTGTGAATGCAATCTACACAAGTAAAGTAAGGCACACTCATGGCCATATCTAGGCTATTACATTAATATACTACATTAAAAAACAATAAGTAAATATATAGAATGAAGTCTTGAGGCATTCTCTGCGTATTTTAGATAAATTTTGTTTCATTTGATAAGCATCGAAATTAAAATTCGATCGGTAAAAAAACAGTAAATTTTATCATCTATGCAGTTGGAAGTTTTACTATACCGTCCAAATAAGTTGAAAGAAAATGTGCTAGGATCGATTTTCCTCAATGAATAAAGATGACGGATACGAGACTACCATCTTTCACATTAATTTTGAATTAATTAATTAATTTTTTTCGGTGTCATTGAAGTGTGAATCGAATAAACTTGATTTCTTCTGTGGATTCCTCTTGAAATGGTTGCAGTCACAAACTATTACGTTCATAAACATTCTTCTCGCTATATTTATCACCTTTAAAAGTTCTAAAATACACAAAAAGATAGTGCGAATGAGGTTTGGTCATAATGCTCATTGAATGCTACTGTTAGCTATGAATGTAAAATTTTCAATTAATTTTGAATGTATACGAAACTACCTACATTATTTATATTTCAATTGTTTATTACAACGTTTACAATTATTATAATGTAGAAAACGTAAAAAATACGCAAAATAATAGGGACTTGGTGAAATAGTTTTTCCCAGGGCCTTTTTACCTGTAATTCCAACCCTGTAATATCACACGGGGAAGCGCATATGAGGCTCATGTTGAAATTTTGCTCCCCTCGGTTGATGGCTGGCCCTGCGTAACTCTCATATTTTTCGACAGAATTTTAATGATTGAGATGAATGGGTGGTGGTTTGGTATGGCTAGTCTATCTACATATTTATCGCTTGGTGATATTGAAAATATTCCTTCGTATTTAAAATGTATTATGTATCGTATATATTGGCTATGACAAACTTTTTATCTCTCCACATTCCATGACAAATTTGAAAAACAAGATACAGGAGTGATTGGAAGAAGTGAATAAAGCAATGAATTCACCAGGATTTCAAGAGGGGGACTGTTTTGATAGAGATAGGGAAGTGAGAAGCAACGGCAACAGTAATGCATACACTCACATGACTTTAACAACCGAAAGTGTAAGAGGGATGTTAATTCCAGATTTTTGGATGAATCATAATAGGTAATGGCATTTCTTGCGTTCCTCGTCGACCAATTGATTACTTTGAGTAGGAGCAACGACCTCTTTCAAAAGTATAACGCATTCACTCACCTCAATTTTCTCATCCAACATATATTTTTTCCGTTTATGACTGCCTCCAGAGAAACTACTCATTTATCCAATTTAAGTATTATCTCAGTCAAACATGGTTAACATTCAAATAAACAGGATATAACGTCGGTGGCTTACCATACTTTCAGAAATTTCCTTCTGATGCATCAGTTTATTCCCAGGATTCCGAAATTGTATACAATAGCGATGTTCAATGTTTTGTAGCAACCTTCTTTTAATTCTATAAGAAAGTTCGAGCAGTTCACTAAGCCAGTACCTAAATCATCTTCTTATCAGCAAATTATTTTGGAAAGAGATTCCGAGGTCTTTTCAAACCGATAGAAATTGCTAACATTAGTATTACTATCTATGCAAGCCAATGGTTTATTCTAAATAACTTTAGAGATATAATTTATCGGTAATCGGCGTATAAACTTCAAGTTTCTGCGACGTTAAATATGCGGAGTGTCTACAATTCCGTATTTACATTTCAATTCATATTTTATTGACATTATAATAGAAACTTTAGTCGATCTAGTAAGATCATCTTCAACGCTCTATCAACTTTGTATCATAGATGTTGTAAGAGAAGTTAAACGATTTGGTTCTCGTAAGCGTAAGGAATAGATATTAGATGGCATTTCTCTAGTCCATTGTTCATTTCTCAAGTTATTTCAAACTACGAAATTCTGAGCTCAATATAGAGACAAAATAAAGCATAAGAAATAATATTTATGAATAAACAATCATTGACGAGGAGCTATTTTTTCATTTTTGTTGTTGAATTAGTTATTTAGTATAAGCTAATACAGTTTATGCCATTCACTTTAAAAGCAGAATATAGAGATACTATAATTCTGATATGATACACCCAAAAATTGTCAACTTTATGTTATCGTTCAGATTTTCCGAAGGTCCTATTTCAACTAGAATGATCTTCCTTGCATTACTATTTTAAAAAATTCGAAACATCTTCGCAAAGTTCGTAGAGAATTATGATGTGCCTAGGATGAAGGATGTTACGAAGGTCCTTGGAGTGAATGTTGTAATAATGGATTACATATAGAACCAAGAATATTTTAACAGCTAAGGTATGAATCATGAGAATTAGAGGAATATTCTCATGTAAGTCTGTTTACAATCCGTTGGTTTCTATTTATTAAGGTATTCTTCCATGACTCCTTTTACCCATCATTCATAATTATTGACGGTGATTTTTCTTTTAATTATTATACATATTATGCACCATTCAAACAATTCGGGTTATATAGTTCACTTGAGGCATTCAGAAACCGAAGCAGCGATCATTAATCATTAGTTTCACTTTCACCTAGCGCATAGTCCTGAAAATCATTTCAGTATAACAATGGAAATCGTGTTGTGGGTGTTTCCACACCCCCTGACATACGTCATACGGCGGCTCGCCGGGTATAAATGAAAATGTAAATAAAGCAGGTGTTAACATGTAAACCTGCAATATGCAAGTATAGAAAACCTGGAATTTATACGAAATATACAAATCAGTCTTAAGGTTCTGATTTTCCATACTAACTGTTGTTTCTTAACCATCTTAAACTGTATTCCTTGCAAGAAGTCCTGAAAGGTCGTCTACCTCAAAAATAGAGTTGAATGTCTTCATTCCCTAAAGGAATACCCGCGGCGAAGATTACAAATCGCGGATCCACCATTTCCTACCTTACTTGTGATCGGTCGCCGCCACCATACCCTAACCTTAGATACCTGCTCAGCGGGGGTGCGGTCGGGAATCCTCATTAGCGCTTTCAAATTCGCTACCCCGGATACATACGACCATCCACAATATGCCGAAAAGGGGGTTTTTCCTCTCAGAGTGTTCACCTTCACCCATTGGCCGTTTTATGGTTCCTTTGAGAAAATAGACAATACCTTTCGATGGACGAAACAAAAGAAAAAGAAGCAACAAAGGAATGAATAGGGAATACTCCTAGGGCCAGTGTGGAGGGCATCCCCTCTCTCTGAAAGACTTAGTAAAACCTCAGACGCGAATTTGTCAGAAACAGCCAAAGCTCATCTCAAAATCATAATGCTTCATCTGATACCATCATCACGAATGCCTGGTGGAGGAACAGAATGACGTGTTGACACATATATTCTAAAATACCTAATGCTCCGTTATTTGTCGTTTCAAGCAAATTTTATACTTCTCTGTATTGCAGAATAATTCAACAGCAAAGAAATCGAGTCAAAATTTGCACGACGGGGCAAGAAAGAGATTTAGCATCAGATAAAAGTTGGGACAGCATAATTTTGCAAGGAACATGAACCTGATTTAATTAAAGGGATAGTTTTTCTGGGACTGGCAATGAACAACATTTTCGGAAAAGTGTTACGAGATGCTGGCGTTAATTTCGTCGTAAACTAATTTTTTATTCGATACGTGAAAAAATTTTGTCGTCCTCAGTATTAAAATTAGGAGTGCTACTATTCTAATATCTATGTTATTTTCTAAAATACTAAATTAGCAAGTTGAATTTTAAACAATTGCCTTAGAAAATGATGATAGCACACCAATTAATATTTTACTTTCTGTCAATTGATTTGGTGGTATTTAAAACTTTTATACTATTTGATGTGATTATCTGATGTAGTTGGTCGTAATTTACTTGGTTTACTTTATTGTAATGGGTTTTGGGTCTAATTTTCAGAGCTCTTTACCAGGTTGACTTAAAATGATTCTTCCTCAGTGTATTCGCCCAGATAAAGTTTCTTTTCATCTTTGCTTTCCTTAGTAGGTTTCGCAGTGTTTTCATGCTCCCCTTTTCGATAGCATTTTTCTGCAACATAAATTAGTTGAAATAAGGTTGATTGTGTTCTTATTCATAACTATTCTTTATCTCCTTACAGAGTTTTTGTTCATGTTTCTATTTGAGTGATAGTCGTGAATTTCCTCTAAATAAATTTAAAAGTTCGTCCTGTAGGCGACAAGAGCATAAAAAATGTAATAATATAATCCTTTTTAATCTTGCAATGACATAATTTTTTATTGGATAATTGAAGCAGCTAAAGTAAGTTTACCCGACGCCTCCAGAGAAAGGTGAATTACGCAGAAATCTCTGGCCGAAATAAGGAAATCCGATTTTCATTCATTTTTTAATACTATGCTGCTGACATAGTAAAAAGTAACACTAAATCTAGTTTAACTAGATGCTAATAAAGACGGTACAAATACGTTCAACGCGTTTCACAACGGTTAAAAAAGGCGCCTTCCTTCCAAGAGCCAATAGAATGCGTGGAAAACTCTAGACTCGCTCTCATCGAGCTTCACGTCTGTTATGCGGGTTGCGGCTTAGGTGGTAAGTTTTTTTTGGAACTAGCTGTACCTTCGGACAATGAAATTCATTTCCCGAGTAGAGAACGCTATCTTTACGTTAAGAGTCGCTTCGTATTTCTTGAGGGAAGAGATCGCAAAAGATGTCCATCACGAGGAAGAAGATTCGTTCATTTTATAAATAACGAAGGATTTTTCATTTTCTATGTTTTATGCTTGAGAAGTTTTTCCGACATAAAACATCAGTTTAGGCTCAACTATAAAGTAGAGTGAGATACATTAACTTTTAGTAGGCTGTTACTTACTTAATAAATCAATCACGACCCAGGTAGGATTGCAAAAATGAGTTTTCACTGATGATTTTTCTAATTTACCCGATGAAGCTATACCCGTGCTAAATCTGGATCGATATAGTATTACTAAGCTCTTTAGTCGAAGCAAACAAGCTATGTCGAAGCTATGGGAATTTCTCAGTTTTAAGTAGATATGCTTGTGAAATTTCTAAATAATATGGATGACTGACACACACTGTACCTTGTAAGATTATATAAATGAATTTTCGAGTGAAGTAAAAGATCATGCGCGAGTTTAAGCAGTGCCTGATTTCAAATATGTAAATTTGCATGGTATAATCTGCATATACAAAAACTAAATCCTAATTTAATAGGATGAATAGAAGAGGATCCTTCAAATTCTTCATTTCGTCCAAAATAAATAATTATTTATTTATTTGATTCCATTATGATCCAGAAAATAATATTTTTAGATAGAATTGTATTTTATCTCCACGAAGCACGATGTAGCAATGATGAATATTCTTGGTGGTTAACACACTCGTGAACCACCAAACAGGAATCTTGTTTTTCGCTAAGTTGGTTCAAAGTTGAGGTGATTTATTATAAAAGACAATATCATATTGTGGCAAAATCAGTTGAGGAGTAATAGCTAGAGAGTCGGAATGTTTCAGTATTAGAAGTTTCTAAAAGTGCTCTGACAGCTGAGGTCATTTTACGCATGTTGGCCCCCTACCTAGGATTGAACTAGGGACCACTTTCACCAAAGCCGAACGTGCTATCTACGTAGATATTTGAAATCCGAAATAGATTGTTTGGAATAGTTTACTGCTTCGCAAATCGGAATAGGGAAAGTTATCGAGGAAATGTACGCGTCACTGCAAGAGCATCTCGGTAATGAGATTCTAGGAAACTCACAGAAACCAAAAATAAAAGGAAAGCATACTAGAGAAAGTGTAGACGAAGTTATAGAATTATAGGAGGTAGGGAAGAGAAAGTAAATGAGCACGGAGGGTCATAAGGAATCTATGATGGGAGGAGATCTCCTTGAAAGATAAAGAGTTTTGTTATTTCTTCCGATCCACTTTTCCAAGAGAAAAAAAGACCGAGGGAAGCGCGTGTAAGCTCCATATTACATATAATGAGATTGATATCAGCAATTTTAATCTTTTAATTTCTTCAAATCTCAATTATATATGGAGATGCTGCATCGCAGGTTGAAAAGAAGTTGGGGAGCGCGCGTATTTTAATCGAAATTCTCATTTATTAAAAGTAATTTTCGGATGTATTTCGGCGCCGCCATTAAGTAAATGATTTAAATCACCAAGTAGAGTTTTTAGGGGAGGATTGTGTTGTGCATCAAGGGAACATATCTCATTAGGAAATTTCGTGTCGTCATGTTTAAAGGTCTCGATTTTGCAGTCTGAAATGCAACTTCCTCGCTCTTAATTCTTTTAAATATCGAATTTTCGATTGAAGATTCTCAGGAAATCAAATTGCTAGACGAAACTTTTGTTAATTGTTCTAGTTACAGTAATGGTTCCTTAGATTGACTCATTTCAGTCTATTGTTTCACCAAATTAATATATCGCTCTGCAAAAATCTATCTCGTTTTACATGTTGCTGAGCTTATCACTGTACTAAATAGTCGTCGTATCTTAAGAAGTTAAATAAACTCCATAACTCTTCCATCTCTCCATAAAGTCAAGCGGCAAATAATTAGTGAAAAGGATGAAAGAGATTCTCTTATGGAGTCATTTCTAAGACGATGTAACACTCGAACAAAATTATTCCACGGTCGATATTATTCTCCAGGTTAAAATATACTAACAAAGGAAAAAATCAGACTGAAATATTACCCATTTCTATTAATCAATACAATATAGCCTTGAAAACTGATGACTTTTCGCATGCTAAATGTTTAAGTAAAAAAAATGAAAAAGGAAGAATTATGTTATGGTATAAAAATGAAAAAGGAGCAACTTATTTTAGGCATCATTATCAAAAGGGTAGATGGTTTCCATGCCAATAGCATATGGTTCAACGAGGAGGGTTTTATCTCTCTTTCCTCGTAAATATTTTTGACAATGGAAGGATCTGCAAAAGGTATTAGTACTAGCGCAATGCGTATTCTAGTCCTAGACTCGTTGATAAAGAAGAATTTTAATAGTAAGGGTTCCCTTACTTAGGTTGCTATTATGTGTCTTATCCCAACGTAAATAATTATAATAATTGGTGTTTCCATGTCCCCTGCCATAGTCATATGGAGCCTCGCAGGGTACTAATGTAAATGTAAAATAAATGTCGACTTCACTTCTGCACTGCGTATTGTAGTGCGATGAGCTTTTGCGAGACTAAAACGGATCTTAAAATGACATTTGCAAATGCGCCTTATTGCTAGGCATTATTTTGGTGGAATCGATGCTTTTGGCATGGAATATCATCTCCTATTTTGAAAATTAGGATTGAGGTACTCACCGATGGGATGTTGTCGTTGGAGCAGACGCCTTCCTGCAGCAGTCTATCTCTTATCTCCCAGGCGAATATCGAGGGACATTCCCTCTTGTACTGAGCAATCTTGGACACCACCTCCGCCGTGGCTACTCGCGGCTTGCTCCCTCCGATGGCACGTGGTCTTATGGAGCCCGTCTCGTAGTACCTGCTCCGGCGGGGTGAAAATGGGGTGAGGGGTGGCCAAAGGGCGTGCGATTTTCGCACTCTTTCTAACGAGCTGACTAATTGAACTCTTGCCCTAATCCAGGGCATTCGCATGCTATGCTGAGAAAGCGGTGATCCCTAGACACTCGCTGGCAGACAATCAGATTTAGTGAACTTATTGAATATTCATGTCGTATGGTGATCTACAGGAGAAATGTCCTTTGCAGTATAAAGAAACTCTTGTCTCTTAAATAGAACGTATTGCAGTTCCATGCTCTGGATAGAAATATTCACATTACTCCGTTCAACATAAGTATTTCCATGCTTTCCAAATATTTACGGAAACAGTCAATGTAATTGAACTTACAGGAACGGATTGACATACTTTCGAAGGAATACTATGCAAATCTTTGCACGAAAAAACGATTTGCACTATCTATATTAAAGTTGTTAATAAAAATTACGGAAGCCCTGATGAGTTGTTTCTGACATTCGCGGAAGAAAGATGAATAGATCATGAAACGGAAGTGAGATTTTCTGCTATGTATACGAAAAGTATATAGAAAATAATTTCTATTGAAATCAAGCATGGTTAAATGCTGATTTTATAAATTATTTTATTAGGTCATTAAATATGCTTTAAAAATGTTGCTAGTAACCATACTCATTCAGGATATTATTCTTTTTCGATCAAATTATAATGTGCTGTTGTAAACATCAGTCTGTAGAGCACATACGAAATGAATACCGAAATGTTCTTCATTTGTGAGCATTGCGGATAGACTCACCACAAAAATAGAAATTTAATTCTTTTCATAGAACAGTACGTTAATAAATCGATCATGATCTTTCTCCAGCGATTCTAAATAAGTTTCTGTTTGATGACTTTAATATTGCATACTTAAGTGTATAAAAATACATAAATCATATTGTGATAAGATTAATAAGAATACTAAGAGCAAGACAGTCCTTCAATGTCTAAGAACCACCGCTATCTCTTCCTTTAATATTAAAGAAATGTCTCAATTTAGCTACGCTTATTTTGGAAAATCAGTATAGATCAAGCTATCCTCAGAAACATATTTCTCTATCATGGTTACAATATGATTAATGATTTGTTTTTCTCTAGTGAGGAATATTGAATATTTTCTTTCATTTTTGTCTAAAATATAGATACCTACTTCTACGCAACGTTCACCTCCACGAAAGCATTCAATCTATACATTTTGTGCTACGATATATAAAAATAACTAGCTAATTTCACTAACGAAAAGTACGATCCTTAGACAAAAAGGGTGACGTTTCATCACTATCAATGAGCAAAGACTCATCTTTTAACCAGAACTCATTTGTTACCTTACCTACTTGTTAGTTGCTAGGTCGGAAGCTTGTTTTCTCTTAAGTTATTCTTTAATATGGGAGTTAGAAACATTTTATGTTCTTTTTCGAAGTAAATTGATGATTTTCAAGAATTCGATGAAGAAAGGTTAAATATTCCTAGCATAATAACCACAGAGAATATTACGCCCTCCGCGTTCACGTTGCCTTCTGAGAAGACAAATGCATTTCTCGTTTACGTAGTTTTTACTTTGTATTTAAAATTTATGCAATCAGTGAAATATTTCCGCGCTTATGATGGCCGTTCTCGTAATTCCGCTGGAAAATGTACGATTTTGCTAACGCGTTGTTCTATCGCAGCAATTAATTCTCACCGCCGTTTTATTTAGCAGGAGAAGGTCGCGGCAATGCGCAAGAACCGTCTCCCTAAATTCGAAGCGATGTTCTTTACTTAGACTCACATAAGGGAGAGGATAAATTTGTCGCCAGACGGGTATAAAAGGTTTGTTTACTGCTTCTCTTTAGCCACGCCTCACGACTATCATATCCTTTTATGGTTCCCATGGCAACAAATCCCCAGAAATGAGACCTTTAATTCATAATCTCGAAAAAAATGAAGACGTTTCTGTACTTCCAAGAGGAGGACGGTCTATTTTCGCCACTCTCCCCCTGTCTTGCCCCCCGTCTCGCTATATTTTGCTAGCCATTTCTTACCATTCCCCCACCCCTTCTTTCGCATATCTTTCCCAGGCCCATCTTCCCCCTCGTCCCATTTCTGAACTCCTTTGGAACACAAGACAAAAGAGACATCTTCCCCCTTCTTTCTTATTTTCTGTTCTTGGTCATTCCGCTCTTTCGTTTCTCTCGCTCTTTTTCTTTTGTTTTCTCGCTGAATATGCTGTCGAAGTGATTGCTTGTCATGCAAGAAGATTCTACAGGGTACGTTCGCTATGATTTTACCAAGATAAGACTCAGAACGTTCTTGTTTTTACTGATATTTCATTTAAGTATTTTTCTTATTTGGGGAATTTATTATTTTATTAATTCTTTGTAATATGTGCAGATATTTATATATTAGTTTATTATCTTTAGTCCCCTTTATTTATAGGTAATCACTCAACATTATTAACGTATTGCTTGCGCTGACTACTTTTCGCCTGGTAAGATTTCATTATTATCCTTATCCATCGAAATATCTGGTAGTTTGCTGTTTAATGTTATTTTATTTCCTCATAAATTATGCTGTGTTTTAAAAATTGGGAAAGGTTAAACATCTCTTTAGAGTGAAATCATGGTGAGGTCACTTGAATGAGCGATACCTAACTACATCTAAGACGGAATAATTATGCTTTTACCAAGATATTATCTCTCCTTTCTTGTAACGTACACTTATGATGCCAATTGACTTGATTTTCTTCCATCATCGTAAAATTTCGTTTGACTTTCCTTTAGTAGAGCTTTAGTAGGTAGGCTAAGATCATACAACGGATGATATTTATAAATGTTGAGCTGGCGAATTTCCAGCTATATTTTAAGGAACTCAAATAAAGTAAAGCTTTTATTTTCTTTGTAGAATTAAATCTCTATCCAACTCTAATTTCCATCGACAGAAGTAATCACGATGACCTTTTATTCTATACTTTTCATTTTTGGATGAATGTCACAGTTTAACGTAGATTGTGTATTTCTAAGACTTTTATGAGAAGTAGTAATTTTATCATTCTTAGCTTTTCGTTGAGGGTTCGATTTCCTGTGATAGTCAAAATCCGCTCCTGGTTTACTCTGAAAGTTTGCCGTGTATGGTGTTTTGAGAGCCTAAAATGGAGCTTTTGTTAAGCCTCAACTATTTAAGCTTTTTAAACTTTTGTTTGACTCGAAGAAGTTACTCACAGTGGAGGTGCAACTCTCTTGATACTGTACAACCGATGAAAAAAGAACTGAAAGGGGAGGATATCCGGCGATTGCCGTAGCTCAAGTATGTTTCTGAAGCGTGGACATAAGTGGAGAGCGAGGGGTCTGAGGGCCTCTGTATTGATACCGCCCCGATCCGAGTCTTCCGTTCCGTAAATTCTAAAAAGCTCCGGATCTCCGCGCTATTTGCGCCCTTTTCCGGAGCCCTCTATTGGGAGAATGATTTAATGCTCGCAAGGGGAAATCTCGGAACCGATAACTCTATTACAAGCGGACCCATAGTTAAAGGTTTCATTCTAGAACTACTTTAGTGCCGGTCATGGAGAGCAGTAATTTTGCCATGGATTCGGCGCGAAAGTTCGATGCGGGGGAGAGCGCGGTAAATTTAAGAGGAGACGGCGTGACAACAAGTGTACGATATCATAGGGGATAAAAGCTGGCAGATGCACTCCGTGCGACAAAATGGTTGCCATGAGTCATGATGGCTAGCATTCTTTACACAATGTGAAGGATGCAGTCTTTGGTGGATACACTTTTGGGTCAGTATTTTTTTGCTTGATGTATGGCGTTGCCCGTGGAAATTTCTGGAGCAATAAATTCCCGTACGTTCTAAGTGAGTTCTACATGTATTTGGAAGAGTATCGCAGTAATTGAATTACCGAACGAAATTTTTCTTGTGTCTTTTGCATGAATTTAGGCTTCGAAACACTTTATCACAGTTATCATATGCAGCGAAGGTGTTAGAAATGCTGATAATAATTCATATGCAGATACTTAATAATTCATTCTTTTGTTTCATTGATTACTTTTCCCTACCCGCTCATACAATAGTCGGAAAACTCAATAGTTTCATCCCTATTAAAAATAACTGTGTAACTCAAAGTTTCCTTGTATTGTTTCTGTAATACGGCATAAATTGCTAATAGTGGTAGTTAATTGGTTGATTTTACAATAAAAATGATATATTAAGTTGTTTAGCGAGAATTAACTCAAGAGTAGCACATCTACCAGGAGCTCGTGATTGTTTTTGACAACTAGCCTCAGCTTTTAACTTGTTTGTTTATTTTGAATAATTTTGTTCCATTTCGTCTTATTGAAATATTGATATAAATACTTCCTGATTCTCAAATAATTGGAATACTTCCCGATTCTCAAATAATTGGAATAAACAATGAAACGTTTTCCCACCAAAAATATGTATATAATTTTCCTAAGAAATCAGCGACTTTTTCTCATTCTCAATTTCTCTTCTCAAATATTTGTCTGAAGCTAGGAAATATCATGATTCACGTGCGGAAGGATCAAACACTCTCCGTCGTTGAGATAAATTCCGAAATGGGAAAATCAAGGGGAAAATTCTAGTGTTGAGGAAGATGTGATGACATAGTTTGGGGCTTCTCGGCAATTCTTCACGGGAAGGAGAGAAGGAAGGGGAGACAGGATAAGGGTTCAATGGAACGTAGGAGATGAAAGCGACTGCGTAAGAGGGAAAGATGCTGGGAGAGAAATGGTAGTAGTAGGGAGAGACTACCGTGACGCCCCATTTGCTTCCTTTGGAGAAATGGGTGAGACGACTAAGGGAGTATAACGGCCCGTACGAAAGGTATTCTTTGAAAACAGTCAAAGGTTTAGTTTCTCACGTGACCTTCCATTTCGTCTTCCCATTCTTTCGACGATCGAATCTTTTTCAATCCTTTCCGCGTCGCCATTCCGCTCCCGTATATAACGAAAAATGTGATCCTTTTCGTTATTTATTCCCTCTCTGTATTTTTTCGTCTTGTAAACATGTTTACCGAATCTTAATGGCATGGTTTATCTAGTATGAAAGTAATTGTAACGCCTAAATGATTATGAACACTCGTCATATATACGCGGTCTTTTCGCATCTAATTAAAGAATATTCATACGGGTATAATGCATTTAATTAGGATTTATTACGTAAGCAGGCCTTAAATTAACTCAATAAAGATATTTTCGGGAAAAGTTTTGCTAGTAATTGATTGGAGTTTTCAATTAATAAAGAATTACGAGGAAAATTCGTAATGAATCAGTAATTAATCGTTTCATCACCTAAGCAAGATTTTCGATTTTTTCTACATTTTTATAATTTTGAGAATAAATTGTTAGCTTCGCAATTTATTTTCCAATGATGGATATCTTGTCATTAATTATGCTATAAAAGGAAAAGACTATGAAATCGTCTTAAATATGTCTTTGTTGTTAATTATATGGAATTATTATTCGATCCTTTGACTATTCTCCAATTAATTTCCGAATTTGTATATTTAGCTCTCTATAGCGTTATGCTTGAATTAGAATAAAATTGATGCTTTTTCATAATATTTTTACATTATAATCAACACAACATCTCCATAATTTCCTCAAGATCCCAATTCACTCCTGCTTTAAACAAGAACTGAGCTTGTTTTCCTACAAATATCAAACGTAAGGTTAGTAAATCGAAGGAAAATTTCCGCTAAGAATTCACCAAAAGGTCGCCTAAAGTTGATGAAGAACAGTATGTTGGCTGTGAGTCACGAGTCCAGTTGTTTAGAAGAAAATTGCTTTAATCCATTTTCATTCAGCCCATTGTGCGATATTTATCTGATCATACTCCATTAAATGCCCTTGTTTTTCATTGGCGAAACTCCCCCATTACTAAAAAGGACTCGATCGCTTTCGAATTTGCGTTGGCTTCCCTCGCCACGCTCATTTATTCCTCTTTTTCGATCGATATCGTTGACAGCAGACTGATAGAGAAGCCTTTTTATTCCAGGGCACAAATAACGTTCGTGATCCCGGGTTTCCCCGAATAAACGGATCGTACTCTTGACTTCACTCTTTATTTGTCTCAATGTTTACGTTCAAGTGCTTGAATACTGGACGATTACTATTGAATCCAACCAAGATTTGACTCTACAGAAAGTAAAAATATATAATTCAATGTCCCTATTAGGCAGTTCAGCATATAGTTTGCAAATCATTTTTAAACTTAACTTTTGGACGATTCAACCCGTTTCGGATCTCATTCCAGATCGGTTTTCCTAACTAAGCTAGGTATAAACCTATCAGTCCTTATATTTTTCTTTTCTTTATGAATGAGTCGCAACCCAATTATTTTATTATCTTAGTAAATCTTTCGTGCTTACACCCTAAGGTTATGTTTTTCGTCGAATCATTTATATTTTTACTATTTATGCGGATCTCAGTCTCTAGTTTTGTCGTACTACCGACCATATGACTACAACTATCTAGATGTTTCTAGGACTAAATACGACATCTTTTTGTAGGATTCATTTACTAATTCAAACTTCCCAGGACTACCACGGCTAAGATCAAATTTTGGTTCATGCCATACCAACACATAAGGCAAGCATTACTAACACAGACATACACAAGGATTAACAACAACAAATCTACCTTGCCCTCCACTGTGTGAAAGGTACGACAAGGATATGCCTAAACCGTCACCATTACAAATTCTAAAGGATACACCACTTTCAAACTCATAGAAAATCTACTTCTATACTTCATACGAAGGTTGTTCCAAAAATAAACGCCTTGTTTTCGAGATGGCGGTTCTTCATTTTGTGCTATTCTATGCGTATGATCCTCTTGTTAGTTTTCGGTCCGAGGTATGCTTTCTGGAAAGTTTCCCCATGATTAACTCTTGAACAGGTTTCTGTCCGAGACATCGAAGATTTCTGGAGTGGATCTTGTATGAATTTGTAGCGTGTGGCCTTAAGTACCCCGCTAAGGAACTTGATGAACTATAACTTCCGTACATTATTCATTAGGTATATTATGCCAGGAAAGAACTCAAGGATTTTGTCCTTTAACAAGCTAAAGGCTCAAATTTAAATTATGAGATTTTTAGTCAATCTGTAGATTAAAATAAGATACTAACGAGATTGTTGTTTTAGGTTTTCATGTCACCACTAGCTGTAAATCTATTTGTTTTTTAAACGTTGTTTCATATTCATTCTCCGCTTTTTCAACAGTGCATCAGCACTTATAAATGTAGGATTTTAGTAAAATTCACGAATTTTTCGAATAATATCATTAAGTGAATGGACAGATAAGGTAATTTTGGGTAGTCGGAATAGAATTTGTAAGAAAATTAAGCAGTAAAATACATTAAAATTTATTTCGGATAATTGTAATCGGCTGAAGGTCTTGCATAAAATTTGTAAAGTAGGAATCTATCCGGAATATTGCGGTTTATTTCGTAAAAAGAGTTATTTTCTGCCTTAATCCGTATTTCCCACGGCTAAGTCTTCCAGGGAGTTGTAGAATTATAAAAATTTTAGTATATTCTTTTAGGTACTAGTCCAAACAGTAAAAAATGGGCAAATATGACTTTGACGCTTTCACAAGTAGATGTACAGACTGCGTAAGCGCATTCTCAAAGAGTTTACGACGGAAGTTCCTCAGGAAACCAATCCCCGGCAAAAGAGCGATAAGGCATCATTAGAATAGCGCGCGCAACACACCACCGAAAACACAGCGCTCATCTTTGGAACTCTTCGTACTTTTGGTTCAATAGGGTTAGCAAGGAGATGATGAAAGGTGTTGAGGGCTCCTTAGGATGTGATGGACGGTCCACAGTATAGTTTGGCGCCTCACAACCCTTCGTTCAGGAGGACTTCTTCCTTACCTTCCTAATATTTTGGAAACACATCCGTTGGAAACCTGAAGGATGCGTGATATATCACATGGCCTCGCGCCTGAATGGGCGAGCTCGACTATTTTCTGTCGCGTGGAATCCGGGAGGGGTCGGCCGCTGACGAACACGCCTCCTAGCTGGTTCACACCGCTGTGACCTGTTCAGGGAGGGAGTCAGAGGATGCGATCGAGAAGGAGTTGACAGGAGGGGCAGTCTGCAAGCGGGACACGGAGAGACTTTCGCTTTCCCAAATCTTGTTTTCGGAAGTCTGTCGGTATCCCGCCGTCTGACTATATGAGGTCACAACTAGGGATTGAAATATGTGTGGGTTTGAAGACTGTGGGATGTGTCAATCTAAGTCTGCGTTTCAGAATGCGTTGGTAGTATGTCGAAGAGTATTCTGTCCAAGTATTTGTAATATTGTTTCTGTGAGGGATAAATGGTTTGCTGCATAGATGTGCTGCAAATCATAGATACAGTTTTTACAAGAATGTTGAATACTTCCTGTCAAACCCAATTTGTGTCATACAAATTTTGTTTTTTTTTGTTTCACCCAGTCTGCAAATTTTTTGTGTCCTTCTCATTGTATTAACGCAAAATTTGAAACTTCACTCATTGCGTGCCTATACCTTTGTTATATTTTTACATGCTTTCTCTATTTCTTACGTGCCATTATCATACTAGCAAAAATTTTAATAATTACTCTCAGCTCATCCCGAATCTAGTACACATTTTTGAAACGAAAAACCTCAGAATTTAATACCAAAATTATATTTTCATAGAAAAATGGCGATCAGACTATTGGACTCAAGGCAAATCTTCAAGTTATTTAGAATCTTTGAGATAATCGAACATCAAATTATTTATGCAATTATATTTCCAGTTGATCATAATATTTACCTATTCTATGAAATCGAATTAATCGGAAAAAGAAAAGTAGATCCGTCAAAGATGAATTCTTTTCGAGAATCTAAGTCATTGGTATTTCTTACGTTATTAGCTTATAGAACCACTTTTAGCCGTTCATATGTACCTATTCTAATTTTAGTCAAAAAAATTTGAATTTAAAAAATTTCGAATTTAAATCCAAGCAAAATCATTTGCTTATTTCGAAAGATCGCCAGACGCTTCATAAATTACTTTCCTTCAAAATCACTACTTACGAAATGCGCGGAACGAGTATTTCTCTATGGTTAGCTGTCGTGTGGTGGTGTGATGAACATTATGCGTGGGTTTCGTGTGGTAAAGAGGAGTGGAGTTAAAAGAGGCAGATTCCGCCCCCTTGGGCATGTGGGGGCGGCGGGGTCAGAGCGGTGTGAAAGGCGAGCTAAGAAATGACCTCGTCGGCGCCTTACCCCGCGGCTGTTGATTTGGTAACCGCGGCGATCGGCCAATGCGTGTTCACCACTCCACCCACATCATCCTCCTTCCACTCTCAAGGGCGACTCTAAAGGAGCCTTCCATTAAGAGGGCAGCATCAAGAGAGAGAAAGTTGGATCTCCTATTATTAGCTACGAAGGGAGAGAGTGACGTTTAGGGGATGATAAATTTATCACCGAATAAATAAGGTATTTATCAACATGATAATGAATGATGATTGCTCATCGATACCTTATTTAAAAGCTTTTCTCGATTAATTCGGTTATTTGGGATTCAAGATTTTGTTATTTGGCATGGATAATTATGCTGAATTGTGATAAAGAGCTTAAAAGTATCTGAAAATTAGTAATCTGGTTGAAGCGATTTCATCTTTATTTCTAATTAAATTTTATGGAAAATTAATTCGTTAGTTGATCAAAATAAATTAGTTTCAGGAATAAAACTAATTTAAGTTTTTAATTTAACAACCATCTACTGATAATATTGCTCAGAATTGACCTGAAAAATTACACTCGGAGACTTATAAAATAAAAAAATTCACGCAGTTGATCGCGAAGAATTTCCATGGTTACGCAGGAAACTCTTATATTACTTGGTACTTATATTTTCTTTTCAATCGCTTGAAATTTGTAATCGTAATTTATGCATTGTGATAACTCTATTCTCTGCTGAGAGAAATTTGAAAATCTTAATCCCAATGGATTCTATAGATTAAATACTTCCAAACAGACCAGAGCTGATCAGACGTACTAGTGAAAACAGGATCGATGACCTTTCTTCGAATGTGGATAACAACAGCACTTCATTCCCGATGTTTGATATACATGCGAGTTTTATGAAAGAATACCAAGATGTTATGTAGGTGAAATTCCTCGGAACAAATTCGAACTTAAACAGATGTATTATTAAAATACGATATCCCAAAAGGGGAGCAAACATTCTTGGGGAGGGATCCACAATAGCGGAAGATGTAGAAAGAAATTAATTAGCGGTAGAAGGGCGTCTCCCTTCCGCCTGATTGGTCGGAGGGAATGTTCTCTCTCTTTGAATGCTGCGTGCGCCCGTGGAGGGGAGGGAGAGCGGGGGCGGGCGTGACGCGCGCCAACCGCCGCGGTCACCGAGCAGAGCGGGTGCAAACGGGCACGGCGACCTCCGAGATATACTCACAGGTCCACCTGTCACCCAAATCACACTTTTTTATCACCTCAGCTGAGTTATAATGTAAAACAACACTCAGGATTTAACCTTTCTGATAGTTATGGCAACAAGAACGCAAGTCAAAATTATTTTTTGCATGCGATTCAATGATTTAGAAATCACACAATTTGGGGTGTTTTGAAGTTGTAATGACTTTTTTTTACGTTCCGCGCTGTTGCGTAAGGAACGGCTCAAAAACTGGTGAAAGAGACTCTGATTACTTTAAGTTACTTTTAAATTAGTTTTTTTGATCGGGTGTTTTCTAAGGCTATTATTACCAGTCGAAGAATAGTCGGAAATCTTGTCGATGAGATATGCTGAAAAGGAGAAATTCTCACTTAGGGGAGAAAAAGTAGATTTCATTAGTTCGCACATAAACATAGCAAACATTTCAACAGAGGGTTTTTTACCTTCAAGTAAGAATCGTATGATTTACCTGAACAGATTCTGTTGAAACATGTGTTAATGTTAAGGTAAAATGGCACCAAACACGTGAAATAGAGCTAAATTTCGAGAAAAATAACATATCCATATACTAAAATCATGAAAAATGATTTCGAAATAAGGACGATTTATTATTCAAGACATGAATATTATTAAGGCTTAAATAATGTGCACTCACCGAAGTTCTTCCATCTTATATAAACCTCCTTTCACTTTCTTAGGGTTTGCTTTTTCTCATTGCAACAATTGTTACAAATGTTATCCCCGCTGAAAACAAACACTTTGCCTAAAGATCCAAATGTCCAAAAATACCTTCTATTCCTTTACACAAGAAGTACTCGAAAGCATTCTTTTTACCAAGGGTGTCTTATCTTCCGGTCTCTGAAGATGTATTTACATATTCTCTCACGACTATTCATCTTTACCTTCTCCTTTCTCTTCTTCACCTCCCTTTCCATTTCTTTATCAACTCCATTTACTTTTTCTCCTTTTTCCCTTTCTTTCCCTCCCTTCCTGATCCATCTTTTTACGCCTCCGATTTTTCCACATATTCGCATCCTAACCCATTCGGAATTTGCGAAATCTGTCTCCTCACCTTCTATGGATGTCACCTTCCCAGTTTTCATTTCACATCTTTCGGATATATTTTTGCTCTCTGATCGCAAGAACTATCTCTCGTGAGTCACTTAAGAAATCACAATTTCTAGTTAGTGCACCGTTTGTTATTGAGCTTTTTATCGATGCCGATCCGCCGTATTGTTTGTTTACATCCTTAGGATGCATATTACGGTTACCGTAAAACTAGGATTTGAATCTTTCTCGAATGGTAATTGAGATAACTATCAGGTATGTTTTAATTATCGATAATAAAACGCTTTTTTAGTGCTAATCTGAAGGTTAAAGTTCACCTCCAGGCATACTATACATTGCAAATCCGACTTATCTGTTAGGGAATTAATTTAATTCCTTCCATTTGGTGAAATGAACTTTACTCGAGATCGGTGCTCCCAAGAATTAGTTGGACGCGTCCGGAATTAGATATTGAGAAAGGTGGCAGCCAAGCAGCCCCACCCCTCTCGTGCCATCCGGAACAGATGCCTCAAAGTGCTGCAAGGAAGGAAACTACCTTCGGTGGCGACAGATGGGGACTCCACCCCCTACCATTCTTTCATGCTCCATATACTGCGCACAATTTCAACACTCCTTTTCCTTCTAGCCATTAGCGTGGAGTAAGTATAGAAGGAAGGCACGGGGCAGAATATATGAGAGTGAGGGGAAGAAGGGTAGTCTGAAGAAGAGTTGAAGACGAAAAGAATATCGAGGCACACTTCCCGCACACTGCCACAGAAATTTTTGCTTGAAGTAAATCGGAACGTTGGAATTAGTGAGAAAGTTGGGACTGGTGTCTTAGGGTATGTCGCGACTAGTGCATCATAGATTTTTCTTATAAATGTGGTTTTAAAGAATGATGCAAAACGTTTGTGGCCTACAGCGGGCTACTTTAGAAATTTCGAGAAAATTTTAATTGGAGTCCAAGTATATGCATAAGAAATTACAGATATCCAAGCCACAAGTTAGTTAGCTCAGTACATTTTTTTATAAAATTTAAAACTAGAACTAGAACTTTATCTTCCATGATTTCTCCGGAAATAAAAGGAATGAAAATATATTATCCGCTTTCATGCAATTTCTACCGTATGATCGTCCCATTCATTTTCAACAAAATATGTTTTAATTCAATTGAAGTTTTTGATGCTCAAACCTGGGAGCCCAAGCAGCTTCCATATATGAAATAATATAGTAATCTAGATCAGCTAGTTACCAAGGTAGCGGTTAATGACCTTAACAATAATTTCTAACTCTAGAACGTGTGTTAGTTACGCAATAGAATTTATGATTAAGTACCTTGCAGAAGTTTATTTTTTCCATATTTCTTTGTCGTAATACTACTCTTTCAATCTATATTCAGGAGACAATTTTTCCATGAAATATTCTCATACTGCAACTGTTGATCCTATCGAATTATTTATAAAGATAGAGGAGATTAGTTTGAGAGAGGTCCCATTCACCTCAATGACTTCTGAAATCAGCCGATCAGCAAACTTATCGAAAGTGTTACAAAACGAAATCGCCTTTAGAGCGATGATATGTGAATGTAGATAAAGATAAGAAAGGGAAAGGTAGGGATTGAGAATTGGGCTTAAAAGAGGATATAGTAAAAAAGGAGAAGAGGGGACAAGGAGTCCTTTTTTGGAGACAGGTGTCGCGGGATCGAGTGCCATCTGGCGACGACCATTGGGGCCTTAGGAAGATATAAGGAGCAATCCAGTGGCTGCATCCGGTTCCTTTTACATCTCGAAATTGTTAGAATCTGTTCTAACCGTGTTGTAGGGGATGTCAGATAAGAGCGTAGTTGGCAATGCTCAGGTACCACTGTATGCTTGGCTATAATTTAGGAGAACTTTACTGTTCGAACATATTTCAAACGACAACTCTTGCGTGATTTTGATTTTTCGGAATAGTCAGTTTTCAAGAATATCTATTAACTTATCGATGACTGCATGCAGCTACAGAGATTCGACTTTTTAATTCCAACTCTTCCTTAAATCCAATTAATAAATTATTAATTTTGGGTTCGATTGTTTGATGTGAACAAACTTCAAACAATTTTCCTTACACTCTTAAGATTTACTTACTCTCTTTGATACATTAGCATTGCAGTTACCTGCTTCTTTTGATGCGTGCCTTCTATCATCGCCATCTATTGTAAGCTGAATTTTTGGAAGTTTGGTTTAAGTTTCATTCGAGATAGTGTTCAGTAGTCTCTTTCGCAAAAGCGTTAATAACTTGGAAATAGAAACGACTTCTCTAAGCTAAATTATTAATCATCTCGCAGATGATTAATAAGTAATCTCGTAATCTTACTGCTTTTCGTGTTTAGATAAGGAATCCTTGTGTGCTTTAATCGCGTGCGGAAATTAAGAAGGGCATAATTGACAGGGAATGTTCGAAAAGAAGGGCCACAGTTGAGGGAATGCACGCAGTAAGCGAGAAAATAAGCGGATGGGACATAAGGGATTCCATAAGGAGAAGAGGGAACAAGGTCAGCCGAATTACGTGCAGTCCAATTCCTATCGATTTGCCAGGGAGTGAATTAATTCCACTCTGCTTGCTTCAGCGCTGAAAAGAGACACGCGTCCCTCATAATCCGTACGTAAACAAGTCGATACACTTCTCGGATCGGAGACATCAGGCGGCAATGGGATATTTAATAAAGCCTATGTTAAGGACTGGCGAGAAAAAATGCGGATTAAATGGCTAAATTAACGAGTCAGTAACCTTTTCATCACTCCAGGAGAGATGTTAACAGATTTCGAAGGCTATTTTCTGGATTTCTTGCGATAGTTGCGATTATTTTTGATCGATTTTGAATTTTATAATTCAAACCGTGTATTTGTGTAAATTCCCTTATTTCCTTCGGCTATTTGTAGTTATCAGTGAACATATCTGTTTATCACATAGCTGCCTCCTTTAACGCTTTTATTTAAGATGCAATTTTCCAAGCGACAAGTCTTTTGAAAACGCTCTTAAAGGAGTATTCATAGAAATATCCGAGATTCCTCATATAAAAAAGGCAGTTAAAGAGAATAGGCTAAATTGTGCCTGACACTTTTCTTTTCCTCTCAAAAAATTTGAATTAAAAACAGGAGATTCTTAAAAACCCGCAAAGTTTGTTGCATTTGGAGGTATTTGCTTTTATTTAAATCTTGTATAAAAGCTAACAGTACATTGGTTGTTCAAAAAACTAATTCTGCATCCTCTTTTCTTGAGGGAGTTTAATGAATGCTACGGAAAATCATGATTTCCTATATTAGTTTTCAGTTTTACGCCCAATTTGGCAATCTATATTCATATATGCTGCTTTAGCCGTATATACTTGATGTTTAACTAAGCCAATTAATATTATTTAATATTGTAAGGATTATTTGAGATTAAGAATTATTAAATGTAGTGTATATTCAAGTAATGCCATTAATAAAAATAGAAGCGACAAGTCTGCACAGTTAAATTCATTGATATTGCAAGTAATAACTGTTTTAAGGAATTTTAACAAATCATACTCTTGAAGAAACCGGTGGAGGTATAGCAAGAAAATGTCCTTAAATTCGAATCGCCAGAGAGGAATCATGTTTCCGGGATAGGAAATAGATGACTGGATAAAGGATATGGATTAGCGAAAGGGGAGTGTCGGAGAATGCTTCCAAAGTGACAATATGGGGCTTGTAGTGTTTCCGCTCTTACGCGAATGCGCTGAACCGTTGCAATTTGGGGATTAGTGTTGCTTAGTGTGGGGGAAATTCGTGAAGTGCTCTCCAAACAGATTTGCACGTGTCACTTGCCAGGGGGTTTGCGAATCTAATTTCATGGAAAAACTTGATGACTCCTTTCGGAATATGTGAGGATATTTTCTATACAGAGGTGTGTTAATATTTTAAATCTATATCATTTCGGTTAATTTATCGGTTAATATTCGTACTATTTCGTATCATGCTTAGTTTTCCGCGTTAATAAAAGGTAAATAATCATGGAAAGGTTATGATCATAGCCATGCACAGTTTCAATTCGGGGTAAGCTACAGGCCTCATATATTGAAAAAAATTAACACTTTTCTATCCTTGTTTATATTATTTGTCATAGACACGGACACATTTGTAAGAACTTGTATAATGAAGTAAGTAACATTTTAGCCAAATCATAAACATAATGGCGGATCATTTTAAAATGAAAAGAAACGTTGATATCGATGAAATGAAGGAATTAGTGAGACGAATCGTCGAAGAAAATCTGCGAAACTTAGAGATCAGGGTCAGTATCGTTTTTCCCACGTTTGATTTCAATATGTTTCTTTTACTCTCTCTTCTTTTTTCGATGTTAAAGGCTGTGTATATACGAAGTAGGAAGAGTTGACCAAGGGTGACAGGTTTGCTGATCGACTTCCTCTGCATTTACTGCTAATGAGATTTGCTTGGCCCTTTGCGTGACCAAGCTCCACTCAAGCTGCCCACTCTTCTTAAGCTTTTCCTGTCTTTCGTCTCCCACGAATACTCTACACGATATCCTATTTACGACTGCTGGCCTCTACTCAACGGTGGATATCAATATGGTTCATTCAGCAAATTCCTGAAAATCGTGAAATGATGATTAAGGCCTAAGCAATTCCACAATATATTCACTTCCGTGTGAACTGATCTTGTAAACGAGTTGGAAATATTTGGAGATTTATACCAAATGATACCAGCGAAATGAATGGAAATCCACAAGCTTAATTGCTCTAGTACAGCGCACTTTCGTTCCTTCGTATCATCCATTTTCAGCTACCATAATTCTTTATGAGCTAACAAATTTTATATCAAAATCAGTAGATTCGTCCTCTTCTTTATAGTGTGTCTCCATCACTAGGAATAACAAGACACTGAATAGGATACCTCTCAATTTTTAGTACAAATAAAAGAGAGTTTAACATTAATACTTCTTTTCATCTTAGTCTAAAAAAAGCTATTCTCCCTGATTTAAGACCCGGATATCGCAGATTAAGAATTATGACTTAGTGTAAAAGTCTATAAGTTTATTCTTTTTCCACGCAATTAAGCTATACTTCCTTGCATGTCGAGAAACATACATTCAAACGCAAAATCTTCGAGCTCTAAATAGATAGCTTTTCATAAGAACTATTTGGGAAGTGTATTCGTATCTGCTGCTGTTGTATCTACTTATTACCTAAGTCGTGTCCTAAAAGTATTATCATTGATCTTTCTTTCCTGGATTTCATATTATTTACAATTTTACATCGAGTTTTGTGATATTAACGTTTGTTTGTTTCATAGATTGAATGTGGATTTCGCATCGTTTCTCGGTAATTTCTTTTTCACCGCTGATGCAAGATCGGCGTATTACTCGCTAAAGTGTATGAACCGAGTTTTTGATTGATAGCCATGACGTTTTTCCCCAGAAATGTTAAAGATAAGTATTTCACGCTCGTAAATTTGGAGTATGAAAGGCTACCGATGCATTTACCAGTATCTCGACGCCTAAATTTTAGCCTATACCGCACTACCCTCCACGTATTAGATTCTCGGACAAGGCAAAGATGTCTCATAGACACATTTCGCCACGCTAAGCAAAATTTTAGTATCGATTTTTCGGAAGCTGCTTCCGAAGGCTCCCAGAAAAGTGCCATCCATCGCGCCACGCACCCCTCTTTATGTGATCGCAGGAAAGACTGGATAACTCTCCGTTCATTATCGCCTTTCCATATTCCCCCCTCTCATTCTCTTCCGGAATCTCCCGCTGTTATTGTCCCCTCCATCCAATTGCTACCCATCCCTCTTCATCTTCGTTTCCTTCTCTTCCTGCTTTTCTTGTCGCGATTCTCTTTTGTTCCATCCCTTCATTTTCCCTCCAAGTAAACAAGTAAATCAGTGAAGGGCAATGAACGATTTTTCGTTCGACCGTTAATGGGCTCCCTAACTTCTACTTCCTGTGGGAAGTAGTAGCATATATATAGACTTCACTGGACGTTTGATGAACCTCGCTGCATATGATAACTTGACGAAAATCGTCTAGGTGATTGTTTTTTTTTCTTTGATTTTTAATCCATGGATAATACTCTTTTTAATGGCGGCTTCTTGCTAAAATTGGTCTCACTCCAATTCGGTATTCAAGTCTTCAGGTAGAAAATTAGAAGAAACTTACGCGAATGAATTAATTAATTGGGCCTGGAATGGAAAATCTTGATTAGATATTCATTTAGATACTAGAAGCGATTTCAATGATTCTCTTTCCAATTTCGTCATTGTGCGATATAACAACAAAGTATGATTCAAATCTGCTAGTCAAAAAAGTGACTTAAGTATGAGCTGCTATGGGTTTACTTCCGAAAATTTGTGTCTATTTTCAGCTTACAGCTACTTCATTTTGTCAAAGATGCACTGTCGATGGAAAGATTTTTGGTTTGACTCCTGCGTAGAAAATTCTTCTCTTATTCTTATAAAGCAGACACCTCGGATTATATTTCTAAGTAAACATTAGTTAAACTTTCTTTTAAATCATGTTGATTTGTTGGCTGTTAAGAGTTGCTGTACTTAAACGGTGTGCTTGGATGATTCTATTTCATATATATACAGCTTCCGCCCAAAATAATCATATCTTCACCTAAAATACCACACATGTAAACGCTGCAAATTTGATCATTTCCATCTTTGGGTTCAATTCCCTCTTCTAACATCTCCCTCAGCACCTTCCTCAACATTCACCTCTCCTCTGATCGATCCTTTTCGAGATGGTTTGAATGGAGAGTGGTGTGGGAGGGATTGAAGTGGAAAGAGATTGCCCTTTCATCCCCCACTGCAAGGGGCGTCTGGATTCGCCGGGTGAGACTGAAGAGGTCGTAGTATCGGCGTAATGTCGAGAACCTTGATTGGTTATATCACACAGGAAAGGTCACTATCATACGCGCTTTAACTTCTGCAAGTATCGTTTCTCTACAGTTCATCGGAACGCTTATGAATCCATTATTCAATAATCACCCCGTTTTATTTCGTTATTTGCATGTCAAATTCGATCATCGTTATCCTTTACTGAGTCTCAACAACTGTAACCACGCCAGTCTAACAACATTAAGGTGTCTTGCTCTTACCCTTATGATTAACCATAACATATTACCCCCTTACCCTCTTAACCTTAAATGGTTAGAACTTGACTTTCATTTGTGTTCTATGAGTATCTATCGATGGAGCTGTCTTTTGCGCCAAAGATTCCCCCAGTAAAGAAGCAATTTTTATAATTTCTATCGGTAGTTGTACATCCGCAGAGTTTCCGTTTACTTAAATTCGGTATTAATAGCACAAAGAGAAAGATAACACTATTCTACGTTATTGATTTCAGAATAATGTGCTCTCAGCTAGCTTAACTCACGAAACACGCAAAAATGGATCGATTTAAAGATGTTAGAAAAAGGTACACGAACATAGAAGAAACGTAACAAATTCCCTCGCAAGAAATCCGAGTCTTGCAGCTTTAGGTCCAATTTGCTGTCCTGACGATGCCAAAACTATGGTCCAATTTAAGGCAGCCATAGAATTATTTTCCTACTTAAAATATCTAATTATAATAAAAGGCAAAGTCTTATTTTTATAAACAATCCTCCCACTCAAGGTTTGTATAGTTGGGTATTAATTCTGCTGAAAAACCTCCAGATTGAAATTAAATTTAGGAACGGTTACCAAGAAATCACATATGAGTTACTATTTGATTCACATGAATTTACATTCAGTATTTTGATTTCCGATTTTTCGAGACAAATGAGAAAGGTAACAAACATTCGCTGAGTTTCTCCATTGCACATGGTCTATATTCTCCATCACTTTTATAATTCTAAGAAATCATGTTGCTTTGTAAATATGTTTTTAAAATTAAATTTAAAGTCTTGATGAAAGGGCAGGTCTAATTTTCTTTTACACAACATTTCAGACTTTTCGTTCTTTATGAATTTTATTAACCAGGAAACGTTTGCGTTAGACGTTATGTTAGGTAATTTTAATGTGGCACAATGAGATAACGACCTTCTCTGCTAGACTACCTGCTTCGATGCAGAAAAAGGCAAAAGTATGGAATCTGCTGGTAAAAATCAATTACTATTCAATCGATATCCCCCGAAAGAGCTCTTTCTTTTCCGTATTCTTCCATTTCCTTCCCTTTTATCCTCCTTTCCCCGCTATACCCTTGCCATTTGCGCTGCCCGTTGTCATTGCCAATTAAAGCAGGTCGATTCACTTGCCACCCCACGCACATCCCATCTCTTTCATTGCTCTTAAGAGAAGATTGAAATCGAAACGTCCGTGCGGATGTGTGAGAAGAATCTTTCAGGGATGAATTTCAATCCCTCGATTCTTTAATCTGCGATAAAGATCGTTGGCAGCTGCCGTATTGGGAAGAGGAAAAGTTTTCAATATCATGAATGGGTTTGGAAAAGATATTCATGAACAGTTGGTGGTTCTTTATTGGCATTTAGTCCGGGCAATTTCGCGATTTCTTTTACTTGGTGATTCTTGAGAAATGGTATGAACTAAAAATCTTCCTATCTTAAATTAGAAGTGAGTATGACAGTTAGTGAATTTGCAATTTGACTACCTTTGTCAATTTTATAACTTGGTATAAATTAGTATTCTGTTATTTAAAAAAACATGAATTACACACAATAATCTCTTCGTTTACCAAGCTTCATTTGCGGAGAAAGAATTATTTTTTGCTAAAGATGCATATAACTTCACTAATTAAATATACCCTTCGTATCTATCTAAGATGTTATACTGGGATTACTTCGATGTATTGATTGTAATCTTATATTAACGTAAATTTTTTTGTTTAATTTTTCTGAATGAAAATACATCTGGATAAATAAGAAGTAATGAAGTACATGGGATTACATAAAGAATAGGATTAAATTCTCAATGTTTCGGAAAAACATCGATAGTAATCCACACTTTGTGGATTCTACCAAAGTAAACGAATAAGAATGAAAATACCCGATCATTTCGGTTCAGAATGGGATGTTATGTTATATGTTATTATTTTGGAGTTCGTATCCTTTTCTCACGCATGAGGAATTTTAATAATGGTTTGCAGGTTTAGCTTGTGGTGTACTCGGTACCTCACACCTTTGAAAGGTAAGAGATTGCTTTACCTCACGAATTAAGATATTCCCGCAAAAACTGTTTTTCATTTCATAACATGCGCGACTCTTGATACGCCAAGTTTGTGAGATGCGGGATCGTTCGCCACAAAGCCATAGGAGAAACCCGCTCGCAGATCCAAAAATATTCTGGAACATTAAATACAGTTCGCAATCTTCTTAAACCATCCACGAAACAAAGCAGGGAACGGACCGAAGTCGGAAGAAGTCTTATGGAATCAAATTAAAACCTGAGACCAGAAAAGGGAATCTTTTACGGGAGATGAATGGACGAGGCTTCCCATATCTTAAATATCCGCACCGATGAACATCTAAACAAAACTTACTTATATATATTTCATTTCCATCGCAACCGAGATGGACGAGACAATGGCAGCGCAGGACAGACAGAAGAGAAACTCTCGCTTTACACATAAACTCGGTAAGCGTCGTCGTCGCGGCGCAATCAAATCTTAAAATGGTGAGAGAGAGGACAAGGGAGGGAGGGAAAATATGAAAATCGGGGAATAGAGTGTCAGAGGTTGTGCAGGAGCGTGGATCTCTCTCGGCTGCAATCTCGGTGATGGGTCCACAGGGAGTCGTCTTTATTGTTTGCCAGTGAAAAGGTTGAAGGGGAGGAATAAAAGGTGGGAGCAGAGGAAGGAAGCATAAGGTGAAGGGGGTCCAGGGAGGAATTAAACGGAGTGGGGGTGTTGAAGGAATAAATAAAGGCGAGAGTTGTCTAGAAAGAAAGTATGATTGAGGAAATTGAAATTATGGCGCTCAATACTACTACCGATGTAAAAATATAGCCACCTATATTTTTCTTGTTCAGTTTTATTTCTGGTTTATCTTCGTTAATGTTATTCCTCTCTATACAATGATTATATCTCCATTTAGATACCGTCTTATTATGTAGTTCTCTACAAAAATCACAGTTTCTTCGAAAAGAATTATGTTAATGTGCAGCTCTCATATTTAATGAATATTTCAACGATACGCTTGTTCGACCTCTTCTAAATACGCGTGAAGTTTATTATCTTCTGCAAACTAGTGCTGTACTCTTGAATTGCAATCGGTGCAGCGAAAGGCTGAACATTTTTCTTGGATTCGATAAGAGAAATCGGTGAACGTTTTAAAGATGCTTCTTTTCATAGATGGAAATTTTGAGAATAAAAAAGATCAAATTTTTGAATTAACTTCCTTATTATACTAACTTCTCATTCACATACCTATCCTCTTACTGTTTTTCGCAGAAGAAAATGCATAGTCGATGGTTTATGCGCAGAGATTAATTTTCCGATGTTCACCTTCACGTATCGCACAAGGAAAAATTGAATTCTTAAAGCGATTATTTTACATATTTATTCCTCTTGTTTTTCATACTCTACTTGTTCGGCAAATTTAACAAGTTGGACGTGTAATAACTAATACGTTCTCGGAAGATAATTGTAAATCAACATTTTAATTTAATACTGAATGTATATTCAAACATCAATATTATATGACAAAGTATTTTAGGAATTAGGAGATGAGAATAGGTGAATTGGGATGTAAGAGAAAAGAAGTCGGAGATGGATTGGAAGTGAAATGAGGAGAACTTAAAGAGCGCAGAGATTGTATGGGACAGCGGGCCTCATCTCCTGCGCGAGAGCGGGATTTCGAATTGAAAAATAAAACTGAACGAGCGAAGCTGCGATTGTTTTCGAGTGTCCGCTGCTTCGTTTGAAGAGCGAGAGATGGTAGTCTTTTATATACATTTTCAAAGGAGCCAAGCTCGAGAGCGTCGCTTGGAAATATTACATAAATTGCGAAAAAAATATCGCTGAAAAAAGCTTTCTCGTGCTCGAGTTGAAGTGATATATTATTATTAAAGTCCTTCGGCAGTGGAAGAAACGTGAAATTCAGAGATGATAAAAACTATACGCTATGTAGGTCTCGAGACAGCTACACTATTTGTGGAATATACTGACGGATCTGCAATGGTTAATGTTTAAACCGATGAATATGTTAACTATAGGATAAAGACCGTCTATTTGAGATATCTTTGCCCTATTCCTTTTTTAATAGCTTATGCATCCCTTGAATTTATAGCCCTTATTAAAGTTAGAAAAATTTTTCGTGTTGTAAGTGCTTTTAGTTAGATAATTGACACGTCTGGTATAAATAAAGCTGTCCGCTTATTTTGACTGAATACGGATGCTGTTATCGAGTAAGTAAACAAAGTACATTCCGTAATTAAGTATACGTTCAATTTTCTATCGCTTAGGATAAGTTCAACAATAATTATGTATGACAGTTAACACTAAAATGTTAAAGATTGGTAGCAAATTTATTTAAACGAAAAATCACCTCATATTATATGAACTATGATGTTTATAGTTTCTCCAAGTGACTATCATGTTAATATCAAATGCTGGACGAAGGAATTTAGGATTTATATTTGCAGGCAGTAAATTCTAAAAATAGTTGATAATATATAATTCAATTTAATCTAGAGCATTTAATCAAGATATTCAATGTACGTGATTATTTGCATGCACTTTGTTTTAGCTTCTTTACTTGGATTATTGTAAGCGTTTTATCAATTTTGTTGGCTTAGTAATACTTTTTTAAAAGTCTGATACGAGCCAACCGTTAATGATTCTCTTTTATACGGATATAACTCGTAGGAGCGTCTACATATTTCTTTGCCAATAAGCGTCAGATACCTTTGGACCTATCTGGTGTATTCTCTAAAACGCTCCTCGCATAGCCCTCATAGGCAGCTATAAGGAGAATAGCCCTAATGAAAACTAATCGTTATTCTGAAACTCAGTTTTCTATCACTTGTTTTCCATTGGTATCGACGAACGTAGGGGATAGTGAGACTTCCTTTCGTTTGAACTTCTCAAGTTCGTGACTCAATAGGCGGAGGATAAAAGGTGGCGAGAAGTAGAAAGAAAAGCAAAGAACAGAGAGCAACTCCAGGAGATACACTCTCACTGGCTCTACCTCCTCTTTTTCCATTTCAATGAATTGCTGCCGTCCACTGACTAAACTGCGTACTGGAACATTGTCAGATACGGAACTTAATCCGTCCGCAGCCAGATTTCAAGTTTTTCTCCCCTTACGTCGACATGGAGCACTCTCCTTCTTTTACGGTATGCTCATTTGGAAAGCTTCTTCTGATTCCTTTTTTCTATTTCATCGGGTGGAACCAGTATCCCGGCACGTGGATGATCTTTGAGATTCATTAAGAATCGTTTAATCTTTCGTGATCCTTTATTTTGAACCTTTGTTGATGATATTCTTTAATACTATATCAATCCCTGTATTATATTACATTATGCTATTGATTTTAGATTATGATGCATTGAATATCTTTATTATCCCTCTTCTCAGTGATTTAGTCGAGTAATATCTATTTTTTGCTCTCCTACGCTCTGGTTGATCAGATCTCTATTATGCATTTGAAGGCTCATTAGTTTCTTTCAGTGTACATACTACCCTATCCGATTTTCATCATCCCTCGACACAATGTCTAAATGTCCTCCCTAGTTTTTTTTCAAAAAGATAGATCAACTAACCTGAGCAATGTAGTCCTGTTATTATAAATTTTCATGTAACTTTGCTAAAAACTGATTGACGAGGTGTAAGAACGGAAAAAGAACCAGTAGAAATAATGAAGAGGAATACTATCATTAACCGGAATAACTTCGTCAATTATAATATTAATTAATCATACAAATATGGATTATTTATTTTTATATTATATTCGGGATGAGGGCTAAAGTATCTGGAGAGTTAGAATAATGATTCTTAATTATTTTATTGGAAGATCCATATATCAGTAAAACCTACAAAATAATATATAGATATATGAATAAAATATTGTAGCTTAATTTAGCACTTTACTAGATTTTCAGAATGAAATAATTTATAATAACGAAGTGTAAGTATCTTCGTAATGATTAAAATGAATCTCTGTGACCGAAAAGACAGTCGAGATGGATCTGCTGTTGAAGAGATATGTCGGTGAGTTCAGTTGATAGCGATTAAGGGAGTAATCGGCAATTGGTAGAGACGTAAACATTTACACAACAGGTACAGATTAAGTCTCGAGCGTGCTGAAGATATTTCTGAAGAATTCTCATTTCATTGGTAAAGAGGGGTGTTTGGGAGGGGGGAGGCGGCGTCTTTTGCACGCATGCGCACTTCCCCTTTGATCTTTCCCGACCGCTCCTCCCCACTCACAGGGGAACAGGTAGGAAGAGAGATAAAGAGACCCTACGCATGCCTACGTCTTCAACGACGCCAAAATGAGTGTGACATCCACCCCTCACCCCACAATCGGACCCCAACTACAACCTGCCACCGCTGCATTCCACACTTTTTCCTCCCATTCCGATTGCCACTGTCTCTTCTTTCCTCCCCCTCTCTTTTCCTTCTCCTCGTAAAAGGATCTTCATCAATTCTGCCGTCTTTATCATCGCCCCTATTCCTTCCCGCGACTTCCCATATTCATTTTTACTGGGTTACACGTTCACACGGTTATCATTCCCTTCTACATAATTTTTTATATAAATATGGCATAATTTATTGCCATATTTAATAAAAATATAAATAAAATATCTATTACGCATCGTAATCAACAGAAATACCACTTCCTAGTATATACATGATTCAAGTTTTGTTTATTTTTCGGTATTCAAGCGACTGAATTTTCTCATTAGTCTGAATCTAGATATATTTTATAAAAAAATGAGCTGTTTTTACTTTGATGATTGCTAATGGAGCCTTGTTGTAATTTGCAAATTGGGTCTTCATTCATAGTCTAAAGCCCCTCGTTTTTTATAATTTAAGACGCTTACGTACCTTCTCTAATGTGGCATATTCACGATATTCAACCAGCTTTACGTCGGTCTTCCTCATCCCCCTATTCCATCCTTTTCATATACCACGTTGGTGACTCTACTTTCATCAGGGGTCTCGGAAAGCAAAGAGGACAGCGTCTTCGCATTTAGTGAAAGCGGTCCCGGGTTCGATTCCCGCAGGTGGCCCATATGTGCAAAATGAGTTAAGCCTAAAGCACTTTTAAAAAGGTACTATACAACCCAATACTGCATCCATCAATCCTTCCCATGTATACAGAGCATCGTATAACTTCGTACTGGTCACTCTTGCATTCCACATTCATTCATTACTCGGTCATTACCGACCGTCTCTCCGGCTCCTGCCTCCTCTTCCCACGTCCCCTTTTAAAATAAAATACCGAATCCTTTGGACTTGTCTTCGATCACCCGCACCAGAATGCGGAGAAGGCCGGCCCTTCTGACCCCAGCTTCCTTTAAGGTGACCAACTGGGCGTGAAAATTGCGAAGTTGGCATCAGCGACGGGGGGCGGGGAAGGGCCCTTTCCCCCCTCTTTTCCTTCTCCCCTCCGTCACTTTCCACATCTTTCACGCTCCTTATCTTTTAGGGACCTCCTTTCTTCGTCTCGCCGAGTCTTTTAAACGTCTTTCCTTTATTCCGCTTCGCTTTTACTCTCTCCGACCTGACCTCTTTCAAGATTCCTTACCCTCCTGTATCTTTTTTTCTATTGACACACTTTCAGGATTCTTACATCCAGGTCTAAGGCGACTCGTCGTTTTGTAAATAGCAGTTTTAGAGGTAGATCGGTAGGAGTTCACAAACCGAATGAATGGTTGCTCCTTTGAGGGCACTTTCCCGCTCCATGGAGTATTCGAATGAGATACAGGTGGCGACCAAAGGTGGATAATTGAGTGATGACAATTAGCTTAGCAATGGGGTTTTTTCCTTCATGGAGAGGACATTCTTATGGAGTGCAGGTGCAGAAGACGGAAGGCTTTGAAGCTGCTCCTGACATTCTCTAGTGATGTTGCACTCCGTTTTGAGGTACTGAGATGTCCAATTACCTTTCTGAACAAATAGTACCTACCCAACTGCATGGTTTGAAATTTCTTCATCAAACATGAAATTTACAATTTATTTATCCTGTCATGGCATGCTACAAAATTACTCGGCTCTGTTTTCATATCGATCGATAGTAAACTGCCGATTTTCTCAATTCGTTATGTTAGCGTTAAAAATTATTTTCGTCTAGTCTTGATTACTCTGAAAATTTAGTTGGGATCGTATGAAATAATTCCCGCAAATCATGAAGTTTGAGGAAAAACTCTTTGGTTGAGAGTGAACGATAAATCAGAATCCAAATAGCTGAAGTGGAATAAATCTAAGCGAGGAGAGTAACCAAGGTCGATCAGCACTGAGGAATAAAACTTAGAAGTAAGTAAGAACAGTTAATGAAACAGTATTCAATATTAATATTTTAGAGAAGAGTTATTTCCTTTCTTCAAATGCAAATTGAGAACTTGACTTTGAATTACAATGAGAACCTAGAAGAAAATCCTACATTCACTAAGTAATCACGATTAAAATTCAAATTTTAGGAAGAGATAATTATATTATTAAAGTTTATTTGGTAAGCTTTGAGCTTGGATTATAAAATAGACGGAAAATCAAAATTTCGACCAAACAAGATAAAACACGCGTTGACTGAAGGCATCTAGTGATAATAGGCGAATACAAAAAATAGAATAAAAAGCAATACCAAAGTAAGAGAATAAGTTACTTTAAGTAAAGTTCATTCAATAACCAACTTAGTTACATTCAATAATAAAACTGCTCATAGTTGACAAATATCTACATAAAGCACAGAAGACTGGGATAACTTTTTATTTCTTTTCTTTAGTATAGTAGCAGTTATTATCATTTATACTTCTGCTTCTTAACCCTCACACGCTTTCCATTGCAAGTATTCGCTCACACCAACGACTCGTCATCCTCCTTCCCTTACAAGTAAACCGATCCTTTTAAACTGACCGCTAGAGATTCTACGACGACTTCGATTCGGAATCCTTCGATTGGAAAATTGGTTGACGACTTGAAAGCGTGAAATTCAACGTTAATCTGTACACTGAGGGTAGGACTTATTTGCGGGAGGATTCAGTTATCATGAGTGACGTTTCCCTCACAAGTGCTTTCGGCTGCTTTAGATGATTCTTTGAGCCACGCTATCACTTTGCGAAAATAAATGGCACTCTACAGGAAGTATACCTATTTTAGAATGCTATCTACTTTATTCTGAATTTAAACCACGTCTCATATTTAGCCGTTGACATTTTATTCACATGTTGTCTATATCTATCAATACATCTATTCATTTGAAAAAAATGATTATTCGAAGTTGATTATTTTAAGTATTTTAAGTGAATAGATTTACTAAGTCTGTTACAATTTTATCAATGCAATCAATAATTGCTTCATATTAAAACTACTTTATGTTGGAATATTTCTCTTTCTGTTTGTGTTTAACAAAGTTACAATTAACATAATCACTGATGCATGTTTATATTTGTGATTAATTTAATCAACAGAATATAATAACCATCAGCAGATAGTTGATATTTATATGCTATTACCTACTGGATGTAAGAATAGGTTCTTCAATTTTTCTCGATCTTCTCCTTTTTAAAAAGTGAAAGAGTATTCTTACTAAATTCAGGGTTAATATTTCTACTATGCAAGTAATATTTTTACAATCCATCTAAGAAAAATTCATAATAGTCTTTGTTCTTTATCCGAGATAGCTGTCTCATCGATTCGATAGGAGCAGTCATTACGCCTCATCGTCCCAATAATTCCACATTCACGTCATCGCACATATTTCCCTCGCGTGCTCGTTCATCAGAATGGAAGGCGTCGCTCGGAAGCCAAGACGACCTCCACTTCCCCTCGCGGTTTATAAACACAACTTCCAGTTTCCCACTTTGAATAATATATTCCTATACAAAAGAGATCGCATCATCGAACAGTAATCCGAATGGTTAGCCATCGCCTCGGAAGAGCAGGCGCGCGGCGTCTTCTCGTATCTCGGATGGCGTGAGAGAATTCCCCGCAACTTCGGACTCCTCACACGGCGGTTGTGTGAGCCAGGCGTTGAAATCTCCAGATACCCCCGCTAACTGCTAGGGTCAATGCTCCGTGGACAGAGGGTGAAAGAGGGACAATGAGTATTTTTCTACCTTCCTCTTCAACGGAATTCTTCCTTATGCGTCCTCCCACGGTCCTTTTGCCTCTCCCACCCACGCTAAAAAACTCTACATGAAAGGATAAGGTGCTCGAAAAGAACGAATGCCCTCTCATAGATCCCTGACCCCTGGAGAGAGGCTAGTTACCTTCTCCCATCTCTTTATTTATTTATTTTTTCTCCAGCACTCGTCTTATTTTTTTTCGCAGGCCTCTTACACATATCCTGTGGCTATACAACAACCTCTCTCCCTTGGCTTTATTGTAGACCGCACGATTCTTTCTTTATACCTCGGGAGATGTTGAATGCCATGTGAAAACATATATATCGCTGTGGCTCCCGTGCGAATTTAATCCGTCCCTATCTGAGAGGAGATTCGCGTAGTGAAAATCCTTTTTGCGAGTTTAATGGCTTAAGAAAATGTACGTTTTAGATAGTGTGGAATATCTGTCATTTCTCTTATCAGATGTTGTTTGATTGTTTGATTGAATAGTTATTCAAGTGGTACGGATTGGTGGCATACTAGATGGCGAAATTATGAATGAAAAGTTATCCATACTTGGTTTCCGTAAATTCCAGATTCTTTGTAAATATCAATTACTGAACAGTAAACTGCATGATATCATAAGAGATTTTATCTTTTGAGCTTATCCACTTTTTTTATTAACTCATTAATACATAAGTTTGGGTTGAAGTGAAAGACTACAATAATCGATGACTTTCATTCTTCAATAATTTTAAATTCATATTTATTATAGTATAACCAATTTTAACATTGATACTCTACATTATCTTTATAAATGTTATAGTATTAATTCACAAGTTATTTAAATTATTATTTCATAATATACTTATTATCTTTCTTTAAATACCATTCCAAGCCGTTAATTTAAGTAAATAATAAATCTAATTCCTAGCAATTGTAACGTAGCGTTTAATGAATGAAAATTTGAAATTTTGGTAAATTAAACGCTCCCAGGGCTAAAGAAGTCGTAGAATGATTATAAAATCTATATTCCTCAACATTTAAAATTCTGCTGTAAAATCGCGATCAATGCTTAATTTTATTCGAAATTCTTTCAATTCCATCGATCCAGCCTAAATTTCTTCATCACTTATGCAGGAATTAATTACCGCTGAATGCTTCTCATTTAAGATATCCAATCAGCGAGGCGATTTTTTCCCTTCATTCTCTCTCGTTCGACTTCTCGAAACTGCATAAGAAATAAAATCTCCCTATTGAATTCAGAACAAATGAGCCAAATGATACATTGGCAGCAAATGCCTCCGAGACAATGCATTCTTTCGCATAACCCTCGAATAACGGGCGCGTTTCTTTTGTGAAGGAGGACTCGCTGTGATAAAAATTAGCATTTTTACTTCCGAGGAACGGATTCCCGCGTTGGGGACGTAAAGAAATGCTAAAGAAACATTTGTCAAGATTGAGGCTGCTTGTGCAATTGGATGGAAGATTGCATTGAAATCTGCATCGAGAGGGAAGAGGTATGGGAAGGAATCGGAAATTCAAACTGCGCGAGATGTAAAAAAAGAGGAATTTTTTATGTCGGAGACGCGCTACTGGATACAGCGAAGGCTAGGGGAGTAGTGAGCGAAATGCATCTCCGTAGCGGAAGAAGGTGATGGGGAAAAATAGAATGCGCGAAACTAAGGAATGGGGAATCAGATGAAGACTCACGCAATGGTACTTATAGGTGTGGTGTGAACGAGAAGAGGAAGTGCAGCAGTCTACAAGACATGTGGAATGCAAAACGCACCACCGGGAAAATATTCCCATGGATGAACCAAGTTGTCAGATACATTAATTAGGATTTTGCCACCAATCGGCAAACTGCCGTGTAAATTCGATGGATTTGTCGCAGACGATTATCACAAATATCCGGCTGCTGTAACTGATTCTCTGATAACTAATTTTCGTAAGGAATTCCAGGTTATGTTTCGATATACATCTCTTCCTTAAAATATTTTCGCGGACTATTTATTTTAACGTGGAAATTAGTTTGATACAGGAATTTTAGTCTTAAAATGCCACTCAAATATATTTTTATGAACTTAAGGTATAGAATTTGCTTTTTGAGGAACATAAAGTATTCGATTTGTTTTCTTTTATTCTTTCCCTAAATTAGTGGGAGCACCTGTAGATACTTGCACGCTTGACCGAGGGCTATGACAATGCATACCATTTCCGGTGTAGTTCGTTTATTGCCTGCGGTCGCTCAAGTTCAATAAATCATGGCAAGAGAAATTATTTTTATTGGAATCTTTCGGGTGAGATTTAAACCAAATACTTCTTTTAGAGGGATATAGTTATAGAACATGAGTGATTTCTGATTTTTATTTCTTAGTTTTGGAGAAACACACGTAAAGTGACAAGTAAATGTTTGATTCGGGGAGTAGTTCTTAATGAGATACTATGAAAGAAGACTGGATTGAGTTCCTTGAGATGTGGGTGTAATGAGGCATGTGTAGGGAAATTTAAAGGAAAGAAAGAACATGAGCTGTTGAGAAAAACAGCTAGGAGGTGACTGAGGTGTGAGAGAGAAATTGGCTCTGGTCGAACAAATAAAACGAACGCTGGAGAATTGGCTAGATCAGAGTTCAAGAAGGGACGGACTACTGAGGATAGAGATTGAAAACTGGGTGCCTGGGAATGGACAGGAAAGACAAAAAATAACTGCTTTAATATGTATAGGGAAGGGTCATTTAACTAGAAGAAAAAGAAAAGATATTTATTAGGTAATGTTGGGGCACGTGAACATACCAAAGAGTAGATAAATCACAAATTATATCATAAATCAAGTACGTATAAAACACTTTGCCAGAATCTCTTTGTGAAATTTGTGCAGTTTATGTTGAAATCTTTGGTTGTAACGTATGGTTAGTGGATGATTTCTCCCGCGTTATATTTTGATTACTCTTCGTCGACCCACAAAGGAGACATTTTTGAAGAATTATGCTTCATATTCATCCTTCAAACCCACATCGCACTGTGAAAGAGACAAGGCCGATCCTCAGAAAAGACAGAAAAATTCTCGAGTTTGATCGAGTTAAAAACTCTGGATAAAATCCCGCCGTTGAATGGACTCGGGAACAATCTGCGTAATTGGCGAGTAATCACGGAATTCGGTTTTAGTAGCTGTGCGAGGAAGACAAAAGGCGAGGAAATCCAGAGCGCGAGGCTCATCCTTTGGTCGTAAGAAAAAGGCGAAAAAGCGAGGAATGGGAATGAATGAATTAGAGAGATATAAAGATAATCAGTCGACATACCATTTCAAGCTGAATGACACTCCATCATTTTGACGGTGCGCTGGCAAGCATTTTGGGTAGGCGTGATGAAATGTAATTGCATCTGCTGGTGCGACACATTGAAGTAAGGGGTCGGCGGAGCGTGAAACAGGTTTAGAAAGGAAGGTGTGTGCGAGGAGGAGAGTATTGAAATGTGGGATGGCAAGGAGGGATAGTGGGTGGATTGGAACGTGAAATGACAAAAGGGAAGATGCGAGTTTTGGTAGGGTGCACGGGTACCTAGCGCGATTGTTTGACGTATGCATTTGTTGCGCGAAAAATCCTCTTTCGACAAGGCACTCATTACTCTGAGCGAAGCTGCGAGATCTCATAATTATCTCTCTTACCTCGATTGGATTATTATTTTTCCGGAGCCCATTATCCGCGCCTTTGTTCCCAAAGAATCCCCGTGATTTCAAAAGTGACTTCGCCAAAAGGAACGGATTCGCCTGTTTACGTTCTGCGTTTATATAGTCGTTTCAATCTTTCCGCACTCTTTAACCCGATTGCGGGAGCGTTGTCATTTGTTTACCCTTAATGCCGTTGGAATGGGAGTCTCGAGGACGCTAATTTAATTGGATTCTTTTTTCTCATAATAGCAGCAGCTTTTTGAACCTTCTTCGCTGCCTCCTGCGGAGCTGTTGGACTAATTTGCAGCCTTCGTAAGTGCATTACTTTTCTTTATCCTTAAGCTGAATTACGAAAAAATATCCGAGTTGTGCTCTTACGAATGCAGTGGAGTTGTACAATCCTGTTGCCACTATGGCAAAACGTTGCAAAAGGGAGTTCTTTACAAAGCGTAATTCAATGATGCGGGTAAATATTTTAATGTGCTCATGTGATACTCCATTCCATTTAATTCCATTAAAATATTATGAGATTAGTGAATATCATAACTTAGAAACGGCAATAAATTTCAAAAGGAAGTTTATCACTGTGAAGCGAAGTCGAAAAGCAAATTTAGAGTTAAAATGGAATTAACAATGGCATTTGGAGTAGGAATTGAATTTTAGGGTAAAAATGATTGAATATGAATGGGCTCTTGCAATTCTTCCGAATTTTTTCGATAGATCCACGTTGTATGAAATAAAAACCTTTCGGAAAAAATAGCACACTGGTTTTAACAAGACAAAACTTAAGGTTGGTGAATAGAGAGGAGAGGGAAGTTTATACAAACTATTTGACTAGTATAGTTAGTGAGTATGTAAGTTAATAGATTAAAGTCATAAAATATGTGAAACTGTCAAAACATGGTTATGGTTGATATTTACCGTTTTATTATCACAATAAAGTAAGAACTAAAGCGAGTTTAAGTCATAAGGATAGTAGATTAATGAAGAAGTATTAAAATCTCTGCATATTTAACTAAAAAATCAGCTCTTGGTAAAAAAGAAAGAAAATTGCTTTAATTCATCATCCATTTCATAAAGCAAGGTAGCTGTTGGATCGAAGTTAGCATTTGTAGTTCAAAATTTTATCAAAGATGAGCGTAAGGTATGCAAAGACGACCTAAAAATAGAATCGGGTTTTGAGAAATGGAAGGTAATTAGATGATGGAATCTGAGAGCAGCAACACGGCCAGTGCCTTTATAAGAGGCCACTCGTGTAAATTACCCGCTCCGTATTATTCGAAAATGTGTACACATGAAGGGTTCTGCGTGTAATTGAAGGTATGAGAGGTAATTATTTTCAATTTCTCTCAAACAAATATTTGAATCAGATATACCAATAGGTATGCGATAAAAATTGGAAAAAAAAGGGATTGAGAAACTAGGTATTTGTGGTATTAATTGAATTTGAAGGTACAAATGATTAGATAAGAATGGGATCTGGTTTTTTCCCTTGTTTTCTCAACTGTCTTTCTTTATAAAATAATTTCTTTATTTTTCAGAATTGATCAAAATATTCTTTCCATTTTATCTTTATAATTCTATGTCTTCTCTAATACTTGGTATTCTTGAAGGGTTTGCTGTTAGCGCGGGTGTTATTGTCTTCTCCAAGTCTGATTCCCTAAAATACTCTGTCAATGGAGTGGGTATTAATTATTATTCGGTGCCCCAATACAGTTCTGTCAAAAAGTATTCCCTAAATCACAAGGACTAAGAACCAAAAAACAACATTTTATTTCGTTAATGAGTAATCATCATCATTATAAAGCGAGGAGGAACGTTTCTTTTCTGAATATTTTTATGCTTTCTATTTCTTTCTTCATTCTCCTTATCTCTTATAATATACCGTTCTCGTCCTACGGCTGCTTCATCACTTCTCCTTTTATTCGAAGGACGGAAAGCGAGAATTTCTTCGGCATTCATGTGGGTACTGGGGATTGCAATCATAGGAAATGCTAAATCCAATATTTACTAATCGCATTTTATATCGAAAAACGTAATTCAAATGGGAGTTTAATAAGTAATTAAACAATAAATATCAAGAACAGACATCAAATGACTCTATAACATCTATGAGTAAATGCTGTTAAGGTACCAAATTGTTGAATTTAGACATCTGATAATATTAGCACTCCTCTTAAACACATAGAATATTCAGTCAAATGTGCTATAAGTATGCGAAAGCTTGACTGTGAATGGCCCTTTGTAAAAGGATTACGAAATTCTGTAAAGTAAGTCTCAGTGTCATTTAGTAAGCATGTACAAAAGTACATTCATCATACCTGATACGTATCTCATTTTAAGAATTACCAAATAAATTCATTTTATTAAAACCAAATGTTTTCAGTGAAACGGGTTTAGTGAATAATTTGCTCCGAAATCACCTCCGTCCGCCCAAATTCGATTTCCTAACGGATGTCAGATCGTAGAATAAAGAGGTATTGCACAAAGTACCATACTCTAACTAGTTAGGAGAACGGGTAGTGGCAGATATGTTCTAGTCCATTTGGATTTCATTTAGTTAAAGAAACATTTCCCTCAAATCAATCTTTAGCCGAATTTGCATACTAAACCCGTATATATTAGCCATGTCCGAAGAACAGTAAAATAAAATCTTCAGTGCTAATCTTTTAGGCTCCTTGAACCAATTACAAACCATTAAATCGCTGTCTCCTGATGATTGTGGAAATAGTCGTTGTTTGCAAACTTTTTTTTGCTACTACCATGTATCTTGATTATTTACTTCTCCAATCACTATTTCACTCACGAAGAATAAATATGCGAAAAATCAGATGCGTAAAGTAACCCTAGCAAGGTACAGGGCCTAATCTGCCCCCACCACTCCACGTGTATCTCATTCACTCGCAGCTCTTTCGGGGGAAGCCGAGATGGTAATAAAAAAACGCCGGACTCTAGCACAAAAGAAGAGGGCCGAGTAGCAGTACGCGAGGGACTCCAAATAAATGAAAATAAAGGGGAAAGACGAGGGAGAGGAAGAAAGGAGGAAGGAAAAGAAAGAGAAGAGAATAAGAGATAACGAGGAAAGAAAAGGGGACCGGAAAGAATGCCAACGGAGGAGCAATACGCTTTCCCGCATCTCTTTTGTTTTTTCTCTTTCCTTTGTCTCCCTACTTCCCTTTCACTCTTTGGACTCCGACTCATTTTCCTAATTTACTCTCTCTCCCTCCCATTTTATCGCTCGTCCACGCCGACCCCCATCCGCGTGAAAAGATCTTCCGGAGCGATTGTCCCCATGGGGTCCTCCCTTTTTTAAAATACATATCATCCATTTTCATTAACTTCTCGCGATTATTAATCGTCCCCCTAGTGATGAGATGGACGGCGCGAGAGTGAAGGTCGTACGATTCACTATATACGTTCAGTCGGTAGCAAAGTAAACATATCATTGGAAAGGATGAAAAATGCATCATCGATTAAGTCTAATTCAAAAGAAATCTAAATAGGAAAAGTTTGGCAGAGTCGTCCCGGAGCAAAATTATGCTCGATTGCTGAAATATCTAATAGTATATTTATTTTCTGCTTCGATACAATCAGATCTTTATTGTTTGATTACGATAGACTTCTTCTGAGAAAAAATTCCCGTACCAAAGAAGAGGTTTGATTATTTTTATTCCAAATATTAATCCAATTTTTATGAATTTTTTAATTATCAATACGAACTCTTATGTTCTCCAGTCACACGTTAGAAGTAACTACAGTCATAGAAAGATTCATAAAAATTTTGTTAAGTAGTCATTACAGACCGAATGCAAATAATTTAGTTGATAACCTTGCGATGGACGCAAAACAGGACAAAGGATTAGCGACTTTGGTTATAGGACTTGTACTCATACTTTAATGATCTATAAAATGGATATGTAACTGAAATTATTTCTATATAGTAGCATATTAATTATTTTAAGGTTTGAATTATTTTTACAGTTAAGAAAATCTTCTAAACAACTTCTAGTCCTATGAAAACCGTACTTTTTAATTATAATTGTAATCTATCAAAACAAGTAACTTCCTCTCCTAGCTACTTCTTTCTTCATCTACAAGAAAATTTCGTAAGATTCTATCTGCAGAAAAATGTAAGAGCTGGATAAGGTGGATATTTTTGTTCAGAGATAAAGATATGGAGTACCTCCTCTGTGATAGATTCCTTCGATTGCTCTTTCTCCATCTAGTGATAACAACCCGCGATAAAAGCGATATTCCCCCATTCAACGAGCAATTTTCGCCATACATATCGCTACCACCCAGCAGATATCGAGACTAGTGAAATGGAATTACTATAAAGGATTTGATACGAGAGTGTCGAAAGTTCAAGAGGATTGAATGTAGATAGAATGGCACTATGAATTGAGAAAATTTATCACAAAATGGTGGAAATATTTCATCTGTATATTCCCTATATCTTATCTTTATGGTTTATCTGGTAGAGAATAAAAGCGAACGAAAAGAGCTCCTATTCTTATGCATTCTCATCGCGGTTGCCATGAAAGTTATCTACGTTTATTAAAATTCCCGCATTTAGCTCGCGGTTTGTATTTCATAGAACATGGTTCAGACTGCGTACCATGACTGAAGATGATGAATGTTTGTATGAGCTTTTTAAATAATTTCTTAGGGTTTCATAATCGTAGTAATTCAATAGGGATGAAGTCATCGAGTTATAATTACGATAAAAATACAAATGATCGAAAAAATCTTCAATGCTTTCACTGAAATGATTTTCCAGAGGAAAGGAATTTTATATTTTAGATTTATTCTGAAAACCTTTTCTAAAGTTTAATTTCAACGGTTAAAATCAATATTTTTTTCTGGTTTTAAACGTGCAAGTACTAACATATGTAAGATTTTAGTTCTTAATCGAAAAATTAATCCTCTTATAATAAGGTAAAATGTTAAGCTGAACCTTTTTCCTTTCCTGTATCCTTGATCTCCAGCATCAGCTTTCCCTTGCTCGTCTCTACTTCGAGAGATAACTTCCTTATATTGAAATAAGCAGCATTTAATTCATCCGCGGGGGGAAATGATTCTTTTTTGGAAAAATAAGATGAAAACATGCTGCTTTTGTGACAAATGAAAATTTCGTTCGCTGAAACTAAATCAGTCAATTATGTAACCATCAGTGGAGGGCCAATTGGAGGAGATGAGTTCAACTTCTATTCAATCCGGAGGAATTGTTGTATTATGAAATTAATAATATCACATTGCTTATGTTTTTATTCATTTGATTATTATAATAACTACCACCCCCCCTGCCATACGCCACTGGCGGCTTGCGGGGTACTCATCTAAATCTAAAATCTAAAAATCTTGATTAGAGACTTCTATAGCATCGATTAAATGAGCTCACACCATATAAAACGTAACATCTAATATCAAAGGAAAAAGGATGCATAAAGTTTACTACAAAATTTATCAGTTCCCATTTTACTGATTAACGTAATTATAGAACACTCGGGACTCCGTTAAGAGCGATATTTTAAATTAGATGTTCTAATATTGCAATCCTACCTGAAAATGTTTTATTTATAAAAAATTCGCTTAATCCGCCTTATAGGAATTATTTTCCTTTATGATACTTTAGGCGAATTCATCTTACTTAGTCCAGTTGCCTATAATTTGGCTCCGCTGCTCTGAATTTGTGTGCAGTCAGTTCGGGTCGGAAACGCCCCTCAATATGATAACAGATCGATATGAACTAACGCACTTAATAATTTCTAGTACCATGAAGATTGAATTTGCTACGTATTCTATTACTAAACGCTCTTATTTTCGAATTTTTATTTGCTTGATAAATGTACGTACAACCTTTTGCTGCATTTTACTCCTCTGATTTGAGATAATAGTATTAGTCTTAATTCATGTTTTGCTTCCGAAGAGGTGAAAATGTTACACCGACATCTTTAATTTATATTGCATACATGACCCTTTTAATGATTTAATCCTCTTTGAGCAACAACTTTATGGAGCAGAATAAATGTAGGTAACTTCTCGTAAGAAAAAACTGTACTTGAAAAAATATGAAATATAGCTTAAACTTAAGATGATAGTTAGCTGTGTACCGGTGGTAATTTTTGAAATTGTAACTATTTATCTGAATTAACGATAGGTGAGCGAGTGATTGAGGTAGTTAATTCGCCAGAAGAGTTTGTCGTTAGTATGTTAGCAGCACTGATGGAAGTGGGGGCGGAGATGAGACTTCGAAGGTCACTGGTACGGAGAAGGAAGGGCGCAGGGGTCCAAGCGAAGGTGAGACCGCAAAGAAGGAGATGGGGTTTCTTGGGAGGAATGCACAGAAGAGAAGCTGGAGAGAGCAAATGTATTATTATAATCATATCGAGGAAAGATGGGAACGTTAACCTATCTAAGACGACCTTCAAGATAGTTATAATATTTATTCACAATTTTTGAGCATCATCTTGAATTAAAAGAAAGATAATTATTTCATTTATTTTGCATGTGCACATTCGGGCGCTTTTGCACTCAGCAGGAAGGAACAAAAACCTTTCGCTTGTGTGTATATATTATCGGGGTTAGCGGCATCTTCAAATGGAGAATTTATGGAAATTGACACCACATATGCTTCATCCACCTAAATTATTTTATTATAAATACCTATTTAAGTTATTAGGTTATGAGGATTGTGTCAGTTTTAAAGAGTTTTACTTTCTGAATCTTTTTTCATTAATTGTGTGGTTTTGAAAAATTTACTTGCTTATTTTTACGATAGGAATTTCTTGGGATACAAATGATATAATCTAAAATTAACATTTACTGAGGTGCTATCATTATAAATTCTCTAATCATAATCACTATATTATTAAAATGTAAGGATATTGTATGTTTAATTTGAAGTAAATTCACCGTAACAACCGGTGCATCTGTTGCGGGCAACTGGTTAGGTAACATTTTTTCCGAAATCGGTTCAAAAATTTTAATTCAGAAAATCTTCCTAAGATATTTATAATCAAATTCTTGGAATTTTAACCGTACTTATGATTGCTTGAATATTCCCGTCAGTAACCAAGTAACTGCTATTTTTAAAATATCTATCTATAACTCATGTAGTCAATTAATACAACTCAAAAACTGCTCAGCATACTAAATTATTGATTTATCCACGAAAATATCATCCAAGCTGTATTCCAGGCCTCATTTAATATTTGACGAATGTCAAACGGCGTGCGGCCCCCAAACCTCGATACCTAGAGCATAACCGAGAGGAATAACATTATCTATGAGTAACATTAATCACAGGACTCAATCAGGAGAGACCAAAATGCCGTCAAACATTATAAAATAAATCGAACCGTGAAATAGGGAATATATAGGGTCTACTCAAACTTAATCTCATTTTAGTTTTCTCGACCATTCATTTAAGAGAATGGAAATTCCGGAAGGAGACAATCGCAATTCCCCGGTCAGCGTTTAAACTGAAGCCCATTTAATTCGTCACTTTGGTTCCCCCATTTTCTCGACGCCCCTCTATTTACAGTATCACACATACTCGCCAGCCCCTCAATCCCAAAAGCCCTCTTGCGGCCACCCGCGAAACCCACCTATCCTAACCGCCCCCTACTTCCCCCGGGGGCCCTTTCCGCCCCTTTTCAGCCCCCCCTATATATCCTAAGCTCTAATAACGGTTGCTCTGTGGGGACAGATCCGCCAGTTAGATTCCCCAGAGGGCGAGATCTAAGCCACAGATTCACTTTAAAACACACATTTCCTCGGTTCCTCCTTTGGTATTAAGTGTCCGAGGATAAAGCCGCTGAAGGAGGTTGCTTATAATAATAGGTTCGAAGCGGTGGCTTCCCGGAATGAAAAACGAATTCAACGGATCGAAGCTAAACGATCGCTATGTGCCCAGGTTTCTGTGATGAGGGAATGGATTTTTTACGCATTGAATGTAATTCTTCTCTCAATAGCTACAATTTTTTTTTCTTCAATTAGGCTTCCGCTTCGCCTAATTGATAGTGCATCCTCCATTGCTAGGGGTTTGGTTTGGTATTCCACTGTCCGATACATTGATTTTCCCACAAGAATACACGTGGATTTTAACTCCATACCGAATTAATGGTAGGAACTAACGTCGGAATATATGAAGAGGAGGCTATTAATTACCAGCGAATGTAAACTATGATATTTAAATAGCAGGAACAAAATTACAGCCATTTTGGAGTTTTTCTTTATCAAACCGAATTGCAAAAGGACATTTATACGTTCGTTTGTGGTGATCATGATGACGAAGAAATATTACGTCGAGGAAAGGGATTATTTTAGAGGGACAGGAAGAATATTTGAAAGTACATTGCCGGGTGCATCCCCCCCGTAGACCATAAGCGGGTATTATTTTATTAGACTGTGTCTTCTTTTCGTTAATTAGTAGATGTTCCTCTATTATGGACGCGAAATTTAAAGGAAAACTGATGATTCTGTTACGATTTTTTTACCCGGTTGCTATTTGTGAATCAGGTAGGATATTTTAGTGGATCCTGCTGGGTAGATTCTTATAGCTCCTTCTCTGAGTAATTAAATACAACTATCACATACATGTGTTGCGAGTTATATTTGATTTTTCCTTAATATTCGTTGTAACTTTAATCACTCTTCTTTGTGAAATGAACGGGATACACTGAACTTTCTACGATACTCTTCCCTATTCTTTTTCTGCACCAGAAAGTTAGAGACGCTCCGGTAACATGCAATGATATCTATCGAAATTTTTATAGGCTCGACTACATATCATATATTGCATCTCTTTTAAGATATATCTTCTCTAGATATGGAGTCGAACTCAATAATGTTTTCTTGCAACGATTTTAATATAATTGATTGTCGTATCCTGGTACGATGATAGCATATGTGATTTATGTAAATATCAGGACTTTCCAGTTAATCCAAAATAATACAAAGTTCTCTTCCAGGAGATTTAAACCCCACTGGATTTAAATAATGTCTAATAAATAATTTACAGTATTTGTGGAATGGAAGTATTAGGAAACAGTTACATTATATCACCAAAGGTTTGCTTGGGTGTTCAAAGCTCCTTTATCTTCTGCATTCGTATAAAATCAACTTAAATCAGATAATCAATAACATTAAATGCATACAAATATAATCCTAGAGTTATCTTTATTAGTATTTACTATCCAAATATTATGAATATCGTTCCTGGTTCATTTTCATTGAATGAAAGCTTAGATGCATACCTATATACAAACGGAGGGAGGGTCGAAGGTTCTTGAACCCTTATATTTGCTTCTGAAATCTTCGGAGAGTATAATTTCACATCTTCACAAATAGCATTAATAATTTAATCCTACATCAATTTCCCCGTTGAGAAGCAGCGGGCAATTCAGCTAGTATTATATAATTCGTAAATATTTTGTCGTGTAGCCAATACGCGCCTCCCACCTGAAAAGGTCATCTCAATCCTCCCTGCACACTCTCTGGTACTTCAACTTTCCCGCAATATTTAAAGTATTCGGCGGAAGATTTGAAAGTATAACTGGTATTCCAAGGGTGCGCAAGATGTCGCTACATCTGCCGCATCGTCGGCCGCTCGATTTTGACATAGTTTTCTCAAGGATCTTTGGGCAAAATTATCCAACTTACAAAACGATTAGGCTGCAGTCGTCGATATGCAATATTTCTTAGCGCGGAAGCATAGTTGCGTCCTGAAGAAATGTCAATCGCTGAATCACATACCGACCTCCCCTACTAGTTTTTCTTATGCCACACTGGCGTTGTCGCGTTCGGGTGAGCGAAGGATCCGGCACAAGCGGGAAAGAAAAGAAAAGGAAAACAAAAGAAAAGGAAATTTTATTCCTTTCAGTATGTTTGGTAGGTCGTGCTGCCCGACCGACGACAGAATTTTAAAATTCCAAATCTTACCCTGATGTTCGGAAATGAAATGTTTGATAAATCTAAAAGTTATACCCTGTAATACCCTGAGAATGTTCATTCATCGCTGTGTAGCGGACACCCTGTAATTAAAAGAGGTCCGTAGGTATATTGGAAGGGTCCAATGTGGAGAGGACAGTGATTGCTATAGGAAATAATACAAAGGAAACTACGGGGTACGACAGAGGAGAATTTTGATTTAAGCAAAAGATTTTTAAATTTTATAGGTACTGTTAGGAACCTTAAAACGAAGTGATGTGCGATTTCCCTACCGTCTAATGTTTCCTTAAGAAAATTAATTCGGCGCTTACAGAGCTAGTAATATAAAGGTATATTTAAGATTGCTTATGGAAAAAATTATTTTCATGATACAGTAAATATACATACTTAAGTTGTTGTCTCTGTACGAACGAAATGTGCACGAAATCATATGAATATGCGCGAATATATTAGAATAAGCGGTCTAAAGCCATCGATAAGTACATGACAATAAGAAATGCCTATAGTAGGGTCCTATCATATGTCATTTCCATTAGCCTTAGTACTTCTCAATTAATGTCATTCGTAAGATTAATAACGCGGAAAAACGAATAAAACTGAAATTCCTTTTGGCTATCATTGAATAATGTTGAGTGAAAAACTTACGTAAATTAAGTATCGTTTCTTTAACCCCTATAATAATTGATTTTTGCATATATTTAATGACTACAATAGGCATCTAGCCTGGTGGCTGTCGCCTACCCCTATCTCAAATACAGAATATTATCGTAGTAAATAGGATAAATTTTGTATTGGAGGTTAATGATGCAATACGAAACTTAGGAGTTATTTATTAATCCAGAGCTTGTTGTAAATGTATGAAAAAAGGGAAAAAAAAGAAATATATCCTGATATTTCATAGGTATGAAGGAAGAACGAAGCGAGCAAATATTTAATATCTCTTTAATACTATGAAGGTAGTATTCAATTGTGAGATAGCAAAGAGACACTCATTTCATGGAAGTTATTCGTATCGTTCTTCATGTTTTTCTTGCACGAAAAAAATCCCATCGATTGAAAGGAGGATGAAATCTCAAAAAAAGAGAAGGAGGCCGAATTACACCGAGGCTTATTTTTTTATCCCCCGGAATCTCTCCTTTAATCAGGAAGAGATCACGTGCGTGGGGCTATGAATACAGATGAGCCAGGCGTTTTTGTTTTTAAGGGAAAGGACGTCTGGGTGTTAGGACAGAGACTAAATCGGGTGAGAGTGACACGACGGCTGAGGTAGCGATTGTCTGTATTTTCCCGAATTGCAAAGTTTTGTTAACGATGATTTTGATTTGGTAACAAATGATTTAAATTACTTGGACAATTCAGGTAACTGACTAAATTCAGCAGTAAACCAATGAAAAAGTGAAAAAGAAGAAGATATAAAATCCATCGTTTTGGCTTTTCTCGAAGTTTTTGATCAAGGACAAAAGGAAAAGTGAAAGCCTTACAATATAACAATATCAAAAGAATTAAATATCTAGAACCTGGGATTTATTGTTTAAACGAAGTTTTCTGGAAAAGGAGTGTAATGCATTTTTGTGTTATGATTGATGTGTTGTGCTCGTGATTTTTGTGCACGAAATGTGCCATACTTTCTCGTGTAAATCCGATATATTTCATCTTCTATGCACAAAATCTCTTCCAATGCTGGAAGAGCGGATTGCTTAAAATTAAATCCGATACTAATAAATTTTATCAAATATTAACAACTTTTCAGATTCCCAAAAGAAAAGCTCGGTAATTCCCCATAAAAACTATTATGCACGAACGTTTTCGTAAGCGTGCTTGCATATTCGAATAATTTAATTTTTACGGCCTTTTTTATAATAGCAAATCTTCATATATTCTTTATGTTTTCTTTTACCTTTTTATGCAATTTATATATCTTTTTAATATTCAACTAAATTTTACATTGGAAACTCAATTCAATTTCGTACAAGCTGAACTCAGTGTGAAGCCTGTAATCATATAAGCAACTAAACTTCAGGTTAGGTAGATTTCTCTTATTAGATTAGATTATAGTAATATCTAAATATCCTACGATTTTAAATTTGGAGGATTAAGGCAGAACAGTTATATTCGTGAAATTTGAATTTTTTGTATGCATGGTTGCGAAAAGAAAATGTAAACATTCTTGAGTAGTGCAATTACAAAATATTTAATGCTACTTATATGTGCCAAATATGAACTAAAATGCAAAAGAATAAGTTCCCACAAACATATCTCTTACCCTCGTGCAAAAATTCGAAGTTTGAAGTTTAGTATGAAAAATAGAATACCTCTAGCCAGAAGATAAAAAATCGTTCATAAAATTTTAAGCGTTTAAAAGACGTCGAACTTTATACTTCATTTCGGAATCGGCAGTCGATGATAGGTGTGTTGATTCCAATGTTAGGATCCATCCGTCAAGGGAAGTCTCTTTCACGAACAGTGAATCAATCACCCCATCACCCCTAACACTTCCTACAGTGTAACAGGAAGCAAGAAGCGTTCAAAGGAGAAAGGTAGCTGCGATCAGCTCCCTCATGCGGCGAATCGGAACGCCTCTCGACAAGTAAGAATCAAGAAGCGTTGCCAGAATCGAATTAAAGTCGATCTGCAAAGAGGACGATGGCGATGAAGCATGAATTTGGGGAACAGGTGAATACGGAGAAAAGGAATACGCCATTTACTTTCTATCATTTATCCTCAGTGAAGTAAGGGCTCAGCAGGCTTGCCGATTTTCACATTTTTCCGGAAGTTTTCCCTTTTTCCCCGAAATAAGTTTTCATGATTTTCGCAAGTTCATTTTTGTATACTATCGCCTAAGTTTGAAAATCAAGCCAACCAAATTTCAGAAATTATTTTTTTCAACGATTAATCGCATGGTAAACTTTCTTTTGCTCTTATAACTTCTCCATAATGTCTTATGATAATTAAAACACCAAATAAAATTTCGTGAATAACTGAAAATATCTGAAACTTAAAGCAAGTAAAGTTCCGATCAGAAGATTTGTTCATGAACAGTGATTTCTCTCTTAAATTTACGAGTCACGGGTCATCATAATTTATAGCCTGAATTGTCAACGAAATCTTTTATTTGATGATCTGAATTTTGTATCTACCAATACAATGGTGATGCATGATTGAGAAATTTGTTCCATATTAAATAAACTGAGTAGCAGTTGATAACCTTCTACTATATTCGTTTGAAATAAGATTTCCCATGTATACTCTTTTGAGATTTTAAGTTGAACTGTAATGAATTTATTTATTTAATCGAGCTTTGTATGCATCAAAGCCTAATCACCTTCATATGATTCAGATAAATTCTTTCTTTGAAATAGCTATAAATATATCAGATAATAAAATGTGGAATATACGATATTATACTCGTATTTACCTTGGACTGGAGTACATATATTGGAATATATTGTCCATTGAATAATATTTTTACTCGCACTTAAACATTGGAGGGGAAACACATTGTAAGGAAGGAGTAATCATTGAAATTTCGCTGTAAACACGATCCTTACAAGACATTTCTTCAGGTGAACGACTTCGAACCAACTAATAATGACGTACTTAGCGACGCCTGAAAAAAAATCCGTCGGGCAAGCCCAACCTCAGCGAGTGACCCTATTCCTTCTGCTTCTTCCTTTCCCTCCCCAATGTCTCCTAACTGGACACCCTGTCATCTTCCGGTGACCCCTTCTGTCCCTTTTTTGTTCCGTCTTCCCGTCCGATCTGTGACACGTATCCCAAGCGGATTAACCGCCCCCTTTGATGAGGTGTGGTCTCTAGGGGAATGGGGTGTGAGTGTGGGTGATCCTGTGGTCCATTCTCTACTCCCTTGGGCATCGATCCTGATGGCGAGATTGCTATGTGGGAATCCCGGCGTATCTTCAGGACGTGTTCCGGGTATTCCGTCACCGCTGGAACACGGATTCCCCCCGAAATACGGCGCTCATTCCTATCGAAGTTTCCGTCTTCTGGTGGTTGTCAGAAGACTCTGGTTCACTCTCTAGAATCTATCCGATGTTATTTTGAGATCAAAAGTCATTGTGTTCAAAATATTGGTAATAATACATTCTCGGGTATCCTGATAGCCACGTGGGCAGCGCGTTCAACTTTGGCGAAAGCGGTACCGGGTTCGTTCCCGATGGGAGCCAAGGTGCAAAGTCACCTCAGCTGTCCAATGTCCATGGCGCGAAATCCAATTGAGGGACAAGGCCTAGCGAGGTAACATTCACCATGGATGACACGTGGTCAGCGCATTGACTCCCACGCCGCCGCGTGCCGGTTCGACTATCCAATGCAATCATAGATCATTCGAGGGCGTTCCCTTGATTATATTGCCGTACAAATAGTAAAGGAAATAATTTATCGGGCGCCCCTAACAACGGATGATTTGCTTATTTCGCTTGCTGCCTTGATACGGCCCTGAATTTAATTATGACGATGCTTCTGTTCTATGTAAACCAGGAAAATAAATGATAAGGAAGTACAGTTTGAATTATATTTTAAAAGCGATAATTCTTTTTCTTCAAAATGATACGATTCTGTTATGTCCTATCTGTAAAAAATCCTATCTACTGGAATGGAATTTTGGATATATGGCTGACATACACCAAGGTAATTCATATGGTTTGTGTTCGACAGAGTGACTTAAACATGATGCAGGAAGGCCTCTCGAAATGAGACGTACGCACTATTGCGAATGGTGGGGAAGGGAAAGGAGGGACTTTCGGTCTAGTGAATTGCTACAACTCCTCAACAGGAGGGTGTGTGCATAGGCAGTGTGAATGGTAAATTTCCCTTGGCCTTGGGCCACTGGCAGAGCCATGGTTGGTAACTGGAGCGGAAAGGAGGGCAAGGAAGGGGAGAACGGGTTGACGATGCGGCGGAACACGTGGTCCTCCCCTTTTTTTAGTCCTCCATGCGGACTCCGAGATTTCAATCTCTTGATGATTGGCCTTTCCCTTCGCTTTCTGTCCATCACTTTTAAGACGTTAACATAAAAAATTGCTAAATCTCTCCAATAAGCTACTTTTTCCAATCTAAGGTTATTACTATATTGCATTAAATGTAAGTTTTAGGGAAATTTACATTGACATTTTTAGAGTTAATTGGATGGTGTTCTCGCGTTTCCTGGTGCTAGTGAAACGACTTAAAAAGATGAGTCAGTGTGAAACACTCATGCTCGAAAGGTTTGCTTTTTTCGGCTGTCGAAATTATACATTATCATTATTTTAACTCCAATAGCCAAGAGATACGCAGCCTCCGAAATCACGTAGCGACTCTCGCTTCAGACGACAAGATAAAGGGATTTCTATCATCATTCATCCTCGCTAAGTTCTTCCTGAACACTTAAGATACTAAATCATACTAAAAGTAATTTTAGCCAACCGTAGATGAGAGCAAAATAAAAACATAATAGTTAGAGATTACCGAAATTTTAAAACATACAACAGGGTCGATTATTGCAGTATTTGGAATTCTATGGATACATTTGAAGTGAAAAGAAAACCTCTCTAACTCACATGCCTTTACAGCTATGAAAATAGTGAAAACATATAATAAATCTAAACACTCAAAACCAAGGAGATCAAACTCAGGCATCGGTGTTGTAATACCAAATGATCAAAACAGCGATTCCTGGATTCTTTTAAATTTTCATCAATTTTCTGTGAAAAAGTGTTCAGAGTTGTGGAATGACTTTATAATTAGTAGTAGAGTCTTATTAACTGCCTTAGACAAACAAATAATATGACAGCCAAGTTTAGGATTTTCGCCTTATTTATCTAACGAATGAGTGCAGATATAAAATAATGGATTTTCTGAACGTATGAGAATACTCATTTTCATGTCGGCTCCTGTTGGAGAGTCAATAGAAAGAAATCAGTGATCTCACTCGTTTAGCATCTAGTATTTGAGAAAACATGAATATTTTAAGGAAATTAAAACACATTCAATACACCATACTAAAGATTATAAATTAGTGTAATTTAATTAATTTTTATCTTTCAAGGAGGAAGAATTTCTCCTTTCCTTGCTATTTTGATTTATCACATCCTTTCCTTACATACTTTACTTACATTTACATCCTTTCCTTACAAACAAATTATTTCTAAGGAAAATGAATTCCCGAGATATCCAAAATGACAATCGAGTCCAATAAGTTTTCTATCGATAAAATACCTACAGAACTTTAACTCGTCTGATCACAGGTATCCCCACGAACAGCTGCCGTAAAACAAAAAAATATACGACGAAACTTCTCCTTTCGCGATCCCCTTCTAGAATCATTCCTTTCTAGACGTCCCATTATAAACGAATCGGAATAATATATTTTTAAATTAAGTCTCGCTTTAAATATTCCGTGCGAATAAGGGCACTTGCCTCGAATAAAAAGAGCTCCTTAAGTGAGTCTAGCGGTGGGAATCCACGCCTCTCCCCAAAAAATCATCCTTTTTCTCCCGTCTCTTCTCCTTCATTTCCGCCTCCCCATCTTCGCCCCGCCATATTTCTTTCTCACCAGCAGATAGCCTGGCCAGCTTCCCCTTCTTTATAATTTTTTATGGCTGTACTTTGCAGAGGCATGATGGAGAGTGGGGGTGGAATAAGGATGGCCTCTCTCTCTTGCTGAACCCCACCAAATCACCCTCCGTCTCCTACACTTTGCCTTAATGTCCCTCCCCCACCCCAACGGCCATTATCTGCACAGCCTCCATCTTACTTCCACACTCTTCCGCGATTCCATTACCAAGTACGAGATAAAGAAGCAGTTTTGCAGCCTTAAAGAAGGGATGGGACGGCAGAGACGTCTCACTCAGATGTTTTAATTTTTTAATGTTTCCTCCAAATGTAAATTCGCTCTATTTTCGTCGCTCGCTCTTTCTCTCTTTCTCCCTTTTTTTGGATTGAGACTCTCTCCCGACTTGGTTGGTTAGAGCTGAGCAGCTATCTATTGTAAATATTTCTGCATGATTATTGGGCTCTAATAAATTATGGTAGTGCATCTCAACCTCTTTTCTTCTACGGCAGACAATTCGTTCAGACTTTACGGCGCGCTAGCTTTATTGGTTTTGGTAGTTTTAATCAAAATCAAAATTGAGAGAGGATTATGATATTTTATTATTTATGAGACACAATTCCTTACATTCAAGTGACACCTCACAAATAAAAGTGCATGTAAGTCGAAGAATTTGAAAAAATTACCTAACTAAAACAAATATATGGGACACCAATATATGACTCTAAAAATGTTAGATATAATTGATAGGTTTCTTTTGAAATTGAAGGATCATTTTCCTATTCTATCTAATATTTATTATTATTGCAGAAAGAAATTTTCCTTCTGAATAATAAAGGTATATTTGAAGTCCATCTTGATATTGAGAAAGTAAGAATGATAGTTATTTTTGCCCTGAAATTATGTCCGAATGAATTACAGCCACCGTCTACGATATAAAATAATCAGGAAGTGCCAGGAAACCATTTTTGTTAACATAATATTTATATCAATTCTAGTAGTAAATATATTCATTTATTTTAAGAAAAGTAAATTTTAGAATGAAATTGGCTCAGAAAAAACCCGAGGTAACTATTTGGCCCTGCCTATTGATGACAAAAATCAGAACTGCCGTCTCCTCAATAATTATTGACCAGTTACTGTCATTTTAACACTTCGATAAAGATAGAGTAGGAGCTAAGATGTTCTTCAAAAATTATCATGATCAGGAGGCATGCTTTGCATTTAAATTAGTTTTTTAAGTGTTCTGTAAATATTTAATTAGATCCATGGTAATACACTGGATTGCGGGTGATTTCGTCACTTAGAAATGATGAAAATGAACAGTCCCAGAGATGATTTAATCACATATATATTATTAGCAAAGGAATATAAGTGAAAAATGAGAAATCTGCAAAAACAATTGGCACAGCTCACGTGATAGCAAAGGCTACATAATACATCGATTACAAATGCGCGGCACCTATTATTGAGGTAAATTTTCTCGGCCACATTATAATGTAGACTTCCTAACGATACAACACAAACTTCTCAAGAGCATTCCTTTCCCGCCATCATTTACCAATGCCCTCCATCTTCTTCCATTTCTCTCTTCCATTCAGCCAAGCTCTCATTATCCCCACTACCACATACCACCCGTACCTTGGCCTCCCCAAAACTCTTCCCTTAAGAAAGTTGTAATTTCCAAACTGGGGACTTGTCTTCCTTCGCTGAGGGCTCCTTAATATGTTGGAAGATCGGAGAGGAAATGTTCAACCCTATCTTCTTCCTTTATCTCCCTCTATTTCAAGATTTTCCTTCATTCTCCTAAGTTTATGGCATTTATGATTTTTACACGAGGGTTGCTTGTTGTATAAAAATAAATCTCGATGTGTCCGAAAGCGATATACTGCACTCCAAAGGGATATGCTAGTTTAAAAGGTAGGAATTATACTAATATAATTTCTAGATGATCTCAAGTGTCGTAAGGGAAAATACATCGTTTTGAATTGCGATAAACTTCATATTCTGAGGTTGATTTCTATTGACTCCATTATTTTATATCGCTGTATCTTTAGGCGTGCTCTTGCATATTTTCCCTTCTGTGTTATCCCGTTAATTCTTATCCATTACTCCGGAAGACTAATCCTTTTTCGCCCCAAAACAAGTAGGCTCCCTCCCTTCTACCCCTTCCTTCCTCTAACACTTCTTCCCTTGGCGTTGCTAAGGATCATACTAGCGTGTTATGAATCTTCTTAGAATCTCTCCCTCCATTCTGCCAAGACGAAGCGACCCATAATTTTACTCTGTCGCAATTCTCAGAGCGTCTCCCTTGACACCTTAAATAACTTAAATATATAAATAAAATAGTCCTGTAAGATTTTTTATCGGATATATCCGTCCATGGGGGATGTGTGTGACCTTCGTAAATATTGTAAATAATGGGTAATTTTATCATTAGTGACTCATTCAGTTTAACATGTGAATTCTCATTTTGTTTGTGCAGGTTTTTCACATCTCTCCTTAATTAATTCTTAATTAGTTTAACTTACCGTTAAAAAATCTAATATTCCAAAAGTAAGGAGTATAAGTGAAAAGTTGAATATATAATTCGAAATTTTCCATAGAAAAGTTAAGTGCCCATTAGGTATTAGAATAAAGGCACTTCACACCAAAGAGGATGCTTATTTTCATCCGCACCTTCAATATAACGTGCCATATGTCTCTAATTATACATGGGGTATTAGCCATAACATCATTTTCAATTTAAATTTCAACCCTCTTTTTTATATTTTACTCTCATGAAAATGATCTGTAGCTATTAGTATCAATGGTACTTTATTATTATTTTTTTCTAGGCTCACATTACCTCTTTCTCTATCTATTTGTATGACTCCACCCTGAATCATAATCTTACATTTACTCCTCATCTGCTATCCAATTTCTTCTACGTGCCTCTCATCTGCTTAAGACGTACCAGATACTCTTTTCCTTGCTAAAAGAATCCTCATCCATTCCAATGAAATCCCTCAACTTTTTTCCCATTCTATTTTTCCATCCCATCCAGAACGTATTCCCTCCAACTCCAAGAATTTCTCTTCCAACTTTCAAAATTCCCCATTCTCTTAAAAATCTCCATCCCATTTTGAGAAATCCCTATCCTTCCCAAATATCCCCTCCCGACCAGCTAAACCTCCCCATCTCCGTAAGACTCCAGAACTTTACGATGAATCATGGCGCTCATTGTTTTGCAAATTAGACTTTTAAAGACCCACAAAATGCGGAAACGAAATTAAGAAGCGCCTGGAAAAGATGGCCGAAACTGGGGAGAAGAGGAAAGTTTGGGGTTTAAAAACGAAGGGAGAAACAATTAGTTAAGAGGCAGTTAGTCGGGGGTGTTTCGGCAGGAAGGATAGGACTATGTTAGCATATTTGGGGAGGGAATCCCTCAAAGGGTAAGAAGTTGGGCCGATACAGCTAAGCAACAATATTCGATCAATATCATAGAGAAAGGATTTTCATCTAATTATTCGCAGAAAGGTGAAAGTAGATTTGATTTGGGCATGTCCAGCCAGAAGAAAGCCTCTGATGAAATTTTTCGATCTAGTTTTATCCTTTATCTACATTTATTTGCGCCAAATTATCTATTCTTAGGAAACTAATTAGACTAAACTAGATTCAAGCGACAGAAATCGATAAATAGGATATATGTAATCACTTCTTATCATCCAAATAGCAAGGAAGCAGGAAAGATCATCTTATATTAATACAGGACTTATATTATATGCATATTTATTCATTTCACTTTGAATTTTAATTTTCGTTCTTTGTGTTGAAACGTTACAATTAAGACATAAGTGAAGTTAGTCATTTTTTCATTAGACAACAGATTTCATTAACATCAATGAATATTTGCAACTTCACCGGAGATTGATGGATTGAGATTCCTTTCGGTTACATTGCTAGAGATAATAATAGAATTCTGTGCAATTAAAAGTTTAGAAAATGTTTGAAAATTTGTATACAAAAAACCTTTATAGCATGCATACCTTTTCAGTTAACTTGAATAGATGAATATATATTAAAGTATCTGAATTGAATGAAGTCTTTCCTTCATTCAAATTTGAGTACCTCTCCTTTTTTATAAATCATATTTTAGCCATTATTGAGCAAAACTGTCCGGGTGATTTTTAGTTATAGATAATTAGATTTCGTTGAAATTCGAGGGGGATATATTGTGGGTGACTACCAAAGAAGAATATTCCAAACGATTATTCCGCTTCAGTAAAATAATTGCTCGGAATTATTAACGTCCGACTGTTTTTCCTGGGATCGCTTCTTTCGCAGATGACATGACAGCTTATTTTTATAGCATTATAACGAATTAAAAATTCCAGCACGTTGGCCTGCAGTGGAAAAATGCGGAGATTTCGAAAATTTCGCCGAATTATGAAACAAAGGAAAATATCCCTGGGCAACCAGGTAAATTAACATCTCGTTCTTTTTTTGCGGAGGCCCCGCATATAATTAAAAGTTCGCATTTTTTCCTCGCTCCGCCAAATCCTCAAATGTACGAATGAAATGAATTAATAGCGAACCGAATTTGCGGTGAATATCACGTCTGAGCGGATGGGATTGGCGAACGCGTTCGAGAATTTAAATAATAATAATTTTCATTCCTCCGAAATGCTCGAAATTTAACATTTACGCGTGTCCAACTGAAGGTTAAAATTCACGGAATTTCGCGCAAAAACTTATAATTAAATGGAAACGAATTTCTGCCGAAAATAATATTATGGAAACGGCAGCAAAAATCACGGAGAGGCCGAATTGGCGATTCTTTGCTTCAATTCGTAGATTTTGGACAGAATTCCGATTCCCAAAATTAGATTAAAAATATGCTATCGAGAGGATGTAGTGAATTTTAGCAGTTCTTAGCTTCACATTTTACGCTCAAAATGGCAGAAAATTATCACCATTATAAATATATAAATTAATTGATAAACACACGAGTACTATAACAGGGTAAGCATATAAATTAATTGCTTGCACTTTTCTTTTTGGAGAAAATTAATCGTAGTTAGATAATGCTAATATCATCCTGCTTTAATATGTAAATATATCATAATAACAACCATCAGTGCGCATAATAACCTATATCGCAGTGATAATCGTGCTATTGTAAAAGTAAAATTATTCTTGTAACCAGTTCGGAATTATCGCAGAAAATATCAGAACCGATATCTTAGGAAGAATCATAAGAATCTTTTTCAATATTCCCTCTACATATCATTTTCCCCAAACGAAGCATCTTCTCCCTGAGTAGATGCTGAGGACCTCGCAGTCTACGCTAACGGCAAGAGAACGGTAATCCCTTCTCAGCACCCGGAACTGTACCCGCTGATTCCTTGGTGCACTCTTTAGAGGCACCTAACTCCGTTTTCATTCCTTTTTCGAATAAGGAGGCGCATTTTGGATAAAGGAGGAGTTATGAGTTGATCTCCTTCGGGAAGAGAAATCTGCTTCGGAGAGGTCGTGGGTCCTTACTTAAGATGGGATACGAGATTTTCGGAGGGAAAGTAAAAAAATAATAAAATAGACGGTTCTTGAGGGAATTTTCCGCTTGGATTGAGGTGGGAGAGTTAGGGGAAAAACCCTTTCCATGAGCCATTGCCACCTTACAGTTGCCCTCCCCTTCCCTTCCTAGTGTCCCCTCTCTGCCTAATAGTAAATTGGATTATGTAGCATTGCTTAAAGAGGAGGGGATATCGGTTGGAGGGGGTAATAGGAGATTAATACTAAGATAGGAATTAAGGTGCATACAATGAAGAAGGGAAGGAGAATGGGTGTTAGTCAAACTGTAGTAAAATTGAGAATAGAGTGGATTTAGGTATGCATAAAGTTTCAGTGTTGATACTTTTATTGAGGAATAAACTAAACTTAACTTTTTCGACTTAGAACTAGGTGTAAATTGGTAACTATAGAAGAAGGCGAAGATAGCAACATGAGCAATTGGAGGACTCTGGAGGAAAGTGAAGGTGCGATGGTTTGATGGTTTATACATTGATGTTTGTTGTTTTTACTAGCAACTCGCCTATGAGGTCTGACAAAGAGTTAAACCAAGGTCGCGGTTGCTTGTTGAGAGGCAGGTCTTTTACTGTAGTTGCTGCTGATTTTGTTGGGTTGCATGATCTTTAGATAATAATTAAGGTACACCAACACATGTTGTTGTATTGTTAGGAACTCCATGGGTTAGGAATGAAATCAGGAGAAAAACTTGTTTTAAACTAATCCATTGTATTGATGTCTTAAATCATTGAGGTAATTGAGAAGAGTCAACATGGTAATGTGACTTATTTTCTTCTAATATTCCAAGAGTAATATAATCACAACCGGTTTCATAATTTAAACTCCTAGATTTTTTTCAGATATATTTCCCTGATGATGTAATTTAAGTATGAAATGAAATGCATTAACCTTCATTTGGTAATTCTAAGGAAATGATTTTTTCGTGGAATTTGAACCTTGATTGAAAGTCAGTAACTGCTTGATTTCAATAAAGAAGATTTTTACTAGCATGGAAAAAAACAGACTGGAGAGTTTTATCATACGGGCAATGGCAAACAAGCGAGGACTGTAATTCATTGGCGAATCGATCTAAGGGAAGAATAGGGAGATAATTAAAAGGCTCTAAAGAATCGACGAACGATACCGTGAGAGGAGTCCATCTCTTGTTTTTATTTTGGATTTCCGATAGCATTCAGTGGGTTAGCGTGTGTTTGCGGCGGCTTTCGGAAGGCCTCTTTTTGGGATTTTCCGCTGCGCCGAACACGAAAGCTGCACGTCGGGGGAATAACGCCGTCCCAAAGGAAGAAGACAGGCTGTTTTTGCAGCAGGACTCGAATCGCATTTTCTCACGAGATCAAAATATCGGTTCCTCGACATAGAAAGTATCATGGGAATGGAATCTAGTTAATTTTCAACCAAAGTAGCTTTGCCTTGCATCTAATTTTCCATCCCAAAATAAAGTCTGGATTTATTTGGGATCAAACGCAACGCGTTTTGCAATCGCGTATGTAATTGACTCGCGCTTAACATTGCATTATGAATCAGTTTCTGTTTAGAACGAAAACCATAAAGAAATTTCTAAAACTATCCTAAGATCATAGGTTACGATTGTGAGTTGGATAGAACAGAAGACTTCTTAGTTTCAACGATGCCCGTATGAAGACGTTATTTATTCATTTTGTTTCGGTTTTCGTCTCCTATTTTAATACTTACAATTAGATGAAAAAACATAGAAATGCTCGTGAGAAACATCAAGTACATATAGTTAAGTAATATATTTTTAATAGATTATGAACGTATATTTTATGTCTTTAGACATACTGTGGAAAAGGTGGAATTAGTATACTTCTAGAATCACAATTTGCATTATTCCGATTTAAGATATTATCAATTTCCCTTAGGTTTCAAGTTTTTATTTCAATCTTATATGAAAGAAATCAAAAGAAAATGATCGGAAATTGTCGAAAATTTTTCGCAGAGCAGATGACGTTTTAGTTTGAACCTCTAAATCTCTTCTAAATTAAGTGGAGCCAAGCGCAGTTATTTTTCGATTCGAAAATTTCGGCCGAGTAACAAAATCTGAAGACAGAATAACTTTTTTATGCGGAATATGATATACAGACGTTCACCTTTGTGTGATATAGGATTTCAGTGAATGACATAGGAATAACTAATGGAATAGACTGATATTAGAATCTTTAGAATTATAGTTCAGTGAATTTTTTATTCTAACCGTCAAATTTATACTTCATCAGTGGTTCTATTTCAAGAAAGTTTAGCTTATTCTGTATAATATGTTAATAAAACAGAGCGATAGTGGAGAATGGCGAATGGGGAAGACGCCGAGAAGTTTATTAGATTCCGTAACTAAGTAAAGCACGCTGCCAGACCCAAAAAAAATTAAATCGACCCCGGGAAAGAAGTTCTCTACAGAAAGGCCCGAAAGAGATAAAAATAACAGCATTTAGATAGGAGATTGACAAAAATAAAAGAGCGAGCCGAATTTATTGGTTGATTTCCTCGCCCGATTAAATCTCTTTCATGTATCTTTCCTTTTTTCATCTCCGCATCTTCAATGCATCTCCCCCCCCAACAGAAGAACCCTTTCCCCCCCTCAACATACTCCCCTCCATCCATCGTCTTTCATCTCCGAGACTGTTTAACGCTGTTCAGTGTAGCGTGAACCTGATGCTGACACCTGGGGATGGGGGCTTGAGGTCGGAAGGGAGGGATGGAGGAATAAGGAAGGAAAGTTGAGTCAGAGGAGGAAAATGGGAATATATGGAATTAGTTAGGTCTTTATTTCGAAGGGGAATCCGGGTTTTGTTTCGCCCTAAGCCAAGAGTTTTTCTTATTACTGGGTTGGCGTCGCTTGCTCTTTTCTTAAAGAGAGGAGCCGTAAGGGTGGGTGAGAAGAGGCGGAAGGAAAATCAAGATGGAGAGGGGAAAAAGTATTGGTATTGTATCGCTTGTGCTTGAAATGCCTCCTAATCAGTGACTAGCTTAAGTACCGGTTTTTGTTTGACCTACGTAAAATATTGTCGTTTATTTTTGGAGGTCTTTTACTAATCGTATCCTAATGGTGACTCTAAACGGGTTTACACTATCCTGCATTCTTGCAGGCCAATATTCGAGGAAGTTTATCCGGTGTTCATAGGCGATACAGCAGTTCATATAGAATATTATTAAGAATATGATATCGTCATTTACAAGGACTCATGTTACGACATGTTTTCAATTATGAAAGCACCATTTGATTAGAGAGGTATCATGGAATGTTTCCTAATCAAGTCGCTTTCATCATCATTGTAAAAGTATTTATTATGATTTGGAGAAAAGATCGAACTTGCAAAAGAATTGCAGCCTAGTTCGAAGCCCCAACTTTGCGCTCTATGGTGTCGTAAGTTGTTGAAATTCTTAAATCTACTGAGGAATCCATTTATGTAGTTCATATTGTGAGTTATCTAAGCATATCTAAAACAAAGCATAATCAAAAAATGTGTCCCTATTCCAGAACTTTTCGTTTAAGATCATGGTGCATTCCCATACCTTCATTTGCAGCTCTGTAGCATCTTACTACGGATTAATTAGCATGATATTATTTGATTATTTATATTCTATTATTTAAAATTCACTGAAATGGGTAAGAATTTCAACCTTAAAAGAAATACAAAACTGCTACAGCTCGTTCGATTAGTTGGAAAATCATTTAATGTGCTGTGTTAAAGACAGAAGATGGGGTATTGTAATTCTTGTATTATTAGCGAATAATTTTTCCTCTGTTTACAAAGAACACGAGACTTTGCAGTATTGTAAAACTTACATTGTTTCTCTACAAGCGATTGAAAGCAGTTCATAATAACCCGAAACAGCTTTTCACTGGCATTGTTCCATTTTATCTCAGAATTTTATCATAATGTGGCTGCAATTACGCAGAGTTCGCTTCGAATGGAAGACTGCGGTCGTTGCATCGAACACTCTTTCAACTGCAACTCACTCAGCGATAACTTAATACAGGCACCTTTGTGTTATAAGAGAAACTCAGTCAATAAAAAACAAACAGCTGGATTCGCCGTCAACCGGCTGGAATCGATTCAAGCGATCCATTAGAGACTTAATTAACCGGATAAAAACGTATCCGCGCTCTTTTTTTAAAACGCCTAAGATAAAAAGAAAATGATCTGGACACCATGGGGATTGTGTTTAACCAACCGGATTCGAATCCGATGCTGTTTTTCGTCGTCAAGGCAAGCAAGGTAACAAAACGAGAGCCTGTCAAAGCATCCTCGAACTCGATTTTTTTAGAGTATTCTGACAGTTTTTACGAGCTGAATATTGAAATAGTTCTCGAGATTCGTGAAGAGTTGTAGCTTCCAAAATTTAGTCTAGTCCTTGAAGAGAGATTTCATTCTTATTTTCAGAATTATAATGATATAGCATAGTTCTTCTAATTACTCTTCTTGATTCGTTTTCCTGGTACGAAAATACCCATAGTTGATGGCTCCTAGTAGCTCTTTCACTGATTTAAATTAAACTGTATGTAGTATTTCACTGTAAGCTTTCATCCTAACCATTGTTAATACTTTGCCATCTGAGTATTTTCCACGACGAATTTTTAATGCGACAAGTTTTGTCAACGGGTTGACATCTTCAGGCCGTCTTTAGTCGATCACGAAATTTTTCGCATTACGATATTCTACTGTGGAAATTAGTTAGCGTTTTCAATTCAGGATGGGTACTGCTGAGTTTCAACAAGTTAAGATTGAGCGTATTAATTTATTTTGTCGTTTTTCTTCTTATTTATAAATATTTACTAGCTAAGATGAACATATGATATAGAATGCTGCAGAGTTTGAGCTAAAGATTGCCGTAAGGAAGGAATAAGCTTTGCTTTCTGTAGAATAAGAACACGACATTTGTATATGCCTCATGAACAAGATGTACTTGAGTCTAAGTCCTTGGAGTGGAGTCAATCTCTTAGTTTCACTTTCTTTGCAGTTTTTCTAATTACTTCATCCTGCTTTAGCGGAGTCTGAATTGGAAATCTTAGGACTGGTAGTTCACCTATGGGACCGACTTATTTTGCGGCCGTTATATGAATGTCTATAGATCTACCTTCCCATGCCTCTTATTTTCCATATAATTGTGGGCAATGAGCTGTTTTTATCCATAAGACAACGGTGTGACGGAAGATCTCTCTCGAGAGATGCGGTTTCCTCAACATCGTCTCACCTCTTCTTTCCCTTTTCACCTCCGTCGGCGACCGCATGTGCGACCAGGGGGAGATCTAGGTGCAGTCGAACTGGATTCGCCGCCAGAGGGGGGAGCGGTGAAAGGCTGTCCTTCTTTCGCTACCTTTTTTTTCTTCTTCATTTCCCTCTCGTTCCTTACCTACGAACAACGCCACTCTTCCGTTGCTAGCAACAATTACAAATCCCCCGATTTGCTTCTTTTTGGGTATCCTCCTTGGTGAGTCCGGCTTTAGTCAGTGCACTACCGTTTTTCGTTATCATTGCTTAATTTTACCATTTTATTTGCCTTGCTTTAAAATGTCTCTTTTTCTATTTGTTTTGGCTGTACATCCGGTATTTTCTGGGTGCTGGTAAAATTTTATTTTTAGAGGAAACTTGGAGTAAATCGAAATAATTATACTAAAGATTACAATACGTAACTGGTCTTGTAATACTTGTTCTGTTAGAATCTCCTGGCGATTCCCAATGATACGTTTCTTTGTAAAACATACCATTTTTCTTAAAATTCATGTGTCTGGCTCCCGGAAAGCCAAGTGAGTAGCGCGTTCGCCCTTGGTGAAAGCGTTCTGGGATTCGATATTCGGTAGGTGCAAAATAACCTAAGCTGTCTAAGCACAATTAATAATGACACTACTGCAATTTAATTTATACTCCACATTAGCATGTTTAAGAAGAAAATTTTTCTTTGCCTAAATAACTCTTGCTGAAACACCAGGTTCCCAAAACATGATAAGCAATCCTTAAGGAAAAAATAGTGAAATCTTAATATGGAGGTTGTCAAACAATTTCTAAGACCAGAGGCTGTTGGAACCTAGCTAAAGGATTGCTAAAGTCCAACTACACTGTTGTTAATTTCGATGGACTGCGTAAACTAGCTGGAACTGATTAATGGCCGCGTTGATGTATGCAGTCACTCACCGATCGTACGACATTTCATAAGTTGAATACCTACATCTAAAAGGCTGTATCCCCATTCTCTACGTTCACCTCTGCCTCTTCAACTCATCCTCCGCTTAAAACATTTTCCGGTACAGTTGACGCATTTCTCACGCGTGCTGCTCCAATGTAAATAGGATTTTTTGTATCGCTCGTCGTGTTAGATTAAGAGGAAATGACGGTGGTTTACCTCACATATGTGGATGAGAGAAGTTAAATGTCGAAGTGTCGAAAGTAAATGAGGTGTGGCTTTATTACGTTTCTCTCCTCGCTGGGATCTCCGAAGGCGAAAAGTTATTCGGAGTAAGTCATTGTATAGCTCCATCCATCGTCTACTTATCATCCTTATTGTTTCCTTTTATGGTCGTTTTTAGTATCGCTCTGCTCCTTCCTATGCGCGAAGTATTTAAGTATTAACATATCCTATCTTTTCAGAGCAATTCATTAGATAAAATCAGTAGCACCTAGTTTCACGCCGAGTTGAAAGATATTGCTGCGATTTGTCCACGTAAAACAAGATTAATATGCAAATAAGTTATTACAACAGTTTCTTTGTAGATTAAAATTTTATCTACCATAGAGAACTTCCACTTGTCTATGACCAACTTTTAGCGCACTGCGTGATATAAGTGGCGTATTGAATTCAGATAAAATTAAAATATTTTCTCAACTAATCCACGAAAAACACAAATAGATATAGTTACACACTTAGCATAGCCTACCGCTGAATTTTAGACGGTGCAAGTGTAGTTTACGGCGAATCATTTTAGTTTATATGGCGCATCTCAAATATAGCTGAAATGTTGTAAATAATCAACGCATCATTTAAATATTTTCTTGTAAAAATCATCCTAGAATACCTGGGTGTATTTTACTTCACGCTCTTCCCTATGTTATAACGTCGTTCTTTCTCCCCTTCTCTGCGTTTCCTGTCGATCATTCCCCGCGTGGTCCAGCGTCTGCAGCATCCCTCCCTCGCAAGATCTCCATCTTCCACAATCCATTTCTCCCCTTTGGACCATATTTCATCTTCTTTCGGCAGAATAAAAATATGAGGGCTCCCTTGTTTGCGCATAGGCACCCGCAGATGCCTCCAAAACTCTTCTTACCTTCTCGCCTTCCATCGAATTCGATATTTCTGAGTTCTTTTAGGCCTGTTCAGTTACTGCTACAGTGGCATAAAACGTGGCCAAAAGCTAAATATTGAAGCCTTTCAATCGTTGCGTTTGCTTTAAAGAAATTCTAGTTCCATTAATAGTAATTTATTTGAGTTTTCTCCTATCAAATGATGTTTACCGAAAATGAAAGGAATGCAAATACTTCATCAGCTAATAAATTTGAAGAATTCTATCGGATGACGAAGTCTTTTCCGAGACCAATTTTCCAGGCAATTCATCCTAGTGTTAGAAAATTAACGTTGCGGATAAATACGTACATGACTGACTCTCACTCATCAACTAAATCAAAGTTTCCCGAAATATGTTCTGCAGAAATTCTAAATTTACCGTGGAATTTTATCAATCATTACACATCCTTCATTTCTACTTACTTAAATTGTATATCACTGATATACGCTTACCTTGTAAGATAATATTTAATTAAAAATAAGAAATTCCGAAAAGTTACGTTCGGCAAAAAGTACCAAAAAGCTCATCCAAGTGATGAATACCGAAAAAGGAGTAAGAACTGACAAGTAAGAACTTTGGTAACTTCAAATGCAAAACGTTATCCCGAGAGATCAGTTCTTCCATAGTGAAACACATACAACTTATGGTTCCCGCGACATTTGTAAATTTGGAAAAGCATATTCCCCTCGTATCTATGCTCCCGATTCAAATCTGGTGCAAGAAATCAAGATGCGGTTTCCTTTGCGGTCTAAACAAAATCTCGTCTCCCAAGAGTCCATTTTGAAAGAACTTCTATCAGAGTATCACAGTAAGGACAAAGTATTTTTCACTTGACGGGATTATAGGGTAATTTCGATCACAATCATCAATCGATATGAGTGCGATCTTCTGCAACGCCCCCAGTTTAACAACATTTTCCAACGGTTCCTTTTGCCAGTCTCATTACATCTCTCCCTCCTCACCTTGCCCCTCCCATCTCTGCATAAGAGTGTGCTGCTGTTGGCGCGTTGGATTCATTTAATCCCCTCCCTGGTCCACAGCCATTGGTCCCTCTCTTACCATCTGGGTGCCCCACACCCTTCCCCTGCACCCAACACCATCGGCTATCTTTTATGGGTTACGTTAGCGAGGGCTTGGTTGGGGCTTTTATTAAGGGGAGGCCTTCATTTCGCAGCTTTCTCTCCGTCAACTTAGCGCCCCGTGTGCCTTTTACCTTCGGTAACCATTGTTGAATAGATTGTCCCCTTCAGCGTTGCTCTATTGGAGGCCACTATTCTTATCGGGTGTCATTCGTTTGGTGAGGAAGTTTTATCAGAAAGAGCCCGACTTTTATTCCCATACAGGACGATCCGCGTTGTAGGAAAAATAAGGAATGCTTTTGAATTTATTTAGTGCTTAAATTGGACTACAGCTGTTCTAACTGATGGTGAAACGTGATGATAACGCAAATATTTTCAATCTAAATTATGCTTAATTAACCCAATTTTGAAGTTTGATTATTTTTTGCATAAATACTACGTATGTTGTCAGGAGTCTTCCTCGGGAAAGTTAGTGATGTCGCAGCATAAAAGATTTGGAATCATTACATTGCTTCCCGATGACAGAAATTGCATGTAAATGAAGAATCCTATAGAAATTTCTAAATATGCTCAAAGAATTTTTAGTTTTTATCGGTTGTGACTGTCTTTTTAACTCAATAGTCTTAAAATAGTTACTAGAGGACCGTTCAAAGAGATTAAAAGGATAGATTTAGTTAGGTCTTTTTTTCAATTTATTTGTACAACTGTCTTTTCTCCTTTGCATAAATGAAAAAAACAGGAGAGTTTGAAATGGTGACTTCCGTTTCCCGAAGAAAAAACAAATAAAGCTCGAGCTTACATAGGGCATTCTGAAACACTCAGGAAACAGAAATCTTTGGACTTATGGACTTATTGACAAATCACTCCCTGTGAATGTCTACATAGAAATATATGGATGAGGAATGTCCTTCTGTCGTTCGATAATGTGTTTTGGAGAGAAGTGTCCTAAGTGTTGGTGCTAAGGCGATGTCCGAGAGAAATGCAAAAGAGGATAAAAAACCTTTTTGGGTTTTTCAGCAAGAAGTGGTCATGCAAACCGCATCCCTCGATCGCATCTCTGGGAAGAGATTTTTGAGAGTGGATTATTGATGGTTTTCCCTTTATGAAGAATACTGGTCAGCTTTTTTCCGCCTCGCGCGGCAATTTATAACGCGTCCCGTTATTCGGCTGTCTTACACCGCTCACCTGTCAAGCGAATCCCAAACCACATATTTTCTCCTCGCCTTCTGCACCACTCCTTTCATCCTTGCAATTCCGCCTGCTTTTCTCAAATCCAATCTTTTGCAAAGATTTATACCGATAAATTTTAAGTCTCGAGCAATTATTTCGATTCGAAAATCCTCGTGGGCAGTTTTTCATTAAAGGTCACCGATAGAGAATAAGTTTGAGGAGAAATTACATTATTTGAATTATGAATAGAGTTTTTAAAACCGCTTTTGAAGTATCATATAAATTAATCACTGTTCAATAATTGTATCTTAAGCGTCCTAAGCAAGTAGTTTAAACTTTGGTCCTATGCAAAGAGATTGTATGAATAAAATGGCCATTCTTTATTTTAAGCAAAGATTAATCACTCTATTCTTAACTTATCCTGAAAACGTTAAAGGCAAGAAGGGTGAAGATGTATTAATAAGGAAATCATATTAACAATAATTATTATTAACATTGAGATTTCTGAGTTACTGTATTATTCCTAAAAATGTGATTAAACTGGGTTCGGTAACTGAGGTATTGGAATTGCGACGTAACGTTAGTATGTTTTTATCCATGCCAAGAAAAGTACTTGATTCATATACGTCTCCAAATCCACTGCCCTTCCTCCACTGTTTAAAGTTTACGGAAATGTTGCTCAGAATATTAAATCGTAGTCTATCAACGATAAATTCAATTCCTTAAAGTGAAATATGTTGACTTCGAATGTCGAGGCTTAAGATAGAGGCTTTGTCTTCATTTACTATTGAATGTTAATCTTAAATTCAACGAATCTTATTGTTAGACAGTACTATATAAATATATATGAGTATGATATTAATAAAAATATTTCTCTTCTACGTTCCCCTCTAAGCTTGAAAATATGTTATAAATGCGACATAAAGTCGTGATTTCAAAGTATATCAACAGTGAGTTCACCAGGATTCGTTTATCCTTTCACTTGTATCGGAAGATGAAATCTCTGTCCGTCTCTATGGAAACGCATTCCATCTTCACCCACGCGACACAGCGGAAGTCAAAAAGCTGCTGAGCTGTTCCTCTCTCATTTGCGAGGCTCCATGACAACGCGATCTTCTAATATAAATAAGGATATGACACCGCAGCTTCCTTTCTCGCACGCATGTGAAAAGGATAGAAAATACGATGAGATATCAAAATTGATTTTCTTGTGCCGCCCGATATTTTGCCACTACGATAGTCTTTGAGCGTGCTTAAATATGACCTATTAAATGAAGTATTTTTAGTATGATTAGGTTTGACTTCGTGGTGTGCCGGATGTAACTGGAAAGCATTTCCTTTTTGTCTCACAAAATATTTAACGATCGTTTTTTACGATGTTTCGTCGACGTATGTCATCAGCGAAATAAGACCTCAATAACGTGTTCCACGTTGCAGGAGAAGAAGCTCATGATACTTATTTGAAGGTGAGACTTACATGAAATGGCGATTAACTGCTGAGACCTATTGTAAAACATATAATATCGAACTTAAAAGTTTGATTTTCTCTCAATTCCATTAACGCGAAAAAATTTCGAGATTACAGTCGATGGGCTCATATGAAAGCTATGTCTTGCTCTGTAGGAATGAGTACTATAGTACTGCTTTCTAAAACTTTTCTTCGTCTGAAAATTTTACTGTAAAGCATGCCTTACGAACACTCCCGCAAACTAACCAAGAAGAATAATTTTGCGGTTGAAATTAACCGTTGTTTCCACGAAAAGAATTCCCTCCGAAATTTGGCCTGAATTTTCGAATTCCAAGGAATCCAACCTCTTTCGTCTATCGTTATTTCAATCGTCTTATTTCAATTAACTGAAATTTAAATAGCTACCAATTTTGGCCATCCAATCCGACGATTTATAGGTATTTTATTTGATAAACTATTGGTATTCCCTATTAAAATATATCACCATCGTAAAAGATATAAATTACAACGACGGTAATGAGTGTCCATTTTATTCACTCTCAAGCGCTTTTTCCACAAATAGGGAATCAGAACAGTTCGGTGGAAAACTTGCCAAAAGTACTCATTTCTGGGACGCGTTCGAAGATGACGCTATAGCGGAGTACTTAGCAAACTTCAGTGCGCCGTAACATTTAGGTCCTCTTCGATACATTTTAAATTCGCCATTTTATCAAGATATTGAAGTTCAGAATATTTAAGTTACATTTCGGCTCATGAAATTGCCTCACCTCGGTTTATCGAAATTCTTTCGTATCTTGACCATTTCTTATAGGATCGATTCGTTATTAAAAATGCTATGGATTTTTCGTAAACTTTCCTCCCATTAGCCATTAAAGGGAAAATCGAAGTACTCCAGAAGGGATCGAACTTATAAGGAAATTATAAATGAACGCGTTTACGATGGAGATGCAGTATTTCTACCCTTTTAAACGACAAAATTCAATAAAAAGGTAAATAACAATAAATGTGTCTAAATAGTTAAACGGGGTGTGTACTGTACTAAGAATCACGGTATACTTTCAGGTCTAAGATTTTTTACACTTAAGGAAATGGCTCTTTAATTGTTTCATTGCCCATGTGATTTATCGCAATAATAAATTGGGTCACGATCCAGCATCATATGTCACCGCCACCTTCAGAGGATAAGCCAGACTTTTCGTCCTACTTGAAACAATTGGCGGCCGTGTTCCGTAAGCACACTTCCGCATTGTCCCCTTTGCCGCCCTCTTCACAGGACAACAAACCCTCTTCCACTGAAGCGAAAGGGCGCCAAATGTACGCCCACACCGCCGACGATACGGCGAGCAAACACAGATAAAGAATAAATAAAAAGGACGTCTAGGGTATCCGATAGTGAATTACGGTGCACTCCCACAGGAATCTAGGTGCGTTTCTTCACGTCTGCCGGAGTTATTTATTCTTCTAACCCATCTGTAGTTTTATATTTAAAGTGGTGGTGCACAAGCCCACCGCGAACATTTAACGCATCATTAGTAAATTATAAGTAATCTTTTGTCGGTTATGGATTTTGCTAACTGCTCACGTCGTTACAGAGGAATGATTCATGAATAAATTAAGCATAGTGAATCCTAGAATGAATTTTCAAATATGCATTATTAAAAAAAAGCCATTTACAATGTCAATTAATTTGCGGTAGGTAAAATAACATTGATAACTTTTCCTTGATTGCAAGGATAGAATAAGTGGGAAACATTGAGTACCTTTCGTAAATAACAAACTATCATGATAAAATTAAGCAATAACTGTTTTATCACAACTCTTATGCTTTACAAAAATAATATTGATTAGGTCCTTCCAACGATTATGCGGATCTTTCTTAAGAGAAATCCAATTTATCCCGTTATTGTCAAGTTATTTACCATCCAATTTATTATCGGCAGCATCATTTATCAGTCAGATGCCTTCATTGGATGCAGATGTAGTTCGTAAAAATATGTTTGTCCATCTTTAAGTATTAGATATCGGTCACGATCATAATTTTTAAATTCTGAATAGTGTATTCGTTATAGTTCTTTGGAAAATTCTTCTTTCTTATCCATTTTATATTCAGACTTCCTTTCTCTCCTACATCCACCTGCTTCCTCCCCTCTTAACCCCTTCGACTCAAACTACTAGGTCTTCATCGTGTCTCGATACCCTAACCGCCCGCAATCTCCCTACCTTTTTCTCTTGTATTTTAGTCATTTTTCTCTCAAAAAGAACGCTTGCTATGGTGAAATTCGGTCTTACTAGAAAATTAATATTTTAGAGTGATGAAGCAAAAATTTTGTTGACTCATTCCCTATTGTATTCTTATAAGATCTCTGAGAGATTTCGATTGAATGTCGATTTCACCTAATCTTTTTCTAATATTTTGTGTATTTAAAATTGTTAACATTTTATTGCTTTAAATTGACAGAAATTTACAATTTATTACCAGTAGCTTGATTTCCACGCTTTTAAACTTTTAACAATGAAAATTCTAATAGCATTTACTAAGTGACACAAGCCAAGATATCGACTTAAATCAGTGTCTTTTTTATATCAAACGGTTCACAGTTTCTGAACATTCTGAAATCCTAACAAGTCAACCATGTCTTTCTGAAACTCTCCCCGCTCATCAGCAATTTTCTTATTTATATGGTTAGTCTCCCTATTCCTACCATTTCGTTACACGGAAACGGTAACATCCTGACAGTAGTACGTTCGGTATCAATTTATCATTAACACATCAAAAAGAACAATATTTGACAAATACACTCACATTAAATCCAATAAAAATCGAGGAAACGAACCTAAGCGGAAATTTTTCCATTTAATCAGGCAGTTCTCTCATAATCCCTTCAGCTTTTGCCCTTTTCCTTACACATGATCACCCTTTCCCTGTTCTGTTAATGCACCACCCCTGTCTTCAAGGACGAGAGCCTCAGCCGAAGAAGCCATGGTAATGCTATCACGGAGACAGGGCCGGAGCATATTAATGTGCCAAAACAAAGGGGTGAGAGGAAGCGGGCAACTCATTTCGGCTCACTTTTTTCCAAGTCGGTTTCGGGTGGAATCCGTCCCAGGCTCGTGGCTAAGCGTAGGTGGTCGTAGGAGAAGCAACCTGATATCTCTCTTTGTCTTTCTCCAAAAAAAGCTGCCCTCGGTGTCCCGGTTTGGGATGGAATCGGGTGTCCCTCATAAGACGCTTTCTTCACTCATTCCTGGGAAATGGTAACCCAGGAATGCATCGGTGGGATGCGGTAAGAGTTGTTTTTTATGACATTTTTATGGAATGCCTTATCGGAAGATTCGGTTTCTATCTATTAGTGGGTTGCCTATCGAAAATTTCCTGCCCAAAATGAGATTTGCGAGCGTTGCTTGGATTACTTTTAAGGAAATAATTGGCTCAACGCTGATTCAGATCTCATTGATCTCAGTCACCTTAGTTAACGCGCGTCCAGTCATTATGACGAATTGGTTACTAAAGGATAATTTAATTAGGACTCTTCTATTGTTTTTTTATATTTTCTTGTCAAGTTCTTTCGTATCTTTTAGCTATAGCTATCAGTATGTTAGTTCATAGTTTTTCACACCTTAGTGGGGTTTTTCTTTAATAACTACATAATTTTTCCCTAAGAACATCTTAGGTCTTTATATCCACACTTATCATTTTTTCGTTTATCTTTAAAATTGATAACTGCATAAAATATGGCGATGAGTGAGACGTAAGATTTTTAGTCTCCTTTTTGCCCTAATAAAGTTGATTTGTTACTGTTATTTCTCAATTGAGTGCCTCTGTCAACTTTTACGTAGATTCTTTTGACAAGGATTGACACAAATTCAGTTGTGCACGAACCCGTGAATTAACTTTTTCAGAATTTAAAATTGAAATGTTTTACAAATATTTTAAAAAACAAGGAATTATAAGCTAAAAACAGATAGACCATTAGTTATATTATTTGAATAACTGATTCTTTTTCGTGCGCTATCACTTTTAAACTTGTGCTAACACCGGTTTAGGATTGATTTAGGATATTATATTATAAAATGATTTATTACTTATATTGATAAAATGGAAGTGAATCCATCAATACCTGCTAATAAAAAATAAATTGCAGAAACTTAGTCTTAATAGTCGGAGATGATTGATTTTATCTGGAAATATTAATCTCCGAAATGAATTTTTCTGTGTACTACAAAATCGCAGCTTTCCATACAGAGACAGGCGCTCCGTTCCCACACTACCCTTCAACGATTAATATCTGCATCCTGAGCGGCACACGTCCCAAACGTTTCCCCCAAAAATTCTCTCCGTCATATTTAAGATGAGATCATCTCATCGGATGCTACCCTTTCATCATCCCCTATTCACTGCATAACCCCTTCCCTCCACTTTTTTAGCAGCGCAAGAAAGAGAGACAATATTTCCCTCGATGCATCCTTGGGACAGTTCCCTCTACGTATCCATCTGTAGCAGCTGAGGGGATTTGCCGGAGGGTGGTGCTCCATCAAGCATGAGATCCCATCCCTAAAGCGTTGAGTCACGCGTTACTCTCGCCACTGGAGCCAGCATCTCCCACCCCTCTTATTAAAACTTCCCCCCTCACATGTTTCGGAATCTACTTTTTCACGGGAAGGAGGTCGTGGATTTTTTAAGTGGAGGATGGCCACGCGCGCCTCACTATAGACGAGCCTACAAATTGGCTCTTTTTCATTTCGAGCATCTGATACGTCGGATTCATTCGAGTGCCTCGCGCAAAGTGCCCGCTTTCCGTCCATGAGGGCGTATTTAAAGGAAGGCGACACTTGCGGAAGTGTTGCCCCTTGTATTTTTTCGGATTGGCTCAGTTCACTTTCGTAACGATAAAGGTGGAAACACTCGAGGTTTTTCACGAAGTGTTCGAGTGCTCTTATCCTTCACTTGAACTGTTCCTCATTCATAGAAACGGAAGGAAACAAGCGCGATTCCGATTTCAAGTATTATGTGACTTGTTCTATTGCCATAGCGCTGGAAAGCCTAAGTATATACTTGTTCATTGTTGTGATAAATGTAAAAATTATATGTGCGATAGCTCTCTCGTGTACCACGTTGTTACATATCACAGTTTGGTGCCATTTTACCCGCATATAAATTAAATCAATCTGATGATCTTTTTCACATTTGAAGAAATTTTCGCATTGTAAGACGGAAAAATGTGATGGAGGTTTGCACTTTATATACATTGAGATTAGAGGATATAATTTGGGTTTTAATTACTTTTATCTTCCCTATCCATCGGAGACAGTTTCAGGTTGACATTAAAAAATAATTTGTTCTATAATCGTATTTTTACTTTTATATTTTGCATAATCCTTTTTGTGATATTATGTCAACCTGTTGGCAAATACTTTCATTTTACTTAAAGCAATCTACTGTTTGTTTATATTTTACAATAAATAAATTTCATAAACAATACTGATTTATTACGAGCCGCAAAAATTCAGTTTGTTGGTACTCCCATTTTTCGCCTGTAATGCGAAAATTTCTTCATATTTTTTGAATAACCGTAAAGTTAACGCGGAAAATATTTTAAGGTTGTAATAAAGTATTTAGGATAAAATAAAATTGTAAGAGTAATGATCTCTTAATAGGCGTTAATTGAATCGATGGGATTTGTCTGCTGGATTGCCTACCTTTGTGGGGCATGTCATCCGCTAGTGGCCCTGCAGAGGCGCAGGGCCAGGCCGCGTGCTGAGAGGGCAGAATGGCGACGGCAGGCGTCGGCGAGCGTCGGGACGCCCACGCACTTCCGTAAGAGACATAAACCGCCCCTAGGGGCGAGAGATGGAAGCACCTCCTTCACTCCCCCCTCTAACTTCCGCTTCCTCCTTTGCTGTCCTTTGATGATGAGACCTGAAAACAGAGGTGAACATTAATCAGCGGTTTGGATGAGACAAATGCCACCGACACAGTTTTTTTCGGTAGCGATACAGTTGTCAACACGGGTGTCACTCGAAGCTATAGAAGATAGGGTTTTGTTTTTATGTGATCGTTTTGATATATCGTCAAGGAGTATAAAATCGAGAGGGTTGAAAATCATTGGCACATCAGAGACATTATCTCCAAGAAATCACGAAGTCAAGAATGGTACCAGAGCTCCCATGATGCGTGTCTAATAATGTGAATTAATAGAAGACTATAATGAAACGACTAAAAATTACCTCATATTGCAAAAGTTTCATTTGTAATACTGGTCTGATTCCGAAAAATTGCGAATATAATTTTCATTCATTTATGCTTTCTGTAATCAACTTTCTGTATTATTGCGAGAAATGCATCTTTTAAGATTAATTTCTACTGTTATGAAGGTTTTAACCAAAATCATATCTCATGGATTGGTGATTTCTATCTCAAAATTATGAATGATATAAATATTATGAGTGTAAATGAATTAGTGTAGGACTACCGAGTACATCCAAGGGAACATGGCATTCAACTTTGATGAAACCAGTTCGATCCCTGGTGTGGGCTTCTTTTGCGACGTGACCCTGAGCTGTCAAAGTTTCTTAAAATACTACAACTATTAAGTTCCTACATCGCTACATAAATTCATAACCAAGAGAACTAAGAACAACTTGTGATCATCCTTCGTATTCCATAAAGTCGTAACTCTCAAATAGACGAATAATAAAGCTGTAAAAAGAATGATCTTCGTTAATAAACCTTTGGCTAGGTAGCGACTCTTCTTTTCCCCCTCAGTTTCTTAGGTCACCTCTCCCATCCTTTCATTCATCCTCCCCTCTTCTCTCACACCCCCACAAACCCATTCTTCTTTTCCTCCCCTGCCATTGTTAAAATTCGCGCCTCGGATATTTCTCCCAGCTCTCCTTTTTTGTCCGAGGCTTTTCCGCCTTAATTACCTTGTCATTTATCTCGCTCCCCACTTCCAACCCTCCCTCTCTTCCATTATATATCCCTTCCGATGCATCCGTCCCTTTGATTTACTTCTCATGGGGTGCATTCGGTTACTCCTCGAATTAATCTGCGTGACGTTGTCGTCTTGATAATGCTAACTTAAGTCGCTATAAAAGGATACACGTCCTGCTAAAGGGAATTTTAAATATTTTCATTGATGTTATGATTTTACTTCTCAAAATAATTTGCTGAAAGGATGAATGTGATACTCTTCGGAAGATTGGGTCTTTTATTTTTTACCAATATTGGCTTTCGATCCGATATTGGCTTACTGATGTATTAAATCCATGCTGAAAATAGATTTAATTTAGCCTGCCAAAACCAAAGTTTGACTGAAAAAAATTAGCTGCCAGAAGGCCGAAATTAGAAGCTAGGGTGAATTATGGAATGTTTCAGTTCGACATATTTGAATACACACATTGAATTTGTCGATTTATTTACTAAAAGCCATAGGTTTATTAGGAAAAACTTCTTTAGATGTAAAGGTTGGCTCTAAATTCTTTTCTATGATTACCTGAAATATTTTTCTGGGTTACTAACAAGATAAAATAAGATCACAGTTTTCATTATTGTAGCGGTTTCTATGTCGTTTTTCCAGTATTTATTACTACCTATAAATATTACGCTAATATTGGGTTGAATTCGTTGCGCATTTAATGAAAATGCCTCTCCAAATCTTCTTTTACATTTCGGATAATGGGCGATCCTGCTAATATTTTAACGAACGGGAATTTTCGCTCGTCTCAGACTTGGCGATCGAATGAAAGCTAAAGAACGTCCTAGACGAATTTGCCCATTTACTGGCACAAAAAATTCCGCACTTATACCAGAAAAACCAATCCAGATATCACCCAATCAAAATGGTCGTTTGTCACTCTTCTTTATCAGTAAGAGAAAGTAGTAGTATTTTTAAAGCGCGTATAAAGGTTAAGATAGTAGCATTTCGTTAAGCGATCATATCGACTGACGTATATAGTTTCGGAACTAGTCTTATATAAGATATCGCTGTACGCTTTTGCTTCTCATGCAAAAAAATCCGCTCTGGGCGAGAATGAACTTCGTAGCTCCGCTCCAAAATCCTCTTTTCCGTAACATATTTCACGATTTTTTTTTCACTCTTTCAAACCCGCGACATCCACGCATTCCTTGTGCCATCGAATCACGCTCTTCAGCCGCCCTCACAGTGAGAAGGGGAGACAAATTGGGCCTCTCGACACACGCAGATACAAAAAAGGGGAGCGAATGCGAGGGAAATAAACTGCCCAAAGCCTCTCAAAGAGTAGAGAAAGATTGTATGATTTCGAAGAGGGAATTGGTTCGAAAGAGGTGATAGGGGTTGGTATTTAAAGTGTACTAATTACACGGCGCCTGCGGTGCCCTCCTGTGTCGATAATTAGTGGATCGAAGGAGGGGAGCCCAATGTGACTGCTCGGGGGATTTATGATACATGGCTCCATCGTTTATCTCCCTTCCTTTCAGTGTAATAATGTAATCGCTGAATTATCAGCTCCTTCGTGGCTGTGAAACTGTTGATTAAATATAGATTGAGGGGGTCGAAAAACTCTCTGTAGGCCGAATACGTCAATGAAGCGTTGGGCCTCTTCTTCGAATAGAGAAATAAATAACAGGCGGATTACTGATCACGAAGAATCCAATTTCTTATCTTTCATAGATTAAGAGTATATTTGATTTTATATATTTCTGGTTCTGTCACAAATGTCCATTTTTAGAAAATTAAAAGAGGGAATTTATTAGAAAAATATCGAGTCATGCCTGAATAAGATAAAAGCCGATTGACCGCGACTCGAGCTCGGGACACTGGCGTTTGCAAGTCAGCATACTAACCATACTGCTTTCGAGGTCAGAAGGCGGAAAACTTTTTCGTTACTGTGAACCTCTGAAGGTAAAATCTGTTCTCAGACATCGTGTTTCAGCTTTATATTTGCTTCTTATATTATTTTTCGAAGAATTTACGTTTCTCGCGAAGCTGTCGAATCAACTATAAGAATCAGCTTTAAAAAATCAAACTAAGTTCAAGAATCTGCTAAAATGACATACATGTAAATCCAAAACTTTTGTCATATAAGAGAACGATAAAGTAAATAACATATAAATTCATTTTTCTCTTTTGCTATTTATTTATTAATCCTAATAACGAATAAGACATTGCTAAGTACATACGAATACTACATTGCCATGAAAGAATTTTCTTATGCAATTATTTTGTAACCAAAACTAAAACCTCTATGATAAATATGTATTGAAGGTATTATGAAGTTAATTATTTAAGTAGATGAATAGTTAAAAACTTTCATCTTCAACTGATTCTGACGTAATCATTTATCGAGCTTCTCACACCTCAATCTATAAGTTTACTCTCGTTACAAGGACTTCAGTTGAAAAGATATCTTGATAATCGAGTATCGAAGTCGTTCTCTTCTATATCTATAAAGCGAATAAAAACCAAGATTTTGATGAAGGGTACGAATCTAATAGAAGTAGTGGAGTTAACGATGGTTATTATGCTGTTATGTTCATTTAAGATAGCTCAATAAAAAGTAATCAATCCCTTAACCATACGTTATTCAGGACTAGTGTTGTTCTTCAGGGCTATTCCTATTTCTTTTTATCAGTACTCCAAGAGCATGGAGAGTTGTGCAGTTTATATTTGGTCATTTCTTGGCATTTTATCGAGAAATAATAGAAAATTACGAAATCTGTTCTTCTTGTAGGATGATTTATTACTGCACTCTTTCGTAAGCTTTTGATGATGAAATCTTTTAGTAGATGTAGCTATCGAAGGAAATTTATTTAGATCTGAAGAATTTTCATGCACGTGAACGTGTGAAGTATGCAATCTATTACTGAACCATTCGTTTCTGAGTTAGAATTCTTAAGCTGAATGTAAAAAAACAGAGAAAGAAAATCATCATTATAATGGTAACTAATAAGTCGAGATATCATTTTGCTTAGAGTTTAATATTTAAATGTTTACTAACTGTAATCTTAAAAGAAAAACTAATTCCTTATTTACGGAATTCCAATTTAGCGTAAACTTTTAAGCCTTGTAAATAACTGTAAATTCCAATCCCTTTTAATCTTATCAAGCGTATTTCCGCCAGCGGCAACGTGAGGGCGCAGCTTTCGATAAAGATCGTGCGAGATAAATCGAATGATACTTCTGCCGTTGATGGCTCTACGATCCATCAATCAGCCGTATGAATTTCATTTCCACCGATACTTGTGAGATAAGTAATCAAGGGAATCGATCCGAGTCCCAAGTGCATCTCTGAGGATCATTGACGGATGAATCCATTCATGCGGCGGTACTTACGTTGAATTAGACGGAAGCATTTGGGCATGAAGCTTTGGGTTTCTAACAGCCATTAAATAAACAATACCGTATCACACTTCACCATTGGTGATTAAGCTTTCCACTTCTGCTATCGAAATCTACAAACATTTATTTCCCGTGATGAAACCTCTCTACTTTCTGTGAAATGTAGCGTAATTTTAATGTTTGAACTCAGGCATATCTTCATAATCTCATTATAATAGATTACCATTTTAAATTCGAAAAGAAGTCAAAAATCATTCTCTTATCCCAGAAATTTCGACAGTAGGCTTCCTGATCATGATTTAAGATTACGTTTACCATTCTTCCTTTAACTTCTATGCATAGTTCTTTGGTATATTTATTGCTGTTTGTAACATGATGTGAGAAACTATGAATCTGTTGGATACTTGTTCTCTTCAAGATGGTTTGATTGTCAGCTGATTGCGGAAAGAATCTCACTTATTAAACACTCGTAACGTTCAATCTACAAAAAGAGCAGCAAAAGCAAGACGTACTAAATATTAGAAGTAAAAATTTCATTCTTATGATATGCCCAAGATTTTTAATCCATTTCATAGGAATTTTATGAGTTTACAACCCTTAAGATATATTTCTTGACCTCAAACCAATGCCAATTGGTTTGAGGTCATGAACCAATGCAAACCAGCCATCTATTTTGAGAATTTTTATTAATCGGTAACTTCACGGATTGAGACAACTAATAATAACTGATATATAGCCTCTGTACATCAATCCGTAGGATGTATTTTTTTAAATATTGCTTTGTAAATAGTTATAAATAATAAAAATTCTTTTTTCTACTACGGCAAATAATTAATAATTAATATGAAGAATTAAAATGCAACTTTTCATGAAACAAAGCGAGAATAATTTATAAGTGGTAATGGGTAAAAGTTTAGTTTTATTCTTCTCTTATTATAGAAAATATCTTATCTTAGAGCTGCCACAAGATTGGTATAGAAATGAAATGAATAAATTTTCTCAAACTCATGGTTTTGCACGAAGATGATTTTTCAACCATGGTACTGAAAAGTTGCACGAAGCTTTCAAATCGCAAATAGGTCGAAGAGGTGAATTTTTTCCATTGGATTCCCGGGAAAGTTTACGGTATTTGATGAAATAATAGTCTGAATCACTTCCTTTGCTATTTCTCCCACCACGCTGCTTTTTGTGTACTTAAGTGTGGTTCGAGAATCGAAGTTGTGTAACGACCTTATCGACAAATCGCTTCCTACTCGACGTGTATAATCTTCTCCACTCCCTGAGATAAATACACGCGAGTGCATTCCCGCATTGCAGCGTTGGTGCGTTGCCCTTCCTCATTCAAGCGCTCCTTATCTATTTCACCAGTAGACTGTGCCGGGGGACTGCCCCGCTGACCCTTTTACCTCTCTGCCATGCGGAAGATGAGATGAGATTGAGCTCAAGAAGTTGAGAGAAAATGACACGAAGCCCATACTGAGTTATTTTTATTATTTCGAAATATTATACAGTAGTCTAGTCCATCCCTATTTGAACTCCGCGGTGCACTAACTAAATTAATTAAGCCAAATTTCGCGGCACTCTAAACCAGGATCATACTAACTACTTGGCATTGGGTCGGATGGCTAAGAACTCCGGAATGATGTGATTAAGCAGATTTAGTCTGCATAAGTTCGACAGCTATATTTTGCGACCTTTGAGTAATAATAAGGTTCTAAAAACATAAAAAAGTGTGCAGCAAAGCACAAGTTTTCCATTCCCTCTATTTCTTATAGATCAAGAACTTAACGTTAACTTACTAAGCACAGGGGTTTGAACCCGTGACCTTGGCGTTAGTTTCTTCGGCAGATTAAACGAAGGGGGCGATTCTTTTATTGTCAGAATACCCTGTAAGATTTGTTAGACGGTTATGCGTGTTCAATACGACCTAAGTTCTTTCCTAAATTAAAATCTCTGTTTGCATATCACATATGAATATGATAGGAACTACGGTAAAGTTTAGATTCCTTCCTTCACTTCCCCTCAGTGAAAACGCCGACACAAAATCGCAGAAAATAGTACGAAGTTGGAAGTAGGGCAGTCATCTTTGCAATTATCATTATTATTTATGCTTCACTCCAAATAGCCCATTCTTTCCCCTCCGCCCTTTAACGAGAATTGGAGAAAATGAAGAATCTCTCATTCGGCAGAATAAAGAGTGAACGAAGCGAAAAAATGAGTGTTTGGGAGAAGCGCGTTTAGCAGATAATGGGGAAAGATGAGTCCAGGAAAGAAGAGGAACAATGTCCTCGGAATGAGGAGTGTATTTTGAATAGCATTGCTTTCCTCGCTAAATGGAGCTGCTATCGGAAGAAATTCTACACTAACGGGTTTACATTTTGTATCATCCCATTCTATTATGCAACTCAAGATAATTCAGGAGGTAATTACGGCCGTAATTTATTTAAAAGAATTAGCTGAAAAATATTTGGAGGATACAGTATGCTTATTCCAACTACCATATCTTGATGAATGGAGCATATTTGTCTTTTGGTACAGGATAGAGGAGAATGTATCTTTAATGTCAGTATTGTTCATAAGTAGGATTATTTGAAATATACACAGGGAAGAGTGACGCTGTATTCATCCTTGTCTCTTCTTATTGAATGTTCATTAGAAGTGTTATTCATAGGGTGATCTATTATTACGTGGACTTCTTAGCATTCTGCCTCAGTGAGCATAGTCAAGGCAAACTACCACACTCCTCATTTTAATCTCATCCCCTTTTTTACATAGTTTACTTCGTGCTGATGGGGTTTAAGGCCCAATTCAGCCTTCGATCACAGTTCTTTAATTAATCAACAGCATGCAAGGAACCCATGCAGAAGCCAAAAGGGGGTCATCAATGAAACAGTATAGATGCAATAATTAGCTGCAGTCTACAAATCCCTTTGAGGTATAAGATCTAGCCAGACGTTTTCATCCTGGGTGACACGTGGTCAGCGCATCGACTCCCACGCCGCTTATTTAGCTTTTTTTGGCCGGACTCGTTCAGATGACTACCCATATTCATCGTGATGAACACCGATAAATGTTGATCCCCAGCGGAAATCGAGCCCACCGAAGGCAAAGGCACTGCAAACTATGCTATTAGATTTAATAATATGTCAAGATAAATGTTTTAGGCCTAAGGATCTTTTTTGTCAACAACACTTACTCAAAGTAATTGTTGCGAAAGTAAGAGCATATGTTCGTAATATACTTACTGAAATTACTTTTAAATAATTATCGAATAGTAATCCAAATTTCAATCAATAATTTATATAAGGAAATAAGGTGGCAAATCGGGCTATGCAGACAGTGAGTTCCTGAATCACTTTCCTCAACCGAAATACATAATCTCTCAGCGAGCCAAAATGGTAAAATTTACAATGAAGCCATTTTATTTGCGTGCAGGATTTAATATAATCCATTATTTTAAACATATTGACTTCGATCACAGGTACATCCACAAAATCTTTTGTTAGTGAGTATCACATTCATCGACCAGATACCTGGAAGTCAGTAGAAAAAACTTCGTTAGCAAAATATTCGTAAACGGTTTCGTTGTTAGCAAGTTTCCCTCTAAGGCCACGCAACCCATTTTAAGCAATTTTTCAGTGTCCCTATTTATCGGAAATTTTGAAAGCCTTTGACATTCATTTTCACAGATGTATCAGTGTTTTTGCCTATAATGAATTATATAATGGGAGTACATGATCCATTTCGTTATTTAAATGAAGAAAAGCATAAGCATTGTGACTTAAGAACTTTTCTTTGGTAATTGTGGCGCATGTCCATTGACCAAGCGCCCACAGTAATTTTCGTCCAAAGATGGAACAAATAAAGGAAACCAAAGTGTACTTAATTTTTCTTATAGTCAATTTTATTCATCTAAATCATTCTAAAATTGGATCTTTGAGTCTATAAATGGTCCTATTTCATAGAGAGTTATACATTTGCAAAGGAAATATCAGAAATAGTCCAACACAATGTCCTCCGACTTCAGGGTACTCAAATCGCGAAAAGTCGCATTCGTCGAATTTACAACGGAAAGCGCTTAAATTTCATCCCGACTTGGGAGCCATCGAGGGAAAATTCGATTTCAAACTATTTATTCATCCCCCTTCCTTCAGTCCGCATTTTTCCATATCCCTCCACTTTCCTTTCTTTTGCAGCGCGTCAATCGAAGAATTTTTCCGCTCCCTTGCCCATCAGCGACCACGAATTGTGATCGCAATTCCCTCGCGTGCGTTCTTCGCTTGTCGATCTCTCGCGGTGGTTAATTATGTAGTCCCTCTGTCGCATCCCCACCGTGGCGAAAATAAAAGAGAGACAATATCCGCATCGCCTCCTTCGCACTTGAAACTTCTTTTGTTCGAAGCGCTGTGGGAGAGTGGCTCGTTATGGTTTCGAAAGAGAGATGGGGCTCCAATGCGATACAAATACACGGAGTTATTTTTCCTGCTCCAACGCCCACACTCCCTCTTGTTCACTCCTTTGTCCCTCAATCCCCATCTCTCTATTTACTCTCAAATCTCTTCTTCGAAATATTACGACCCCCATTCCATAGACCGCATCCAAAATGTTACAGTGGCGCAGTTTCAAAGTTACTACGTGTAAATTGATCCTGCGCGGCATTGCTGCGAAATTTCTATTTGAGTTTTCGCGAAACATAACCAAAAGTATGAACTGATAGCAGCTGTTTGCGGTTCGCGACGCACGTCAAAGCTTGTACCGCGAAAAAGTTTGCGAATCAAAGCTGAAAATTTCAGCTTTGAGTCGTGAATCAAAGGTGGCTTTTCTTAAAATGCACCTTTGTCCGGTCGTTTACTCGACAAGCGAGCTTTTTTAGGGCATGTTCCCTGTGTTACTCCCTGAAAATGGTCCTATTCATTGAAATGCCAGTTTTATGAGGTAATTAGAATGAAAGCGGTGGTTAGGATGATCAGGTTGCATCTATTTGTTGCTTTGTCGATAGCTCTCGGTTCTTTGCTAAAATGAGCTCTGGGAAGAAAGATTAATGGAATGGATTGTCACAAATGATTTTTGGTTAATATATACTATATTTTAAAATTATGTATGGTGATATAATCATATTTGCGATTCACATCTTTTGATTCAGTAAAACAATGGAATGATATCATTCTAAGCCTCGATGATAAACCAAAATTTCGTCCTCTAAATATTGCAGCACGCTTTGTAATTATTTCTTTGACACACTGGATCTGAGACATCTATCCAAGTTTCTGTATAGAGAGGTTCTGTAAAGGAAAATTATTCTATTTTTATATTATGAATGTATAGAAAGAAAAATTCTCTAAAAGGCGAATGTGATTATAGAAGGGAACTTTATACTATATTTCAATAGATTGTGTACTGCCTAGAAATTACAAGAGGTAATATTATTATTAAATAGATAACTGATAGCTCATACACATTAATGATTACTTACGGTTGTGCTTAATTTCATAATAAACTTTTCAATTTTAGGTGGATTCAGCTATCGGAAGAATTCGCCATGAACTGCGTCTTCATCGCCCAAAGGTAGGAAAATCTAAATTAGTTAGTAATATATTTAAGATATCATCCTCAAACTTAAACGGGACCCTTTTTTTCCCAACGACTCGATGGAAAATGAAATATTCGGTGAATAAGTACGTGAAACAATTCTGATGTCAGGAAACTTTTTAATTTTCTCTCCGGTGATACACCGATTTCCACCTTCAAGCACAGTATCCTGATTATTCAATTTCTTACAGAATATATTATCTTGTAACCCTTGGGAGGCTCTTTTTGTTCGCTTACCGATGACTGATGAGGGCTGGAATAGGAAGGAACTGAAGAAGTTGTTCATAAAAATAATCAATCAAGTATACAAATGTATCTGACAGCTTTTTAACAACTTTTTCAATGCTGTATATCAGACCTTTCCCTGGTCAGAACACTCCGCACATTCTGAATTTGTGAGAACCTCAACTTTATTTAGGAGGAAAGGTAGAACTTCCTCTTAAATAAACATAACATGGATTCATAGCCCAATCCTTAGGAGTGAGTAGTCCCTGAATTGAAATTTTTTCAGCTAGCATAGCGCATGCAAAGTTATTTTGCGTTATTTTATTGAAGCTCTGTGGAACATCATTTTCAGGTTTCGCAGAAAGAAACATGATTTAAAAATTAGATCATTCATGGGTCCATGCTAGGAGTAGTATAGAAAATTTATGGTCGTAAGAGTGACATAGAAGTTAGGTAATTCATTAATTATGAATGAATACGAAACAACGCTATGAGTATGAATTTATAAAGTTCTAGTTCTGCCTTCATCGGTACCTAGTCTCCTACGATTCTATTTTATTCATTAACTCCTGTAAGACATCTCGACTTCAAATCCAGTCGGACGCTAAAATTCGTTTTTACCCAATTCAACTATTCTCTAAGGTAATAAGTTTTCTATTTTCATCTGGATTGCATCAGTTTCGATCGCTTCGCCATTCTCGCAACTACGAAAAGACTCGCAGCGAGAAAGAGAAGTAAATCTCGACTTCTAAATCTCAGCTTTGCGAGCACTAATGTTATTTCTCTTTCCATTTAATCCCATTCATATTCGTAATCATTTTTCCCTTCCCTCATTTGATAACGGACCTCTGAAGCCAACAATTGCGTCTCTTCTCTCGCGTATTTTTCCATCCCTCTTTTCTTTTCTTCGTCAATGTGTACGTGCGTGCGCGCATTAGCTTACGTCGCCACCGTCCCGGAAGGAATCCGTGCAGAGAAAAAGCTCGCTTATCATTTATCCCATCGAAAAACGTATTTGAGATTCAGGACGATTTGTTTTCCCTTATGGAGGCATCAACGGAAGAGCTATCCGTTTTAGAGCGTTTTGATGAGCTGTTTTCGTGCCTTTGAATGCGTTACGCGGGGCGGATTAAAAACGTCAAATTTTTTTTATTTATTTGGCTTTGGAGCCTACGTGGGCGGGAATGAATCCGTCTCCACTCCGGATGATGAAAGTTGCGAAAAGTAATCTCCCGGACCTCATTCCACTCCTTTCGCATTTGCATAAACGCCCGTGTTCATTTTCGCGTTTTCGCATTTTTGTCTTCGCGACGTCGACGCGATGTTTGCTCGTTTTGGGCGATTTTCCTTTTTTTGTTTTTTCCTTTCAGGCCGGCGATGTAATCAGTTTCTCATCGAAAAAGATACGATTCTTATGATGATGAGATGGTTTCGTTAAAGGATGCACTTAAATTAATTATTCGAATTCGTTTTGCGATACGGATTATGGATTCGCGGGCGGAGCGGTATTGTTCACGTGATTTTGAAATTTTTGCTGATGTTGAAAAGCGCGTCGGTTATTTTTCGACTTTGACAAACTATTGAGAGGCAGGGAACGATGTGCCGAAGAATGGAATTAAACACATCAAAACGATTATTTGATTTTTGGCGTCCGTAACAAAATGTTAATGAAGCCGAATTAAAATTTTTCTGCGATGCCTTTATTTGATAATCGAACAAAGAGTCATCAAAGGCTTATAATGTTGGATGCAAAATGGATTTTTTTCCGTGGCAGGATTTATGGATTTTGCTTCGCCATTTATGACACAGTTGGGGAATATGAATTGTTTCACCTGGGCATGTATGAAGTATGCTACATTTTATGTGTCATATCAGTATTTGTATGCCCATTGAAATTCTAGAACTCTTTACCACTCGTTTCTTCACTCCATATATGGGCTATGCGTTTTAATGATTTCATATTATGATTTTCCACAAATCGTACAAATAGTCATCAAATCGTAGAAAGATAGAAGATGAAATGTAACTAATTCTTACTATGAAATGTACTTATCAAAACCAGTAGACAACTTCTATTCGATTATATCAAAAATTTCTGATAATATACACTAAACAGATGAACTCAATCGAGCTAAAAAATGATGAAAACTTCTTCATAGAGTAATTCTGAAAAGACATTCAATAAAATCAATAATGAACTTGGTACTTGGTGTTATACATTCATCATCAGGAATTTTTTTATCATCAAAATGAGTTTATTCAGTTCCAACCAGCTGTGTGCAAGACTGTAGAAAAAGGTCATTATGAAACATGCAAAATAAGATACGCCATGAATTACAACACGATTTTAGGCTGTATTCGGAGCATTCCTAGGATTCTTAGAGCCCTGTTGAAGGCGTTGAGAAGCATGAGTGAGAAAACGCGTTCCTCATCATTAACCCCTTGGTAAATCAAGGCGTCATTGGGTCAATTAGTCCTAAACTCCCTCTTCGGGACGTCTCCCCAGGGCCAAGCTAAACACTTTAACGCCTTGTTCTCTACTTACGCCTTCATGTCCCTATTGCATCTATTCTGTCACGCTAATTCAATTACTGCTCGTAACCATGTTCCTTTCTCTTCCGTCCTATACTACTTTTTAACCGGCTGTCGGGGCACCATTTTCCAGTTTGATTTTGGCTACATAAAAGTAGTCCAGATCTGACAACTTTACTTCGGCTTAGTGACTTATGAATATAACTGTCAGTTAACCGATTTTTCCTATACAAAATCTTAGGTATGTGAAGTTATAAAGCGTGGATTCAATAATATCCTTCTTTAGTATAGTTGTCTTACCTTGGAAATACAACCTCAAAGATCTAAAAATTTACAATTTCACTTGAAATTGATTCAAGTAAATGAGTGTACGACTGACAGAGTATGGAAAACATAATATTTGCTAAGAAAACTATTTTTGGATACGTTTATTGGGACAGTTCCACAAAAATCTTTTGCTCTCAAACGGAATTGATGACGGGAGATAAACATTTCAATTTCGTTTTTGACTCATTATTAAATTAATTTACTGTCAAGCGTTACACTGAGTCGTATTTTCCTTCTCTCGGATAAAAGAGTGGTGGAGCTAAACGATCTTTTGGTCTTTCTGCATTGGATTAGCTATAAAGGAGCTATTTTGTATGCATTAAACCTTTCTTGCAACAAAAAGTTTACCTGGATAATACCTGTGACAGATTATTTTCTACTCCAAATGGAATATCAATTTTACTGTAAATAGCTGGCAATGTTTTCAGTGGAGCAAAGTAATGAGGATGATATTCAAATTAGAATGATCTAGAGCACAAACACGAAATTAAGAGAAAGATTCTAAGAAACAAGATTCAAATTTTATTCGTAAGAGCGGCATGCTATACAGAATCTTCTGCATTAGGCGAAACAATTTCCACCGATTGCCTACAAAGAAACAGATTTAGTTTACTTAAGTTGGTCGATACTACCTCCAAGCATTATCCTGTTAGGAAAATACCCATTGGTGGTTTCCATGTCCATAGATAATTGGCTTCTCAAGTTCTGCTTTTCCATAAGAGGCCCAATGTTTTGTTAGGAACCGATCTTCGGAGGGCAATCGGGCTGTTTATATAGGAAACTACTTTGAGAGGCTGTTTATAAACACCAATCCTATAACACTTGATGGAGAGGTCAGTGAAGTGATCGAATAAAAGGTTCTCGAGTAGACTGTGAAAGCATCGCTCAAGATTATGCTGGTAAACATACCCGCATAAATGATCCGCGAGCTAACATTTGATTTTCATCGGGTGGAGTGTTTACCTCAGAAAACACCTGGTAGGGAAATTGGGAACTCAGTCATATAGGTTATATTATACTATTAGGAAGTTAATTTAATCAAGAAGCTTAGGATGATAAGAAAGTCAAGAATTTATTAAATCATAGATGCATAAATGATAATCATGCTTCCATATACTAGATTCGTAGTTAAGTCAGCCATTGTACTGTAGCTGAGCACTCAATTATGTGTGCAAATAATAATAGGAGAAAGATAGCGTCTAAGGTTGTTATTACAATAGCTTAACGGTCGAAGTGAGGGTAACGAGTCCAACACTGTAATTCTATCGCTAGGGGCGGATTTATAATTAGGCGCTAACTGAGGGTAAATAAGACTGTTTATGAATCCTCAATGAAATACTACAAATATTTCAAACTTTTAAAGACACAACGTGTTCACGGGTACATTTCTTCGCTTCGGGATTGAATTTTGCATTGTGTAAGTCTAATGTAATATGTTTATAGAATGTACTACTCAATTAATGTCCCTGCATAATCTAAGTTTTATCCATAATTTAATATTTAATTTACGGAGAAACTACTTATAAGTCAATAATTTATTTATTGCTGCCGTAGTGAAGCGAGTATGTAATATGTATTTATTGCATATATTTGTATGTATTTCGCGTGGAAAATCGCATTTTTATTCCACTAATTCATATCGGAGGCCTCCGTCTGCCTTTGGGCTTCTGTCAGCTTAAATCTGCCCCAGGATTATTAATAATTATAGCAGGTTGAGAAATTAAAACTCAAACTGTGAATCAACGTTCAACAGAGTAATATTAAATGTTTTAGGGTATTAAAAATAATAAGAAAACCTTATTACTAAGAAACGAAAGCCGTAGATTCTTTAAATAATTAAATACTGAAATGGAAAAGGATCTATTAAGTGCTCCTCTATGTGAATATCTTTTTAAAATTAGATGATGATATTTTTTTAAGAATGTGGCCATAGAATCCAATAATACGGCCTTCACTTGGTGGTAGTTTTCCATAATGAAAATAGTAAAGGAAAACACTTGTACACTTTACCACAAGATTATTAATCTTGTGGTAAAGTGTACAAGTGTTTTCCTTTACTATTTTCATAATGTGGCCATACTAAAATCAAGATTTTTCTCGCTAAAAACAGGTAAATATCACTCTGAATCAATGTTATTCTAACCATATTAAATGTTTGATTTTTAATATAAACAATTATATACAAAGTTCTATGATCGTAATGACTACAGGATACTTCCAACGAATATTATACTATAAACACTAATTATGTATTCCGGCCACTGCTAATTGAAAATCGCATATGGCTTTTTCAAACTATTTGTAACAATTGACGAGATCGCGGCTTTAGAACGAAGGAGAATGAGATGGATCGACGAAACAGTCTGGAGCAAAATGGAACATCTTTTCAGATGCGAAGAATCGAAAGAGTGGGCGCTTGGGTACGTGGTGACCGGGGAAGGGCCTGGAGACCGCCCGGGAAGCTAAAGTCCCGCTGACGGCGGAAAATGAGTCTTTTCATTGAGTTGAAGGGGGAAAAGGAAAGGGGATCGGGAAGAAAGAGCGCCAATTGTTCTTCGAAACAGCTTCCGACCGTATTCGGCTAAATTTTTGTGAATGCTTTTAGCGAAATGATTAGATAGAAAATGATGAATTTCAATAATAATCTCACGAGAAACATTTGGGAATTGTATTTTGCCGTCAAATTATACTCCCTAAGCTACTCCACTATCACTCATCGTCTATAAGAGGAATGATGAAAAGTTAATCGTGAAGATCAACCGATGATTTCTGTTTGATCGCATTGTGTAGAATGTCGAAACCTTATATATCGGCAACGTATTATAATGTATACTATCGTATAGAAAAGAGAAAAATGTATAGTATCATTATATACCCCTCTCAAATTATCGGCAAAAGTATTTTGAATAAATGATTATTTATTATATTAACCCAAATTACAATTTCGATTTGGATTATGATATTTCAGAGTTGTGAATATTTCTCTCCCATAAATCGGGTGCAAACCAAAATGATATTGAGATTTCCTACGAAGTTGTCATGAGATCGAAAATTTTCCACTACCATGAAAGGAGATGTTTCAAAAAAGATTCCCTGCGTTTAAGATGTCATTTCTGCCACTGAACTTTTAAGAATCAATTTTGTAGTATAGCGGACCAGTTTAGTCAAATTTCTCCATGGGTGGGAAATTTTAAAACAGCGAACTTTGAGTAAAAAACTCAATCCTCTACCATATCCAGACTTTCCACTTCAAAACGCGTAGTAATGGAAAATAAAAGGAAAAACCTACGTTGAGTCAGATGAAAAAAGATCTTAAGTGATAGTCTCGAATTAATTTTACAATTTTATCCTCGATAGGTTAGCATAGCGGAGGATCCGATGGGAGCGAGGAAGGACATCCCGTAAGACTCGCTTCCCTAGGCGAAAAAAGCGATCCTTCATCTCACATGATCCCGACAGGAATTGGGTCTCTATGCTAAGGATCTCGCCAGACTGGGAATCGCATTCGAGAAATTGCTTGCTTTAGTCGGGCGCAAATCGGCCGTAAAAACCCTCAGCCCTTTCTTTCCCCTTCCTTCCCTACTCATCTTCCGTGAGGACGCCAAAGTACGCTGGCTATTTTATTCATGCAATTCCGCATGAAACGGCGGACGATTAAATAAATTACTAATAATTGAGAGGAAGAATGAAGAGATCGATGCGATTGGAAACAATGGGCTGCCATCGCTTCATTTTTCTGCTATTGACACGGAAGAATCGCCGGCGTCCCTTCCATAGAATTAATCCATTAGCCCGCTAAGTGGGGGAGAGTGAGATTATTAGCACGTTTCGTGTTGCCCGGTGACATAATGAAATAATAGAACGAGAGTTCTTAAGGAGCGTTTCCATTGTCAACGGATGGCGGGTCCATTGTTGCTGCAGTATTCGGTTACCGGTAGTTTTCTAGAGGGTTTCTTGACTTTGGCGGGCCTAGTTCGAAGGCCGACGTAGTTCTTGGTACCTTTGGAGAGTATTTTCGCGTTAAATTTCCTATAAAAACGTAGGCTGTGATTATAAGAGTAAACGGTTATATTTAGAACTGATTTCTTATCCATCATGTTTTAGTTCTGTTTAGAGATGCAAGATTTTTCCTTTAAGCCGTCGAAGGATTGAGGAGACCGTTTCAGGATGAAAGATTTCAGAATAACTTGCAAGCAAAGAGTATTTATTTTAATTGGTTTTCCTGACTGGGACACACATAGCAAAATACGCTGGATTCTGTTTAAAATTCGCCGCTTAGAATAAGGGAAACGGCCAATATAAAAATACCGGCAATCTTCACTTCTAAACATTTGCATTCAGATTTTTTTGTACAGCTACCGCATTGTCTAATACTATAAGTAATAGTATTTAAAAAACAAGTAGCGATTACACTTGGATTCTCTTCTGTAATATTTTTTCTTTAGTTGTAAGAGAGGACCATCTTCATGCCGTCAGTGAGTTATTATATCTCCAATGAATATGTTCCACACGCTTTCTTTGGATTCATCAAAATTCTTCCGTTCTTTCAGCAAATATTCTCATGACTGGTAATTTGGTATTGGGACAAAAATTACCTTTTCAGTGAACTATCAAATCCACTGTCATCTCAGACGTTCATTTTACTAGTTTTTTTTTACGAGTCCAGAGACCATGCATTTAGTTAAACATCTACAACTGCGTCACCGACATTGGCAATGCTTATCGCTGTATCCAGTAATATCTACAAGCAAAAATGTGGCACGTCAATGATGTCTAGACCTACTACTGCGTATACTACCAACTGTCGCCAACAATAACCACCCTGTTCTTCTAACGGAAGTCGCCTTAGTCCGATAATAAAACCCCTCCGAACTCCAGGGACGCAATAATCGGTTCTTAACCCGGCGCCTCCTTATCACTAAGGGCTTATCACATTCGTACCCTTTTCTTCAAGTAGAAAAGACTCACCTTTTCAAATCACCCCTTTCTTAAAATTGTCCTTTTTCGAGATGTTCACCGGCACTGTTCTCCCGACCACCGTTCCTCCGGAACCTCCCACCAACAGAAAAAAAAACGATTCACGCACCAAATAACCACTGTCCACACAGCCGTACGAACCGGAAAATAAAAAAAAAATCCTTCCGGAAAGTCCTCCGGTTCTCTTTCTTCGGGGATTTGAACGCGCGTCCCGAAGCGGCGGGTGTCGGCGCACTTCTTGCCCTCGGAGGAAACGACGTGCCTTGTACGGCTCCCCGACCAAATGGAAACTGAAGTCCGGGAGAGAGGTCGGGAGAGGGGAAAGGGGGACGGGTCCAAACACACGGTCCAGGCGGCAAAGCGTAGGGATGAGGGAGAAAGGGATGGGAAGGGAGAAGAGGGGAAGTCGGACCAATGGAGCGACTCGTAGTAAGTGGACGTACCAATGAGAGAGGCGGTGGGAGGAAGGGCCCTGGGTGATATGGGCGTGGAAATTAGATGACATCATCGATTCTTAAATGCCGCGTGTTCATTCGTGTGGAAGCAGATACGTTGAAATCGGTGGGAAGGGGAGGGAGTTATGCGCGCGCATGGTTTATGCTCTCGCTATATAATGCGGGAAGGTGGCGCGTTGAACGGATGTCAGATGAGATTTCAGCATCCGAAGCAGGAGCACGGAGAATTAGGGAATGCTATGGCTAAGCTCCGATCGCTCAAACCGTAAATGGATGCACGGCTTTCCCAAGATGATGGCATTTCGACGCGTTTTCGTGCACCGGGATATGCTTCACTGAGCACGTCGTCAAATCTCGTCCAAATGTGCATCACTGACGACTGAGTCCGTCGTCATATATTATCACTTTACGGCCTGTGAACCAGGATGGGTTAACATTGTTTAATAAAATTGAACTATGGAATTTAATCTTAAATTCATCAGCAAAGAATTTTAATGATGTATAATTCTTAAATTTGCAAAACAGAAAAGAATAGATTATTCCATTCGACAAAATTTATCATGATAGAAGCCGGCTGATTTTTGAAATTGTTGTCTTTTAAATTATCTGGATTCACACATTCACAGGAAGCTAACCAGTGAGATATTTTTCGTAATATTTACCTATTTATTTTTTAGTTTTGGATTAAAGAAGATGGGGATAGTGAATTTCTATAAAACGAGGGTTTAAATTGGTATCTACCAAATTCATTATACAAGAAGTGGAGGTCCACTCTTTTAGTAAATTATATCAATTCACACGAAGGAATAATTTTCAGAAATTAAATGAATATTAGAGAATATTCCTCTATGCATGTAGACTCTAGATAGGTCTACATTGTAAACCATTTCGAAATATTATCAAATTTTCTATTCTTTTGCGGTCAGAACACAAGGTTTACTTGCCCAAATTTTTATTTATACTCTTTTAAAATATTTCGGCAGCTTGCATTCTGGTCACGCGTTATCTTCACCGAGTTTTCTCATTTTTGTCATTATAATTTACATAGTGCAATGAAAATATATGGTAGCCTATCTCTAGATCTTAATTTGTATGCCAATCACTTTTGTAGATATAGTATCATTCGGTACTCAGGGAGGAAAATATCTTGTGGAGGCGTCGAATTTTGATCAGAGATTCACATATCAGGGTTCACATAGGAGGATTTTCCTCCAGTGTTGTGTTCTCTGGTGTGATCCCAGTGTGTGATTTTTAACGAACGAAATCAGTATCACTTAGTTTATTCTTGTTTTAATTTTCAACGTTGCTTATAATCCTTTTAAGGTATGAACTCATGCCACTGTGAGGCCAATTTGAAGTAGCGCTATTTTGTCAAGATCATAATCACAGTCTAAGTTAAATATTTATTAAGAAATAAAATACAGATAAGTGTATTTCAATTTTCTGTGGCAGGAATACATTTACACTTATCATTCCTGATATTTTAAATGGGTGAAACTAACAAAGGTCTTTCTATATTGAGTTACAATAGATAGCTGAGAAAATTAAATTAATTCTTGATCCCAATATTCTATAGCCTTCACGGAAAAAGAAGGTTGAACGTAATGCTACAAAACTCCAAATATGATATATATGATAACATTGAATTAATATCCATTCTAAATTAAATATTAATGGAATGAATTTGATTTAAAGTAATTTTATCGAATGTGTTTCTTTGAATGACTAAAATCCTGTAACGTAACTTCAATTAGGTAATACCACTAATATTATTACCGTTTTAAAACCTTTACTAACAAAACCTCTCCTGTTACATCTCCTGAATTTTATCATTTATCATGTTTTTTTATCCTATAAACTGCATTTCTCTTCAGTTTCCATATCTTGACTGGTAGAATACTTTTTGTCTTTTGGTACATGATATAGAAAAATACAATTACTTCTTCCTTGTTGATGACTGTGATAATACGAAACCTGCTAAGGTATGAATGATCCTGCTTGATTGCCTTAATTTAAGTCCCTCAGATTGGAATGCTACGAACAGTGTTGTCTACCCTCTCATAGCAGAACTAGGAGAGGAGAGGATGCGATTGCTAGCAGAATAATTTACAGACGAGCTTTATTTAGTTCTGTATTCTCCTTCGTATCTTGGAAGTATGCATAGGATGAGTTACAGTTTTTATAGCTCTATATTTCTTCCAGTGTATAAGCATAAAGATATTAAGTAGTTAAATGAAAGTGTTTTGATTTGATAGGTACGTCATTACGAAGACGAGACTAAGATTAATCAACTAATCACTTGCTTGGATGAGGCGATAACAGTCATTTAGCTTTAACTCTGTGGTACCCTAATATATACTCGCATTAAATATTCATCTCCGTCATAAAAAGAGGTATCGTTCTCGCTAATGTGGGACAGAGGTTCACTTTAAACGCCCTTTGGAAATCGACCCTAATAGTAATCCGTAAAAGTGACGCTTATGCTGTTGCTAGACTGTTCTTCCGTGACTCTGGGCATTCTTGGTTGTCGACCCGGGAGAAGGAAAACAGCTACTAATCGGCTTGCGCGCTTCACTTCCACCCTCGATATTTTGTTTGTTTTTTTTTCTCTCTTCACCCTCTCTCGGCGTGCTTCGACGTCCCGCCGTGGAGCGGCGCTGCCTCCCGACGCCAGCGCCCGAGGGCGTCGCGACGCCGCACCCGATGCAGAAGCAGATCGAGGGATGGAAAAAGGGGTGTTCGATTAGCAATCGACGTAGGCTCATGTAAGTCTTTTCGGTTTAACGAGTGGAGAGCTTAGTCATTGATCCGGGACCATCAGGAATTCATTGAGAAAAACTGACCTTACGCAGGGAACTGAAAGTAAGGAAGGGTCGTTGATGAAAAATGAGCACCGAAAGAGAATGTTTCGCATGATTTAGTTTACGAATGTTGGCTATTAAAGCGTTCGAATTTGAAATAAGCGTTACCGTAGTCAAATTAGTTTGGCCCTCGGAAAAGTTTTCACTGTCATGCAGTAAAGAAATCGGGTTTGGGGACGTTCTAGGGGTTTCCTGACAAAAACTTGGAGAGAGAGAAAAGTAACAAATCTAATTTCCGATGTACTTTACCCGGATTGTTTAACTAGGGGTTGCCAATTAACTACAATTTCATTGATTAAAATTTAAAAAATTGGTCGGCCTTGCGGTACCAGGAATACCGTGAACCTTTTAGCTCATTAAATGTTATTTGTATACTGTACAGGGAGTAAACGTTCATATTCGTTCGTAGTTTATATTTTTTTATTGAGCCGACTGTCGTCTTATCAGCCAATCTGTTTGACGAATGGTGAATTCTTGAAAAAAAATAAATTATATGCAAATAAGATACGTATTTATTAGTGCGAAAATTGTCACAGCAACATGTCTTTGACGAACCATGAATGTATTTAGAAAACTCGTAAAAAAGTATCCATGATGTACCTCGTTAATAAGAGCTTTTTTACAATAATAAGCGAAGAACGTCTTCTTCACTATGACAGAATACCTTGCCGATAAGTTGTTCATTGAAAATAACCAAATCCAGTGTCTTTATTTCCGTCATTTATATCGAGAGGTTATGATCGATTGTTATGATATTCTTTGCACAATGTTGCATGTTTTTAAAAATAATGTCCTGGTGGAATTGAGCTAATTGATGACAAAACAAGAAAATACTAAATTAGAGCGAACGAATCTGTTATAAACTCCGGGATTAGATCTCGTTGTCGCATGTATTCTGGAAAGATAACATTTTAAGAACCCCAGCAATGAACAACGAAAATTTAGCCTCGTATATTCCGTTGTATAATTATATTAGTAGCTATATTCCTTTGACAATTTTTAATATAAATAAAATTTATTTATAGATTTTTTCTATAGTTTGTATAGCAGCGTTTGTATCATCTTTCCTACCTGCTTGCTCACATATGGATAAATGAAGAAGAATGTGTTCGTTTGGCGTATTTGATTGTAGGAAATATTTGATAATCGAAGGAAATTAATAATCGTTTAATCGCTGTAGTATTGCGGAGAACCTTTAGCTAGGTCGTCTTAGCTGGGTATAATTTAGGGATGTAAACCTTCCATTAATCTCATTGGTTTGACAGTGTCCACTTCAGAGTCATTCCGTCGAAGAAGCTCATATTTGGATGCTTTTAAGGTCGTCCTTCCGATGGATGTCCCATTCACAGAGTGTGGGTCAGTTAACTAGGTGCACACCACTCAACCCAGAAACGAGCTAACATTTTCGACCCCTCCATCCTTAATCCTTTTCATTCTTTTCCCCTTCATGTTAAGTGCATTCCCTCTCAGAGCGTCACACCAATGCATCTTTGACAACCCTCTTTATAAGTTACGCTCAAGTCAACCCACACCCATCGGAAATTACTTCCTTACTGTTAAGCCCCTTCCCCTTTTCTTCCTGTGCATCCACCCTTCAAAGTAGATCCTTATACCATCCATCCCATGCAACATCAGTTGTCCTTTTGCAGTGTCGGAGAGCTGTTTGTGTTGATATACTTTACAGTAGCATTCGTCTTCTCCAATAATTTTTCTTTTAACAATGGCTCTTCCTATATTAAGAATGGAAATGTTTGGTGGACGAATTTTCTTATTCACGAAAAAATCATGATAATTGGTTAGGATATTTTCTTAGAGCTTGAAAACTTGGAGTTAACTATACCAAAAATTTATCATGGATCCCTTCCCGAAAATGTTGAAGAATGCTTAAGAAATTCGTTTTTCGATCGTTTTAAAGTTTTAAAGTTTATTATAATTAGTAAAGTATCACTACGCAAAACCCGGAACAATGATTTAATTTACATACTCATTAAATGGAATCTGAAAAGCTCATTGTTTACTTTACCGTAACAGAACTATTACACTGACTCCATCAAAGATTTCTTTAGTTAGGGAGAGGATGCTGAGGTCGGATGGGAATCGCTGGAAGGGGTCATTTCAAAATTTAGGTTTCGTTTGCTCGATTAATTCATAAATGAAATATATTTAGTATATGTTGCAGATATTGTGCGTCCCTCCTACATAGGCCAAGATGATACTGCTATCAATATTAGGAAATTAGACAAGGTTAATCTCAATAGGACATGGATAAGGTGTTAGAAATTGTACATACAAGATTCGGGTTCGAATCCCGGTCTCGTCGACATTTTTCGCATATCTTATCCATAAGATGTCTCTTCGAAAATCCATTTTTTATAAAAGATAAACCATATGAAAATAAACCGCTTTGTTTATCTATTTCCTACAGTCTAAAATCAGCTAACAGGGTATAAATGTAGATGTCAGCAGCTTTAGCAATCGAGTAACACGTGTGTGTAGGGGTACTCTTTTGTCGGTTAGAAAAAAGCCATCACGAAAGAGCGTGGACGCTTCTTTATTTGTCGTGGCTAAATAAAAGCCAAGCGAAAAATGTGATCTGACAACACGAAATGGCCTAATGAAATCGTCAACCGCAACTCCTCGGCTATCTTGTCACAGTTGCACCCTATTCGGTCAACGTGTTGGAGATTCCGGGGTGATAAGGGAACTCGCTTCAATTTATATGCGATTATAATGACGCCTGTCCTTTAATCCCTTCTTCCACGCATTCTTATCTCTTCTATCAATCTGTTAATCGCAATCCCCCAGTGCTAACGACTCATCATTCCCTTGTGACCCCTTCTATATTCCGCTCCCCTTCTTTCCATTCCCTCCCCATGTATTTACGTCCTACTCATGTTTCTTCTATCAAGATTTACATTTTGCTCTCCTCTCTATTCGGCTGCATAGAAAATATCCGCCAACTTCAACTTCCCTCCCGTCATTGCTTTCAAACACCCATCATTTTATTATTAATCGCCCTTCTAATTTTGCTTTTAATTCTTTCCATTAAAATTCTGTAATCATCTTCAACACTCCATTTCATTTTCTGAGAGAATATGATTCTATTTTTAATTAAACTCTGTTACTACCCTAAATGGTCAGCTAATCTAGTTTTTGTAAGATTATATGTGTTGCTCATTTTCTCAACAATTTGGTATTTGCGATGCATATTTTGGCGCTGAATGTACTTAACATGTTTTTGTACATGTTAATAATGTCTGGTTATTTCATTTGAATAGGCCTCCGTTGGAATTATTGGTTACTTCAAACTACTATGTCTTTTAAAGATAAACAAAAAACTTTATGAATTCCTCTTAAATGTAAGTAATATCATTTGCAAGGCGTACACTCTGAGTGATACGGGTGAGTACGGGTTCCCGGATAGCCGTGTGGGCAGCGCATTTGACTTCAATGAAAGCGGTCTCGGGTTCGATTCCCGGTGGGAGCCTACGTGCGAAATGACATTAGCTGTCGACACACTTTTCATAATACTGCTACTACTACGAAAAGAGCGTGATACTGACATCTATAAATGTAAAGCAATTAGATGAAGATATAATGACTGTGTTTTAAAGTAGGGAGTTTAATTATTATCTTAGCATATATTTATTTAGTTTAGCGCTATTTATTATCTCTGAACCAAGTACGATATTTATCCGTGCTGTATTTATTTTGATGGATTTTAGAGATTTTGATCAATGGTTGAGTAATGATTCTATAAAAGTCTTTTATTATGGTATTTACTGTACATTGAAATGTTCTACAAAGGGATGATTGCCATACCTTAGAACGTTCCGAAATTTCAATTGAAATAATTAAAGAGTTCTTCTAGAAACATATTTCTTTTTCCCTTCCTTATTATGTGTAGGGCCGATTAAATGATAATTCAGTAAAATAATTCTTCTGTTTAGAAAAAAATGCCAAAAAACTGCAAATGGGAGAGTATTGCTTGCTGTAATTCCCTCACTCTCTAATCGTCCTTACTATTCTTACTCTAATCAGTATTTCTTCTTTCCCTTTCTTATTCTATGCGTTTTCAGCATGAACTTTTCCTTCAATATTTCTACTCTTTCCATTTCCCTTCGTTCAGTATCTCCCCATTCAATCCATATACTCTTCCCCTCTCTGTTTCCCATGGCTTTCCCCTTTATAGCTGCTGCTCCGTTGCCCACCGACCAAGGAGATTGACAATGAGCGTCACACGGCCTTTCTTTTGCCGCTGATTCATTCTTCAGTTCCCCTTCTTATCCTCCTGTCACACCCTTTTCCCCAGCATTTACGCGGTTTCCCTTATTTTCCCTCACCAAGAAAGTCTCCTACCGTACCGTACATATCGTAAACGTGGTAAACCGAAACACACATAAAGTTGATTCACTGATCAATATAAATCCAAACCTAATTCTGATCGGAGTGATTTTGACTTACGCCGTCCTCAAATATTTGCTGGAAAATGTTTGAACAATCCTAGTCATTCACCTCATTGAGCGAGCATAATTGAATTTAGGAAGGTGTTCTCAGTTACTAAATATAGCAATTTTTACTAATTATAATTTTTTCTAATTATTTTTCCACGTAGTATAAAGTTACTTTGATAATTTTCAACCTCTGTCTCGTAGGAGCATATGCGACAGGAAATCATTTGTTACGATTGAGAAAATTTCCTTTTGGGCCTTACGTAATTATAATAATTTCGTAATTAATATCAATGCCCAAATTTATACCAATAATAGCAAGTATGAGAAATGGATTAAAGGAAAAAAGAATAAGTATTAAATCATGAAAATTACATATAACTCCATTTAATCAGGTTTTGGGAATTTGAAATCTACCTTTAAAATGAAGAAGTCTGGAATTTTTAGCATAAGTGCAAATGACAAATAAATGCAGCGATTGGATTTCATCAACCATCTAATACGTATAATTAACAACAAATTGAATCGGGCTGGTCGAACATAAACAGTGCGTCCGCTGAAAGCTTGCATCTCGTCCACCAATCTCCCCAAATTTCGACACAAATGTCGATATAGATGTTTCCGTAGATAAAATGGGAAATATCAAGTATATACCTTATGAAATCACCCGATGTAAATATTTTATTCCATCTAAAACCATTCCTCACATGCTGTATAGTTTGCAATCTCATACAATGTATAGCCTTAACGATATAGATGCACACATGTAGTAATTCTTCCGAACGAAAAGGTTGGACAACCGCCCTAATCCGTACTCTTTCTTTTGCTAATATTACTTTTGTGGATATAAATAATGACATACAAGGTTAGGTGGAAGAGAGGCCAAATTGGGCCTAACCCGCCAATAAAGAGTCAATCTATTTATCCTTCTTTAGAAGAACATTTTCAACTATCAATATCGTAAAACTTTACGCATCTTATCTAACTTTGCAAGAACGCTGCTGTGCGTTATATTCCCCCAAATACTCACTTTTATCCTAATATTCTCTCCTATCACTCCCATTGTAGACACTCTTTCTTGTGCAGTATCTTGGATTTTACTATGTCGAAAAACTCGCACAAGATTCCGAAGGGCCATTTATGGCAGTCAGCTCATCTATTCCTATCTACGGCACCCCCTATCTCAGGCTTGCCAGTGACATCAGCAAGTTACCTTCGCTTGGGTGCTCACCGTCCTTATACGGTCTGCACGCGCCTAACGCAGCCTCCCTCAATCTCCCACTATCTTCCCATGTGGGGGAGGGAAAACCATGTATGGGACGCGCGGATTAGTTTTGCTAAGGGATGGGAAAGAATAGGGGTGCAAGGGATGGAGATTGGAAACATTTTCCGAAGTGAGGATATTTGGGACGCTCGTTACCGTTCTTTAGGGTTACAGTAAAATGATTCCTCAAGACTTTATGCGATGGTATATAGATATCCACCTTATATCTTTATGGGATAGGTTACAGTTTTTACATATCAGTACTTGACAATACTCGGTAATTTATTTACTAAAATATATTTCCATGTTATCAGTTTAATGGGATTTGAATAAAAATAAATTAGTTCTATCTTCTTTACGATGGGAGTGCCGAACCCATAGCCGGCCCGAGTTGTAAGGGCTGTGAGTTATAATGCAAACATTATCTTACTTATCTTATCACACGTACATACATAATACATTAAAAATTGCATGTTAGTGTGTTTTATTGTGATGCATTCAAAAATTGTCAAATTCTAAAGACTCATTTGTTCGAGAGATTTCTTTTGACATTCATTAATTTGAAATAATTCTTTTAAGGTATTTTCCTTATTATTGCTCCAATTGTTATCACTATAATGTTGAGAAACAAGGGAATAGAAGTAATAATTATTAAGTTTCATTCAGAAGGAATCAGAGTTATTCGAGGACCCCGCTGAAATATTCATCTTAAATAAATCCAAAAAATTTTCTCACGAGAATATTTATTAGAAAACGTTCCACGGCACATCATGTTTCCTCCTTAAGACACGCCGGTAGGCAGTTTGCAGGCTATTAATGAAAATTAATATTTTGATTATAATTTCCACTTACTAACAAATATTAATTAATACGAAGAATTGTCAGCAAGGATTCACCCTCAAAAGCTTGCTCATGTTTCGGGCCGGCTCAGGGTATGAAAGAGAAATTGTTTATTTATTATTATTATTTAGGAACGCGGAAAGGTGACGGCATTGTCCTTGTTATATTTATATTAAAACCACTGAATGAGTTTAAGCAATGTAATAAATTGTATGGTTTATGGTGTAGCACCACATCGTAAAAACTACTTACTTCGTTATAAAGCTAAAGGTTCGTCAACCCTATCCTAATGTATGACTGTGACCGTTGGTGATATGCAAAACAAACAAGAACAGTAACATATTCAGATGTCATTTTTACGAGGAGAGATGATGGTTTGGTTTCTGTGATGTATATCCTGGGTATAGACTAGCTATGAAATCATGCGGACACACAATGTTTCATTAATTTTTCTTGCATGAAAATCATAGATTTGTTTAAGGAACAATCATAAAGAGTTTATAAACTTAGTGATACTGGATGTTGCTATCTTATAAGAACACGACATGGATTATCACCTTAAATTTAAAAGTGAATTTATGTTAAGTTTAGTAAGTAAAAACTCGTCAATGTTTTGAACGGGGATTTGGGCTCCTTTCGCAGAATATGAAAGAAGTACTTAAGATGATTCTGAATGAGTTAAATATGATAATTCATTAATATAAGCAATAAACTTGGATAGTACAGGATGCTTTCCTTTTGTTGATAATCAAAACTATGAGATAATTGGATGAAGTAATTATTTTAAAACATCACAATCTGCTACAAGAAAAGTTCTCGAAACATAAGTGACCTTCCTAGCCAATGTATATTTTACGTATTTATTTACTTTATGTATTCGTACTTAATATATTATTGCAACGTATATTCTTCAGGCAAATATCGCCTCTAGACTACTATAATTATTTTTATAGAAGTAGAAACGCGGGGTTGTTAAACGGTAAACCCAATTGATAGTTTGCTCTAAACCAAGGATAATTAGTATACTGTACGCTATGAAAGTTACTACAATAGTTCACAAATCCCACGTCTGCCAGGTGGTTTTAGAAGATACAGCAAATTGAATGGGGAGGTGCAGTAAAGATACGGCTCCAGGGATGCTGCGATGCGAGGCCCCTGAAAACACTCTAGTGCTGCCATCTTTTGCACTTGCTGCGAACTTTTTCACCCGTCGAGTCTCCGCTTAATTTCGCACATTAATTTGATTTGTTTCCCGCTTTTGCTTTGTTTTTATCCATATGAACAATATTGTAAACTGTCTATAAATTATATTTGATTTACTTTTAATTATAACGATGTTATGATCACGGCTTGATCACGATTTTGAATTACTGTATGATGGTTTACCCAAGGTTAGTCAGTTGAATTTGCGGAGTTTAAGAAATGTATATCGGAATGAAAAAATCGAAAAAGTACATCTTCAAAAAAATAAAGTTCAAAAAATGTGGATAAAATAATATTTTTTCCCCTTACATAATAGATATCCGCAAAGCCTTGTCTAACATTAGGAGAAACGTTCATTTCTCTGGAAAAATCACTTTAAAGGTTTTCCGTTACTTTCTTGATCGTCTTTAAAATTTATATATCAGAAATTGAAATTGAAAATTTGAACTGTATCGCACATAATTGGATATGACGGATTAGTAGAATAGAGTAAATTGTAAAAGGAGAGACGAGGGAAACGCGCCCTAGTGGAGGAAAATATTAGTCTAAAAGAGAAATAATAACCACATTTTTATTTTTGAAGTGCTTAGTTCCATGATAAAAACATAATGTAAAGGTGCCAATAGCAGTTACTGAATGCCTCAGATTCCAGGTAGGAAAAATATTCTCCTATTAGAAATTTTAGTTGTGTCCGTAAACGGGAAGAATCTTTCCAATTTTTCTGGGTCTATTATTTGTTCCATTGTATTTCACGAAATTTGTCATTTAGAAATATAATATATTATAAAGTATTAAAAATCAATCTGTGACAGAGAAATTCAAACTGGTTTTGAATTAAATTACGTGTAAGGCGAGAGCTCATATTTCCTTTCTGATAATACTAGTTCCTTCTTATGGTCATCATGTGTAAAAAAAATATATCCTTACGTATGCAATTTAAATTGTGGTGTTAAACGAAGAAAATTTGGTTCTTCATCTTGTTTGTGTAGCAGAAAAAGTAAATATATTTTCTATATGATTCGTCTTATACTAGAGAATTCCCCCGTTAAAAATGACGGAAATTTATTTAATTTATAGAAAAATATAGTACTATTATCGCATACATTTGATTTTTCTGAACAAAAAACAATTAAATAAATCGCTCTTCACTTAAATAGAGGTTTTGTGCATTGTAAATGAAAGAGAATCCAAATTCCTTTCCTCTAAAATGTTCCATTTATCCCCCGTAAACTTATTGTATAACTTCGACACAAAATATCGATATAAGGAATGTTTATTTATTAAGTAGCTAAAACAATATCACCTTTTAATTACGTGGTAACCTTCGGAATCATTTTGACGAAAATGATCATTAATTTTGATAACGAAATAATGTATTATTTGAACTTTTATTCACAAAGTGCAATTTTAAACCATCTACAACATAGAAAATATTTTTAAAATATCATTCATTAATCATCATTTATGATTTAATTCTGCAAAAGGAAGAAAGCCTGCAATCGATCAAAATTAACTTTACATACATTTCTTATGGGAGGGTTTTTGAGTCATCTAGAGTCGAATCAGGGATACATTAGACAAACGAATTTTATTATGTGATAATCCATTGGACCACTAAGGACTTCCAAAAGTTTATAATCCTATCACGTCGGGAAGTTCGTGAAATTAATTTCTAAAGATTTCTTCCATTTCTTACGGGAGTTTACTGACATCGAATTATTAAATCAACACACATAGGAGATTATTATATAAGACAGGTAATTTCCCCCGTCAAAATGACGGGACTAAATTTAACTAATGAAATATGAATAAATCTCTGTTACTTGATTCTCAAATGTAAACATAATCCCTCTCAAATTTTAGATAGCCATCGTGATAGAAACGAGAGCTATAAATATGAACGGAAAGCCTAATAATAACTTGATAAAATTTTATAAATCTAATATATGAGAATCAAAATCCTCAAGTATCAGATAACCAAGAAATGTTATTGCTGTTAAATATGTACATTTAAAATCAAGTAATACAAATTTAAAGCTTCTAGAGCGTAGGTTATCCTATTTGTTAATATATATTAATAATTAATATTATTCTTAGTTATTTTATTAACTTATAATCTATAAGTACATATAATTATTATAGATTTAGATTAGTTAGGTTTAGATTTAGATTTTTTAGTAATATGTATATATACATAAAATATATACATGTATATAAATATATTCTTATTTATTTTATATTAAGTATATAAAATAATTAAGAGTATATCATTGTATGTATACATTCGATATACACATTATGTATAGTAATACATGTATGAAGCAATGAGAAAAATGAGAACGAAATTAAATGTTTTATGAATTTTATAGTACAAAATAAAGATTAATATTGGAAATATCTTGAGATATTATAAATATAAATGTATTTTCGCATATTTGAAAATAAAAAAGCTTAACAAGGTAATCAATTGCTTTATTAAATCAAGCAAGCTGTTGAAACTTCTTAGCTTCTTCTTATGAAGCCTCTTAGCAAACCTAAACTCAATTTTCCGAAAAAAAATTTTCCACTAACAGGATTCCAACCACAGAGGATAAACTTTTTGAATAATGTTTGGAAATATTGGAACCTTGAAGCAGAGACTCTAACCCCTCGGCCATGTCGATGACGATGTTATAATAAGGTTAAAATTTAAGAAAAAGGCTGATTTTGTTAAGTAAACTTCATACCTAATAATGACAGACAATACGACAAATGCACTTAAATATTATTAAACTTTGAAAATCATAATTCATCAATATATATTAACAAATAGTACAACCTATGCTCTATGAGCTTTACATTTGTATTCCTTGATTTTAAATGTACTAAACAGCAGTAACATTTCTTGGTTATCTGATACTTTAGGTTTTTATGTAATTCTAATATATTAACTTTAATCAAATTTTATCAAGTTATTTTTATGCGTTCCCTTCATATTTATAGTTATTTCATATATCAACAATTCATTGTTTATTTCAGGCAGGGTTAAGGGTATATCTTCTTGGATAATAAAATGAAGGATAACCAAGTATGAAAGTAGCTCAATTTTGCAGTTAGTTACTTTTATATTTTTAATTTTTATAAATTATATACCATATTTTTAGTGATTTAGCATAAAATTTAAGGGTACTATTAAAATGGAGGGAAAATAAATAGTTGATTTTCTAATGGAGAACATAGAAATTACATTTATAACGTCAAGTTTATCGTCAGTTTCTATCTTCCTCGGCGTTGCCATATTGCGTCCTCAAAGAAAGAATTTAAATATATCATTTTAGCCAACTCTTACTTCTCTCCGCATTGTATAATTGCTCATCGTGATGGATGCTTGTTCCCAAGGATTTCCAAGAATATTTGCTGTTAGGATGCTATTGATATAAATGAATTAGAGAATAATAATGGAAGAAGAAATCAAATATTTGAACGAGTAATAGACTTATATATTTTTTGTTTTCGTGTGTTTTCAAAAGATTTTAACTCAATATGTTTCATTATTCTCTACATTTGTTTAATAGCTCACGTTCAATTTTTATTATATTTAGAAAAAGTCCATATAGCTATAAAGCTTAAATATATTATAGGAGCTCTTATTGGAAAATATAGTAACATAATAGATAAAAATATTGAAGGAAGAGCGGTTATACTACATTTGCGAATACTAATATAAAATTAAACCATAGTGAATGATATTTATTTAAATCTTTTGCTATAATAGATAGAAAGATTGTGTTACTTACAGTCATCTGACTTATTCTGCTTTTTCAAAACAAAAGGAATATAACATAATTAACCTTACAGCCTCTCTCGTTTGAATGCTCTAATTCAGTATAAATCCACTCCTGTTGTCAGCGATTGGAATGCCCAATCATCTTCCAGACATAGATGAAGTTATAATCATAATTCTCTTTTGAATTCAATTCTGAAAATTTTCCTTTCTGATAAAGAGCACTGGAGACCTTTCTCTACAATTTTTTGCCTTTTTCTGCACGAAACCCTCGGTCATAAAAATAAAATTAATCTTCGGAAATGATGGTGGAATGGAAATCCATCTTCACAGTAGAAATAAAAATTATACTTGTGTCTAAGTAGGTGCTTCCTGTTTTATCTACGCCTTCTGGATAACCCTCTCATGAAATTAATTTACTCTGTATAGCCTAGCGTTGGGTGATGGATGTCTATTTAAAAAGATAACAGTTACTTGGTATATTTTCAAGTGAATACTTTTTTTCATAAAATTTTGATTATGTCATCGAGAAAGCCGTGAATCATGACTCCGTGGCAGTATTCATGAAATCAGAAGCAAAAGTAAAACTTTCGGCAGAAATATTAAGTATTCTTTATATTCATACCGATCGTGTTTTATTAAAGTTTATTAATATATCTTTTGCTTATTACGGCTATTTTTGATGATTATTAAGCTGTGTTGAATTTAATATGGCGTCGAAAACAGCAATATAAAAAATAGAGATCCATAAAATTACTATCGTTATAATCGTTTAAATATTGTTTAGAATCATTACACCAATAACAAATTACCACAACCAAATCTATGGTTTTATGCTGAATATGCAAAGAAAGTTAACATGTGCGCCACAGAGTTTGTTTACGTTATTACAAAACGTAAATCGATGATCAAATCAAGAAATTCCACAGAAATTTGTCTTCAAGTTCTATTATTCAATGATAGCGAGTTTTCATAATTTGGTGAATTTATCTCGTTGTCTTGATTTAAAGCACCGGTGATGGTTAATTTAAACTCATATGAAAGTGAAATGCGCGAAGAAACCTTTGAATCTTATGATTTACCTTTCATAATGGAAACATAAATAAATTTATTATGACTGCATGAATGAATTAGCCTTATTTTTCACGAAACATTTTATTAAAAGTCAAAGACGCTATTATTTGTATTAAATTATTTTGGAATTGCAGTACTTTTTTATCCAGTAACTGCTGTATCCCCCAGAATACCAAATTTTACCATAAATCACACGAAGAAGGGGATAACAAGCAAATGTGTGGGTTTTTAGAATTTTCCGAATCTCCGCATACTTGAAGATACGTGATTTATGCTTCAAGCCTATAAATCTCAGACCACATCGCAATGGAAAGGAAGATATCTCCCTCCCACGAATAAATGTCCACGTAAGGGATGCACATCACAAGTGACCGACCAGACGAATTGGAGTTCCACGTAATCTCCCACATTCCGCTTACAAAGCGGATATCTCATTCCGAACGAACCTTGCTAAAAATAATAGAGTGCGCGATTTTTCGAGGAGGATTAGTGAAAGAATAAATCTCTAGAATCGCTTTCTTGGCAGAACGAAAAAATTCCGCAGGGGTCACTCGGTGGTGGGGGTGGGTTGGAGTTAGCGGGCTGTTAGCGGTCATCTGCTATGGCTATCGCGAATGGACCTCTGGAAGGGAAAGGAGGCGAAGTAGTGGGAGGGGTAAGTGGCGCCTTGAAATAAAAACTCGATGCAGGGGAATTTGATAAAGGGGGCGTGGCATGTGTGGGTGTGGTGGTGGGTGTGTCCGGTGAGAGGACCACGCCCACTTGTGGGATGGCGCCAATCGACGCCGGCGCAAGCCACGCCCCCCTTCCTTACCGTGTCTCATATAGCTTTAGGTACGGAGGAGATCATTTGAGGGAGGTCTGAGGAGGGAATGGATTCGAGGAAAAGGAGGCGGAAGTTGGGAAGCGGCTGCTGAATTTAAGGAGAAGAGTGGATAGTGTCTTCTTTATTTTTTTTTAAGAGAGACGATTCTTCCCATTGGATGTTCTCGAGTCACGCCCAGCCGTTTCCTCTTATCGTAAACACTTTGCTCTAGCGATTCTCTCCGCCTTCGTCTTCTCTCTTTTCATGCTTCGCTCTCCCACTCGATTTGTATCCCCTTTTTTCACTGGGAAATTCCGCTCCCAGCCCAACATGTTGGGATGAATGTATAAAAGTTGAGATTTTTTCATCCTCTATTATTCGGATCAAGAGTTGGAAGAAATAATGAGCCTTCACGTTTGAGAAGGGAATCTAACGACTGACGAAAGATGCTAAGATATGGAATTTCCCGAATACTTTAAGAGAGAGGTCTACTTATTAGCGTAACGGAATTATAGAATAAAGAAATTTAATGCTTAAATAACTAATTGAAAATCAAGTCGTGAAGATTTGTTAGGAAAAGTTAAAATGAGTTTTTAAATACAGTCAACAGCATGGTACGCACCCACACCTGATAATCTAATGCAAAGCTCATCTAAAGGTCTGAATTACGTTATACAACCAATAGAACTTCCATAAGTAAAAAAGATTGTACCTTCTCTATCTCATCATACCCTTATCGTACTTTAGGGGTCGGCTAATGGTTTATATAGGCGTATATGTCACAAATATAATGATGATTTTCGGTTTTAGCACTGTTTTCTACGGCTGGATGATATTTCTGACTCCAGAAAGTGTCGAGAAATTTGAGGTATTGCCGGAATCGAAACCTTGACAGCCTCTACCAAATACAGACTCGCTAAGGAAGTTATGAAGACGATATTTCTTTGTGACGTTGCATAATTTTTATGAAGGAACACCAACACTAAAAAAATAACCATATTATCGTCTTCTACCCAGCTGATTACTGCGTCTCAATTTTTTGTACAGCTTGGAGTAAAATATATAGTACGTTGATAATTCTGTCAACTATCTCTCATTGAAATTTTAATTGTGAAACCCGAAAGGCTTATTCATACAGATTTTTAGTTCACAACTCGTATTCTTAGCCGTTTAAAAAGCATGTTTGCGCTCCAGTTTTTCGAATCACTTTGATAGCTAAAACTGCTGTTAAAATCTTATTTTTGCTACGAATCGTAATTTTAATCGCCAAATTGAGGAACGCTGCATAGAAACAAAATTAGGCTATTTGGCAATCAAGGGGAATTTGAAAATCAAGATGATTTTTTCCTAAATAATCAAGCGTTATTAAATAAAATAGTTGTAACTTAGTATAGAAGTCAAAGGTTTTCCTTTTTTCATTCAATGCTGCAACTCGTTTTAGTTCACGTATGGCAGAGCATGGTGATTATTACATCTCGAGGTTTTCCTATACCTTCCCTTTCGCACTCTTTTCCTTCTTAACATTCTGCCTCTCAATTTTCTGCGCCTTTCCTTATCCTTATCCTGAGTAAAAATTGCGTAGATGTCAGCAGTCCTTCTAGTTTCCCATTCTCTTTTATCATCACTTCACTTACCAATCTTCCAATTACTCTTCCATCAATGCCATTCACAGTATCACCTGTTTCTGTATTCTTTTTACCTCTGCTCCATTTGTTATTAATCAAGTTTCTTAAATTGAAAATAGGTACTTATTTTTTCTATTATTGCACTGCTTTTCGCTACTATTTGCAATTTCTTAAGCTATCTCCACGTGTCAAGCCATCCTTTGCCGTTATCCTCTTCCTCCCCCGCACACTCTCCCATTGAAAAAAGGCACAAAAGAATCCACTCCACATCTCTCCCTTCCTAAATTCTCTTCCAAAAAAACTCTCTCCCGCTGTTTTATTATCCTCAGAAACGCCGAGTTGGTTTTTTTCTCCCGCACGGGTCACTGGACTTCTCTCTGACGATTCTTCTTTTTTCCTCCTTTTGCTCTTCCTTTCCAATTTCACTCCAAATAAAAACGACCTGAGTGACGGACGCTCGCCCAAAAAGCGGAGATTTTTATTTTCACTGCGGCATCCGAGGGTGGACCTTTTTTATTTCTCTTCCCTTCCCACCCGTGTATCTTCCCCCCGTCCGTCCGTCTTTTCATGAAATTTTCAATTCTTACGTTTCGCTGGAGAATCATGCTGAAAACTGATGCGAAGTGATTGCACGAGGAAGCACTTTTGAAATTGACTGCCATCTAAAGAAACTTAATGACCAAAGGCCTCAATTTTTGGACATACCTTGGGGGATTTTACTCCAGGACTTTTAGTCTTGAAAAAATAAAATTCTGAAATCGACTGAAACAACTGACTGACGTGATTTTATTTCTGTTGAAACTACACTTTTATTCTTAGATTCAAGACTGAGCGACAGTTTGAATTCGAATATTCTACTCTTTTGGAATGTAAAGACGTGAATTTGCGCAAGGCATACCTTATCAAATGACCTGAATTTGGAATAAAAAGGAAAACGAGAGATTACTTTGACTTTAATGGATTTTTCCTCTAAGAAAATCTGTCGCAAAATATTCATATAGGTTGGCTCATTGTGGGGATGAAGCTACAGTACGATCTTCTGTAATGTAAAATGTATTTATTTTCCCTTTAAGAAAGGTACTCCCAAGCATTCAAATTTCATCTGTTTTATAAGATCTTTCCATTGAAATCACTTATGTCATTTGAACTGAAATCATTTATGTCATTCGATACTCCTAGCAATACTTCTGAGATATTTAGGATTTTACACTTATAATTTAGGTCTCCGAACTTTGACAGCCAGTTTTCCGCATTAATTCTCATCATACTTTTGTGAACCGCAGAGAATGCGATACACTGCTTTTTTAATAAGTGATAATTCATCAAAAATTTTGTTTTGTTCGATTAAGATTTATTTTTGATTTTGATGAAATTTAAAGTGATTTATTTTTCACATTTAAGAATTGATTCCAACCATACTTTTCTATCCATCACTTTAGCTATCATACTTCTGGGCAAAATCATAATAACCTTTCAGATAAGTAACATATTATCATGGGTTTAATTAAAGGTTCAGATGCGACCCCGGGACTACTCCACTCCTTGTTTAGAAATTTTCAACTATAATAATTATCTAATTGATAATTATCTATTTGAAAGTTGAGTGCTTATGCTGCATTTTATGATGCTTTCCCCGTTTACAAAGCATTATTTATAATGATGCTCCATTGAGCAAATATGCAAAACACATAAAAGAAGTTTTCCTTAAAAATTTCATCCCGAAAATTTAAGATACTAACACTCGAATTTATTCTTCTTTTCCAGGTTTTACTAAGATAGAACGCTGAGACCAGTAACTTTCTCATGGATATAACACTTTGGTGAGTCCATCAAATGTATTGATTCTTAATTGTTTTTCTAATGTATTTCATTCTTTATTGCGTCTTAAACGATTTAATCTAGAACGTAATAAGAAGAAGGAATTAAATAACTTCTTTTTCCGGTTATTAATGCGCTAGCATTATTTCTATAGCCACATTGTGTGAGTAGGAATAAATATTATGTATGACCTAAGTCAGCAATGAAACAACCCTTTGATTGCTAGAACATTATCGAGGTTAGCACACCGTTACTTAGGCTCTCTTCAGTCGGTAAAAGTTCGCCAGGAAAAATACGATAGAAAGAAGTTAAGGTAGTTTTAGCCAATCTACAGTGTTTGCGTTTAACAATAGAAATCGTGCTCGTTTTTTGTGGCATAAGATAGTAATACTCCACTAAGTCTCCACGAGTCTAATAGTTTCCAGAACTCATCGAGAAGATTCATATGCCTTCATAATTCTAATGTTACGTGTGAGTTTATCTTGTCTTAACTTTAAAATATCATTATCTGCTTCAAATTTCTTGTCTTATTATCCGTGTGGATGAACGGTTGGGAAATTTAATCGCAAAACTTTGTATTCAGTTTCAGAAATTATAGAATTTACGTTACACCGAACTTAAGAAGCGCGGATCAGGCGTGAATAAATAATATCTTCTATAATAATAATATCTTCTGATAAGCTCCACGTTTTCGTTCAAATTATTTGTATTCACGTATTTTGAGAATATTTGTGTGAGGCAGTGAGGAATCAATTTAATATAAACATGATATACGTATTGTTGTGTATGCCATGTTACCCAACTAGTTAAATTATCCCTCAGTTGATCCAGCATCCAAAAAGATGTACAACCCATGTAAGCGAAGCGTGAAAATGTACGCATCTCAAGAACTCTTATGCGAATAATCAGGTCGCAAGCAATTATTTAGCTCGCTCATCAGTTCAATCAATTACAAAGATAGATCGGACGCGATTTTAGCCTCTGCTGAATTTCGTTTGGTCTGCCAAAACTGAGGCCGGTCGCCTAAAGCGGCGGAGTCATCGAATTAACACGAGTCGAGTGCATCCCCTCAAGTTATATTCCAGAAAGTCGTGTCAACTTCACAGGACGCAACTATTATACTGCCCCTCCTGTCAAATCCCTGCTGCACAAGGACAAATGGCACAACACGGCCGAGATTACAAAGGGCGTCACCTTTTCCTTGCAGACCCTAATCCACACCGATCGACGTCCTTCCCATTCTCATTTGTACCGACTCAGTTGAAATTCATACGGAGGTGGAATGGAAACGAAGCAAATTGACAATCCTTAATCAGAAACTGTTTCCGCGGAAGTTGGCAATTTGTTTCGAGGTTCATTCCCTAAATGAAGAGATCTGCATTACTTAGTTTACAAAATCTTAGTTCTTTAGTGTGCCATTTCGAACGCAAATAATTTTTGTAACTGATTTTTGTAGTTCCGTTGAATGAAGATTTCTCTTTTAAGTTGCTATGCTACAAAAGATACAATATCTTACAAGTATGTAAATATGTATTACGTTAGAGTTTAATTCCACACTGATTTCATATTTCCTGCATTTCTTTCTATTAAATCTTCCACTCATCTTATACGATTACTAGCATAACATCATTTTATGGTCATTTGTAGTTTTTCTTTTTGAACGTATGAAGTCCTTGGAAGATATCCATTTCGATTTATTCAATACCATTCTCTTCAATTAATCGATTCACATTCATTTTTAAAGAATTCACGTTATGAAAGTTCAAGCTAATATGCGAACGATAAACGTTGATAAGCAAGGAGCAAAATGCAAAAAAGCAGCTCTCTACAGAGCCTGTGATGACGAATGCTAGAAGGCCAATTTCATAAGATTATGCTAATTAAAATTTGTTAATGCTTTGGTTACTGTCATATTCAACTTTTCACTGAGATTATATCCTCCTTAAGCTTGGAGATGATTACGAGATGGATTACTTGCACATATTATTAAATTTCATTAAATTACAATCTAAATTGTTGTTAATATTAATCTTCATCATTCAAAAACTTTTGAAGATGAAGCAAGCGAACAATTTTGTTTTGAACAACTCGTTTTGAAGAAAGGGAACAATATAAAATGTTCTCATGTTGATTGCACTAAGCAAAAGCTAAAGAAAAGTCTGACGATACCAGGACACAGGTCTTCTATGTTTCGAGACCATCCGTCCAGAAAGGGGTTCCTCGTTTATGTATTCGTTTGAAAATCATGATAATTACCTGCATTTAAAAATATTCGAACATTATTATTCATAATTGGGGATTCAAGATAAGTTAGCTGCCATTACCATTCTAAAAATATCATTTTGAATTCGGGCATTACAAAGTTCTTCTACAGAAGTTTTAGTTCAAAGTCAAATTTTCTCAAATTGACTCTGATGAGACGCAAAATATATTCTTCCTTTAATATGGATGAAAGTGTAGATAATTCAGTTAAATAGCATAGTTTTAGTCGTGACTACAATTATATTTATACATTAACTTTAAAGTTTACAAATTTGAGAATCATATACGGTTGTCTTCAAATCCTTCCTCGTTTCTTACAGTTGTCTCAATATGAACAGTCGGAGTTCAACATTGATATTTCACGGAAAATTTCAGTAATCTTTAAATGTCTTTACATTTCAGTCTTCTGTCTCTTAAAATATGATTATATAATCGTGCACCCTTCGTAGGGATTTATTTATGCAGAAGAAGTAAAATAGTACTGATGATATTTCATTTTTATAAATTTTACTAACTATAATTTATGAGATAGCGACTATTTCAACCCACTGAAGTAACAACTGTTCTTTGGGAACTCAAATTCAAAAAAAAAATACAATTGGGGAGCTATAAGCTCAGGAACGTTGTCAATATTTTTAGTAAATACTTATGGTGAAGTAATTAATGCATACAAAAATTCAGTTAAATGTAAAGGATGGCAAATTTTTAAAGGAAAACCATCTGATAAAATCAACACAATTTAAATGAACCATACATTACCTGAATACCTATGAATATTGGGTAAATCTTGAATTAAAGTAAAAGAAAATCGACTATGTCGGAGGGTGAGTCTCCTAGGCAACCGGCTTATGAACATCCTAAACAGGGCGCCAAAAAGTATTGCAAGGAACACATATTTCATTAAGAAATATATAATTTAGAATTAATTATGAATATTTAGCAAGGGGAAGTTTTTAGTCTTTTGTAATTTAGAAGAATTCTTTCTGAATTCAAGTAAAAGGATTCTGCAATAAAATAAAAGGCGCCGTTTTACATTTCGTATCAGACGGCAAAACGACATGGCACGACCCGTGCTCATAATATACACGTGGTGAGTGATACACCATCACCTATAATGTTCCGCACCGAGGATACTCGTAATCCACATGAGCACGTCCCGAGTATGCAAGACATTCACATTCAGTGAACTTAACTGCCTAAAAAGGAAGCAGAAAGAGTAACCGTGGAGATGCTTCAGCCCATGCATTAAGCGCAATTCGACTCCATTGGCGGACGAAATAGAAGCAGGAAAGAGAAAACATGGCCGACCAGCTCCTCGTTCGGAGGCGATAAATGGTCCCGGCGACAGATATGGGTGGAGGAAACAGATTGGAGGGAGGAGAAAAACAGGCAGCGGAGATTTATGTGGAGGGCGCCGTGATGAAGGGTTATGAAGAAGAGAGGAAGTGGGAACACCGTGTAAGCGGCCGGGGAGGGGTCTCTCTCTCCCTATCTGCTCGTGTAGATGGGGTTACGGGTGCAATGGTGCGCAGTGGTGCAGATGGGTGCTCGCGTAATGATGTCCAGTGGCTTCGGCTATGATGAAGAGAGGTGCAGGGAAACACTCGCAGAATGAGGAGATCTGAAGAGTCCTGGAGGACAATACTAATGAAGAGAGGCCACGTTAAATTGACTAAGTAAACTGGGTATCGACGTGTGGACAAAGAGTTTTTTTGGGTTTATCGATCACCTTTTCCGTTCTCGTCTTTGTATGTGATGAAGTTGGATGAAAAGAGGTTATTTACTAGGGCCTTCCCATATCTGTTGACTTAATAATTCTAAAAAAATTAGGATATCATATTTCAGTTCTCTCTTGAGAATTAATTTATTAGCTCGAGAAATCCAATGGACGGTGGGGTACGGTCATTTGAGTAAAAATTTAGGTCGTGTATAATTTACAGAAGTTGCAACTTTTTAAGTATGTTGGATAGAAGTAATATCCGTTTATCCCACCACACATTCGCTCCAAGGCCCACGTTGCGGTGGTTAGCTTTAAAAATTATCCTTTTTGGAAACTCGAAAAAGTGACCGGGTAATCCTGTCTTAAAATCCAAACGCTCCAATGCCCACCTTACAGCCATTCCTTAGAAGCAAAATCATTATTTGATACTCGATATTTTGTATTGGTAATAATAAACAAGTACCGTTAATAGCTGCTTCTTCAGTATAATTGACTGACTGGCCATCACAATGATTTCACGAGGAATGCTACCTTCAAAGATCATGAGAATGAAATATTTAAATGCTAAAACAGGCTGTATTTCTTTCTTTCTTGATATCTTTCTGGGCCAAGTACCTATATTTTCACAAGAATTGGCATACAACGTCGATTAATTTAATTTTTTCCCAAATATGAATTAGCTTTTTTTACTATATGATGAGGCAATTTATAACAACATTACTTCATTTATTTGCCTAAAATTACTGTACTGATATTTGCAAACGAGTAGTATCATCGATTACGATTCTGTCATTGATCACAGCACAGAAATAATAAGAAATTATCATATTACCACAAAACGTGAAATATAAGATAATAACTGGGAAACTTATTAATGAAATTCTTTTATATTTTCACCAATGTAAATGTTCCAATACTAACTCATTCAATCAATTCACATGCGATCCCTCTTTTTACTATTCATTCTGTTATCTATTTCTTGACTTCTGCGTCTTAAAAATGTAAATTGAAAATTTTATCTTAATCCAACTCAATTATCCCCAGTTCCACTGCGCATATGGAGCTTGAAAAGGAAAAGAAACATTATAAACTATGCATAAGCAAGTGAAAACATGACTGGTTCGCATTGCCTTTTTGCGATAATGAAGGGCTTCCTAATCCGACGACATCCATGCCGACGATTTTTAAGTTAACTTTATTCAAACGGTGCAACTGTGTCCCACCTTTTGAAATCTTGATGTATCTAGTATTTTTTCTTTAAAACATATTTTACTTAATGCTACTGCTCTAAGATGGTTTAGAATCAAGTGGAAAAAGCTTCACTTACGAATGAAGGCTCGGATTATGAGTGATCCTAAAAAGTGACTTATTTTTAAGTTACAAAAAGAATTTAAAGACATAAAACAGCATCAATAAATTCAAATAGAATTCAAGCAATAATAAATTTTAAAATTAGTTTCAATCACAAATCCCATAGAAGTTACAAGTATTATAAGATGCATAGATGTATTATACGACTATGCGAAATGGCGTCCGTAGTCTCTTACATGGATACAGTTTGGACCCCTCCAGTTAAAGTTGACACCAGATTACTTATTTTTTGTTTCTTATATACTATTATATACTCTTTAATTTCATACTACTTACCTATAAAATCACTTAATTGAAAACTTTGTTCAATTTATATTATTTGTATTTCTGGAGAATTGTGTTTTTACAGACTAAGGTGGAATAAGTCTATAAGTAAAAAGCTGCGGGTCTGTGCATTCAAGAATAAAGATAAAACCTATAACGTACAAAACTTTCTAACTAGGGATACCTTTTCTCATCTTTTTTCTCACATACTAATGTACTTCGTGTTATGCCACTATCTTTAATCTATTCTTATTTAGGAATGAAGCATATTTTTATCATCATCTTTTTATAGGGAAATTTTAAGGGAAAATGAACGAGAGACATGAAAATGTAAAGAAAAAATTATATCGAAATGATATACTTTCGAAAATTCTTTTAGACATAGAATCTTTTAGATACCTGTTGAAGTAATACGAAGTAACAGACAATATTACAATCTGAGGTATTTTCATAAGTGATACATGATTTTAAAGTTTATACCGAGCACTTATATGTGTTTTATCCTCCAAATTAACCGTGGTTCTCGACACCACATTCATAGCATAAGCAATCTGTGAAACTTGAGATGCGACGCGCGCCAACTCTGAAAGGCAGCAACAGAAGGGTCGTGCGGGTTAGGAAAAGAGATAGGATTGGTTGGGGCGGTTAAGGGTCCGTAGAGTGTGTTTATGGGTTAGAGAGGGAGGAGATACGGTAGCCGGATAAAGAGCTTTACGGGGAAGAGCTGGATGGAGCAGATAGGTTTGACTACGACCCCTTTTTATGCCGCCCTTAACATCTGTCCTTAATTACCTTGTGGCCACCTCAACGGGGAGGTCCGTAGAGCAAAAAGAGGGCCCTCCCACCGAAGGGACCTTCCAATCGGGGGCCTATCTATTTAACCAAGTGATGAGTTCCGTCCCGTCATATCTTCGCTACCCATCCTGCTCCAAACCCCTCCTCTTCTACTTCCCTCTCTGCTACCCTTTTGGTTACTTAAGCATTCGCATCCACTTTGCTGCAACAGGGAGTGGAGATTTCAACGCCCGATTATACCGACACGGAAATGATTTCGCCGAGATCTGTATGATGAAGGCTTTGTGTTGGCTATGTAGAATTTGACATCTTATTTCGATAAGCATGAAATGCTACACGATTTCATATAGATTTCCTTCCTATGGATAGCAAGTAGTTTTATCGATTAGTGGCCGGCCAGAAAACGAAAAATACAACTTGCTTCAGAAGTGTTCGCAAAATTTGGTCTCTGACAAATTGTTCACCAAATTACAGCTATACTTTCTGTAGTTTATCGGACTGTATAGATTTGAAAGAGATACCCCAGTATAGAACTCCAGCAATAAGAATCTCAAATGCCTAATCCCTTACATTATTGGAAAACAAATAAGAATGTCAGGGCTGCAGGAATGTTGACGGAAATTTTATTTTAAAAAAGCATGATTTCCGATTTTTTAGCATTCAGTTTTATGGAATATTAATAATATTATGGAATACTTTGTTTGAATATATTTTATAGTATAGCACCAATTCGATCATTAAAATCATCCTGATTCATCCTAAATATGTAATAAACCCTACCAATTTAGTCTATAGATTTTACGGCCTTCTTTTGTCTCTATGATGGTACTTCAACCTACTAAATAACTATTCTATTTTTTTAAGTATGGTCTTTTGATTTTACTGCCCTCGAAATAGCCTGCACAGAAGACCTTTGCTTGTTAAGTGGATGTTTATAGCTTTCCTTAGCTCTTCTCGGCCCTAAAATTTTACTCCGCCAACGACCTTAAGATCAAAAGAGCTCTCGTGCCACACTTCTCAGTATTTTATAGTTAATAAACTCGAGAGTGCTTAAATTTTAACTTACCTTTCAGAGACATTTTAAGAACTCTCTTTGAAGCCACATCACTTAAATAACAATGGCTCAAATAAAATAAAATATGAGCTTATAATTCAAGTGACAGGAGTTAAATTAAAAATCACCAACAGTTTCTATGTAATGGTTAGGTCTGATTCATCACTCCTGAAGATGACTTGTTACAGTCGTGGCTAACTGAAAGTAAAAATAGTTGTGGATATTGCTAGAGATATTAAAATTAATCGTCATTATACCTGGCAGCCTACTGTGAATCCTATCCGTACGTCAAAATAATTGCATAAAAATAAATGGATTCTTAGCGGTCATATTGAAGCGAAAGAAAAATTACTACTAATGTTAATGTACCAGATTCGAGTTATTAAGTGTCTGTTGTTAAATATTCATATCAGCGACTTGCAAATCATAGATGATGATACTTGCTCATAAACTTCATAATAGTGAAACATAAAATAAAGCCTGAGCTAGAGAAATAAAAGATAACGTTAATGCAGTTTCAAATATTATAAATAATCCATCTTCTATCTTTAGGTTTGATAATATGAATATACTTATGTGTTATCTCCTTGAAATTATGCAGAATGCACGGGTTGTTAGTCTAAGGAAATCATTACATTTACTGTTAATATTGTTATTTCTCAAAGGCGTTTATGATCAATACTGCATTCATATCATATCCGAAAACCCGAAAGTTATTTCTCTTTTCCAAGCAATTCACAAAGCATAGATCCAAATTCAAATATTTGTTTTTGAGATTAAAAGCTAATACGCAACCCGATGACCATTATGCATCTGCAAATACAAAAATTTTGTGGAAAATCTGTGTAAACACTCGAGGGAAATAATTCACCAAAGAATCTCTCAAACGGAAGAATTATGAAGGGGATTTATTTTGCTGTTTCCTTTCCCTATGGCTAAAGAATCTTATTCCTTTGTAATATCCCGGCCTTTATTACCTTTCTGCAATATTTTATCCTTTAAAAATCCGCGGTGAAAACACACTTCAAGAAAATCCGTGCCGAACTTCTATGGAGAATAGACTGCATGTTGCCAACGCAGCGGGGCCACAAAAAAGTTTTCATTTATAAACGAATCCTTTCTCACCTCTGAGCACTTTTTATTCTTCCTTATGATCCTTTTCGTGCCCTTCTCCTCCTGCCTAAGATTCTTTTCTTCCATTCATACCTTCACATGCATTCCAATGGCTTGCAGAATGGGGCTTACATCCCTCGATCTAAACCTCTGGAGACCCACGCTCTCAAGAATGTCCAAAAGCATATCCCTTCTCCTGGTTTATTATACAGGTAGCCGTGGAGGGAGAAGCCACTCTCTCCACTAACTGCTGCGCTGTGCAGATCGTCCATCAATATCCGAGTCCTTGCGATCGGTACTTGAAGAAGGACCGACACAAGACTCTTGTCCAAGGCGGAATGATTTACGGTCCGAAAGGGTCCCCTCCGAAAAGAACTTCCCAATAGGAGTCACTCTGTCTTTTGACCTCATGCTACGGGATAAGATAGCCACCGGTCATCTGTTATTCCTTCGTGAAAAACTGGTGTTTTTCCGTGTTAGCCATTTTGTCTGTTGCCGTTGACAAAGGGTCAACACGACTTGAGCCCCTTGCTATCGTACGGAGTCAATAGGAGGAAGATGGCACATGCGTTTATGGGATGAATGGAAAAATGGACCCGTGTTCTGATTCTGTATCCATCGCTATCGAAGAAAAATAACTCTCTTCTATTTTTCTTGGAAAATTTATCCGCAAGCGTATGCAGCTGGGATCTCTAAGTTTAGAAAAATATGGCTACAAAAGAAGAACATTTTTCGGAATAGATGGACTCAGCTAAATAGGATTTCACAGATATTTTAGGCTTCTTTGATAGCAGAATTATAGAGAACTCTGATCTATTGAGCGTTTCATTCACTTTTTATACTCACAGATATAAATAGATGGGTGTATTATCGATCTGTCCTATGACGCAAAACACCCGAACACATGTACGTAATCTATCACAGCCTCTCTTAATGAGAAACTCCCACCCAAAAGACCGATCTTGAACTTAAAGTTTTTTGGTACAAAAATGAATTGAACAGTTAATCCCACTAAGGAACAAACATTTTTTTATTAAATTATAATGAGTAGTAAGGAAAAAAGTAGCATTCTAGCGAATATGTTGATCGATATATATCTTAAAACAAAAAAACTTCAACATCTTATTTCTCGGTAATTTACGCACCATGTGGTGTAACCACCGTACATGGTCAAACTCAGAGATATAAGTTGCAAAAATTTTAAGGAAAAATAAAATATTTCAGTTAGATAGTTTTCTAATAAAAAATGGATCGCTTTGATCAGATAATTTGGCTTATTCTTTATTTTTTATTATTAGATGTATATTGTTGGATTGCATATGCTGTGTTCTTATCAAGTACGTCAGTTTCATAGTTAAAATAACGTTTAATGATATAGAAGAGATCTGAAATTATGTATGTAATTTACACTGTTCGAAACATTCAAGTGACTGTGTAAGTTATCAATTATAGAATGATTTTCTTCAAAGTCGCAACAGAAGAATTTTAAAAACCATATTCTCATTTGAAACGGAATCCTTCAAAGAAGATATTTTCTTATATTTTCGTACAATTATAATGCAATAGAAATCTAATGAAAGAAGCAGCGAGCACAATTTCTGAAAGGAAAGAGTTTACCAAAATTCGGCAAATTGGCGCATGTTTATAAGGATTATTTGGAGAAAGAAGTTTCTATTTATTCCCAGAGTTCATTAAAATGGTGGTGAGCCAGATTTTTTAAGAAAAATTGTTTTCTGGGTGAAACAGAAATATCTGTCGGTAGTAAGATATACGTTCACTACTTTTCACATATGAACAGCGTAAATTAACCTTCTCTTTTTCGTCTATATTAGGATTTATGTTTTACCTATACTTTGAAAAAATAAGAGAACTAGAGATACGAATCTGGTTAGTAGTAGGTTGTCGAGTCACATCCATATTACCTCCATTTCAAACCGTAAGGCTAAAGTAAAAGCTGCCTCGACCAATTGATTATCAAAGGCGTTGATGTGTTGTGAATGAGAGGAAGTTAATAATAATAATATGTCATCATTATTGATAATTTAGTAAGTAAAATTTATTAATAATAATATAATAATGTGCTAAATTCATTAACATTACTGTGGTCACATAATTACGAGTGTTTTAGAGATATATCAGCATTAAGGTTACTACCCAAAAGTTATACAATCTAAGCATTAAAATACTTTCGATGGTTTTATTTTATTTTACAATGAGATTACCTAAAAGAAATTTTACTAACTCGCCAAACACTGTAGTTTCCATGGAAATAATCTTAAGTTTACTTTCATGCTAAGTAAAATTCTATGTCTAGTTGGATAAGGAAATCAAGAAACCGCAATCATACATCATTATCAGAGAACGCTAAAATTTTCAAATCAACCTTTAATTATCTTTAATCCTGTCGGAATTAAAACATTTACACGTTTTCAAGAAAAACTCGCTGTTTCCTCTTAGCAAGGTGTCGAAGGTGCGTTGAGTAAACGAGACTATGTTTGATTTCCTTTGAGATATCTCGACACCGCCAGGCAAAGTGGATTTCTCAATCGGTCCGCATGCACGGGTGCTCGCTAATCGTGTGAAATTCCTTCCAGAGGACTCCTTTTGAGGGTGCGCTGCCTCAAAGGTGTCGCACGGAATCATTCTAGGCCCACCTTTCTTTTCTCACCTTTCCGACTCTTTTTAAACAGCAGTTCTCCAAACCTTCCGGTTTCCTCGCAAGGATCTCGGCACTACCTCAACTCCTTTATCCCATTATTAGGCGACAATGTGGAAAACTCCCGTAAAATTCTCGAAAGTAGCGAAAAAAGCGTCGCCAGCTGCGAAGGGTTCCCCTCCTTAGTACGGGTTCCTTTCATCTCTTCACAGGACCAGGTAAAAGGCAGCAGGTAAGAGAGTGGCGTCGGGTCCTCTACAGACCATGTCAAATATATCCACGGAGAAAAACGATATGGGACGGGGGTGGCGATGTATGGCAGGGGATGCATTCTGTCCTTTTTCGAGAGCTTGTACCTCTCGAGGTTACACGGGGATATTAGCGCTCTCCTTTCGCTCCTCCCCTTTGCTCGACCAACCCCACTGAAGGAAGGGTTCGTTCGCTTTTGTAGCTTTCCGAAGAGGCCGATGAAAGACCGGGCGACGCTGACCGGTGCGGGAAAAGGGATGCATTTGATATTTATTTTAGGAGTACTTGAAAGGATTCCCTACCCAAAAAGGATGCGTTTTCATCGTATACAAGTGTTTTTCGAGTCTAGTATGCTCTCCCTATGTTTACCTATGAAACCGATACTATCCTCAAACTTCATTAGGTTTTCATTGGCTTCATCTATTTTGTGTCTCTCCCATAGTATAATATTTTTGCTCGTATTATACATTAATATTTCCTTTCAGATAAATTTTCAATTATTTTCTGATAATGCACTTTAAAATGTTTGTAGTACTTTAAGGAGTAAACCTTAGAATAGGCGAAGGATAGAGAAGGAATGTTTTATTTTTTTGTAAGATCCAAAACGAAATAATTTTCGTAAAACAAAACGATTGTAATCTCTGATCTGTAATCAAGGATAAAATACTGTTTCAATTATAACGAATTACAAATTGAAAGAAAGAGAAAGGTATCACATTAGTAGTTTATCATCATTTCAATGGATATCTAAAGTGTATTCTAAAAGCTATTATGTAATCATATCTTGTATTTTCTTATGGAATTTGTTTTCTAGAATACGGAGACATATTCACCTAGTCAAGGATATAATGTTCTGAAGAAAGAAATTTCATATAAACTATAGTTGGCGTGAAGGCGTGCGAGCCAGGCAGTTGCCGAGGGGGGGCGCATGAGGTTAGGAGTTATTTCAATGTCTGATGAGTCGCAAATACTTTTGCGGGTAATCGTTTCTTGGATAAACCAATTATCACACCAAAAATTTCATGGGTTATTCTCAGTATAGATTATCCCTAAGTAAAGATTTTTAAGAAATGACTTTTGATTGTAAACGAAGGTATTTACACAGTCACACAAACGGTACGTGTCAGGTCAAATACATTCATCTGAAATAAAACTGTTGAATTAATACACAAGAGAAACTTATGAATCATTCGATGATGATTATTTCCAATCGTTCCGGTGCATTCGTTGTCCATGAAGCAATCCGTTCAACTTTGTTGAAAATGGTCCCGGGTTCAATTCCCGGCGGGAGTTCTTGAGCGAAATTATCTTACTAATACTTAACAATACTATTACTATGTTTAGTTTATGGCAAATAAGCAATGATTGCAAAATAGCTATTCTCACTGTGCAGTATTGCAGTATTTAACCCCTATTGAATCCTCGATTGGTCCACCACTACTTCTAAGTCAAAATTGCTTTCCAACTGTCTCTATGAACGGTGAGTAGAATTTAATCCATAGAGTCTGCCTATATATATATGGAGTAATGTGGTTCTAACGCCTGGATTTATTTAGCAATGAAATCGAACAAGTACTTCACACGGCGTTCATGCTGATAATGTTTTAAAATCATTTGTCGCATCCGGCATCAAAAGCGTACATAGCGGAAAATACGGGAGGCTCTCTCTCTCATCCACTTCCATTAAAAAAGACACTTTCCAACGGAAGGATCGACGTTACGGCGTAATGGACAGAATCGTCAAATGGGGCCCTTTTCGCGATTTGTCATTATTCTCCACGGTGTTTGACTCTCAAGAAGGCGTATTGAGGGAATGGAGTCCATTCGTTCCACTACGGGATGTTCCTTCCCCATCCCTTGTTTGCTCAACACACCACTTTCCCCTCCCCTTGAACATCCCCTCCCCGATACATCAATTAATGGAATTGAGTTGTCATAATTCGCTACCCCTTACATCTGCCTCCCTCTGGACCCGAGGCGTCGCGGATTAGGGGCGCATTCCCCTCTCTTTCTTTTATATGTTTTCCCGCCCCCGTTTCCACTGTGGGGAGGAATCTTTCGCCTCCATTCATGTAGAGGACCCATATTTTTCCACGCCTAAGTAGAACGAACTAGGGTGAGTAGTGTCGGGAAAGATTTCTTATTCCCATGCTCTTTTTGTTAGAATGGGTTTATTGGCGGTTTATATTCATTTACGGTTAATACTTCAAGAGGATTTTGATCAGGGAGATATTAAGATGGGCGTCCGGGTGTTCGCTCAGTACTCAAAGATGTTCTGTCAAGTAAATCAGGCGATTGTGAGACTTGGAAGGAACAAACAGCTTCCGTTTATATTAATATCAATGTGTTGACAGAACCTCTGTGAAATTAACTTATTTTTTTACATGGCCATGCTATCTTTAATTTACTTTGCTGAACATAAGATTTTCTTATTCTTTGTCCTGTATTTTGTATTTTTAAAATTTTATGTCACAAACATTTCAGAAAACGGGTTCGATTCAATGCACTACTCTAATAATTAGCGATATAATAATCATGCTCTATTTGAAAACAAATTGACCATGCATTTGATTCGACAAAGCTTGCAGCGAATATATACTCCGTCTCTTTCTTGTAAAATTCCCAAACGGGAGCTCGCAAATTCTTGTTCTCCTGCTCATGGTCCTCGTCCTCTAAAATAGCATCGAGAATTAATAATAAGGAAATTATTTTAGATTACATATACTTTCGCAATTTTAGTCATTTTCATTAATAAATTAGTTTTTGGCTAGAAGCGCACTTACAAATTTTAATACAAATTTCTTGTAGATAATCGAAAAAGTACACAAAAAAGAGCAAGGAAAACGTAATTTTCCACTAAATTTTGTAATCGATTTGAAGTTTTGAAGGTGTCGATCCGTTCAAATTTTTTTTGACCAAAAAGAAAAATCCGATTCAATCCGTTATCTTGAATAATTAAACATTTTGAAATAATATTTCTTTGTACTAAATATTTTAATCGAATTGCTTTTATTTTAGTTATAGTGTCTCGCTTTATATCTTTTAAGACTAAAAATAATGTAGCCTAACAAATTTAAATATGATCACATACCCTTTTCAAGAGGAATCATCATAATTTGATACGTAAAACTCACCTGATAGCAGAACATCACCATCATTTACAAGTTTAGTAAAATACTGCAATATTTTCTTTAATATTTCAAAGGCTTTCTTGTAATGTAAATGCATACTTCACGTATGTCATTGCAAAATATCTTCAAAGCTTCCGCAGCTCAAATAAAAACCTTAAGATAATTGGTAGGGATAGTAAAACAAGTTTTAGGAGAAAATAAAGATAATTCCAACCTTCACGCACATTAAAAGTCATTCGGTATCGTTTTAATATATATAATCGTTCCCGAGACAATTCATTTCGAACCATAAGCTTCCCAAGTTTCCATTCATCTTCAAACGAGAAGGGATTTTTTTCATACGCGTATCCTTAAATATCGGCAAACATGCACGCACTCACACGGGAACGACTTTGTCGGCAATATATATAAAAACATAACCTTTGCGAGAAGGAAATTTAGTTCGCTTAATCTCAGGAAGGAAAAATTTTCTCTTTTAATCCCGTGGCTACGGTTCGGGGAAGGAAGTTATTGAGAAAAAATATATAAATGTGGGGTCGGGTCAGGGTTATGCGCGAGGGGGAAACCGCCCCCAAAGGAAGGGAGAAACAAGCAGTGTCCGTTGTGTTTGGATGAAAAGGGGTGAACGGAAGGGTGCGTTGATAAAAAGGGCCTCTGGCGGCGAAGGGAGAAAATGGGGTAAGAAGAGAGCGCCTGAAAAGTATTTATCTAGTGGTGTGAGGCGAAAGTGTGCAAGAGAGGAATGGGATGGGGTGAAAATTGTGATACCTACTTATAAACGGGTATATTATGAGGATGGTACTAATCTGATAACATTTCTCATCAATTCCATCATATGAATGAAGGGGTGTTAATAAATGGTAGTATTTAACTGTAATGAATGTTAAGGTGACGTATATTCTTAAAATTTAAATTAAATTTTCCGCCTAGATTTGTCCTACCGAACTTTTTAGAAATATTAAATTAAATATCTTGAAAAAAGTTTATTTGCAGTAGTTAGAAGATTTCAAGCATCTATTCGATCGAAATCTCCTAATCATCGTGTTAAAATAATTTACATAGCAACAATAAGAAAATTTTGAATTTCATTGATTAATCATATGAAATGGAGTGAGATTAAAATTTTAATGATAAAATGATGTCCAATATCTAGTTGAATTATTGTGAATGAATTACATCAATAACTCTAACTAATATTAAGTATATAGGACATAAATTTAAAGATTATTATGATTGGTCGAATTTTAAAGTTTCCAAACATTTTACTTTCAGTACATCTAAATCACTTGAGTGTCAATAAAAAATAGTGTTTATTAAATGGTTAGCAATTTGCGTTAAATCCAATGGAAATAAATCTCTGATTTTATGCAACATTGTTGTATAATCAAAGAAGTAAAAATCTTTCCGAGAACTTAGGAAAATTGCTAATACTTTTAAATGACAACATCGAGACATGCATACCAGACTGTATACTATGCTGGACAAAAATGTTCCGTTGACCGTCACTGGAAAAATACCCTTTAAATTAAATAAAAATATGATAGCGAAAATTTTAGAAAAAAGTAATTCATATATATCTCAAAATTATGAATATTTTCATTCAATCATGAATGATTGAAGAACAATCCAGTTCAAAATTTTATCGCAGAAAAATGCAAATGAATGCAATATTGATACAAAGATGATGATAGTTTATTCCTTAAAAGTCACAGTTTTTCTCCAATATTAGAAATCTTTACTACGCTTATATTATAAATTTACTACAGAGCAGTTATGCGGTGGAAATTTGAGGAGAGATTGGTATTAGCAATTCCGATAATGTAGCAATCATAATCACTATAGTGATTTCCAAGTTGAAAATATATGTAAATGGAAATTACAAACAGTAATTAATCTACAGCTTCTCCTTTCTTCTAAAAATTCTCCTCCGAACGCTATGCTAAGGAATATTCCACATTGAAGAACGTGAATATTTCGTAGCAGAATATCTATCAAGGCTATGAGCAGAAAGAGGACATGTGCGGAATGAATAAAATAGCGTAAGGAAAGGAAAATGATTAGAAAATTGAATGACATAACAAATGGGAGTTGAAGGATGAATACACTCCACCCTTACAATTCGAAAGGCAAAGAGGAAAGAATGGGAGGGGAGCTTCTCTAACGAGGAAGATAGGAATGAGGAGGGAGAAAGAGGAGAAAATGAGAGAGAAGGGAAAATGAAAGGAGAGAGGGGAAGAGCTGTAAGAAAAGTCTCTCGTCGAGCTCAGCCCCCTCTAAACGCGTTAATACCCGCGCTAATTAATCCATTAACGAGTGAGACATTGTTTGCGTGTTTGTATTTTCACATCTCCGCATGACCTCTCGTTTCCATGACTCTTAATTCCACCCTTTTCCCATCCCCCTTCTCTACACAGCTCAACTTATTCCATACCAATTTACTCTCCTATATAACTCCAAAGTGCATACACCTAAACATACACGATCTTCCCGTATTACATGAGCGCAATTACAGCCTTTCCCCTCAACTGGATCCTTCCCAACTTCTCATTCCTCCTGCCCTTTACAAGTTTATACCTTGTTTATTTTTTCGATTTCTCTCTCCTTTAAATGTTACCGAGTCGTTCAAACGCGTACTCTGGTCCATTTCGTCTTCTTTTAAAAGCGGCCTTTTTCCGAATTGGGGTTCTTCAGTGGAGGGCCCTCGGTTGACCTCTTCTGTTTGCATAACTCCTTTTTTATTCCCTTTCAAACGGACTGAGGTCCACCCCCGCTTCTTTTCCAATGGTCGCTAAACCGGAGGACTTTATGCATGGTTTCGCCTTTTTCTCCCTCCGAAGGGTGTTCTTTCCTGTCTTGATTCGGCGAATCCTTTTTGTCCGTATGAGTGACCACTTGCCCTTTCGGATTCCGTTTGACTCTTTTTGCGCGATTTATTTTCATCTTATTACCCTGTCCAAATGCAGGTGTTGATGTGTAGCCGCCATCCATTAAGGAGTGGACTTCTTTTGTGGGGGGATGGAATATCTTTCCCCGATGAAATTCAGTCATTTCTTTAGATGGAAATTAAACATTTTATATAGAGACATCCTAACATAGTATGTTCTTGAGGTTCATACTTTCATATAGATTTTAAGCTCTATGCCCTAAAGTCATCGGTGACTTCAATGGCGAGGAGGATAGTAAAGTGGTAGAGTAACACGAAGGTGTTACTTTACTGAGAGAATATCTTATGTGTTCATCGATGAAGGCGTATTGGTGAAAAAGGGTTTCATTGGGTTAAAATCAAAAGGGCTTAAGTAACATAATTCGTATATCGATTACTGAATACGATGCATATTAGATTCCGCTTAATTTATGCCTAAAACGTTCGTTTACTTGCTACGAATTTCCTTATGATATTCGCCATTATTTTATCGTGTTTAAGCAAAGGTCAACATACGTCTTTGAATTTTTTTTAGATATCGCTGAGTGACTGTAAAAGCAGCAGTAAAAAATAGCACCATGAGGTAGTAATTTTATGATAAAATGAAGAATTTAAATGTACTGAAGTTATAGAAATGTATTAGTTGTCAGTAACAATCGAATAAGATATAGAAAAAATGATTCATGAGTACACATTCATAAATACCCATCTCATAGAATGCTTAATAGCATTTTGTGCTAAAACTTTGATATACATGGCCACCCATTTCTGGCTGAGATTTTCTCATGTAAATTTTTATCATATATAATTGGTCCCAAATTAATTTATTTAGTTCGTGTTCTCTTTTCTATGTTAATCTAAAAATGTAAATATTGCTCTGACGTTTGACATTATCGTTGAGAATTGTGTGATGCCACCTGACATAACGTCTACCTGCGACGGTTTTGTGTAATAATAATAATAATAATAATTTAAATGCGCAGTATCTATTAATATTCAAGGCACATCACTTTGTTAAAATTGAAGGACATTTTTGAAGATTTCTTTTTATTAGAAAAGCTCCAAATTTGGCGTTGTGTAATTTTTGTCTTCTATTGAGGAGGATTTGACTGTGTTCATCAAATCTTATAATGTTTCCAGCTCGATCCATTGGAAAATTCCTTAGTTGAATTTGAGATCGTTTAAGAGAACATAACTGTTCGGCAATATTATTTGTAGCATTCGTGAAATGACGGTAATAAATATTAAAAATTCATTTGTAAATTGTAAACGGCTTTGTGGATAATCGTTTTAGATTCTCTAAAGATTATGTATATGCAATCGCTTTACCGTACAAATCAAAATTATTGTCATACGCTTATAAAATGAAGGTAATTAATATCTCGAGCGTAAAGGGAAATCAAAGCCGCCTGATGAAAACCACTTTATCTCACAAAACGTATAGATAGCAAGGAAATTATTCGACTTACAAATTTTATTTCCTACAGAAGCTAAATCATCATAACCAATTTGCCTCCGTTTAAGGTAATCAGATATTTTTAGCATGAAAAAGTTAAATGTTTAGGAATCAGTAGAATTTAGCTCATCTCTCATAATGGAACCAATATTCCATTTTGATCACATTACTATGCTTCCTGATGTGAATAGAAAATCTGACAGTGCAATTGAATAGGAAACCACAATTCAACGGTGGTTTACTATTCAATTTGTTTAAGAGGATTAATACCGAACTTAAATTCTGGGTGTTGTATGTTCAACGTAACTTTGAATGCATGACGGAAAAAGATATTTGATAGTGGAAAAGTTCTGAAAAGTGAGTGATACCGGAAGAATGAAGGTTCGTTTGGCTTAGGCAATCAAATTCCTACATTCAGTGGACGCGGGATAAAATTACCACGAAAATAGCTCTATTTTAAATCCTTAAATCAGTTTTCTCTAACTCAATTAATTGCTTAGAACATAGACTCCTGGTGCATGAAGAGGGGATTGCGACTACGTTACTTCGCAGTTACTAGGATTCTAAAAATAAAAGGGGATTTTAATTTGAATATGTGGAGGAATAAGAGGAGAAAGCAGGCAAATGGAGAGAGGGAAGAAAATAGCACAAATCAGGAAGAGGTGGCTAATTGGATTTGAAGGAGAGCATGACGTGGAAGATTACCTCTCACAGAATCGCTACGGCGAAGATCATTTCAGCCCTACGGATTACTCTCCCTCCCTTCGCATCCGTCTGTACGCAGTTTTCCTCTCGCACCCTTTCCATCGAAATTTTCCAAGTACTTCCTCTTGACAGATATAAGAAAATAGAAACGGCCTTGATAGGGAAATGCTGCTGAAATATATTATTAATTGGTATTAAGGAAAATATTTGAACGGAAACGAAAGTTCTAATTTTTCTCTGCTGTGGGAGCCACCAAATTTTCTTCCTTTTTAAGATGGTTGCTGAGAAATCACTCCTAGTTTTGATTGAGAATATCAATTTAATTTTAATTATTTGCTAAACCAAGTAGCAGTTATCAGGATTACATGGGATCAAACGAATGGAAAAAAAACTTGAAATCCTCTATTAGTCGTTCCTAGTCCTATTCATATACGTGCCGATCGATATCCTTTTACCATATGGAGAAATTTAGAAGTAAATGAGTACTGTAATTTTTCATTACCGCCCATACTTAACCTCAGATCAAGTTACGCTTATTCATTTCTAGAAAATTTACCATAAACGACTTAAATCATCCTATAATAATTTCAATTATATCCTAAAGAATTTAATAAGAAACGTATCTTTTATCGACACATTAAAATATTGCTTGGTTAGCCGGGCTTTTATTTATTGCGTTTTCTCCAAACTAGTTTATATAATAAATACTAGTCGATTACTTTAGTAAAGCGAACTTTTAAATATCACCTAAAAGGAAACGATTGATCACTTTGCTGTGTTACAACATACTACGGAAGTATCGCCTCAGTTGAAATCACCGACGGGTCGGAATTTTTATAAATGTTAGATGTCCCCCGAAAGCACCGAATAAAATCGTAATCTCGAGAAAATACTACTATTTAGAGTAAAACTGTTTTCATAAAGGTATTCCGTCAAACTAAATATAACAAAAGTATTGTGATAATTCTATGTCATATAAAACTTTCGCTAAAGTTATAGCTGAATTCAACTTTCTATATGCTAAACACTGTAATCAGTCTAGTAAATCATAAATATTTAAATTTTTTTTAAAAATTCAGAGAAACTTTTTCTACATAAAAGTTTTACTTAACGGTTAAAAATATTTGAGAGCTCTCTGATATCATGTCATTTTCAAAGACTCAGTTATGGAACGGGAAGCTCTGGGTTAATAGAATGATGAAACTGTTGCGCACCATCTAATGTCGATTAATTATATTTTCGGTCTTTGTAAATTAGGGAGTGTCAGACTTTTTCTTTTATTTTTTTCTTGAAATTTTCTTATCCTTTTTGTCCTTTCAGAATTTGCATATAATAATTAGGCGATGAAGTCTTAGTAGTAACGTCTGTAAATAGAGGAATGAAATATGAAATGTCTGAAATTTGCTAAATTGTATACAACCTTCATTATCGTTCAAATATTTACCGGTTGATTGTTAGCTTTTACAAAATCATAACCGTTTATGCTCCAGTTTCGGGTAATCAAGAACAACGGAGCCGAATCGATCACGCGTTTCTTATTTTATTCCGCATTTCATCAGCCAAGATTTTTGACTCAAGCTTCTTAAAGTTTTCTAAAGGCTTTCTGTAATGACTCGTTAAGGCATTAAAATTACCTAGTAAATTAAGCGTACCTGCTACAAAAGCAAATTTTAATATTTTCTGACTATTCACAGATTGCTGAAATAATGTGCTTTAGAAAGATTTCGCTATCTTTTTGATTGTGTGGGGAGTTCTTACGGAAATTTATCGTGAAAATAGCATTTATGGAATTATTAGAGGATCAGATAAACCTTTCCACTGTTGTTAATGCGCCTCAGTATTATTTTCAAGTCTCTTTGTTTATTCTCCTTGGGGGTTGTATTGCCTAATAATTTGCTTTCGAAACTTTGCTTGTTGTCCGCACACTTTTAGTTTCTAGATACATATTTCTATAGCTTAATTCGCAGAAGCAATTCACACAGGCAGTAATGTAACAAAGGCAGGATAATCCTGGTTTTTAATTTGAATGAAAGGAAAGTTTATTTATTTATGAACTGCCTTTTTCCTGCCTAAATTGAGCTTACACAAATTCTGCGAGTCGATATTCTTCAAACGAGCTGAAAATATTTCTAATTCAGGGAACAAAGAAATATAGAAAAAAACTAAACGGTATAAATATCGAGAAATGACTTTTGATTTCTGTACGATCATATCTGAAACCTTTCCACATCTGCATACGTACCATGCTTGCCCCTCCTCAGCAAATGGCATGCACAGTTATACTATATAGGTAATTTCTGAAGCAGCTAGTCTCTGTATACACATCTCTGATTTTTTTGTCACTGGTCACTGGTTTATCTATGCATCGTGTATAATAAACCTAATGTATAATATATAGTACGGTTTCCGAGAATGTGTTATCTCTTAATTCCATGATCACCAAAGAGAAAAGCGAGAGTAATTAAACGAGTCGAACTCCTTTATTTGAGATTTTTATAAGTTTAACTCTGACCTAAATTATTTTTCGGAAATTAAAAAAAAATCCATCCAATACTTGCCAGTATTGCGTAGCTAAACGGTAAAAACTACTTCACAAATACGCGGAAGATCCTCAATATCAATTTTCGGCACAGTGTAAAAACCCGCGAAAACTTAAACTAAGATATCTTCAAAGGCGTTCTGCATCCTTAAGAGAAAAATCGCGAATGAACTCTAGAAGCGCGGCGGATTAGGAGAATCTTCGAGTAGGACCTCTCCTCGATCCGCGGACACCACTGATACGGGCGGCAATCGGTCCCCTATGTTAAGCGGAGGTTCCTCAGCCGCCGGCCGCGGCAAAGGCGACCGCCGACCACTTGACACAAGAGGTACTGGCGCGTGTCCTTCTTGAGGCGATGGGAAAAGAGGGCAGCATCGAAGTGGAAGGACGCAAGGAGTCGGAACGGCGGTCAGGGAGGGGGCGTAAGGAACTGGATGACTTACCTTAAGAGGTAGATGGAGACCTCCTACCCCCACCTGGGGATGCGACGAAACAGCTGACGATCGTATTGCGCGCGTGCTGGGCGGTGGTGCGTACGCCGGTACGTTGAGTATTGCGAGTCAGTTCACCCGAGTGGTTTGATGATGTTGGTAAAAGGTGGGGGGAGAGGCGTGGTCTTTGGGGCGGAAGAAATGTGGGCGGGGGCAGAGGAGTGGTCACGGGGGGTACCTCTTGGGAGGCAGTTGTTATGCCAACTTTCTCTCTCTCTCTCTCTAGCTGGGCTTACGGCGGCAATAATGCCGGAGTTAATGCGAAGGATTGGAAAGGAAGTGAGAGACACGAGGTCGACGCGCGATCTGGCGGCCTGAGTTTGAATTGCGACTGGTCTCGCAGATTTTGGAGGGTGAGGAGTTTTTGGAGAGATGTGAGGAGGGGTGGAGAGATGTGAGGAGGGGTGGAGAGATGTGAGGAGGGGTGGAGAGATGTGAGGAGGGGTGGAGAGAGAGGGAGGAGTCAACGACTTATTCCCCCCCCCCCCACTGTATCACACCTCTCTTTTGCGCGTTTGGGAATGGGTTATGGGAGAAAATGGGGGGTCGAAAAAAAGAGAACGGTTATAACGCGACGGAGTTTTGTTTAGTCCGAAAGAGATACGGTTCCATAAATTGCGCGTTTTTAAAGCAGTGGAGGCAGTTTCGTCGTGTAAAAAAGGGAAAAGTTTTGATTTTGTTCGTTCCTGCAGGCTTATCCGAGAAATTTAGTGTCGTAATCAGTTTGGGATGTTTGAATACTGCGAACGTAGAATCTAATGCGGATGTGCTGATTTTGTAACGAGTTATCCTCTCTAGCCATTTTTTAGTTTTCCTTTTTTGAAATTCGAGTTTCAATGATTAAGGAACTCCTAGAATCGTCCATGTTAGTAACACCATTTCAAATTAACTTTAAGTTTTATCAGAAATATGTATTTTCTTAAAAAACGGATTGTGTAGGTTTAAATACGGTTACTGTTGTAAAAGTTATTCCGGATATTCTTACGTCCAAGATATGATGCCTTAAATTTTAAAATCGTGTTTATAATTACATTATTTCTCTTTACGTGCGATCAGATGCTAATATCTTGAAGGGAATTTAAGAAGTTATATCACACGAAAATAAAGGGTGAGTTTGTACTCTGTGATTCTAAAAGATATATTTCTAGAGTTACAGAGTACTAATTACTTATTTTTTTTATCTATCTCTACATTTTGTATTAATGCACATTACAGTTAGATTGATTATGGCTCAAAAATTCGAAAATAGGATAATCACAATCAGTATAATATGAAAAAATGAGCCATGTTCTTCTATCGATCTTCGAGGAATATTTTTATTATTCGAATACTCATATGATTTGACAGAGTTTAAACGGTCAGATTGACTGTAATTTTACTTAAGCCAAAGAGATTTTTACAGGAATATATAATATACCTCAGCTTACGTTCCTTTCAAATACCTTGGTAAGTGCTGTGGTAACAAATTGCGATTGCTATTCAGCCTAAGGCCCAAAAGATATTTGAACAGTATTCCTATTTCTTTTTAGTGAGGTTTCTACACATTATTGCCTTTTAGACGAACGAGAGTTCCACTATAAGGTAGATTTATCCTTATTTTTTAAAAATTGAAAGCGCAGACTTTTGAGGCAAAAACTTGGGACGGATGACATCTTTTACAAAAACGACGAAACATTAGGTTCGAAAAATGAACATGTTCATGGTTTCTTTTTTCAAGAATCATAATCAATTGACCACCAAATTTAGGAAAGTGTCTGATTCAAGAAATTCTTGAAATAAGCTGCCCTCTGTCCACTTTATGGTTCAAATTTGTATGATACTGTTATTATTATATTAAATATTCGATGTTAGTTAAAGTTTTAATACACTTTATATCAAAAATGAGTGTTATCCCCTCAGAAACAAAATTTTGAGTTGGTCGCTATTTCAGAGGTTTCAAATTGATTTTTTACTTATTTTAATTAAAAATTACAGAAAAAATTCATGGAGATAGATGCTAGATCTAGTCGCGTCAAGAATTGCTTTTTTCCGCTTGCGGTACATGATGGAGAATCATCGTGCATGAACCTAGTACTATATATCGAAAGGCGACCTGCAGGGCACATGCGTTGATATAGACGAATGACCTAACCCTAAAATACATGTAAATACATCCAAACCCCACATCACATCCATCCTCTTAAAAATTTGTCATACCGGTCCGAAAAATCGTATTCCAGTTCCGTTCAATAAAATTAATCTTCAACATTTTTGTAAACAGAATCTCTCGCTAGCCGATGGATGGCATACGTGATTGCAATAAAATAGATGTAAAGTAATCTATAGAAATCTGAGGAATAATATGTGTATGCAAGTATAGAATGCTATGGAGAATAAACGTTGGTTAATTTGTTTCTTCTCATAAGGAATAGCGGGATAGATATTCACAAGTCTATTTAATTACGGTGACCGAATATATTAATTTAATTAATATATTTCTTCTGATATTAAATTAACTGCAAAAATGCAAACAATATATATACAATATTGCACCACAGTTTAAACATTCTTCGACACATCGGAAAGAACAGCTTTTGCAATAGTGATGCACATTTTTCTAGAGTGTATTTCTAGGATTGGGATGAAAAAATATTTGTCCACTGTTCGTTTGACTGTATATCACCACAAGGGCGAGTCTATTAATTGCCCCTACTGCCTGAAAAATCCGTCTAATTCTATCTTCACTGCTAGTAATCGTATAAATTTTCCGATTTTGATCATCCGACTAGCGATCTCCTGAGGGATGTTGAAGGATAACAAGATGAATACGAGCGCGGAAAATAGGTGCAGAAGAATCGAATGGATGTGTTAGAGAGAAGTTCCTTTTCATAGAGGGGATGCAGACGGACATTTTTCGGAATAAAGAGGGGAGCATTTGAGGGAGAAATCACTTCCATAGTCCGCGTTATTTTAGTCGGCAGCGCCCTTTTGTGAATGCGGATGGAGAGAGAGGTTCTTGATGGGAAGGGGGACGACGCTTGGTCCTTCTACCCAATGGTTACAGGGTTTAACTCCCGACGAGGAGTTTTCACGATGAATTTCCTCCCTCTCTCTTTCGGTGCTGTGTTTGCAGACTTGCCTAAAATTTCAGTGTCGCTCGGAATACGGTTGTTCCATTGTTTGAATTTCCAGTTTGACTTTGAATTACGCGAATATGGTCACCGAGGATGGAGGTGCTGCCCTCTGATTTGGATGTTTCTAGCAGGGGCTTCTGAAGGCCCTACGTAATTACATTTGCACAAGGTGAGCTTCATTTTCTGCACCATCAAGATTTTATCAGAGAGTTGTTTGAAAACTGTAAGCTTTCCTCATAACTGTTTTAATAATCTCATGTTACCAGTAAACTGTGTCATTTCAAAGAACGTCAAATTCAAGCTTATTAAATATTTTCATTCATAGTTTGAAAATTAGATGATAATCGATGATGTTATAACATGATACAGCATAATGACAATCAAGCAAATAATTCAGCATAATGATAATCGACCTCGAAGTATTTTCGATATTTTTATATTGACTGATTACGATTTATGCTTAGACAGCGGCATATTTCTGTCTAATAAGGAAATTATCAGCAAATAATTAAAATAGATGAATAAATTATACTTTCTATTTTTTCTTTTCTCCACAAATGTGTGTGGACATAGTTAATGTTTAATAAATTGCAATTATATAATTTGAGTTCCACCAAAAATCAACATTGGAGATTAAATATGAAGTAACACTTGTTGCAGAAGATGTGAAGGCACGAAATTATAGCAGATTTTTTTTCATCAATCAATATGTACAAGTGATGTTCATAGGAGTGTGATACGTACCAAGTCAAAATCTGGATCCACACCTTTATGAAAGGTATCAGCGAACGGCCCGATTTCCATGAATGAAAAATGAGCTCCTAACCACTTAGCAGCCACTTGAGTCGCTCCATCCTCGGCTATTTATTTTTTTAAGGAGAGGAACCGAATTAGGGTTCCGCCACACGGCCAAGATTCGCACTTAATTGACGGAAAAAGCACTCGATCATTCGCTGACAAGTAATTTCTCGCACGCTCGGTTTGAGATTGCTCTAGAGGGCGTGAAAGAATCGAAGAAGCTGGAAAAGTAGGGGAGGGACGAAACAAGGAGGATAAGAAAAAGAGAAGAACTGTAAGAAACTAAGAAAAAAATAAATAGGGTATCGGATATTTTTTGGCTCCGGAACATCTTGACAGAGGGCACATTACCGGAAGAGTGGTGTTGGAATAATGAGGGAATCGAATGTGGAAGACCTCCAAAGAGGATTTAATTCGTTAATCGAATGAAGCTCAAATTACCAATGAACAGGGACCTTTCCTTTCCCTCGATTTGTCATCTCAGAGGAGGAATGCAGTGAAAGAGGAGCTTCGTAATGGGATTCGGATATTGTCCGTCATTTTTTCCCTACTTCCGGTCGTTCGCATCCCTGACTTGGACCATCTGAAGGGCCATTACTCGGCTCTGCCTTCCTTCCCTCGCCATTTCACACATTCTCTGCCCTTTATGCCCCTCGCACTTCAAATGGCCACCGTTATCTCTCCGATTGTGGACTTGTTTTAAAGCGCTTTATGACGCGTACCGAGGACGGACTGTATGCGTGCTTTTTTCGCGCTGGACATGTCTACAGCATTCTCAATTATGTATTTTACTTTCTCCGTACGTTGAGGTATTAGGAAACGACTACTTACATGCAGGGCAGAAAAACATAGGCATGAATGCTACTAGTTTTCCGATGATAGCAAGGATAGTTTAGTAATTATGAATGCTTAATTGTTCCCCCCCCTCATTTTGAGCTTGTCCCCATATTTTGAGATCTTTTGCTTACATTTATTAGTTCATATTTTCAATGCATTTGTTTATAAAGCTAAGAAATGCTGCCAAGGAAATTCAATACCGCTTTCTCCAAAATAATGATTCAAGAAGCAATGCATAAAATTATTTAATTCTGTATACTCATTAACTCAGAGTTAACTTAATCATATATTGGAAGCTCTTGGAAATATATGAATTTAGGTACGAGATTGGTAATTTTTCAGATAAGATGATTTATCGGATAGTATTTATAGAAGATCTGCGTATATTCATAATTTAAATTTCCTATAAATATAGATATATTTGAAATTTTAAAAAATTACTTCTGGATGAATAAATAGTATCGATTAATGTATTATCTCTATAAGTAAATAAATTCTTTCATGGCAAATAAAAATTTTAGTGATGAGTTTTTGCCCTCGGGAATGCTTCGTTGATGTAAATCTTGTATGTGAAGCTCACATATATGATAACATTTCTATTTGACTACTCATTAGCATTTACAGCGTAAAGCTAAAACAGGACTCCTTTTCATATCGAAGTACACATTTGGACGGATGTCCACTCGCGGAGCGCAAAGAACATTCAGAATGAAGTGTTGTAAGAAAATAGTTTTTCCTTTCTTGGGAGAGGAAACATCCGTCCACGAAAACAGTCGGAAAAGCGTCCGATTAAAGCCGAGAGCTGTTAAAGCGAAAAGGGGATTACAGGAAGATCGCACTACAGGTGCTGGTACATACAAGAATCAATTGCACCCATAACGAACTCACGTGTGTGGATGCACTCACTCCATTCCAAGAGATGCGTGGATATAAAAAGAACGGCGGGAATTAGAAAAGCGTGGGAGAGATAGGGAGAGAAGGGGAGTATCGCTAAAGAGGGTCTCTGTCTCATCTCAACCGTAAAACTGATCTCATTGGGTTCTTCCCGCACCCCACACACCCACACTCCCGCACCCTCGTTCCTCAGACGCCTCGGCGTTTATTTCCTGTCGCCATGGCAACGACCAATCAAGCGTAACCGCGCCGCGCGAGAGATAACTTTGCATCCAATCAAAACGGTGAAAACGCGTGACGTTTATAATGAAATCACGTGATTGGCGAAGCGTGGATAATGAAAATGGGGCGAGGGAGAGAATAGAGAAGATGGGACATTTTTCGGGAGATTTTAGAGGGGTTCGCGAAATAGCTGCGATACGAGGAGTCTCCTCGTTATTCCCTCTCTTTCTCCCTTATCTCAGCTGTAAGTAAATACTTCATGAAATCATAGGCAAACGATGCTTAAAGAGACGTTCGTTAAGGTCTCAACGGGTTATCCATGTGTATGCCTTAATGTGCATAAGTTTATCGTCTGTTGCTGTCCTATTTGATACCTCACATTCTTGAAATCAGCTGTTTTGTCTATTTTACGATTAAGCCTATATAATGTTATAGAGTCCAAAATAATCTATTTTAGTTATTTTTTTAATTAGACCAAATATTTAGTCTTTAAGCATTTTAACGTTCCTTTAATCCAATTAATTGCCTTAACTTAGCCATGAATTTCCAACGCTCTTTCAGCCATTAATAATCATATTAGGTAACATGGAAATTAGTGCTGATGCTTCTTTCAATTATCAGGTAAGTTACTACGAAACAAATGCAATTCAACGGTGGACACGTAATCTACTTAAATTTTTTAAATATCTAATGTAAGTCGTTTCTTTAAAAAATATATGTGAAATTAAGTAAATTTGAAGTAAAATAACCTAAAAGTCAGCATTTCTACCTACAGTTGTAATGTCATACTCATTTTTATTCGAATTGAAATATCATAGAGAAGAATACAAACTACTTTCACCCTTTCTTGGACCAGTTATCTGCCTAGAAATCAGGAAACCTTTAAATTCCATAATCGATGCTTAAAGGGACGTCGTTAAAATCTTGACAGCTTATCCATGCGCAAGATTTGATGTGCAAAGTTTATCGTCATTACCTATCCTTTCATCACAAGTAGGTCACTCATCTTATATTATAGGCCGTTCCAAATTAATACAGGGAATAAATAAAAGGTGTACAACTGCACGAAGTTCAACTTCAAAACCGAAGAAGAAACAAAAGCGAAAAATATCGATACCCGGGTCGATCCTCGATATCCTATACTCATATCGATACTCGAACCCAGGTCTCTTACTTTCCGAGGAAATCCCATTGACAGAGTGGAATCGACTCGGGATTATAGTTTAGAGTTTGGAATACTTGCCCGAAAATAGATGACGTGGGTTTGGTTCTGTCTTGTTCTGTTGTTCTGGTGGGGAGTCTTGGTTCTGTCGGGCTTTTTTATGTTTTTCATGATAAATATTACTATAAATAAAATATAATCAACATAAAAGTAATAAGAATATAGAAATTGTATAAACATAACAAACAATTCATTTGGATAGAAAAATTATCAAATTTATATATGAAAAATTCCATGATAATTAAGTTGCGGAAGAAATCCATAGAATCAAGGAAATCATTGGAAGTTGAGAATATTTTACCTCCAAATTTTCAACATTTAAAGGAGTGTTTTGAAGTATTCCCAATAAATGCCATTGTTTATTGAAAATCATAATATCTTGAAGTTATTAGCTTGTTCTTGATCAGCGACTCTCAAAGTATGGTTCGTGGACCTCGAGGCTATTTCTTGGAGCTTCAGAAGTTTGCGTTATACGTACATCGATATATTGCATGAATGTTGCTGCGCCAAAAAAATTTAGTGTACGCATTAGTCACAAATAAAATAAAGTAGTATCACGGATAAGTGTACAAGAGTGTTTTTAAGGTTTTCGATGATTCATTGTATATTCACATATCTTCCACAGTGCTGTTCTTGGCTATTTTTACTACAATTTTTAGTAGCTCACAATTAATAGAATGCACTATGTCTCCTCTATAAAATAATAAATTTTTGTATGTAGTGAAACCTATCATACTGCATCTCTAATGGAGAATTTTATTTCCTCTGAATTTCAAGATAGTTCTATGTCAGATTCTACTAATAGGAAAATCGATATGCACTGCACGACAAAATAATTTGGGGCCCTCAGAAACTTTTATACGAAGAGTTCTAAGCGAAATGTTCTGAGTAAGGATTCTCTGGATGTCTGCACGTTGAATCATGGGAAGCATTCTAATACCTCTACAGTAGCTCCTCATAGATGTTTTTCTAGTGATAAATCCCGCTTGGCATTAGAAAACGATTTGTAACCAGTATTACTCCCTCGGAACTCAGTAATAAATAGCGAGGACCTAAAATGCATGCTTATCTAAGAAAACATGAAATAATAGACTCTTCCCCGGGGTTCTCCTCCATTAAAATCAATCATGTACGTATCTAAGCTCTCCTTTTAAATCAACAATACGCTGGCCTTTTTAGTATCTTCCGCCCTAAATTCCATTAAAAAGCACCCCTTATCTCCCCTTCCTCGCTCCCCCTCGACACGCGCCCAAAATACGTCTCCGTAATATCGCTCCTTTTATTCTTTTCTCTCTCCGGAGTCGTGACCCGTATCTCTCTCTGAGCACTTTATGCTTCCGCTTCCATGCCATGTAAGTATCGTTTATTCATGTAAGTTCAAAATTATGCGCATAACGAATCTTAGATTCATACTCAGGGTGAACAGATTTCAAAGCAGTAGAGGAGGGACTGAATTATGTACCCTGGAGTATAGGCAACTCGCTCCGCTTATTAAATAGAGTCCAGTTCACGAAAATTAGCACACAACAGGAATAACCTCTAGGAAAGATCCATGTCATAGTGGCGATGACATTACCTACCAGATTTATTTTTTACATTGAACGCAGTACAAATTACTCTTTACATCCAAGGACGAGGCAGGTGGCAGCAGCTCTGAGAGCATGATGACGACTTTAAGAAACCATCATTGATAGAGATTGCTTCCTATTCTGTTACATCGAGAAATTGGGACATTACTGGACCAATATATAGAGAACAGACTGTTAAAAAGCGGGATGGTAGTGCTTCTCAGCCTATTTTCCATTTCAACATATTAGAAGGAAATCCATTTGGTGTTACTTGCCAAATCGAAGAAGTACTTAGTGATTTTGTGATTATTAGTACTATTGTTCTATTGATGACGAATATGATCATCATTCATCTGCAAACTGCGTTATTTTCGAAATAATCATTGTTGAATTTGAGAATTTTTATATTCTCATAAAGGTCACTATTCTATTTTGTGCACATTAAAGAGTATTAAAACGTAAAATATAATATCCTAAATATTTTTGACAACTATGTTCTCAACCTGGAGATAAAGTTGCCTAAAAGAATTGAAAGACAATGATATGCGTTTGCTGGTTTCAGAACCAACTCAAAAATATAAATAATTGAATAGTGTGTTTCAGAATTTGAATCATCATCATTTATCTTTAAATTCTATATATTTATCAAAACATAAGCATCTTGTAAACTGCGTCATGTAGTACTTGAATCGTAATATACAACGCCCACGTAGCTTCCTCACGGATCCATACTTGCGAGCACGTCTAAGCACATACTTATCGCTGTAGGCAAAGAAAGAAGTTGAATCCAAAGGAAGAGTCTAGGAGGATCATTCGTTATTCGATACGTACACTTATTCCCTCTAATCCCCCCCCTTTTTCTCTTCCTCCCAATGCCCTTTCCGCCTCTGTACCCCCGAGGAAGGAACCCTACCTCTCCCATTTCGGAGCGCCTTGACCTGAATATATATTTCGTTTTATTTCTTATCCTCCCCAACATTCCTCCTTTTAAAGGAAAGCCCTTCCTACATCATTCATTTTAATTTTTATCTCCTTCATTGTGTTCGACAGAGCGGCTGCATCGGAGTCTCCCCGAGAATTTCTTCGCAAATTTGCGGGAGGAATCCCAGGACTTCTTCCCTACAATTTATTTTGTCGTTTTGTATAAGAGTCGTTTTGGAGCTTTCTTTGATAGGCATTGAAACATTATTATGATGGAAATTTCATATGCTTTAAACCTCGCATTACGTTTATCGCTTATCGTCCCAAAAGTATTGGTAGACATCGTAATTTTCAGTAAAAAATGGTTCGTAAAGCCATCTGTAAATATAAACATTTTCCGATATAAACGGAACTGCCTTATATGAAGTCAACACGAGTTCTCTTGCACATCATTAACAGGGTGCATTGTTAATTGCATACCATTTTTGAATCTAATAATTTGGCCTCGCTTTTGCAGTAGTTTTCCATTCCAGGTTTATTTCTGTCATTTTATGCTTCATAACTTTTCTCCAGGTAAATAGTTCTTCTAATTTGGTCTTAAATTAATTCCTTTTTTATTAATTTAGAAACCAATGATTACTTCTTGCTAAAAGCATTTCAGATTAGTACTCAGTTTCCTCTTTCTATTTAATTTGATTTTCGCTCCACCTCTTCTGATTCTATTTCGCATGATTTCTTTTTTCACAGGTTTTTGTCACAATTAAACTGACGTATTTTCCAAATTACTCTGTGCAATATATTTTTTTAATGTAGAAGCATGACAGACCTTTCATCGGCCAAATTTTATTTATTTACAACTTATCCTTTCTGCTGATGGTTTGAAAATTTGTATCCTCGTATTTTTGCGTCACAGAATTCATTTTCTATTTTAAGAATCTTAAGCAGAGACTAATAAAAACCAAGGCCAGTTTTGTGTTTTGGCATTTCTTGGTTTTTATTTACTGTTGGCGACTCTTACTTTAACCAACCATTTTAATGGGTCGATCACTGATTTTAGATATTTAATAACAAAAGAAAATATACGGCTTTAAGGGTTAAGAATAAAGAATTGTTCTTTTATAATCATCTACTTCACTTCAATATATTTGTATAATTCACTTTTGGCATGTGGTAAGGGCAGCTCGACTTCTCACAATCGATTAAATTCTAGTTTCATGAAAACCGATTTAAAAATATATGGAAACGTAGCAAGTATTGACGTCTAACTTCGCAAAAGAACTCGAGCAGAAATACAGCAAATTAACCTGGTAGCGGTACGAAAAAACCCACTTTCAAAAAAATTAATCTTTTTGTTCACTCGAAATGTGACAGGTGTTCATTAAGCAAAAGAAAGAGAAAAATAATTAAATGTCTCCCGGTGACATGCAGTCAGACAAAGGCAACACCACAGTTAGCCTGCAAAAGGCACTCGGGAAGTTCGAACCGCAGAACACCAGTTTAACCTTTCATTTAAACAAAAGTTCCTCGTGCAACGGAGAGAGGTGTAGTGAGAGCAAGTATCAAGATGCTCTGGTGACCTCCCCCTATTCTCCCCTTCCCTCCCTTTCATGCTCAGGAGTCTCAAAGTTGCGCGGCAAAACTTCCATGCAAATTGGATGAAGGCGTTGGTGAAATTACTTGTTTGGGAGAGGAGTTTGAAAGGGGTGGAAGGAGATAGCTATTATCCATCAGCAGCTTATCATCATCTCTTGTTTTTCAATCCCTGCAAGAGACTGCTGTAGTGGTGTGTTTTTAACACTCCATTACAGAGTTTACGAAAGGAAAAGGGAAGATTTGGGTTCGAATCCCAATTTCGAGGGCTATTTTCGCTTCCGTCTTGTCTTTGAGTTTAACAAGGCGCTTACTCAAACACCAAATATTTCCCATGTCTCCTTCCTTGTCGTTTTCCTTACCAGAGCTCTTCTTTCCGGCACTTAGAAGACTGGATGCATTTATGAGGACTGTGGCGATGAGTGCCACAAAGATGGTGCCGCCACTTCTTTAGCTGGAAAGCATCCCATAAAATATTTAATTCTTTTTGACGTTGTAGTTCAATTGGTTCAGAGTAGACGTCATGAAAACCGGGATCGATTCACCGTCACGTAGAATTTTTCCCTTACGCTAACTTCTTGGAAGATTTTCGTTCATGAAACTCGTAAGAGTTCCCATTAATCCATTTCGCATTATACACTTAGTTTAATCTTATTTACTGTGAATTTTGAATGTTTTGAGGGCGCCGATTAAGACTTTTAGGGACGCATTTCTATTTATCGTAGCAATTATTAGAAAGCTTATCGTATTTTATTGTACCGTCTCCAATCTTTGAATACACAGCTAGTATTAATGCTCTGTCATTTTTCAAGAGCAAAAATATATGCATACGATACTTTAAAGATTACATTTATACTATGCAATTTTCCATCTTTCAATTTTTGATAAGGATAACTAAATGGTTTATAAAATATTTATAAAATTCTACAAACTGCCTAATATTGCTGGCCAGAAGGAAAAAGAAGGGATGTTCAAGGTATAATAGATAACATAAATTGATTAGCCATAAGAGCGAAGGTGGGTGCCATTCATCTTGATTTTCGAGGTCACAGGACCTGCAAACTTAAATTTACAAAAAAATATTCTTAATTATTATGTTCGATTAAGAAAATTTAATTGACCTGCAATTGCATACCAGTATAAGCTGACAAAACTCCGATTGGTATGCGGCTTATAAAAGGCAAATAAATTCATTATGCATCGATAAAAGGCAAATGTATTCATAAAAAATATCTTACACGAAGGGAAAAATAATACGTTCATATTCCCCGATCGCTGCTTTACCCGAGCAGCCAAAATGCATAGCGAGTTCACGCGACATATTGATTGAAGAATTTTAGCAGCAGGTATCTTCTACTTGTAAAGGTATATTTGAACAACCGTATCTCGCGAAACAGCTGAGAGAAAAACTTTGGACAAAACGGTTATTGTTTATATTTAATTCTCTGTTAAAATAAATAGGTAAAAATCACAATTCCACCTGAGAAACTTTCCTTATGAGACGGATTTTTAGGAGAATATGGATGTGAAAGAAATACCAATTAAATCTGATATAATCATCATCAACAGATACAATGAAAATCAGGTATGAAGAAATTTAGGGATAATAATTCTTTTGGCAGATTTTGTAGGAACAATGGTTTGACAAGTGGAAGGTCTGGGTTCGAGCTCAAGTCCTACCAGACGTTTTATATGTAAGTCAATCCTTAGGATTTTCCCAAATGCATTCCTTATTGTCCGAATTATTCCTGAACCTCTATCCTTGTGATTTGCATGTGATAAATATGAATGATATGATCAAAAAATATACGTATGAACATAGCTAAGAGTGTAAAATAGATTTTATGAACGAATGAATAGGATTTGTATAAGCAAAAAATGGATGTAAGGATAGTAAAGTACAGAGGAGTGCTATGAATAAACGAAGCAAATAACATGCTTATCCCAAACAGAGTAAATGATTAATTAGAACGCTCTTAAGTAGTAGGAATGACTCTGAATATTCACTTGTTTGGTGTTCTTAAGTTGGAGGATATATTTTACTGAGTTACGATTAATTATTGCAAATGAGGAAACGATCTCTTCTTAGAGACCCCTCTCCTCGACTGCCGCATGAGATAATTATGACAAAAACCCTCTCTTCGTCTCCCCATTTTCCTCTTTGATACAGTTTATTTCCTCATTTAATCGCTCGTGTTCCTCCACAACTTCAAAAGAGATCCTTATGAGGAATCAACGGCGAATGTATTTCTTCCTGCCGAGGTGTCGTCGAACATCTCTCGCTTTCTTCTATTTAGTATTCTGCTTCCTTCCTCTTTTCCACTTCAGATGCCGTTAATGGAAGTATATGCAACAAACTTGGGGATTTCCGTCTCCTTCTTCATTCCGACTCAAAATAAGTTCCATACTTTGGATACGTTCCTTCGACGCGAAGATTCTGAGTCTGAAAAGTTAAAGACGTTCCAATAGGTAGCGATAAACTTCATCGAAATTTCATTTGCTATGAAAATTTACGATAATGAGCTGTGAGAAATCTTATGGGATTAGTTGTCGATATTCATCATATTATACTCTCTCTTAGAATAACCTAGATTATAAAGGATACTTGTTCTAAAATTACAAAATCTAACAATACTGATATATTTCTAGTATGGTACGTTACATATTTTGTAGATTAATTTTAACTAATATACTTGCTGTATTTTTGTCTATAGTAAGGTAATTTTATCCTTCTGCCTTAAGAAAAGTGACTCTCAGCTCGAGAGAATTGAGGAGACTACTTCTATCTATTTTTAGAAGCGTATAAGGGAATTGATGTGACTAAAGACTTACAAATACGTGTATTTCCTGCTTATGCGTTTAAAATGCAAATGAGCTTAAAAGTGTAAGTGTTGGAAAGAAAACTTAAGTTAATATGTGAGGATTATCACATAGATATCACATCACATCTGGAGCCGTTTGCAACAGAGAATGTGAATAGATATGCAATAAATTTTTCAAAATATAACACATTATATTAATATCATTGATACTGATATATGATTAATATTCAGAAGGATATGTTTGTTGGTGGATTTTGTCGCTTAAAGCTGAAAAACTAGTTTATGGTGAAGCTTGATAACATCAATAAAAATTCAAGCCCTGCAAATTATCTGAAAATTTTTAGGATATTTGAAATCAGACCTTTCGTTAAAACTTATGACCCTTCGACAGTTATTTAAAATTTTGACGTTACAACTTGATGTCTATAACTTAAGAGGTATAATTTACTTTTGAAAAACATTTTATTTTTCATACCAATATCTCCGGGTGACTCAGTTTGTAAAGGAGTTAATTGAAATACCGTTCATAAAACCGTAGATGTAACATTCCGTAGAAACCTTTGGAAACCAAAGCAGTTGCTTATTTGACCGACTCTTTAAATCGAAAAATTCAAGAACTGTTGCTTTTGTTCAAGGTATACTCTTAAAGAAAACACAAGATCCTTAGGAGTTTATTTTTGAAGAAAAGTTTCCGATTTGTTATTTTCCTCGTAATTGCTCAGAAACTCGCTGTTTGGGATCGTCATTCCAAGTAATGTTTCCATAATTAATTTCGAAAAGTTCTGTAGACGCAAAGTTAGATTAAGCAACCGAGTGTAAAAGGAGGAAGAAATGTTTCGCATTATCCCGTTTAGTCGGAGAGACATCTCTTAAGTCACTTCCTCTTCCTATTTTCCATCCGTCGCCAACAGCATCTTCCAACGGATCGTTCTTCTCCTTCACTGCGCCATTGGGGTGTTTCCTTTATCCACTTTTCCTTCTCATCATACTCTTTCGTCTCTTTCTTTGTTCTCACCTATCTTGTAACTCACTTCCCTTTTCCATCCTTACTCTCTTCTCAATACACACACCTCAATATTACATAGCATTTGGCTACTTAACCGTCGATGACTTTACTACATATTAATTCTGCATGTCCATGGTTTAACACCCGCTGAGCTGCATTAGAAAAAACATGCTAATCGTAGGTAACGCACTTCTCTGGAAGCTAAATACCAACTATCATATCTATACACTATCATATCTATACAGTAATCAGTAAGAAGATTGAACCTTATCCCTTCCTTCTAAGGTTCTTGATGAGAGATACTAGGCGTAGTAAAGTAGTTTTCTTTATTTGCTCTGTTTCCCTCACTTCGCTGCAATACACTGAATGGGGAATGACCACGTAACGCACGTTCCTGAGGTGAAAATGTTTCCTAACATTCAATAAGGACATATTCTATCTCTATTTTGATTGCATTATTAATATTAGTGAAGTTTGTAGCATTTTCCAATTCAGGGTGGATGCCGACAAAAATTCGCTCTTCCCACTTAATATCATCTCGTATTGATTATTTTTATCATTCTCACTTCAGTCTTAGGATAAGAAACTATGTGAGAGTTTCAGAAATAGCATTAACTACATAGGTATAGAATTGTCAAATGGACGCTAGTGAAATTAATTGATTTCCGTCTGGCCTTAAATAATCCTTTACTCTCAACTGGTGAGAATGTGAAAGGCATAGTGAATAGCCCGAGTAAAAATAAAATTTTTGTTTGTGGCAATGATGCTGTTCTAGGAAATGGAACTGTTTTCGAAAATGAAAAGTTACATTCATTTCCATTTTCAAGCATCTTCCTCCCCACAATATTAGTGAATGTAGATTAAAGGTGTATCGCGTGTTGCACGACTTTAGGGATATGTTGAGATGCATATTCTGTTTTGGAACAACAACAAATAAAGTCAGGAATTAATCATATTACCTTGTTTATTTAAGAGAGGCATATTTTAAACTATACTTTATTCTCAATGTCCATGAAAAAGAATTTTGGAGAGATAGAGCTTATAAACGAATTTCAATCCATGCAGAAAGGAATCAACAAATTTTAATTTATTTTTCTGTATCATAAGAAAGTTATTATTCAGTTCATATGAGCACCACCTTCCAGAAGTATATAAAATAATCGAGGAACGATTGCTGTCCATTGTCATCTCGCTAGTCTTTGGTATAATACATTAAATAATAATAAAACTATTTGTATTTGGGCGAGATCGATAGTAATAGTTCCCTTCTTACAAACAATTCTCTGTCATATGAAATTAAAAAAAAAGATTTCTTGAAAAAAAGTGCATTTGTGGGATTAAAAGTTTAAGTTTACACTTAGAGAAAATATACTACTGCAAGGAAACACTCTCATGGAGTGTGAAAAACCTGTGAAACCAACAGATAGTTAACTAACTTTATTGGAAAAAGCAGGTTCCGCAGATATAAATGTAAAACAAACAATATAGGTAGACTACCGTAAAGATAAAATAATTATAAATAGATTTGCATAGAAGAAGATATCAGAAAAAGAACATGATCATAAGCAACATAATTTGCAACAGAAGAAACAATGTAAAAGCACTTTAAAACAAACGAAAACAAGAAATAAATCTGAGCTGTGAAGGATTTAAAAGATAATGGAATGGATAACTTTCAAGTTTCAATAACTCCTAATTGGGATGAATGAACCGTTATTTCTCTAGCTTTCAGGCACTTTTAGTTATTCTTATTCATTTATATAGTTTCTCAGAAGATGTTATTAAGTATTTTATTAAATACCTTCCTCAGAGGAAGAGTATTAATAGCCCTCCTTGCTGAACTTAGCAGATATGGATTTAACAGGTGAATTAGAGTATTTAGCGTTCTCTCTTTCTCGTCTACTATCTCTGCATCATCTCCCTCCAAAGTGCGTCTACTGCAAATGGAATGGCTGTTCGCACCAATGAGCACCGCGCCCCAATTGCAACCCCTTCCAGCACCACTTCACACTTGGACTAACATCCCTTATCAAATTAGCTATAAATTTAAATAAAATTTATCTCAACAGTTTTAACATCTTTCTGTGTCCCCGTTGACGGTTTCCAATCTTCTCGAAGACCGCAACTTCCTCTTTCTGTTGCCAACTCCGAACTTCTTGGCAGCTACTCTCTACGCACCTTTCTTTGACACTTTATCTTGGTAACAGATCTCTCCTTTTACAAGCATGGAATACATACAAGAGAATTACTCAGTTGTATGCTTACAAAATTCAATCTTGAATTTACCTATCTAAAGTTAATTTACTCGTCATAAGCAGTATATCCCTTATTTTATGACTGTTTTGGTTCTTAGGAGCGGAATTTTATTACCAAGGGCCGTGGATTTAAACCCAAAGCATAATCCGTATAGAAAATTGTCTTATTAAAATTTTATATAAGCTTTATAGATTATTTTAAACTTCTAGATACTTCTTAGTTCGGGGTAATAGTTCTAGAAAACTATATAAAAATTTAAGATACGTCAATGATGAAAGCGAAAATTTGAAGTTTATATTCCCTTACTTTTCCTTCCCATAGTGTTGTTATTATGGTGTAAATGTATGGTGTTGTAAATTATGGTGTTATTTCTTTGTTAAGAAAAGATAACGATCACAGATACTTTTAAAGTGGTGGAATGAAGATGATATATTATTACACTGTGCAAAGCTTTCGACGTGTTCCAAATCACTGAAAATCAAAGGTTAGTTTACTTTGAAAGACACGTTTTTTTGCCTTCCATTTATCCGAAACTGCTCGATAATTATTTTTACAAAGTAAAACAGAAATTTCTTAATATTGAGAATTACTATGAAGTATCTAGAGCAATTAATATCTTTATTACAAGTTAGATACATTTTATTGACCCAAGAGGTTAATCTATGAATTCTGGCATCGGTCGATTTCATTAAAGTTAAATAACGGGCTCCAGTGAACGTAATATTGAGGGTAACATGGAAACTGTATTTAAATAGTAATGTTCTCAGAGAAAGTTGTGAGAAAAATTCGTCCCATATGAATGGTGGTATTTCTTATAAATTTAAAAAAGTTACGCTTTTTATTTTCTTATTCGAAATTGGTTGCATTATTTTCATCAGCATTCCCATTGCCACTAAAATTCACGCAGTCAATGATTAAAATGACCTACGTCCAACTCATATTCAAAGCAAGTTGCGTAGGGTTTTGCTCTCTTTTTGCTTGGAAGTTTACCTTACCTCGGGTTGTTTCTGGAAGACTAAATTTACCGCTGTGAACTCACTGCTGTTCCACTTTCGTGTTTATGTTATTCACTGTTTAATATTGTTATACTAGTTTAGTCGCGTTCTACTTGTCCTCGGCTAAATAACTACTCAGAGTTATACAGTGTAAAATCTTCAGTTATTCAGAATGCATACATACGCTCAGCTATGCTAAGTTTATTATGTAAATTCAAACTAAAAGATTGTTGTGTTTGATTCTCAATGATATTCATATAATGGTTTAAGTTGAAGGATAAAGTTTTTCATCCGAAAAGATGAATGAGCCGATAACATGCCCTTCAGGGTTCTTTGCTGCAACGAAATACGAGGATCCTTGTTATTTGTTATTTATTTGATTTTCTTGATTTCTGATTTTTCAATCAGCTTGGGTCATTCCTATCAAATGAAGATACCATCAAGCAACTCTTTGTATAGGTGATTCCACCCTTCGACGCATGAACCCTTATTACACTTTACAGACTCAGAATATGTGTTTCGAAAATGGAAAAAAGGCTCGAAAAATTGTATGTACTTTTACGTCTATGTTGAAGCTTGGGGGAACTTAACTATGGTACTTTCTTAAATATTTCCAATGACAGGGAACGGTACGTTTTCAAAGCATTTCACATGAATTATTATTATATTATAGGTGATCCACTATTGTAGTTTTCGGCAAATATTTAATTTAATGAATATCGTTTTAAGGAATATTAAGAATCATCTTTTGCTATCGAGGAAAATTTGAGTCGTCGTATATTCGAAAATACTTCGATTTGAGGTAACATCGACAGTATGGGGTTCCACCGGGAATCAAATTGGGATCGCTGTCGCAAGCAACCCGCCTGCTATCCGTCCTCCCTTGGACGGTATCTAGATCCACCCAAGTATAGATGCAGTATGTCTGCCTATGATGGAATACCATCCCACAGGAGGGTGTAAAGCCCACAACAAATTTCCCGTAGCTCGAGTGTTATTTAAAGAGCCGTCGGTGCTTCCAACTCTCAGCCACGGCCCCTCATCGGTTGACTCTAATAGAAGATTAACAGGAAGAGAGCATTCGAAAATTCCCTCTTAATCATTTCCACCCCTCCGCCGTCTTTCTACAATGGGCCAAAGAGGCAATAATGCCAACCGACGCGACCATTGTCAATCTCTCCCTGCGATATGTTCGCGCTAATTCCTTTAGCGCTCACGGATTCGTGCAAAAGCGACCCGCGTTTTTTGTTCGTGCGCGCGCACGTTACAACAGTCTCGCCGCCGCCGCAGCCCTTTGTGCGCTGCAATCTGCAGACTGCCGAAAAAAGGAAAATGCAGAAAGGGGAGGACATTGTCTTTGTTCATCGACGCCAAAAGGAAAGAAAGGGGCGATAAGTGAAACGGGATCGACGGTCGCTATGAATACACGTCGATCGCTGCACGGCGTTTTCATTTCGTGAGCACGTGCGTATTTGTGCGTGCCACGAAAGGCGCCGCTCTCCGACAATAACTTAATAAAACTTTGTCTTGTCTTTCGAGATCAAACGGCTTTTAATTGCGGAGCTTTTAAACGGGATCTCCCCAAAAGAGGTGGGCTTTTTTGAAGTCTAGAATGCGGATGATAAGTGTGTGGTTCTCGGATAGAGGTTTTGTGAGCGTGCGATTGCGTATGGCTCTTGATTGCCAATACATTAAACATCGCTGCCTGAAGTTACAACGACTTTTTTAACGTAGAGACGTTTTACTTGAATCCACAGGATACTTTGTTTAGTTATTCTGCAGACTTTGCGTAAATTTGGAGCGATTACTAAGGTGAGTAAAGGGGATAGTAACTCCGATAGTATATGATTTAAGATATGCCATTAAAATGTGAAAAGTCGAATTTCCTTAGAGACGTACATCTGAAACAGTTTCCATTCACACACTTTTCTATTTTATACACATTAATTATTTGTATATAAGAATAAAGTCTACCTTATAGAGAACTTATGCACTTATCACCTTTTTATTTACCCGTCGTTTCTGCATTTTTATTATTATCTTTTATCATTTTTATTTTTGTATCCCGTTCCTTGGAAATTTTATTCCTTTTTTAATTTCAAATAAAGTTTACACACAAACGATACCTAACAATTTTCGAAGAAATTATCGATTATTACTTTATTTTATATTATTACAGATTTACATCTCTCCCTTTCTTCCGTGTTTTTCCAGCCGTAGATACATTTTTTCTAAGGTAAAATAGAAGCTTTTTCATTTCATTTCATCCACCTAGTTTTTTCTTTCCTTTAAAGTGTTTTAAATATTTTCACGTTGCTTTCATTTGTCTCCTTGACATCTTTTGTTATGTAAAAATAATTAAGAATATATTATAAAATTCTCCTTAAATATTCTTTCTATATTATTTATCATTCTTATTATACATTCAATACGTATTTCCCTAAATAAAACGTAGACAGGAGGTTGTACTTTTCCCAAAGATATATTTGTATCACACGATTGGTTTCGACGAATAATCGTCATAATCTTTTCCCTAAATTAAGTTGTTTGAATTAGTATTAGTATTAGAATTAGTATAAGTTCATAGCTTGATTGGTCACTGTATAAATTAAGATGTTTGCTGAGTTATAGGTGAAGCTTATGGTTTCATGGTTTTTAAACATTTACCTTTATAGAAGCTTCCATTACCCTTATGATACGCATACGTGTTATTGTTTTCAGAATATGTTCCTTCTAAAGAAACTGACAATTACTGGCATAATTTTACATTGATTCGCCGTCGTAAAATTTTAATTTTTTATTTCAATGCTCAAAATGAAGTAACAGAAAAATTTCATAAGCACAGCGATAGCTCGTCTAGAGAGGATACCTATGAGATACTATAAGATTCCTATGAGATATTAAATTCTAAAAATTAATCTTTTGATGTTACGTCGTTCTCTTTCTTCCTATTTTCGTGACCCGTTAAACTATTAAAGGGTTTATCCTGCAATATTTTCCGTAATCCAATCAAGTCCCGAAAAATCAGAGTAAGTTTAGAAAAAGAGCTCTGGGAACGTTTGCTGGCTATTCATTGTCGAGTAGAAATGAAATATAGGAAAAAAACTCTACATTATCTTTGAACTCTACTTATAGAATAGGATTTGGTAGTGGGCAAATTCACGCAACTTTCACACCCCAAGCTCTTCGCTGAAATCTTGTTTCGGAATACTCAGGGAAGACGTGAAGTCGATGGTATGGACGATTATTTTAATTTAGTTCCAAATTTAAATTAAACATTTTCATTAATAATTAAGACGAAGGCAAATTTTGTCAGAATCCTCTTAATTAATATTTTCCCCAGGTCTCAACAGGGATGAGAGTGTTAAGGCTGCGACATTTGTCGCGACGGTTGCCTAAAATTCATTTCTCGCAAACGCACGTGTCTCCAATGGAATCATCTGGTGTTTGATATGAAAAGAGACTAAATTTGTAACAAGGAAAATTACTCCGTCCCAAATTCATTCGGAGGCAGTCGCGAGGGATATTTTCAAGCGGAAGGCACCTTTTCGAGGGATCTTAAACTCTTCACAAAAGTGGCGAACATCAGAAACGAAGGGAGAAAAGAAAAGCTCTTCATTGGAAGTAGAGAAACTCCGCTACCCGTATCGGAACACGTTATCTCGCCCCTCGCGAGAGCACCTACCTTATCTCCCCTTCGTTTCCTTTCCGAATAATCTTTCCTTATATTCCGAGTGCCACCCCAACCACTTTCCAAAGTCGCTCTTTCGCTCCGATTGCCTTTCCACAGCTCTGCGTATTTAATTCCTGCGAGGGTGGGGATCACTGCGAAGGGATGGGGAGAAAATAGGATTCTAAGGAGCTAAAAGGGAAATATTGCTCTTTTCTTCATCCCTTGGCCTCATAACGGCTGTGTAATGCGATGGAGGAATTGGTTGAGAAGGGATGGGGAATTTAAGAAGAATGAAATGTATATGTGAATGGGGGTGAGTTAGAAAAAAGGTGGTAGAATTTATCAGGAAAGTAATAATATTATTTTTATTATTCCTAATGAGATTTCATTACTAATGTCTGTAATATTATGGGCCTGGAGGCTGGTTGAATCCTCAATCCCTCTTGCATTAATTACCAAAAGCTTTAAGGAAGGAATGATGCTTACTTGGCGAGCTGAAGAATAAGATATTTTGTCCTTACTTTCCTCATTGAGTCAGAATGCTTCAGTAATGGATCTTAGAACGCAGTACTGCACCTACTCTTTTATTCAAAAATTGACCCAGATACATGCAATTTTTCATAGAATTTAATAAGTGGCCAAAATGAATTTTATGAGTCAGCACCACCACCCACAGCTCAGTATCATCACAGTTATGAGCTAGACCCGAGGTGCGGCCTTCAGACCAAATGTGGTCTTTCCGATTACTCATCGCGGACTTTTCGTTACTTTGTGAAAAAAAGTACCGTATTTAAATAATTTGAATTTTCAGTCTTGCGAATGACACGAAGACTAAATGGAAAATATTCTGTTAACTTCACTCAGAAAATGAACTCACTCTCTCGTGTAAGATTTCAATGTTAAACTATTTGAATGTAAGCAATACGCAACCCAAAAGCGGCCTGATGATGCCTATCTTACCTAGCGGAATGGTGAATCCTCTGATGATTCCTTTGAGATTGACAGATAAATGGGGAAAAGATCGGATTACGCATTCTTAATTTGAGGGCTAAATACGCAGTTATCGCACTCTGATTGCGGGAAACCGGGACATTGCTTTAAAACCTACTAAAATATTCCATTTTCTTACTTCTTTACTGTGAGCTAAGTCACAGAGTCACTTTATTTGAATCTTCTGAATCTTTTGCACCATGGAATCCTCCACCTTCTCTTAAGCGAAGTTTTTCATTTAAGTTTGGGCGAGATGAAAATTTGATTGATACCATTCCTCTAGTTCAGATAGTTCCGGACATAAGGGAAAGTGTAATGAGCCCGGTTAAATAAATGTTTTTATTTATCTAATACATTGAAAAGACAAGGTTGAGGCGTGTTATTTATCTTTTTATTATTCTTATTATTTATTACCTTTTTTTGTCAAAGCTTGAGTCTATTCATGTTTTCTTGAGTCTATTCTATTTTTCAACTTAATATTTATCATATAAACGTGTTTTTAGCTAAATAAAATTGTAAATAATATGCGAATCCATTCGGTAGAAAAATTTGAGTTAAAGAAATTCAGAAATGTATACCAGATTACAGCATTAGAAGATTTCTGTGATATTGATTTGATTCGATTGGTAAATCTTGATTCTCCCCTATATACATTACAGGTACAAGTGTTTATATTCACCTAATTCCATCTTCATTTACAAATTTTGAAAGGAGAACTTAGTATTTGTTGCGACACCTAAAATGTATCTCGAGCACCGCTGAGCACCTTCTGTTGGTTATTAATATTATTACTGAATATCATTCATTTAATCAAGGACCATGAAATCAATTCTCGTCTATCATTCGGGTCTTTACAGCATTTAAAGGGCCATCATCTTAGGCGATTCTCAACCTTCGCTCTCTCTCACTTGATTCGCCTGCGATTTTCACCCTTCTGCGATTTCCCTCTTCGCTAATTTCAGTAGCATTTCAACCTGCCACACGGGGGAATGAGTATGGCAAAGGGGTGCGGAAGAAAGAAAGAAACGAGATTGAAAGAAAGGTTGGCAGTGATGGATGATCCGTAGGTCCATCCTCTCTCCCATTGCGATGGATGCTGTCACGAACACGAACCGCTCCCGGCATCCCCTTCCCTTTGAGCTCCATCGATGCCCTCTTTGTGTTTCGAAGCAACACTTCATAACGGAGTGCGTGAATTATTTTCTCCTTTTACGTATCGCAGTTAATTCCAAAGGTTTTTTCCTTAACCGTTTCTCTTCGGGGGTTGTCCCGCCAGCGCCGGAACGACCTCTCATGTTTAACTCTGGCTTTGATTTAGTTGTGTGAATTGCTCAGCCTCAATCGAAACATTCGCTCGAGCGGACGTTATTTTGTCTGCTAAAGGACTTTGATTAATTCGGGTCGAAAATCACTTGTTTAAAAATTATGAGTTGGAGAAACTAGGTGGTTATGAACACTTTGTATCGAGGCTTCCCGGAGCAGGACCAATTTTGAGACGAGAAAAAGGAAAAATCATTAAAATATCCCCCGAGTAAGGTACTGAAAGTTCTAAAATCGAACATCTACAATGTAAAAGTATAATTTCGTAAATGTCTTCCTAAAGATGGACGAACATATAAATTTTTAGCAAAGGAAGAATATCTTACATAAGTTTCCATAGCTTGCTTTTTTAATAAAGTAATTCTTTACTTGGTTACGCAATTGTTTATCTGATGATTCACAATTACATAGCTGTGCAGGTATTCGTAATAACTTTATAATTTTCGTATATTTCGTACTATAAAATGCATATAAAGTTTACTTTCGTTCTCATTTCGTCTCATTTCTTCATACGTCACGCGTTTCCACGGCTCGTTTATTTCATCAAAGCAATCACCCCTACTTATTAAATATTTAATGGGGTTCTTCTATCTTCTTTAACTATCAGTATATCTACATACGTAACCCTTTCTGGCGCATGGCAGGAGGTTCGCGCACTCTGTTTCAGTAATAGACTTTACAAAGTTAATCCTAGAGACAACTTGCTTTAGCATATATTTCCCTTTTCTCACTATATAATTGCAGCCTATATAACAAGGATTTTTCTATGCATATATTCTAAGAATGCATAAGCTCGGATTCAACAATCGCTTTGCTCGTCAAAGGGTTATGTACAACCGCGAAATTTTCGTTTATTTTATCAAAATTCTCGCAATTTAGAATCCAAATCAATAATTCACGACAAAAAAATACTTTTTATTTCCTTTCTTTTGGTACTTATCTCGATTTTGTAGGACTGTTATCTCTTATTTAATTGATAAAAGTTCTGATAAATCTCTTAAAATTGATAAAAATTCTGCAAAAGGAAGAAAGTCTGCAATTCTTTCTGTGAGACTGCAAAATGAACTTTACGTGCATTTCTTATGGGAGTGTTTTCGAGTCTTCGAGAGTGAACCAGGGCAACTTTGGTCAGACATACATCAATATGGAATACGTCGGACTTTCACTAATTCCCAAATTTCGTATTTCTATCTCATCGGGAAGTGCATGAAATTAATTTCCAAAATTTCTATCGTGTTTCCCACCGGAGTTACTGACATCGAATAAATAAACATACACACGTCGATGATTATTATATAAGATAAGTAATAAATAAGGATTTATAATTATTTTCATCTTTAAGTGTTTAACAGGGTAGTTAATTAGAGAAAGGTACATTGATGATATTTCTCTTTTTAACGAAAACAATCTGAATTAATCTTGTACTTGGGGGTAACTGATAAATATGTGAGTAAGGATATTATACTTAAGCAAATTGTGCATTTAAGTGTCGTTTCTTGATTTTTGGTAATATTTTAAAACTTTTAAATTATCGTTTCAAATTTCAGTTTTCTTGTTAACACCAGCGTGAATATTTAGGTGAGAACAGAATCAGTGAGTCTCCGCGATTTTCCAGTAAATTATTTTATGTTCCCGTCAAAGTTTCTGTCGCGTGTTCGACAAGTGCAACTCCACAAGGATCAATGTTATTGACTCGTCATCTCGTTCGACATGTAATTTCCCACAGATAAATATTCAACACCGCGCCCCAGATTCCCGTAAATACTCAAACGTTTGACGCGCATCTCTGTCGCTTTTCAGGCGTTCACGAAAGCATGCTTCATCACTAACCACTCTTTCTTCTCTCGTTTTATGTCAGTCTACTGCTCATTACTTCATCCTGAATTATTTTCTGAAACTACAGCTGAAACATTGCTCCAAATTTTTTCATGCGAATTCTTTGCATGACACGTACCGCACTGGATGTTACGTGCAAATTTGAAATTATAGGTACAATTTCATTGTAATAACGATATGGATTTTTCCGAATAGCCAAAGTGGGTAACACGTTCACTTTCCGTGAAAACGTTTCATGGTTCGATTTTCGATTGGGGCTTGATGTTGTTCCAGCTCATCAAATATTTGGGAAGCAATCTGAATTATGTAACATATTTAATGCGGTCAAAAAGAGTCAATATAAAGCGGCATAAATATCGCTCGGCTAGGTAATATTCCGCATGGGGACATTATGGGGTTTATTATTCGAATACACCTGGTTTAAGATATCTTTCTTAAGCATATTATTGATTTTATACATCTGTGGAAATAAAATATTCGTTTTATGGAAACGGTTCTGTCCCCTACATGGTTAAAGGTAATCACAGGGCAATTATTGGGGAGTTAATGAAGTTAGAATGAGCAATTATTAATAGTATACATTGACCACAAGAAAAGTCAATTAAATAATTACTAAATATTCAGTAATTTGGGTTCAATATCTGCGTTTATTTCTTAGAGTAAAATTGTTTCTAATGATTACTAATGTCAGATTATGTTGTTAGTGTTTTCCTAAGCATATCTAGTGGTATTAACATTTAGTCTTACATTGTTTTTTCTCCAGGAGTAATGACTGATTTAGATTTTGCAACGAAATTCCTATATAAGCGGCCAATGATAGGAGTAATATTCTGAGGAGCAGATTAAATGGGGGACTTCATTTGCCATGCAGGTATGTATTGAATAATCATTTTTCCTAATAGCTTTACACTGACTCGGGGTATTTATTACAAGGATTATCTTTGATGGAGGTAAATCATCATTCTTCACAAAAATTAGTTAGATAAAATTTAAATACAGAGATATCTTTTTCAAGAACACTTTCCTTGTAATACGGTATTAAGTTGTGCCTTATTTTGCTGAATTGTGATTCCTTATAAGTGGCTAAAATAATTTTATTATACGCGCTGATACTTCGGCAAATAAATACAAACTAATTTATTTGGCTGATGAAGACTTTTGCGCTGTTTTTCGGATTCGTCTCCTAAATAGGCTTCGGCTAACGATTATCTAGGAGTACACCAAAAAAGAATTCAATAATATGAAAGCAAAAGAGCAACTCCTTATCTACGCAATAGTTAAAGAAAGTGGTTTTTTCTCGGCAGTTTTTAAGGGTGATTGACTTCTTACAGAGAATAAATATTCGGCCGAGGATCGTGATTCCGGAACCAATTCTCTTCTATTGGCGTCATTTCGCTCTAATTCATTCAAATAAATATTAGTTATCACGTGCTTTTAATGCTGTCCATTAATATTCCTTTTAGAGACGGAGGAACTTCCAAAGAATGCCCGTTCTTTTTAAATGCCCAATATACAAATTTCTTGAAATCGATATTCTTTTTACCTGTTCCCCAAAAGTTGAAAGGGACCGCTTATTTGCCAAGTGCTTTGTCTGTCTGTCTCTCATCTTCCAGTGGCGTAACTTGTACCCTCCAGGACTGCCTTTGTTGCCTTCCCCTCTTCCCTCGACTTCACCCGCACTCCTTTACACACACACACACACGTACTCTCTCCAGTCCACACCTCTCTATACAGGCGAGTGAGTTCGCCAAACAAGCGGAAAATGAATTTCCAGAGTTAATTTAGGAGAGAGGGAGTGAGCGTGTCGTTGAAAGGGTGAGAAAGAAGGAAGGAATTGGAAGACGTGAAGATGCTCCGATGTTTGGCGGTTCCATGATGAATGGCAATGGAATTACACTACCAATACTGTGATTTTTGCGTCGTCATGGTCTCTCCAATTACGTTCAGAAAGATTAAAGGGGCTTTATTTTACGCCTACTTTCCGTTAATTCGTTTAAATTGAAGTAAAATGGTCTTTTCGGCAATTCGATGGAAAAGACTTCCGATTGTAATTAAAGTGTGTTTAACCTTCACCGTTTCAATAATTTTCAAAACTAAAACCATGATACCTGGGAACCCAAAATAAAGTTCGCTAAATAAACACCGTAAATTCAGCAAGATTAGTTTTAAATTCTTGAATTTGACATTCAATTTTTCATTTTAAGAATTTTATTTTCCTTGTCTATTTTATCAAAATATAATCAATTAGAACTTCGTTGTTGACAACGCACTACTCAGTATACGAATCAGTGGTTGACAGTATATATGTTGATTAAGCCTACGTATTTGTAATAAGATTAACACGCTGAAATTCCAAGAAAGACTTTGGGATAATTTTCAGAAGAATTTTTGAATTTATAATTATGGTCGTTATGGTAAAAGTTCTGTGTCCTCTGCCTTGTCATGATTAATAATATACAACTTTTGGCAGAGTGTGGGTACCGCTCTGGTGCATCATCACGAGGATTCGAAGTAAAAATATTTTCTCATGAACTTTTTAGCATTTTAAGACTTAATCCACTTATTTTGAAGAGAAGAGTGAGATTATGATTCCAAAAAACCTTAGCGATATTTTTCGGTACCGCTAAATATTCATAATTATTTGAAAGCGGTACCCAAGTAGGATGTCGGTGATATGAGTACTTCTATGACCTAAGTTTAGAATTTTACGGGTTTAAATAATAGCAGGTCAGAAGTACCTGCTAAAAACGACTAAGTAGTGGCACTATTATCATGAATAGCCAACGAAAAAGGCTTCTTTTGTTAGACTAGTATTGTTGGCTGATATTTTTGTGAGCATAAATCTATTCATTAAGATGGAGATGTGAAAGTGTTATCTTCTTTTGTAGTATGCTTGAGGTTAAAATATTTAAGCTCCGAGGTTAGGGATCCATCATGCCACCACAGTGTCAATCAGTTATTTAAAAATATTTCTGTGATTTATTAAAATGATTGCTCTCAACGGAGGTCATATTTTCTAAATCCTAAGGTCATCGATTTAGGAATAACAAATGGTTTAAGGTAAAGGAATAGGAATATTCTAGTCATGAAAAATTATAATATCGCTCTCCTAAAATGAAAATTATCTTTGACTATACCGACTCCTTGTTATCCATAACTGAATCGGAACTGCACTCACATCTCTTACGCGGAAAGGAAGTTGGCAAGATACTTAAGTAGATGTAGAGGCACGTAATAGTTTTACGCCTACATATTTCGCATAGGTAAGTTCCTGAATTAATTCTCAGTTTTCATTGTGGGATGGGTAGATTACGGAAGAAAATTTGACGAATAGAAGGCAGGGATCAACCGGAAAGGAGGAAGGGTTTGTTAGTAAAGGGAAGGGAGGCAAATGGCAGAGGGTAAACAAGGAAGAGAAAGACGGTGAACTACTGCAGGGGATCAATCAGCTCCAGAAATTAACGCATTCTTGCAAGACGATGATAAGATTAGGGAAGGAGAGAAAGAAGGTCTCTCTGAAAATAGGCGCGAGTCTGAGATGAGGCGTCAAGAGAGGAAGAGGCGATGGATTGAGGTGAGCCATTCTCTTCTCCCCTGCTTATTCTGACGCTTCTTTGAGGAATGGAAGAGAGGGCTGTGTAAAATGCCCCCTCTGATCCAATTACCCTTTAATTGGGTGTATACAGTGCGTTGCGATACTGGTGGCAGAATAGAGCCGAAGGAAATGTTAGGAAATATTGAGTACGGAAGAATACTAAGGTCTTGAAATTTATCAGAAGACGAAAAGATTGAAGTGAGGCAGGGGAAAGCGTTCTAAATCATTATTATTTAAAATAGATTATCAGGTAGCGTGGCCGAGCGGTCTAAGGCGCTGGTTTAAGGCACCAGTCTCTTCGGAGGCGTGGGTTCGAATCCCACCGCTGCCAATTATTTTCTTGTTGCCATATGCCGCCGACTACTAAATGTAGTCAAGTGGGTAGCGCCTTTTACTTTTCAGGTTCCATTTTCGTTTGGGCAGTAATGTTTACCCAGCGTCATGAAAAATATTTGAATGCTATCTCAGTTAAGAGTCAATGTCTGACCACGGTGAATGCCGCCTGGTCTGTCCCTAAAAGGGATACCACACTTTGCCATATACTCTCCTAACTACTCGCATAAATAATTCAGAGCTATGAAGAGACATTTTTTAGATAAAAGTTTTTATTTGGTTGCTCCCTATCGTTATTGACGTGAAGAAATTCGTTCATTTTACGAGTAAATGAGTGTCCTATCCGGAAATTAATTTTCATAATATCGTTAAACCCAACCGATCATTTCTTAGTGATCTATTGAGAGAATGATGTTTTCTTTCTCCTGTTTTTTTTTTATTGAACAGCTTCATTAATATTCCTTCTGTCATGATAGTACATCTTCTGTGTTTGACCGCTTACTAGTATGAGTCTAATACTACTTACTGTTATGAATCTAAAACTATTAGCAGGTCTAAGCAGCTTTTTAAGTATCAATTTAGATGTAGAAAGATTGATGGAGGCTCAAATTAGAAGGGACCCAGTGCTTACCAGTGTCAATAAGTTTGGTGAGCTTCACAGTGGCCAAGAGTACTTCTTTTATACTCACTGTACATTATATAGACACCTTACATTTCGAGAAGGTTTAATGCTTAGTGAAGCTGAATAATTGCGAAGATATGTATATTTTTCCATTCTATTCTTCATGTTCTCTTTTTCATCGACGTCATTACCGACAGTTAATATAAACCCAAGGTTTAACTTGCCGCGATAGTTTAGTAAGGAAGGAGGATCGGAAATCACCACCCTTCATTCATCTAAAATTATATTCAAGCTTATAATAAAAATTATGCAAGGCTATTAGGGAAGATAATAGGGTCGATTAGGTAACGGTGATCATGATGGTGTCACTACACCCCTTGCCATACGCTACGGTCTGCATGCGGGTTACAAATCTAAAATTCTTCCAAATATGACGGTTAGAAGTCAATATATTTTTTAATTAAAAATATGAGCAATTTACTTATTTTATATGGTATTGAAGCAAGCTTAGTGTTATACGAAGCCACGATTTTTCATTCGGAAATTTAGGACGGAATTTTTCGTTCGGAATTGTATTGATAAGGAATGATTGACTAGGTTGGGCCAAAAGCGTAAAGGAAATTTGATTAATCGTGGTGATTTGAGGATAGGAGCAATTATTTCGACGAAGAAGAATGAGTAGAGAAAGAGAGAGAGATTGAGAAAACGGTGTTTAAGGGAGAACGAGCTAATTAAGAGAGGAGCATTGTGGGACACGGTTATTCCAGAAGTCAATCAGTAGCGCTGAACAAACGGGGAAAATTGAGTCGGGAAGGAAATATCTCCGGATTCGTTCGGGATTTGCTGCTTTGTCACCCCTCGGATGTTTGTGCGGTTGTCTTCGTTAAGACGTAAATCATGCATTTCCGGGCATGTCCGACGATGGAAGCGCGCTTAAGTCGAGCAAATAAATTCGCTGCTCTGTGTAGCAGAGATTCGAATCGTTTGTCAAATATTTGTCCGGTTTGTCGGATGGTAAATAATACCGTCGCGAAACGGAATTGGCGGAGTATTTTCATGATGTGTTTGTTGTGAGTCAAAGTCAATAACGGAAACGGATTTTTCAGTGAAACGGAATCTCTCATACCGTTAATCCATATGATTTTTATTGTTTATATTATAATCATAATGAAAATTATTGTATTTATCAAAAAAACAATCATTTTCATTATTAAAATTATATCAAAACGGCTAAAGCTGATCGCACTAACTTCACACAACTTATCTCGTAACATATGAAATTCCAACAAAATAAAATACGTTATATTTCATATAATAACTTGATTAAATGATTTATATGTTATTTCAATCATTAACATAATAATTTATGTGGTAGTATGTTATGCTATTGTTTCGGCATAAATGAATAATAATAAGAACACCTGCCTAAGAAATAAGAGATCTGGGTTTTAGTCCCACATTTTATGTAATTTAACTATAATATTTAACTTTCAAAAAAGATACATACTTATGAAAATTTAACAGAAACAAGCAGTAAAATCCCAGAAGAAAATCTTTTATGCCATTTGGATTGCCATCACTTTAATTAAGAACTGACTATTTCTCGGTATACATACGAAAAAACAAATTTTTATGGAATATGCTTATAGGATCGGAATATATATTCAAAGTATAGTGAGAAAACTAAGTTTAAACAAGATGGGAAAAGTACAATAGAGAAGGATATATGAGCAGTATACATAGTTACTTTAAGTAAACTTCTATATCGTTTAGTCAATTTACCATGAAAAATTCATTCATTGGGTGAGCCATGAACATTTTTCTCAAAAACATCGTAAAAAAATGTTTTCTCATTTCACAATGTAATACTTATTCTTAACGTAGGGAATATAGGTCTTAAATAATCTCACAAAGGCCAGAAACTAAAAAAGCATTAACGAAGTCAATATAGGCAAATTGTCACAAAAATTCAAAACTTATGTTCGTTTAATTCTTCCTCGCAAATGAGGCCGGTCTCACTTGATAAAAAGAAATCTCTTTGAGGCTTAGTTGACAACTAAATGATTAATAATAATATGGTATTAATAATTATCCATTTAAATGATTAATAACCAAATATATATTAACTCTTGCGTTACATTCTAGGGTCTTTTCTAAGAGCCCGACTAAGCGAATCAAGTTTTACCATAGAAACAAGATGCCGCGCTAGAAATATAGAGGCCGTCGAAGAGACGATTTTACGAGATCATTAATGTAGCCCGTGTGGGTGGAATGATGCAAAATATTTCCTTCCGCAAAATGCTAATATCCTGCATCAACCGCGAACTTCCCTCGTCATATTTTACATTCAAAAAGTGGCTGTCGTTCCCTATTTCCAGATCCGATGGCGCAAGCCGTTTTCTCCGGGGAATTCCCCATGTCATTCGTCCGATTTTTCGTCCCCGCAAAATAGGGTCGGTCACCGCCCACCCCCGCACTCCATGGAAATGCGACAGAAGGAAGTCCCTCTTACGTGTCACCCCGTGGCCGCGTCACGACACGTCTGACGCAATCGACAAATCCGCCAATCAGGGGACAGACAGCCTCGTATAAATTCAAATCTGGGCTGCAGAGGGTGTTGGAATGGGTAGTGGGGGCTCTTGGGATTTAGGGAGAGAGGTCGTTTGATGACCAGGTGTCCATATATGCAACATGTCTAGGTGAATCTGGGCTGAAGCGAGAGCAGACCGCGAGATACAGGGAATTTCGGAGAAATATTTCGTCGCTTGGAGATTCGTCCTCGAAAGTTTTCCTGTATTGCAAAATGAGTGTAACGAGACCACAGTCCATAAATATAAAGAGAAGGTTAGTTCGTAATAGCGAAACATTACAGATTCCCTGTTTAATTATTGCTAATCGTGGGTTCTTTGTTTGTTTGTTCTTGGAGCATGATTTTTGTCAGACTTTTTGTACAAATGGGTCATACATAATCTGAAGACGCTTATGCTAACAAAATGATATTCTTTATCATTTTCTTTATTAATATAAAATAATATCATCTCGAAAAAATCGATGTAGTTACATCTTCGATAAAAATTGTGTTACTGCAACGTATTTTGTTAGTGTCGATTATAGTTAAAATCGAAATTAAGTAAGTATTTTATCAACGGGCAATCACAGCTTCGTTCTACTTTTAATTATAAGTTTTCCATCTTATTCATCATCATTAATCGCCATTTCCTTTATATAAGTATCTAAAGTATTTTTGATGGCCCGTCATTCTAATCAGAATTAAAATATTATTCAGCGATTCCTTTATAGTATCGTCTACCTAGTGGAAAACAGAGGCTTAATTATTTCAGTGTAAACGGTTGGATTTTTTCGTAAATAAAAAAAATGATTGTTAACAGTTCCTCAATGCATCATATGTTTAACTTCACCCTCACTCAATCACTACTTTTTGCACGATAACAACCTGAAATTATATAAATTTTCATACAGTTTTACTTACAGCTCTTTCCTATAGAAAAAACACCTTTGAAATTTTAATAGATTGAATACAAATTTTTGTCTGCTTCATTTTTTTTTTAGAAGAAATGGAACTAAAACTGCGTACATTATTATGCCATGAGAATATCAGAGGTTTTGATGTAAAAAAACTTTTCCTTCTTAATATTAAAAACTAAAAGACTAACGCGATTTATAATTAAGAAATTTTTTGAAATCTTAAATCATTTTTGTGTGTGAGGATTTGAAATTTAGTAATATCCCCGTTCAGAGTTTATGTACATTTATTAGATTATTATTGCACAAGAAAAGGAACCGATAAAAGAAATATTCTGTTGAGCAATATGTTTATGAATGATATATCGATAATTTATCGAAAGGACAAACTTTAAATATTTTAATAAAGGATTTCGTAAACTGTTACTGTTAAATTTTTCGAAAAAAGCAAAAATAAATAAACTACTCTGTCGGCCTTCCTCTTCTACCAGCATAGCATATTTTCGATCCTGTGCCGCATTTGCAGAGCTGCAACACAGCTCTTTAATAAAAGCTTGCTCTATTGATGAAAATAAAGCAACTTTTCTCTTCAGTTATTGTCAAGAGGTAGGTGGCAGCTATCTTGATCATCGACGTCACAGGGCATGAAAATTTAATTTTCCGAAAATAAACTTTCTTGAAATAGGATTTGAACCACTGAGGATAAACGTTGGATAATATTTGGGAGAAACTTTGGAAGCTGAACCAGTCACTCTAACCACTCGGCCATTTTGATGACAATTCTTGATTGAAAGAAATAGGTTATAGTTTATCAAAGTAGCTAGTTGAGTAGGTTACTGCACGCGCACGCCAGATAATGACAGATGATATGATACATATATTTACATTAATACCCCGCGAGCCGCCATATGGTAGGGTGTGTGAACACCGACGTACAATACTTTAATGCATCGATTTTATTTAGCCATCTTTGATCGTGAATTTTTCATTGATCTGCAATTGCATTCCAGCGTAAGCTGGCAAAACTTCGTTTGGTATGCGGTCTATAAAAGGCAAATATATTCATGAAAAATGTTTTAAACGAAAAGCAAAAATAATAAGTTGATAGGCCACGATCGCTGCTTAACCCGAGCAGTCAAAATGAACGGCGAGTTCCCGCGACATCATCGTTGCTACTGATTAGCTGCTAAAAAGCTTAACATCAGGTACCTAATCTGCTACTTGTAAAGGTGTATTAGATAAGCATATCTTGCGAATTATTGGAGAAAAACCCCTAAGAAAAAACCGTTATTTTTTGTATTTTATTCCTAATTACGCTAAATAAGTCTCAAATTCGCAATTCCTTGTAATAGGACGTCATTTACATTTACATCTTAACCCTGAAACAGGTGCATGGGAGAGGACTTTGATCTATTGATCTCCGTTTAATAGAGAATATCTCATTGCAGAAAATATCGAGAAGTAAAAATGAAAATATCGCGTAACTCTTTTAATCAAAATGACTGATAAGAGAGACTTCAGGAGTCAGAACGCAACATATACAGCCCACGTTCACAATCTTCATGGATCGCCTTCCCCATTCCTCTCCCCAATAACTCTCCTTCCTTAACATTAATAGTAGAAGGCGATTCCATTCATCGGAAGCCGCCCACGGAGAGGCAGGTTTCTTTGTAATGCGCTCATTGAAGTCTCCCGAAGCCCAAGTAATTCGCCCCGCAATGCGACTCTTCTTGGTTCGATCCCATCTCTCCCTCTATTAACCCGCCGCCGTTGAAAACGTGAGAATGGGGTTCTCTCTATATGCGAGCATTTTTTTCTTCGTACGAATTTTTTTGAACCTATATTAATAATACGGATGTGAGGGTTCCTTTGCCCTGGCTTTCACAGTCGTTGGGCGTTTGAAAGTAAATCCCATGCGATAGCATTTCGGTCCAGTTTTAATCGCATCCCAGCTTATTGGGCTACAAGTTTATTAACGCAAGAAAAACAGGATATACAAAGACTAGTTTGAATGGCGATCTTTATAGAAAGATCAGTTACAGCTTAACCACAGCTAAAGTTTGCTTGTTTGGAAAAATACACAATTCAGTGTACGCATTACTAACATTGATAGACGAGTATTTGTTGGTAAAAGAATACATTATATGAATATATTCTCTATGTATTTGAATATATTCTCCTTTTCCGCATCAAATACGTCACCACTCACACTTCTATTTTACGTGGATGTTCGGTCGGTTCGGTTGAATATTACTCATTCGAAGAGATTGAAGTTGAATATTTTTCTCTTTCGGATAAGTAATAAACAATTTTGTTTCAAATCAAAATTCCTATTCCTTCCTAAATGAGTATATCATTTCAATCATTCAGATTTCATAAAAATATTTATTCTAAATTATTGACGTTTCCTTCAGTATGATGTTTGTTGCCTTTAAAGTATCTTTGACGCTTAGAAAAAGAAGACTAGGCTCATCATACCTTTCTTATTTATGTTTCCATAATGACTGATTGATTTGCAGCTACAATAATGGTCACCTAAATAAGCATCGAAACGAAAGCTTGATGTGTTTGCCAAAAATGGAAAAATAAGAACAAATAAACCTCAAATCAAACATTCTTAGCGAGCATAAAGTTGATTAAAGTTTTCAAGTGAACGAGGGGGCATCTAAAGATAACAGTATAAAATAGCAGACTAAGTGTTATGGTATCTAGGGTGATAGAATCTATGGAAGTGTTCTAAATCTGTAATCCGACAGTAGAAGCACGTGTCAATGTAACAAAGAAGCCAGTCTTGTGATGAGTAATGTAGGCAATAGTAAATGATTCTGTTGCTTTTCTAAAAATTTTCATTTCAGATATCTTTTGTATTGAAATGCAAATTAAGCTGCATAGCCAATTCATGGATTATTAATCAAATGGTTTTTATTGTTCTAAATTTTGTAAATTAACGGCCTTCTATTTATCTGGGTAATCTACGTTAGAAATAGTAGGAAATAATAATATTTAATTTTGATTCTTAAATATTATTATTTCCTATGGTTATTAAGAAAGCGGAATTGCAGATGCAATGTTAAATGTATTAATAATGTTATTTCCAATAGTAATTATTCGAATTTGTAACTTCATTGAGTAAGGCTACTGATTTCATCAAAATTTGCGAGACTATCTATCTAAATAGATTTCTCGTCTTAGCAGGTGTATATAGTTTTCACGGAACTCTCTAAAACGTCGATGCGATCGTCAGTCGTCGGCACCTTATGAAGACCGTATCACCCCTTCTGCAAACCCTCCAAATATTCCCACCCGCCCTCAAACACCTCTCCAAAACCCACTTTGAAGAGCGGCTTCGACAAATTCTGATCCTACGTTTCCGGTTTGGGGAAAGAGACGCCTCGTTATTTCAATACCCCCATCTCATTCCTCGCTAATACCCTTTTTGGGGCTCTTGGCCACAGATGCTTTTGTCTACTGCGTTCAATAGGAGGTAATCTCACCTTCCTCTCAAGTGAGGGAGACCAAAGGGAATTCGTTCCCTATATTTTAAAAAAGGACCTCTCCTTCTTCAGGGGATTGGCTGCTTTGTAAAGGGTAAATAAGCGGTGTTCGCGAGACAGGTGTGAGGATTTCAGAGGTTTCTGGGAGTCCATTTGAGGGTGCGGAACTGAGTTGGACTTCATATGAGTGAAAGTAAATGTTTTAATCGTCTCCGCTATTCAGTCTAGAGATAACTTAATGAGATACATGTGCACTCGTTCTGACAAAACATTCGTGAAATACTCAGATAAGATAATAAATACTCTTATACATAAGAAAAATATTGGATAGAATTTCCTGAAGTCTCTTTTGCGGTATTAGTAATGTTAATTGGATATCCCGGTTTCCGGAAAATGATTTCCCGTACCCCATTGTGTGCGTTCCTTTTGATGTATTTAAGTGTTTTCAATTTTGAGGCTTCCTCTATCTTCGGAATGTTTCTTTATTTTGTGCATTCATGATACGGTTCGTCTTAAAAAAGGTAAAGCTCATCTATACTTTATTCTTCTGAAAATACCGAACAAGCCATCTCAGTTATGTCCCAGAATCGTCTTTTCTCATGCAGTGAATTTTCAGTTTTTGCAATATTGATCAACGGAAACTATACATTTGATAGGAAATTAAAAAGGAAAATTCGAATAGACGGCAAGTAATAGTCACAATTATGATATCCATTACCAGTAGTGTAAAGCATAAAATGTGATTCAATGTAAAAATATTATAATAAAATGAGTCTACAATCTGTGATTAAAGAAGTCTAACCCTCTTCTAAGTATTTGAAAGTCGCAAAATAGTTGCTCAAAATATCATTTTGACTTGAGTAATGCAGAAGTATTGTTGTATAATTCGCCTTTAAATATGTTATTTCGGGTAAGAGAGTTGAATATTTTCCTAGGAGATTAATCTTGGTATACGCGTAAAAATATACGCAATATTTAACTGAACGAATTTTGTATAATATGTACAATTAAGTTTTAATTTCCATCAAATTTATTCGCTAAAATTAAATTGTAAAGAAGTGCGCCTTGCAAAATAAGTTTCTTTACTGGAACGTAGTTTCCATAATCGAGAATTCAATTATAATGAGAGTAGTAATAGTAAATTTTGATCATAGAATTTCATAGTTTGACAATGTATACGAAAATTAAAATGAAAGTGTTTTTAATTTTCACGTCAAGGATAAATTATTAAAATTAAAAGTTGTTTTAGTCAGGTTTGTATGCAAACAGAAAATATGATTGGGCCTTTTAAGGTCATGCTATTCTCATTTGTATATTTGCTGAATAATGACTCATTTTCAATTATATTATCGATGAACGTTGCTGATCAACTTTATTGATTTTTGTATGTCCTAATATTATTTTAATAATGTTTAAATTTTAGAATCAGTAGTCACCTTTGAATTACCTTTGCATACTATTAGGTATAGAAATGACAATGTCATAAAATTAGGGCAATTAAGTAACAGTAAATTAATGTATGGATTAAGTGCGAATGTGACATTGCGATAAAATTTCTGAAAATAAGGAAAAACATCGAGAAATGTCTCCATAGTCTGCAGGCAGAGAACCATTTTAGTAATGTACCACGAAATCTCAAAAGGTAAGCCTCAACTCGGCACCGCAGGACTCCCATCTGAAATCGCATTTACTTGAAAATTACGTTGAATGGGATTATCACTCAGTGGCAGCGAAAATATTCTCGGAAGGGGAGAGCGGATTATCCGCGGGGAGTCGCTTAAAAGAATCGGATAATGTAAAGCGTCGGAAGCTGATAATAGACGGTCATCTGGCATCTGCCTTTCCAAGAGAGTGCACTTCTAGAGCAATGCCTAAAACATATTTGCCCTGCGGTCCTACCACGGAAGAATGGAAGAAACATAACAAAGGCTGCAGAGTTAGTTGAAAATAGTCCTACCACATATTTTCTCTTTTTATAAACTTTCTATTATATTGAATGGAGAGTAAGTAGTACTATTTTCAAACGAAAAGTAATCTGGGATATACTGGACAATTGCAGAGACCAGAAAAGACATTATAAGACTTCCTTTCAGGGAATTAAAGTTTGTGTTACTCTTTCTAGTCTTTGCTTCTTATATGGCCTTTACAACGGAAGGTCTGAGCATGTAGGTTATATTAGACAATCTCAAACAATAATAACTGTACATTCTGTCCATAAAATACAGATAAGGCTGTGTTTTTATAAAGGATATTCGGTCAGTTTAATCTATTTAGATTCATTCGTCTAATCTCTCCATATAAAGTAATTCATTTTGATTACTTAAAAGATATCTTTCAACGTCCAAATTTAATCACTTTTGAGGAAATATGTGACGGAGAAATATTTTCTGGTGCCAATTCACGGATGGATATTTATTTATACGCTGTTATTTGATCTTCTATTTGTAAATTTATCAGTTCATAAAATCTTCTAAATTACAAATTTTAAATAAATGACTTAGGAGGTATAAATTTTGAATTAATTGTCTTTTATACGTTATCACAAAATCATAATGTGAAGGAATGAAAAATGGAACTGCTTTTGGTACTTTTTGAGGAATAACAAAAACATAAATCTTTTTATTGCATGGGATAAAAGAACCGTAGAAAGATTTTGTTCTTTTCTTTCATAAAACCTGCCGTAAAAATTAGCTATATTTTAAAACATGGCGTGGATTAGCTTTCGTGTTATTATTACAGTATTTTAGAGTTCAGTTAGACCAGAGCTCCACCTTACATCTCTTTGAATTTTATAATAACTTTTAACTGTACATACATCCAGAACAAAGAAAAATGTCAAAAAAATGATTTCGCTGGAAGAATAATAATTCCACAGCTGACGGTCACAGATGAAAACTCATTTTATAGAAAACCCTACCTCTTAGAAAGAGGGATTCAATAAATTAGTCATTACCTAACTACATTAGCCGTGCGTAGTAAATTCCTGGTTCGCAGGTTGCAGTCACGCTAAATATCTGATTTTAGTGCGTAGTGAAAAACCCAAATCCAGGCAAGTGGAACTTAAGTACTCAAGACGGCACATTAGGATTATTTCCACAATAAAACCACTCTGGAAGTTTACCCCGCGAATTCAATCGGCGATCCATCCATGGCTCGACGGAGCGCGTAACTACCTTCTCATCTTCATATTCGCATCCCGAGACAAGAAATTAAAATTCCGCGGGGACGACATCCAATCTCAGCAATCCGCGCGGAAAAGCATATCTTCCTGATTCGGCCCAAGATAAAGAGAGAGACAACCATATTTTATATAAGATTTCGTACCGTTTTTCTGTTCTTCCCAACGTTAACCTCGAGAATTTCGCTCCTCCATCCGACCGTTTAATGCTCCGTGATTTATCGAGCGGACGAGACGGGGAAATTCGTCTTTCCATTGTTTTTCCTCACGACCTTCACTTTTCCGTCGCAACCAATCAGTCGTCGCGAGGATTCCGCCTCAGAGGAAGCACAAAGAGCCGTGGAGCAGCGTGGGAAGTCCACCAGGGGGGAGGCGGCCCAATCTAGGAAGGCCGCGGTGGGTCGCTAGAGAAAAGCTTCTTAGCCTCCCTTCCTTCATGCTCCATCGCTCCAAACCCCTTCATTTTTTACCCCGCCCAATCCCAATATTCTTCCGTTTCTTAGAACCCTTCATCCGGATGCCCCTTCCCCAATATCCGAATTTCCTCTCCTTCTTTCCTACACGTTTTTACTTCGCCGATTATTCCACTCGCATCGTTCCTCCCCTCTCTTCTCCATCCATTCTCTTTTTTACCCGCTAACTTTTCCTTTCCTTCCTCCTCTTCTTCCGTCGTTTCCTCTTTCCGTTTGACTTCCTCTCCACAGCTTCTGTTCTTTTGCTTTCTCCCCATCCTTTCCGTCTTACATTCATTTCCTAACTGCCTCTCCTCTTTCTACAAGGATTAAATGTTGTGACTTTTTCTTTCCACTCCAGAATTTTATCTCGTTTTGTTTTCCGGTTTTCTTTTTTATTCATTTATAGGTCTCACATCTTGTGTCTTCCGAATAGGTTAAATCCAGATTGATCAATGGAGACAGATTCAGTATTTAGTTACACTCTACATTTCCATTAATGTAGTATAACGTATGTTATTTACCTATATTAACTTAATTGTATAATTCATTTTCTCAACACAATAGAATCCAACAAAATAAGAATTAATAGAGGTTATCACCGCTGGTGATGAAGTGTAACTGTCAAGAGTGATTTAGTGATGCTCTATACATTCATTATAAGATTACTTAAGCTTTCCTAAGGTAAATACTATTAAGCTAATACTAGTTGATGAATTAAAATATTCATCGGAAGCAATATTTTTAACATTTTCCTCTTCTCGATGAAAATCATCTCCATTAACTGAATAGCTGAATGCCAGATAGGAAGAAACCCTATCCGTAGAAAAATGATTATCATCAATTAGTTTCATCTCTCTAGTTTGTTCATTTCTTTCTGTTGACTGTTATGCATAGAAATCTTAAATTTTACAAGAATTTTATCATTCTCTATATTTTTAAATTAGAAACTTCAAATTTTTAGTCCCATTGAGCAACTATCATATAGAAGTTAATGATAGATCTGCAACTAATCACTATCTACCTTAATATGAAAGGCAATAGCGTAAAATGGTTTATTCTTCCACTGACTTATTTACTTACTCTATATATAAAGATTTCAAGTCAAGCGTTATTGTATTTGATATTATTGATATATTTAATAGAATATATTTGATGAGACGCTAATTGAGATAACGAATTTTCGTTCTTTAATTCCAAATCTATTTTCATTTATTATTTTTATATTACTTTTGGAAATTACTTTACAGCAATTTGCTTCACACACCTATTCGTTCGAATGGAATATAGTCTTTTAGCTTCTCTCCACATATTTTCGGAAACCTATGCCCGCGGCATGCGATACAAGTAATATCGGATCCATAACACGTTCTTCCCTGCAAAGGGCGTCAGTTGCACTGGGAATTCCTTTAGCATCCCTTTATGTTCTAACTAACTTAAGGGTGGGAAATCCTTTGGGAATATATTTTGTTGGCACGTTATCCACAGTTCATTCATTCTTATTCCTTGAGCTGGAGAAAATAAAGATTAAAAAGAATAGCTTTTATAATCTATTAGTATTTTTTTCAATATGTCTATTTTCTTCCACGCGGTATCACTTTATTGTCACAAACACATGTTTTTTATGTTCTCTCTATTTTAAGTCGTGCCTTTCTGTTATTTTTTGATTAATAATTTACAAAGTTCTGAACCGAATTCCATATGATCGTTTCTCAAAAATTACAAAAAAATAATACAAAAAGTATCTGCTAATATTATATTTTGCATCAATTCTGTTAAAAATTTACAATCTTCTGTACTGAGTCCCGACTTAATTACTTTCCTAAAATTAGGTGAAGGTCATGTCTGCAGTCTAAAATTCTTATTGTCCTTATATTTAGGAATATCTGTATGGTAGTGGAAGTTTTGGAGTTTTGCACCTCACTAACACATTTCTAACTATTTTTTATGCTACATGTGCGGCAGTCTTTTCGTAATAGTTAAATTTGGCAACCATAAATTCAAATTACTGTCAAGGATTTTCAATCTGTTTCTCAATTTCGAATCATCATTTCCGAAAATATTCGATTTAGCTATAATTTTAGTTAGAGAAAAGCAAAAAGGCAGTATAACCTCGAGTACGTATGAGTAACCGAAGGAGCTGGAATCAATGGGCAAAACTGTAGTTCAAATAATGGGTGCGCTTCATTAGTTAAGATATTAATCGTAATATTAGATGCAATAATTCATGAATGCGCATATATGACTTAACTAATTTTATAATTTATCTTCTGACGCATAGCTGACGATGACATTTCAGTAGTCGTATCTGTTATTCCATTTGATTACTTGCGCGCAGAAGTTGTGACTTTCACAATTAACAAACGAAAGAATCATTTGCAGAGACTAGTTAGCATTTAATGATTCCCATACGAAGTTTTCTTAATATTGGTAGATTAAATTATATAATTAGTCATCAAAAAATATTACAGAATCGTTCTGATATTAATCCATACACAGTCGTGTTTAACTATATTTTATGAATAGTATCAAAAACTTTATAATTAATGGGATTTCATAACAACTAGGCAATTTATATTTCATTTGTGTTAAGATGTATGCCTCAGAATTAGATCCTGAATATAGTACTGCTGTTTTGCCAATGCATGCATGGAATGCCAATGAAATGCATTAACAGCTAGCTATTTTGAAACGATAAACTGAAACAAAAGTTAATCTTTTAAATTTCTAAAGTTATGGAAAATCCGGATATATTTTAGAATAACGTAATGGTGTATGCATCTTTTTATTTTTCTGCTTACGAGGAATAAATTATTTTCAAGGATATAGATTTCATTCACAAGCAATTAGAGAAAAGAATTCAGTTTGAAACGATCACAGTAGAGGATTATTTACCCGTAAAATTAAATAAATGTTCGAAGGAAAATTTTGAAGCCCCCAATATTTTATTATTTATTCTGTGCGAGAGGAAACCATCTCTAACTATTCTTTTTCCAAACGAATTAATTTTTGGAAAAATAATTTTGCCATATCCTGCGCTAGCATTAATCAAAATAAGATATATTTGTGAAATATTACATTTCAAGTAAATCTGTATTGTAAGGCAGGAATTTCTCGGGCAAGAACGTTCACCAGTGTTTCCTTGAAGCTTGGGTTTTAAGAAACTGGGGCAAAATCGATACCGTTGAATTCCATTTAACTAGGGCACCCAAAAAAAACCTTCGGCCACAGCAATAAAAGAACGTTTAACCAATCGTTAGTCCGGAAAATCTCCTTCGAAAGGTGCAATACACCTGGAATTTAACCTCCCGAAGAAATCGAACGGCGGCGATTGTCAGAGACGGACTTAGCGTCCCAACACCTTTCTCCCGGTAATCCTTTGAGGCTCCAACCCTTCCCCCTCTCCTCATAAAGCCCTCATGCCTGATTAACACTCGGACACAGATGGTCCCCGCGTACTATCGCTGTGTAGCGGCCCGAAAGGAGACTTGAGGGGGCGTTAGGCGGGGGGCGCAGGGAATGCTCGCTGAGGCTTTAACCACGTACCGAAGTACGATGGGCACCTAATCGGGCGAGAAGTGTTCCCTCCCTCTTTTTAGGGGCTAACCGCCGCCGGGGGGTTAATGCTTTTGATGAAAGGTGCGGAAGGCATGCCTTGGCCCCCGGGGGCGAGGACCCCCGCCCTCCACATCGCCGGACCTTATGTGCAAAACGAAGGAGGCGAGGGATAGGTGAGTCCCCACCCTCCCCACCATTTTTTAAGGGGTTTTCAATAATTCTGTTAACGTTCTGAGCGAGTGAGCAAAACGGAGCGCTCGAACGTGTGCGCGGGCGCGTGTGTGGTTGGAATTGAGATTGACTTTATCCGCGACGGGCGGAAATCCATCGGAAGGAAAATTACTATTCGGAAAATTACGAGAAAAAAATTATTTGTCGGGGGAATCGCTCGGGGGATAATTTGCGCGCGTGACGTCATCGGATATAAGATAACAATCCGCGGTAATGCGCTTTATGAATCGGATGTTTTAAGCGGTGATGGGATCATCGTGGCGTGTGCTAATGCTGCGCAAATAGCGGACTCTGCTTACAAAGGAGATCAGTCAAAACAGGGCGAGATAGGTCGCTGAGAGAGCAAAATAAGCTTAGATAGAATCGAGCTAGAAATAGAGGTATATTTTTAATTTTTAGCAAGAAGGGAAAGACTAGGAAGGCAGAGTAATTGGGAGTTATTTTTAATTAATGACATGATCAATTATTGGATATGTTTCTGTGCTCTATGTGGCGAACCTTCGACCTTCAGGCCAAATGTGACCTTTTTGGGCGTTCATCGCAGCCTTTTAGTTTCTTCCTAATACAAATGCCTGTATTGAAGTATTTTTTAAATCTTGCTACTCTTTCCAAGTGAAAAATAAAGATAAAAATGTTCTCTTTCACTTTACTCAACGAATAACTTCGTTTCTCAGTGTAATGTTAATTTTTACTATTTGGATGTATGAATAATTCAACACAAGTGTGGCCTGATGGTTTCACGTGTGGCCATTCTTATAAGACAGAATATTAAATGTGACCTTCCGATTGGATAAGGTTCCCCAATCCTGCTCCCTGTCATAAATTGTAGAATAATAAATATGTTACACATTTCATCACGAAACGCTTGACGTCAAATTAATCGATTGCATCGTCATCGTCAGGATATTTTCTATAGAATACAAATAGTATTAACTTAATCATCAAAATGGCTGAAAAAAACGTGATAAGTATTTTTTATCTAATACTGAAACTTTTAAACCATTATCAACTTAATGAATATTATCAAAGGATTATTTTGAGGAAGATGGTTAATGTTTTTGAACTAAAAAATATATTTGCTCGATGAGTTAAAAGAATGAATCTCCTAAATTTATTTCATTGATTTTATTGAAACATCTAACTAGTCGAATCAGCAAATGAATTGAAATATTAGCAAATACTTAAGCATTGTTGTTCTAAATTTTACCACGTGAATCGACTCTTAAAATTTTTTAAAAAATCTTGTTTTCGGAATAAAAAAGAATATCCTCCGAAAAATTCGGAAAATTTCTGTGGTTACTTGTATTTTATCATATTTGAATTGTACTGAACAGAAAACAAACTTTATCTCATAGATGAATAATTTGCATTGTATCTGAGTCATGTTATTCAACAATCATTTTTACCTATACGCCGAAGAAAAATTATCCATAGAAAATATAACCTTTGGGAAGTCATAATATCAGCATATTTAGAATGGAGTGGAACATAATATAGAATAATTATGTAATTTAAACACTTCGAAGCTATTTTTCAATTATGATTATCAATGTATGTAGTTTAAAAGGAAAATCGTACGCATTGATTAATACTTATAGACTTAAATATTTAACAACCTAGTCCAAAAATAAATAATGCAAATATATTCATGAAATCATTGTAAATAATATTAGCTTAATTTTGAATTTAACACAAAACACGGAATCAACGTGTTTTCAACGGTAACCGAAAAACTGATGACAAGTGCTTCCAGTGTGAAAGCTGCAGGGAACCTCAGTTATTTATCATTTTCGTAATGAGTGCTTAATCGATTATCGGGTAGAGTCCTTCAGTTTCAAGCAGATTAAGTTCAGAAAGAGGAGCAGAAGCGAAAAATCATAACCCACTTAATGGTTCCATTCATATCTGTGAAGAGCATCACTTCAATGACTTGCGACTGCTTTCACCAAAATGAGACTCTTCACTAATCACTCAAATCATTTCTTCTCTCTTGAGTCTGCATTCATCGCATCAATCCCATAATGCTCTGGCAAAACACGCGTGCGCTTAGAGGATCCCTCCCGTGAGACTCCTCACGACAAATGAGGATCGAATTAACGCCGAATGCGATGGAATAGAGAACTCAATTTTAGAAAAAATACATAAGAAAGTCCTCGTGCCGTATAAAATGGGAAGCGTGCCCTATTTTCCGAAGTGCTTTGGATTTTACGGGACATCAGTAAGAGGAAGAAAGAGGGTGAGAATAGAGGTAAAATGCTGTCAGTGTACGGAAACATAAGGGATATATTCTCTTAAACTCTCCTCATACTGCTCTCCGATAGGATGTTTATAACTCGTTCACCTAATCATTTCTTGAATCGTATAAAGTCTACAACCGAAACGAAGATTTTCATGTGGTTTATGAGGAGGTTCTTCTCACCTAAAGAGAGCGAATTTTATTTTATTGCTGTAGATGGAAGTGCGCGATTGTATTTTCGATATTTCGTTATTATTTCGTGAATGATGTGATGGGATTGGTTGGGAGATTCATGCACTTTCGTTGGAGATATATTTCTCTAAACTAGAAAATTCGATAGAATATCCTCTTTTCTTAAGTTACAACAGTTCTCTGCTGTCATTGTATTAGTATTGTATTAATTGTATTGTATTAATTGTAATAGTATCAGGATGTACTAAATGAATTGTCTTGTCGCTGTAATTCACGTCATGTCTGTCCTACCTGATTTTATTGATCGTTAAATTAAACATTTCAAATCTACATATCGTAAGTTACATTCTAAAACTCTTCCTTTCTTACAACATGCGGAAATAAATATAAAGTAAGGCTACAAGGCCTTCATTATAAAATCTTACGGTGACAAACGTATTTATAATGTCAGGTTGTATAGCAATAACGTATTTATAATTTCAGGTTATTTAACGATAAGTTAGTTATGTAGTTTCCTTCGTAGGTGTCTCTGATGCTCTTCCTCTTGGTAATCGGATACTGTGTTTGAACAGACAGACTTGGTTCATTTATCCGACTTAACATCCCTTCTAATTTATTCGCAGCTGAGAGTTTTTGTGAATTAATGTAATTAATTAATGAAAAACGAAGATTAGAAATAACAACTTCGTGTATATTGATTGATTTCCTTCAAGAAAGGACGTTTATCGTGAATTAAAATATAATTATTGTAGTATTTATAGATAGGTGAATAAATATGACGTAATGGGTAAGATAGAAAGCGGGGAAGGAAATACATCTATAGTTTATTATAAAACACAATACGGACGTCTTTATTGGGTGAAATTTGGAGTAGATAGGTCAATCTTCCATTTACTCCTCGTCAGAGCATATTATAGTGTACATAAAATGAATTCAGATTTTAGACGTGAAAATAAACTATAAAACATACAGTTTGTTTGACAAGTAAGGTGGCAATAGAAAGGAAATAAATAATGGTTTCGTTGGGGAAAGAAACTGATATTTTTATCACAGAAATAAATATCCACTGCAGGAAAACATAAAGAGGAGGGTGTGATAAACCTGCGAAAATTGTAGGAAAGAATAAAAGAAATAGAATTAAAGATTGAAAAATTGTGCTTAATAATATTTTTTTAAAGTAATTATTTGGATGAATTCCATATGCGAAGACACCTCGTGAAAGGCCATAATAAAGGTATGAAAACAAAAGTTTGCACGAAAACTTTATTATACGTTTATAATTATTTGAAGGATTTGTAACAGGCTAAGCACTCTTCCGTTTTACTTCTAAATTAAATATAATTACAGATAACCGCTCTTACAAAGAATATTAGATGTTGTGACCATGTTTTATAGCCTTTGGTAGTGGGCTCAAAAGCTTAATAGGAAAACGTCGATATTTTTAAGGGTACAAATAACGCGCGAAATTCAGCATGAAATTTGAAAAGAGCTGCGAGGAAGTTAAAAAGAGAACGAAAGAAAAAGAGATATAGACGTTGAGGTGAAGAATGGGAGGGAGCGAAAGAAGTTGAGGAGTCCGGTGGTGTGCTCATTGATGGGAACTGTAGAGTGAAATCCTCGGAACGCCCTTCCATTATTCTCATCATCCACGAATGAAAAATGCCCACCGAGTAGCATTCCGTTAACGAACTCCAGTCAAAGAATCACAAAGAGAAGAATACGTTGCGGAGGAACCATTATGGGATAACACTGTTCTTCTGCGAGAATAACGTCATCAGAGGTGCTGAACAATGGCATAAATATTATAGTCGGTTCAGAATTTGAATTAAATTTATATAATATTGTCAATTTATTCATTCTTTCTAGTACAAGGATTCCTTCTATCATTTTAAACGATGGGAACATTAATTCTTTTTTCTTTTTTTAAACTAGGTGTTCAAATTATTTTGCTCTCTTATTAACTTATTTCTTCCATTGAAAATAAGATCGAAAATATCTTCCTAAAGTTTTTTTTTGGCTATCAAGTTCCTTTTCTTACGTTTAATCATAATCTTGGACTTGTAAAACACAGGCAAAACGCTACTCAAGAGAAGCCGATCGTTTTCTAAAACTGCTTTCCGGTGAATAGGTTTCCTTTCCCTTTTCTAAAATTTTGAATGGTACGTAAGAGTATAATTTTCCAAATATTGATGGTATCATTCCAGCAATGACCGATCGGCAATTACTATAACATAATTTAGAATGAAAGATTATAAAATGTTGTTAGAAAAAGTTTTTATTAGTTGCTAACACATCATTATTTTCCTTATTTTTGGTCGTTTCTGTTGACAAAATTTTACAAATCTTCGAAGGCGTTAAGCCACATAAACTTGGAATGTAAGTTCGTTTTTATTTGATTAATTTTGTCCACGATACGCAGGGTTAATTGTGGACCGGAAGTGTAAACAAAGTGTGCCGTGAAATGTAAGAATCAGTTGTGAGTTTTTATAGGAGTATAATTTCCCCTAATCTGGAGAACAAAACGTGAGAATGATTTTCTCGTTTCTTCTTGGTTGAAAAGTGGAAGGAGGAAGTTCTCCTTCTCTCGGTTTCGAAATCAAATTCGAATTTCCCGCCCGCGAATACGTCAAACGGAACTAAAAGGGAGGACGACCGTTAAATATTTTGTCGTTTCCGAATCAGCGAACCACTGTAGTCCTGACTTACTTCCTCTCTGTTGAGATTTATTGACTTCAAAATCCGGTGAACGATTTCAAGAAAATTAAGCAGCTCTCGGTGAGTTGGGTCTTCAGTCAAGTGAGATAGAACTTATAAAAAGTCATTTAGTATAACCTTAATTTTAAGTGAAGAATGTGTAATTTAATCATGTAACTGTTTATGATACGTATCGATATCTCTTTCAAAACTTGACTCCTGAGTATTTCTGTTTGAGTTCGCATGATTTGGAGCACGTGTAAGGTGCAGAGGAATAGTGATGGAAATGATTAGCCATGTAGGATCCAGCCATGCTAAAAATTTTGCCATAGAATTTAATAAAGCGTGCCAATGAATTTTCATGCACAATTAACCAGATCACAGCAATTTGAGGGTTAACCAAAGGTTCAGTGACACTACTGATTATCTACTTCGCAGGTAACTATATAGGCAAACAATGTTAAAACACCCATAAGATTTCACGATCACTCGATGGCAAACAACCAAGATAAATTTTAGCAAAGATTATCCGTTCCTTGAAGGCATTGAAGCGAGCACTTCCTGTTACAGTGGAAAGGGTGGAAGAATGTTGTCCTTAGCAACCCGTTTCCACTCCATAGATCCAGATCCTGGAATTATATCCCCAAAAACTTGTGTTCCTGTGCGTCGGAGAATACAGAAGTTATTTATGGACTTCCGATTCTTTCGTCTCGTTTCTTTCCTCCCAAAGATTCTTTCATCCAGTTGACCGGAGGTTCATCTTTCCCATTCGAATTTGTGCCTCCAGATTATGACGAACCCCTTCTATTTGCTTTACTGACCATGTCTTGAATTGAGTGAATTTTCAAACAATCATAATTTGTTAGGGGAATCTAGAAGTAGCTCATGATAAGGTGTAGTGTGATAGGTGTCATTATGAGAAAATGTTTGGAAACGGTGGAATGGAAGGAACTAGGAAATTAAATTATACGTTAAGAAAAGAATTCGAGAATGCTGGTTAGTATTCTATTATTATCTACGGCTATGAATGTTAAAATTTGAATTAAGATATTGGTGTTGTGGAAATCGTGTAGAATGAAGAAGAGCATCCTACTCTTTCATAAAAACTATTTTTATGTAATAAAAAACGACCCGGATTATCAATGATTATGATGATTAATCAAATTTGACATCATTGACAAATTTCTTCCTCGATGAATTTGGCAAAATCATGGGAATGTCATGCGATATTTCTGAACGAATACATCGAATATCTCTATATAAGGAATTACGTAGCTCTTTCTCTGAGATCTTTTACCCATATATAAGGTCATTCTTAAGAAAGGAAATTTTCATGGAAAATATGTATAAATTAGTGAGGCCTATAAATAACCGTGTGATTACACCTACATATTTTATAATGTTTAACTATTATAGTTATATACCTACAGTAGTACCTACAGTATTTTAGGAAATTTAATCAACTGTCTGAATTTCATTCATTACGTATGAAAATGAAAAGAATACATTATCTGCTATTTGAGTTATATTATCTGATCATTTGAGTACTTCTACCTCGAAAATATCTTCAGAATCAGGTCATCTTCAGAAATAATCACAAATGAATTCCAAGTTAATCCGTCCATTTTCAGGCGCGTAAGGTCACCTTTTAATCTTTAAAAAGGGACCAATAATGCCCACTCCCAACTTCCTGTTTACACAACCGTCGAAATAACACATTTTCGAGGATTCATTATTCCTTTCAAGCGGCGCTGGACATTCTAGTACGCTACTCTGAGCCCAGAGAGAGGAGATTAGGGTCGAGAGGCACTGTGTTCGTGCGGATGGAAAGGTGATGGAGATGGAGGTGTGAAAGCTCTCGTAGAAGTGCTCCGGAAAACCTCCGTTTTTCGGCTCGGCGCGTGGATTCCCCGCGGAACACTTAAAACCGTAGATTCTTCATCCTTTCCACAGAACTTCCCTCACCCCAACCGTCTACTCCAGGATGTCTTTTCTTCCCCAGACATCAATAACAGTAGAAGTCGCCTCAAAATCACTGCAAAGTACCCCCTTTGGGGGGAGGGGGGGACGACAGACCGAAGCCCCCTCTCCTTTCCACCAAATCCTCTCCTCATTTAATTCTTTTCAAAAAAACATTCGGGTCTTTCCTTCCGCCCCCTCAACAATATGCGCCCCCCCATGGCGCATTACCCAGAGACATACATAGGGAAAAAGGAAGGGAGAGAGCGTGGCCTCTTTTGCGCCTTGCGCTCCTCTTTTGTCAATCACGCGGATTTTTCAGCCCTCACTTTCCCCGCGCTTTTCTCCCGCCAATGCGCTTCCATTCCATCCTTTTTCCGAGCAGCATTCGCAAAAGGCTCGTTAAATTCTTCCGCTCCCTGGTTCCGGGCACAGTGTACTTGCCCACCGAGGCCATCTAGCTGAATGGTAATTACATTAGCGTAGGCGAATGGACTCTTTGCCTCCCAGCACGACACCGCTGCATTACATCGTGCCCTCCATTCTGCTCGCTTATGGCGCTCTCTCTCTCACACCAACGAATTCTCTCTCTCTCTATGCACATGTCGTGTTCTCTCTTTTTTCGTATCACATCCCTATTTCTCTCTCTATTCCGATTGTTGTCGCAAGCGAGTGCATTCTACGGTTATACTTACTTCCTCGCGCATGCGTGGTGGTGTGCTATTTTTTAATGGACGTTGTGGCATATTATCCCCGCTAGAAATCGAGGAGCGTAATGCAATGCATCTAATACGATGGTTCCCTTATTGGTCTGCTCTCATATTTTTAACTTTTTTTCGCCTTCTAAGGATAGAAGCATTTAGATTTTGATTGACGTTCAGTTTCCTTCAATCCTTTTTAAATTTCAGATTATTTTATATTGATCGTTCGACATTCAAGCTGAAATCGATATCAAAACCGAAAACAATTCTATTTTAATCCCATGTGAGCCTTCGAATTATTGCCTCGACTGTAAATCGGAGATATTTATTTTAGAATATTTATCTTTTGAACCAATGATTCCTCAAGACAAAATAAATATGTCCCTTGATTGCTCATTAGCCGCAAATAATTTTGAAAATTTGGAGACCTGTTGTTGCCGGATTAATTCCACAGGTGGTAAAATTAGGTAGCTTAAATAGTTTAATCTAGGATAATAATATAAACTATCGTAGTTTATAAAATTATTGAGAGAGTAGATCTTTTTATTGGTTTCTTGAATTTGATGGGTTTCCACAATGCTACACTTTCCTCGGCAAATTTTATATTGATGATTACGCCAAATAGAGATTAAGTTGATTTTTCCCACTAGTAAGGGATATTGAAAGAATTGATTAGCATTCAACGTGACATTAATTATCCATAGGCTACTTTTGCTAAATCATTACTCAGTGAAACTATATTATTAATTTAAAATCGAAATATATACTAAGAAACTCTTGCTGGAGTTACAACAGATTTTCATCATAGTTAGGTAGGTTTAAGGTCTCTTTCATACGACATAAGATTATATTACATATTTAATAATGTATACAAGGCATAATTAAACAGTTTATAAGATATCAAGATAAGCTTGATAGCTGTGAAAAAATACTCTGCCTTCAACGAAGCCGTCGAAATATATAGATAAGTTGAATTTTCAAAAGCATATTTCCCCATGTAATTTCCAATTTCATTGAATATATAAATAACAATGACAAATATTGAAAAAATATCATATAGCAAATTCGCTTCAATTGCAGAGGGCGACCTTCTGGAACAGATGTTCCAACGCTTACTGATGAAACAATTTACGGACTTATGATCATGATGACTTCGCTCTGCATTAACTAATGAATTAATTTCCCAAGCCGATGCCGATATTATTATATCTATGACTCTTGTCATTTCAAAAGCATATAAATATATGCACGTGACCAACCTAGCTGAGGTGATAATCCCTCGGGCATTGAGTTCACTGCACACTGAATTCTAAAAGTGTGGCCTCAGAGGACATGACACTTAAGCTAAGCAGGGCGTAAGAGAAGTAGAAACACAGCATCTGTGGTTGAATGAGATGTCTGACGAATATTAGACTCATTTGAGCGCGAAATTTCTATTCAGCCGCGAAGCACCGTAACAATGAGCTACACATCTTGAGCCTCACGATGGTACTCGGAGCATAAAGAGACACAAATAGCAAAATTACTTCATCAATATTCAAATCTCTGAGCTTCATATGAAGCTAACGCTCTCGGTTAACGAGCACGTGAAGTTAGGATATAGCTAAAAGGTTTTATAAAGCATGGCCTATCGAACAACTATTTATCTTAATTAGAGCTCCAGCTTTATCTATTTTTGATGATTCAAAAATAAAAATTAGTGAACGTTTTTCCACAACAGTAAGGGTTTTTGAAAGAATTGAATTATTTCGTATACAAAATTTCTTTATTAGTTACCAAATCATAACCGACTTGATGAAAATAATTTTTTGCTATTTCTCTTTGAAATACCAAAGTAGTGTTACAGAATAAACCAGATTGGAAAAGCAATGAGCTATTCTAAACTATCTAAGGTAGCATATTCCGCATGGTCTCCAAGTTAAATATAGTATTAAGTTAATAAAGCTTAAACCCTAAATTAAACAATTTTTGTTAATATTTATTCTATCAGATTAAATTATATCATTCCAACCAAATATACATTAAGCTTTCAGCATACATTACGAACTGAAATCCTACGTAGATATTCGCACCATTAAATATAAGTGCAAGGTTGTTTGGGGAAATAAATGGGTAGCTTCGCAAGCAGTGACGCATGCAAAGTGAAGGGAGGGGAATAAATACGCTACCGTAAAATCGAGAACTGAAATTGTAATGAATGAATCTCAGAGAACTAGAATTGACTCCAGAACATTCTACATAAGTTTTGTAAATTTCCCTTACAAGGCTATACGGAAACCCGCGTTTATTATTGCTTAACCTGAGTAAACACTAGATGTTGACTTGCTCTCGACATCGGTCGTTTGCTTTTGGCGTTAGATTTGCAAGTAGATTCGAAAAAGATCTTCATGCGTTTGAAACAATTCGGCGCACTAGGTCGATTTACAATATTCATTACAACGAAACATAGTTCTGCACTGAAATATCCCCTATCTTTACTCATATTTCACCTCCCCTCATATATCATATCATCAGCTTTCCTAGCGTTTTCTCGTATGGGTTAGCGAAAGATCTAACAAAAGCACGCAAAAAAGAAATGGAGGATTAAGAAAGGATATCATTAATGAATCCTCTCAGTAGTTCTAGAAGGATATGCTGTGTGAAATCACGTTAAGATCTTTTGTTACCGAGGAAAACTTTAGCAGTAGTATATACGAAAAAATACGAACGTACTTCCATATAGTAAAAGTACGAAAGTACTTCGAATTGAGGTAATTTCTACAATGTGGGTTTCCTCCGGGAATAGAAATTGGGATAACTGTCACCAAAGATGGAAACGCAACTCGCATGCTATTCCATGGGGGTTTATAGATCGGCAAGATCCTGAAACTGCGTACATAATGTGTGACTACAACTTTTTCTTATAACTTGTCTTTTGCGTCTAACCACCCAGAACACTTTCTAATCGCACTAGTTTCATAAAATACTAATTAAAGCAATTTCTCCCCCTGAAGTAATTTTTGCGTATGCCACTGATCGCAAACTATTTTTACTTTTTCATTGTAACGTGAATTACTGATCTATAATTCTAATATTTCTTGGCATGAATAGCAAATTCAAGAGAGAAGAAGTTTATTAAGTTAGAAATAATAGAAATTACACTATGATTTATATGTTACTAAAAGTCATATAGCATGTATATTATATTTCATGTACTATTTTCGAATTTCACGTTATTGTATCGCATAAAAAATTGGCATTATATTTTCTTTAATATGATATATATAATATTTTATTTTATACGTTATTTTTAATACTATAAATTATATATTAATTATATATTATCTATTATATGTACCGTAGTTTAGCATGTACCTCTTTGTGCTTTTTTGATTGAGGTCAAACTGTAGCCTTTCTGTACGGATTCTAACTTTGAACTGTGATGGCCGAAAATTATGTTGACTGAGGAAACAAGGAAATTATAATTACAGGAATGCTGTCAAATCGTTGTAGCTATACAAAATTATAAAATATGTATGGGGCGGATCTTCCCACTCTTACAGTAACTAAACACGTAGCAAAAAGCTATTTTTCATTTATTTGTTTTTCATTTTATGGTGAATAGGACTCTGTTGGGACTCTTCCTTGGGATTTTGGTGCCCCAAGTAGACTGTAGATAGCGGTTGTTGACTGATTTGGGCAGATATCGCAACAGAGATCTGGTTTTAAGTATATCATCATCAGGTGGAAACAAAAGTACAACGCTAAATAAAAACGTGAACAAAGAGGGGTGGAAAGCATTAGGCGAAATCATTTCTCTGAAATCTTTTTGGTGATACTAAGGCGAAATCGGTAGGGCAGATAGCTACTTCTGGTCGTCTTTTCCGCGCAGCATTGGAGAATATAATAGAAATTAGATTTAAATATGGATATGGATGTATACCGACCGTCTAAGCCCTATCTCTCAAATAGATTTTCCATCATGGAATTAACCATACCATCCTTTAAGTAATGAAACTTATAACAATTGCTGTAGTGTAATTACTCATGCTTCCTACATCGTCGGACATATTAACATTAGAATCAGGAACTAATAGAGATACTCTTTTCTTTCTGCATTCAGAGACCATAATAATGAATTATAATAGCCCCACGGTGTGTATATGCCAACCTCCTTAGGGTTAGGTCAAGTGGAGTATAGAGAACCTCAGCACCCAACAGCCACTTTCAACATTAATTCCGTGTTGGCAGTTTTTTAATGAGAGGTTTCGTACAGCGGAATATGGCACGCGAATTCCTCGACGCAACAATGGGCCGTTCGCAAACACGCTGTTGAAAAAGCCACACTCCCCCCCTCTTGTCCCACATGCAAGACCTCATTCTGACGTCCTCTGAAAGCAGGACGGAACTGCAGGGGGTTGGGAACACGGGGTTAGGAATAGTCCTCCTACCACATTCACACGAGATACCTTCTCTTTTGAGCTATCCCCATTCGGTCGGTTACTGTTCTTCATGGTTTTAAATGCCCCTGAGGAATTACGCGAGTGTTACGGGATGTTCTCTTCCATCTAGTAGGAATAACTGATTTTTAGGCCATGGAACCATTCAGTGAACTAACATGAAAGATGGATAGACGAACTCTTTATTGGTGAGGTTAGTAATAATGGGCCCCTACTTGCTGCTAAGTTTCTTCGCAGCGAAGCAGCGACATTGCGGGAAATCGCCGTTCACTTTGGCTCCAATCGCGGCCTATCAACGGATAATTTTTCTCTTCGTTTAAAATATTTTTTATAAAAATATTTGGATCTTTCAAAATGTATGTATAACGCACCGTATAACATGTTTGGCACATAGGTGAACTGATTTGGATCTTAAATTTAAGATATGTGTCATAAAGATGACGAAAGGTAGATTTATTAAATTGACTGTCAAAACAGTCGGTCATCCCCAGGATGCCAGGGGTAAGACTGTTTTGTTGACAGTGACAGAATTTTCCGGCATCCTGGCAGTTTAATTATAGATAGTAGCAAGCCGTTTATATAACAGCAAAATTAATGTTATTATCAATTTAAACATACGAAAAAACATGTTTGATAAGATAAAAATAATTAGATTAACTGATTCACTAGTAGGGTGGGCAGATAAGATAACCTGACTAACCATAAGAGTGGTAGCCACCTCGACCATCGACGTCACAGGACCTGAAAACTTAATTTTTCGAAATATCCCTGAAATTACTTTAATATTTTAAATTTAATAAAGTCTCAGTATGTTTGAGTAGTAAAAATACTCAAAGTTAGTAATACTCCGGTAATAAGTTCATTGAATATTGCACTTCAGTTTCTTTTACTTATATTATATTTTCAACGAACAATATTCGCGAAAATTTCATATGATGATATTAGTGTTTTGCTAAATTTATCACGAGGCATATTGTTGTACTATGCTTCCTCAAAGAGAAAGATATTCTCAGATTTTTACAGGGTATAACTTTTATTTTCTCAAACATTTCCGATCATCAGGGTAAGATTTGGAATTTCAAAATTCTGTCGTCGGTCGGGCAGCAGGACCTACCAAACATACTGAAAGGAATAAAATTTCCTTTTCTTTTCTTTTATTTTCCTTTTCTTTTCTTTCCCGCTTGTGCCGGATCCTTCGCTTCCCCGAACGCGACAACGCCAGTGTGGCATAAGAAAAACTAGTAGGGGAGGTCGGTATGTGATTCAGCGGTTAACATTTCTTCAGGACGCAACTATGCTTCCGCGCTAAGAAATGTTGCAAATCGACGACTTCAGCCTAATCGTTTTGTATGTTGGGTGACTTTGCCCAAAGATCCTTCGGAAAATTATGTCAAAATCGAGCGGCCGATGATGCGGCAGATGTAGCGACATCTTGCGCACCCTTGAGAATACTGGTTATAGTTTCGAATCTTATGCAAAATACGTCGAATATTGCGAGAGAGTTGAAGTACCAGAGAGTGTGCAGGGAGGATGGAGCTGACCTTTTCAAAGGGAAGCGCTTATTTGCGAGGCGATAACTATGATGTTATATATCCCCAGCAAGCAAATTTTGTCTCATCTCAGTAACATTGGCCACATAACTGTGCGTAAAGTGTCCGGATTCTATGTTTCTCTGCAGTGAACTGACAGATATATTAGCAGCCTCCGCATCGTCCTTGCATTTATGTGAGCTAAGGAGTGGAAACATATCGAGTAAAGAAGAGATATATAATAAGTTTGAGTTTGCGAAAGGAATAGGTTTTGGTCATGGATATGACTGATCGCCATATAATCATCTGCTATGAGATTTTTTTTTGCAGAAATTTGGCCCAAAAATATTTGATGGATTATTTTTGCAATGGACCCACATAATATTACTATTTAAAGTCATTAAAGGTATCCAACGTGTAATAAATTGCAACAAAAATAGCTCCTTAATTAGTTCCAGGGTACAAAACGTCCCTGAAATTTCTTTATTTTTTTAAATGTAAGTACTAAAGTCTCAGTATGTGTGAGAAGTAAAACGTAGTAAACTATTATAAAAAATAATGTTTTCTTGCAACGATTTTCAAAAAATTGATTGTCGTATCCTGGTACGATTATAGCATATGTGATTTATGTATATCTCAGGACTTTCCAGTTAATCCAAAATAATACCAAGTTCTCTTCCAGGAGATTTAAACCCCACTGGATTTGAATAATGTCTAATAAGTAATTTACAGTATTTCTGGAATGGAAGTATTAGGAAACAGTTACATTGTAATCTATCAGTAAAGGTTTGCTTGGGATTTCAAAGCTCCTTTATCTTCTGCATTCGGATAAATGCAACTTAAATCATATAATCAATAATAACATTTATAATCCGAGAGTTATCCTCATTAGTATTTACTATCCAAATATTCTGAATATCGTTCCTGCTTCATTTTGATTGAATGAAAGCTTAGATGCATACCTATATAGAAACGGAGGAAGGGTGGAAGGGTCTTGAACCCTTATATTCGCTTCTAAAATCTTCGGAGAGTATAAATTCACATCTTCACAAATAGCATTACTAATTTAATCCTACATCTATTTTCCCCGTTGAGAAGCAGCGGGTAATTCAGGTAGTAATATATAATTCGTAAATATTTTGTCGAGTAGCCAATACGCGCCTCCCACCTGAAAAGGTCATCTCCATCCTCCCTGCACACTCTCTGGTACTTCAACTTTCCCGCAATATTCAAAGTATTCGGCGGAAGATTTGAAAGTATAACCGGTATTCCAAGGGTGCGCAAGATGTCGCTACATATGCCGCATCATCGGCCGCTCAATTTTGACATAGTTTTCTCAAGGATCTTTGGGCAAAATTATCCAACTTACAAAACGATTAGGCTGGAGTCGTCGATTTGCAACATTTCTTAGCGCGGAAGCATAGTTGCGTCCTGAAGAAATGTTAACCGCTGAATCACATACCGACCTCCCCTACAAGTTTTTCTTGTGCCACACTGGCGTTGTTGCGTTCGGGGAAGCGAAGGATCCGGCACAAGCGGGAAAGAAAAGAAAAGGAAAATAAAAGAAAAGAAAAGGAAATTTTATTCCTTTCAGTATGTTTGGTAGGTCCTGCTGCCCGACCGACGACAGAATTTTGAAATTCCAAATCTTACTCTGATGATTGGAAATGAAATGTTTGAGAAAATAAAAGTTATACCCTGTAAAACTCTGAGAATGTCTTCATGATGAGCGTATAAGGTGTTATGTTGAATTAACCATCAAACGGAGTATGTATGTAAGTTCATCATCCCGCCACAGATGTTCGACGTGCCTTCTTATGAAGAATTGATAGATTGGAAAAAACTCACTGTCACCAAGCCACCACTTACTGTCAGTCTTTCTCCCGAGGATCTTCAAAACATTAAAGGTAATGCAAAGGAACCAATAAAGCAGCTTGCTGCATTATTTGCCCTCCTAAATGATTCTCAAGCAGCCGAAAGAAACGTAAAAGAAGTCACAGAGGCTTCACGTTTAGTCTACGGCCACGATGCAAGAGACGGGTTCATAGGAGAGATTATCCTCTCGCGAATACCAAAAACTGGATGAAAATCAGCCTTCAAAGACATCAACTAGTTGTCTCGTATGCTTCCACGGGTGTGTAGGCGGGTGGGACTCGATTAACAGGCTCTACCTCATGACGAGTCCTGGATAGCTCACTGCAGCTGAACCAGTGATGAACTGCCACTTTCCATGGTGTTTCCAAAAATTTTAAAAGTATGATATCTCGTCATATTCGGTTTTAATGGCTTAATTTAATTGTTCCTCGATCAAAAAGAATTAAAACAGCAATTTAATCAAATGTATGTAAGCTCCGTCAAAAATTTAACTTACCTAAAAAAACTCAATTTTCACTAAAATTTCGAATTTTTAAGCTCTTTGGTCAGGCCCAAGACGAACTTTGTTAGAGCCCATCTTTTGCACATTTGTTATTGAGCCTAAAAGGCAACTTTTCCAACCTATTACGTTCCCGCTACTAAAAATTTTTGTTTTTCGGTACGCCCTACTGCACACTATATGCTACTTCAACGTTCCCGCAGAATTCCAATATTTTGGCGGAAGAATTCAAATTCGAACCGGTTTGCTCAAGTGTACGCAAGATGTCGCTCATCTTGCCGCAAGATAGGCCGCTGGATTTTGACATAATTTTCTGAAGAAGCTATGGGAAAAAACAACAGTTTCGTGAAACGATTAGGCCAATGCCGTTCATCCGCAACGATCCTTTGCGTGAAAACTTAGTTGCGTCCTGAATTAAGGGCTACTGCTGAATCACGGATTTACCTCTCCCCCAGATTTTTCAGGAGCCGCACTGGCGTTGTCGCGTTTTGGTCAGTGAAGGATCTGGCACAACCAGAAAAGAAAAGAAAGTGAAATCAAAGAAAAGAAAGGAATAATTGGTTCCTTCTGGGTGTTTGGCAGGTCGTGCTGCCCGACAGGCTACAGAATTTTTAAATTTTCAAATGCCACCGCTAGCAGCGGAAGATAGATTTTCTGATGCCAACATATATTACTCCGGTAGAGGCTGAGAATTACTTCATCGCGGGATATCGAAAACCTTCAGACAGAGATTGATTACGATAATACCTAAAGGAGGACTTAAGTGTTCCAGAAAATATATTTCAACTGTGTAGTAAACGTGACGAAGTCAACAGCTTACACATGCATATTTGTTGTATTATGTAAATGTTCTTCTTCCCTAAACGCAGTCTTTCATATCCCCTTTCGTATTAGTAATTCCTTAAATACCGAGTAAATTATCTTAGGGCTTCAGTGGGCGATGGAGAAATTATAGTGCTCGAATGTTCGCGGTAAGGAAAGAAAATTTTGCGACGGCTTAATTGAAACACGCCGGATTGCGTCGGCATACTCAGAATAATATTGGAAAATGCTGTAATATGTACAAAATATTACTGGAATGATTGGTAAGAGTGCTGCAGTCAGTAATATAATAATAGTTAATTAAGATCTATATATAGGTTATCAGTAATAAAAAATGAAAAAAATAGTCAAATTTAGAATTTATAGTATACTCTGTTTAGCCAAAGCGTTTATGAAAATTGTTTTGAGTACATTGTTGTCGGGTATTATTAGAATTATTTGTACCTCTTGAGTATTTATTTGTATTGCGCGGTTTTTAAGGGTTAATTATGAACGCCAACGAACAAATGTCTCTTCCTTTGGTTATGGGAATTTAATTGTTTAGAGATTTAGCATTCTCCCCTCGGGTAGGCACCAGAGATTAGCATTATTAATGGATATGCTTGAATATTACCTACTTCCGAGCGTAATTCAGTAAACGTCGCATGTTTCAATCGGCTGACGCTTACAATTTTTAACGGAATCAACCATTCCCAAAGCGGGTAGTTCTAAGGTTGGCACTCCATTCTTCCTTTGACATATTTGACAATCCGTTCTTTTTTCAAGGAAAATTATGAAAGATGTACCTCGAATTACGTCCATGTAATATACAGAAATCTTTTACCCTAATATGTCCACCGTAGAAGCAGTCTCATGCATTGGAATAATAACCTATGGTGTGTTTGCGACAAGAGAACAAGATGTATTGGGACGGAAACCTCGCGCAATATTACCACATGTCAGGACCTCTCTGTTACACTTCCAAATCTCGACCGAGTATAAATCAATTTTTCATGAAGTGATAAGAAATATAAAAAAATCTCGGAAGGAACCCTCGCGCAATATTCCAACTATTTGGCCGAATATTTAAAACTGGTATCAGTATGGACAAGCGTGCGCAAGATGTCTCTCCTGACGCCGCCTTCTCGGCCGTCTGTTATTAAAAGAAGTTTGTGGATGAGCTATGGGAAAATCATCTAATTTGTTTAACAATTAGACAAATGTCCTCCATCCGCAACGATCCTTTGCGCGGAAATTTAGTTGCGTCCTAAAGAAACGACTATATTTTAATTACGCATGTACCTCCCTCACCAGATTTTTCAGGAGCCGCGCTGGCGTTGTCGCGTTTTGGTCAGTGAAGTATCTGGCACAACCAGAAAAGAAATGAAAAAGAAATCAAAGAAAAGAATAGAATAATTAGTTCCTTCTGGGTGTTAGGCAGGCCGTGCTGCCCGACGGGCTACAGAACTTTTGGAAGAATTGCCATCGCTGAAAGCGAGACATGGATTTTTGGATAATAATAAACATCGCTTTGGTAGAGCTTGAGAATTTCTTCATAGCAGGATATCCTACACCCTGTGACTGGGATTGCTAAAGATAATACCTAAAGGAAAACTAAGGTAATGACAGGGTAGAATGCTTATTTGAGGTAACGATAGTAAGTCAGATGACGGAATTTGTAAAACTATGATGGTACAAACATAAGTAAGCCATCACTAGACTACCGGTATTCTTTCGCTTATAAAAGCACTTTAGACCAAACGTAGGTGTCGATTATTTCACAAGTAAGACCGTTTCTCACCAATAGAACCTACGGGGAATCGATTTTGGGAGAGCTTTATCGAATGTTGACTAACATACGATACGCTTATTTGACGGTAAGGGATTGAACACGCTAACATCATGCTAATCATCCTGCTAGCCAATCGAGTAAATTACGTTGTAAACTCCGGGAGAAGGAATATCGCCAAAGACTTGCATGTTTATGCAATATTACAAACAAAACATGCAAAAACACAATGTTGTTTATTATATAAAATTTTAGAAATCAATCGCTATTTATGAATGCGAAATTCTAAATTACTTGAATGCAAGCTCCTTTTATGTTCTTAGGATAGTCGTTAACTACCTTCAATGGAAAAATATCGCTTACTAACTTTACTTAACAGGAATACAAATTGAGCATACTATTTATTATTATTAATAAGTCAAGGAAAGGAATTAAACGAACTTAAAGAAAAATTTATTGACAAATATACCAGAGAACATCGCGCTTTTAAATGCATACTCGGCTAGAATGGGCGTGTATTGCGGGGTTGCCTATACTCCTGTTATCAATTTTCAATTCTTTATTGCATCGAAACTAAGGCCTATTCAGACGAACGCCGTCACACTTTTTCATTACTCTACTTACTACAACACTGCAAAAAGTCTCATCAAAATCCCCGGACAAAAGTGAGAGTCTCTCCTTGTCAGAGAAAAGAAGCTTACGCGCATATTCTGGAGCTCATGATCAGGGCATAACTCAAATATCATGCATAGAATACACATGTGCTTTTCATTCTCAAGAAAAATGTAAATCATGTAATTCTTGAATATTTTTTTTAATTCATAGCAAAGGCAATTACATAGAATGACCCTAAGGAAGTTGTTTCTATTTCAAGTTTTCATTTTCAGGAATATTTGAAGTACGTTCGGAAATATGCTGTCGATTCCTATTTTGTTTTCGTGGAATGTTCAAGTTTGCGCCGCTTGGGGTAAACAGTAGATAGGTGGCATTCCAGTAAACCGTATCCTAGGGGGAAGTTGGAATGTGCTATGTGACCGCTGCTGTTGTGAGCCTTGCTGCATTCTTTCCACTTGTTTCTGAATTGGATTGGCTAGTTCTCCCTTGGATAGAAGTGAGTTGCCTAATATGACCATTCTTGATTATAGCAAATGACATATGATAACAATTTATAGAATAACAGCCGCGTTTAATAAGGTTTTGATTGCTTCTCATGACCTACTTGGTTTGATTAACGCTTGATTTGTGAAACGTTCCTATTTCTTTCCTATGCGGAATTTTGCAATGTTTTCGATATGACTAATCTCGTAACGCAAATTTTTCTCCACCAGCTTCAAGGTAGACTATATGCTGGTGTCCAAACAACCTTTGTCTTAACTGATTTGCCTTGGATCGACGCTGAGTCACTTGGCGATCCCAGTGCAAGCTAAGCACATGGTGAGTGATCGATATTATTACAAGAATTCAAAGTCTTATATGAAAAGTACTAACGCTCCTTATGTCCTCCAGCCTGGAAGTGGCACAAGGAACCGTTCATATTTGTTCTCCAGGACTCTTCTGCGCCCCGGGTTTCAACGAGGCTTCCACACAAACAGAAAAGCGGATTGTTTTGTAAAGTTAAAGTTCTGGTATAGGTAAAAACCATTCCTGCTATCATATCTGGGTAAATGTAATATTTTCATGTATTTTGGTATAAGATAAGAAAAATTGTGCTTTTACAAACTTCTCATTCTTTTACAAACTTCCATACGAAATCGTATGGAAGATCAGGAGATTAGTAATTAGTTAATTATTAAATTTAATCCGTAGAATGTAGTTAGTTGTAGTTTAATTAACTAATTTTGGATTCCCTTGCACTTGCCTTTTAACATGTCTTTTTGTAGTAACAGTATGGTAGAGTAGTGCATGCCCCCCTCAAATCCTTCCTGGTGCCTCATCGTGGCGAGGGGGTGAAACGGGTAAACTAAGCTACAGCGTATAGTTTTCTCGGCAAAACAGAAGGTACTTCAGTTTATTTTATTAATGGGACAGACTCTCCTGAGGTTTTGCTAGAGACTACAGGTCACCGGAAAAAGTAAGTAGGAATGTCTTCCTTAATGTGCATAAAAATATATATTCATAACATTGTTTTAATTAATTCGACGTTAGGATCTTTCAACTTCGAATCATTTTGTTCTTATTCACAGCTTCATCAGTTTTGAGGATTGTGCAACAATCGGTCCGGCCTCCCGGTAGCAGGTGCTCACTTTAGTCCCTCTGAACCTGTCATTGACTCAGTCGCCGATGTTCTACTATGGATGATCTAACCACATTCAGGCTTTGACTTTGACTCAAGAAGAATGGAATATTCTGTATCGGCTTGGTCGCCTATTCCCCGTTGTTGCAGTTTTCTTCAGTGGATACTGAAGGCTGGGTTGCGTCATTCAACGGATGTTAGTTCGGCGGCGGAGGGAAACATTGCATGAGCTTGCGTCGGTGGCCTGTTAGCAGACGAGGTATGAGGATCGTCCTTCACGAAGCATAATATTTTGTAGTACGAGTAGTTTTTCTTTTCTGGTGCATATATGGTCAAGATCCTTTGCATGTAATACATTATTCTTATGTAACTTAATAATTTGAATAAATAATGGAAATGTATATCTTTAGAGTTGCACATCCTTTCTTAGTTTTCCTTCGCATATATGTTCATTCTTCGCATCAAATCAGCAAACGTGGCAAATTTTTATTCGCGGTTTTAATGGTATGCGCTGTGTCAGAGATTTTCATTTTTTATCGTGAGAACCGTGATTTATCTCGCGAATAATATTGTTGTAAGCGTACCGATCCGTAGCTGCCGAAAGCGTTTGGGAAGTTCAATTGATCGATCGCAATGAATATTTTTTTATTTTGTCTGCTTCTGTAAATTCAATCTAATAACCGTAAGGGATGGCGAATGTACTCTGTCCACGTGATCGCTAATAGGATTTTGTTCGTGGAAGAGTAGCATTCTTAATTAAATTAATTTTTTGATAATTTTCTGCGGCTCAATTTTGAAATATAAATTAATGTGACGATGGAAATATAGCTGCCAAATTGACTCGAATGTCTGGTTATTCAGAGAAAATAATCAATTAGGAATTTAATCAATACGGAAAAAAGAATTCGGGTAACGTATTTTCCGTTCTTAAGAAGGTAAATCTAGAATAATTCATATATTATTAAGTTACCATTTGCAATTCTTTAGTAACTCGAGAGTTCATGAGTACTCCACGCAAACAACGGAGTATCTTCTCATAGAGCGCAAGAGGTTGCCAAATTGCGATATTATTACTCCAGGTACTATATTGTCTCTAATGATAGGGGTGTAACTCCCCCTTAGCAACTAATAAAAAAGATTTTCTTAGCTTAATTACATATGGATCTGTTCTTATATTCATTTAACAGTGCTATCTAATTCCTTCCTCTTTGATTTCCTTGAAATCGGATAAAACTGTGGAGACATAACTCCTCGAATAAACAAATCTTAATATATTATATGGCATGTTAGATAGAGACCTTACGTTTTCTGTTTAGAGTAAGAACCGTCCCTCATGCTTTACCATTTGCGTAGAAAATAAAGACAATCTTTTCACCTTCAAGTTTCAATGGATGACGAAATAAAAGGAATACTTGGATCTAGTTTTTGTTGAAGGAGGTCAATACTTGATTATAAACGCCTTCACTGAATTCCTACGTTTTTTTCTGCTTTCGACGTCAACAGATTCGAAATCATATCTCACCTACTTCCTGATGTAGTTCTTTATGGGGTGAAAATGCAGAGAGTAAATGAAATCAGAGTAAATGAATCCGATTCAGATTGAAATTAAAAGTTAATCGGAAGAACAATATCCAAGCATTCATCTTACTTCTTTGTTCGTATCCGGGAATGCAGCGGGTAGTTATTTCACCTCCTTTGCTAAGAAGATGTTTTACGAATCACACCAACACCACAGACAATAAGATATTAGGTCCAATAAGGTCAGGATTTCGTAACTGTCTCGTTGCCTTAGCCTCCCTCCAATGCAGCGTTCCTTGAGCATAATACAAAGTTTCAGTACGTCCGCCTCTGGTGGCAACGTCTCCTGTGGAGCCGGTCTGCGTAGCGATGCAAAGGTTGCGGCGGCAGGTGGGGTGGTGGCGGAAGTTTGTGACTGCTCTAATAATTCCAATCTCTGGTGCACCTGGCCGAAATTTTCCCCCAATGTTTCCAGCAGCCTCCGGGGTGTTTTCTTGTTCGGGAGAACTGAATAGTATCGGGGACCTCTGAGCTCGAGATGCCGAGGGTCCAGCTTCCGGTCTTGCCACGCTACTGCTTCGTGAGGCGGCTCCTCTTTCTAAAGATCTACTACGGCCCGCCATGGGTGTAGTGTGCGCGCCTTGGCGGGTCTTCACCATGTGATGTTTAAGCTCAAATTATTTCGCGAAGGCGACAATAGACTTGTTAACGGGACGGAGATCTGGTCGTCCGCTCCCGTTGACTTTTCCAGACTAACCGCGTTCCCGGGCGCCCCCGCTTAAATACCTGGCAGGCAAGAATGCTGACCAGGCATTTAAACAGGGACTGTCCGAGAAGGACGGTCAGCAGGATTAAGCCAGCCGGGAACGAACGACCAGGCCACTCCACGTGGCAGTTCCTTTATTAATTGACAGTACATATGTTTACAATTATAGTCAGTGAACAGTATTACCTTTCCCTTTGTTTAGGGAATACACTACGCTCATATTATCGCAGTGTATCTGTAATTTAAATTCTTTATCAATTAACTTTAACTGTAACAATAAATAACCAGCTAAAAGAGCCATAAAACCCTCTGCAATGTAGATGGGTTGTTCATTATCAAAAACATGTATCCACTCTCGATCCCATGCAGGGATAACAATTCCCCCTTGCCAAGGGGTGGCGTCGGTATAGATTTCCAATACTTTTTCGGTCCTTAGGTCAAAGGACCGCACACGATGGAACAGTCCTAAATCGTAGAAACGGGTCAGCCACTGATTGTCTCTGCGATAGGTGTCCGAGATCAGAAAGCGCGGGAGGTTTAAGGCCCGACGATGCCTTACTTTGGTTTTGGATGTTATTTGCCATTGAAGTACTCGTCAGTATAAGTATGCGTCAGCATACTAACATATTCTAAGTTAAGAAGGAGCAGCTATGGATTTGGGGATTGGAAATCACCAGGTGGATGTATGAAAGTGCTTTATTCATCAAAGTTATAAACGGGAGGAAATATTCAGGCAAGTAAATATGCGAACTATAACTGTTTCTAAGTTTCATTTTAGTAGAAGAATACTTCTGATTAAGAATTGTTCTGTTTGGTAATCTGATTAAGAATTGGTTTGTTTGTTAGGAAAAAATTCCTTTGGTACGGTACCAAAGGAATTTTTTCAACATAGAAGATTGATCGATCGAATGATAACATCCTATTACGAATATCCTATAACATCCACTTCTCGAAAGACGGTCTTGAATATCAATTCCATCGATAATTTAAAGGTCAATAAACATCATAATTTGAAAAATGCCACATGGGTCTGACTATCATGGATTTCCGATTCGAATATTCCACATTGGATGTTAACAGAGGCAAAATGATCGTTGATGAAGAAAATGCAGTCTACGGAAAATTAAATAGATAAAAATGATTTCAATTTAAGAATTATTTATTTAAAATGATTTGAACAGAAATTAAATTCCTTGAATTGAGTCCTTCAACGACCCTTCAGAAGTAAGCTAATATAATTTTAAGTGCATGTGTGGGGTCATGCGTAAAATATATTTAATTCAAAGAAAATATATAATTTGAATTTTCTGTGCATTCATAAGAAAGAATGAATAACTGATAAAATCACCGCCCGTCAAATCTATGGTAATAAATAAAATATTATCGGTAGAGTACGATTTTCGCCAAACGATCTTCATTTCTCCCTGACCATGCAACCACCGTAAGGGTGCGCTGCTTGTCTTCTTAGGCCGACCAAATTGAGAACGGTCACGACCACTTCTCTTTCAGCCAGCGTGAAGCACACACGGTGACCAGGTAAGAGTGCAGTTCCTTAACATTAGCGATACTGGAATCCCAGCTCAAATCGAAACTCTTTCTTCTTATTGGCATCCCTAATGTATTAGTTCATTTTTTGTTGCAATTATTTAGTATTTTTCAAAGCAATCTCAAACAGAGCGTATTACTTGAATAGATTAAATAGTGCGCTTAAGTTTTTCCATCCTTTAATCAATTTTTGTATCTCTTCCAGGTCGCCCAAGCTAACTAGGAGTAACATACTAAATTTGTAATATCACACATAAGATTTGCTTACTATCAGTGAACCCTAACTGGACTTGAAATGGACTGGAAAAGTGAAATTTATTAATTTTGTAAATGCTCTGTATCGAGAGCCTGTCTGTATCACACACACCAACACCCACACTTCAACTTTAGCTTCATTTAGAGCTAGGGCTGATTCTTAAAGTGATTTCAACTTTAGTTTCATTTAGAGCTGGGGCTGATTCTTAGAGTGATCTTAGCCGATTATTACCGGAGCTTCCCAGGGAAGCATTCTCTTAGCGAATTTTTTCCTCAGTGGAAAACATGAAGGGTTTCTTTTACAGCGAATCTTAGCTCGAAATATTCGAACGACGTGACGCATGGTTTCTCGACCAACGCGTCAAATTGCGATATTAGTTATATCTATTTATTCATTGATTTTGAGGGGTATTATTGTCTGTTTCATCGAATTACGCTTGGTTTCTAGACTGAGCATAAAAGTGCTGATTTTTTAAGTGCTTTATGTCCGTATATATTGAGTGCTATATTTTTCTACTTTGTTTTTCTTGAGTGATTTTTGTCTTGCCGATGTTTCTCTTTCAGGTTCATCTCGATTCTATCGCGATTAGATGCGTTTTCGAAAATAATTTTCGGATTTTTTGCGTAAAAACTGAGCCTTCGAGTCTTTCTCGCGAGATTACTTCGAAGAAGTTTCGAAGGCCGCGTTTTAATTGTTCAATATCTCTCGAGTGTTCTCTCCCTGAATTGCGGTATCAGATAGATCTGTATATTCATTGATTTTGAAGGTTATTTTTGTTGTTTCATCGAATTACGCTTGGTTTCTCGACTGAGCGTGAAAGTGCCGATTTTTTGCGTGTTCTATGTCTTAGAGTGCTATATTTTTCTGCTATGTTTTTTTTTTGAGTGATTTTTGTCTCGCCAATGTTTTTCTTTCAGGTACATCTTGATTTTAGCGCGATAGATGTTTTCGGAAATAGTTTTCGGAGACTTTGCGTAACTATGGAGCCTTCGAGGCTTTTTTCAGAAGATTATTTCGAAAAAGTTTCGAAGGCGGCGTTTAGTTGTTCGTTGTCTCACGAATATTCTTGCCGCGAAAGTGCAGTGCATTTCCATGTGTTCTTTTCTTTTCAGCTTCTACCATCACCTAGTAGATCAGAAGATTAGTAATTGATTAACAAATTTAATACTTAAAAGCTATTTAGATGTAGTTTCATTAACTAATGTTGGATTCCCTTGCACTTCCCCATTTAACATGTCTCTGCACTGACAGCATGGTAGAGTAGTGCATGCCCCCCCCTCAAATCCTTCCTGTTGCCTCATCGTGGCGAGGGGGTGTAACGGGAAAACTAAGAGGTCTTGTGTTTGGTAAGTTTTCCCGGCAAAAACAGGAGGTACTTCACTTTATATTATTTAGGGCACCATATTCTTCTGACTTATTGCTAGAGATCATAGGTCACCGGAAGCAGCAAGTGGAAATGTCTTCTTTAATGTTCATAATTGTATACTGTTATCATTACTTTTTGATTAATTCGTTGAGAACATTTTTTAGCTCTAAAAAAATTTATTTACTTATTCGCAGCATCATCACTTTTGAGGGTTTCTCAACAAACTGTCCGTCCTTCCGGTAAAATGTGCTCGTCCTAATGAGACAATCCCTGTCTCAGTCGTTGAGGATTTGACTATGATTCAAAAAGAATGGAACATCGGCTGGGTCTCCTATTCCTCGTTGGTGCACTTCTTTGCAGAGGGTACTGAGTGCCGGTAGGCGTCATTCAACGGAAGTTCGCTAGGCGGCGGAGGGAATCTTGGCATGGGCCGGGGCTTTGGGTCGGTGTCCTGTTAGCAGACGAGGAATGAGGATCGTCCTTCACGAAGCTTTATATTTTGCAGTAGTTGCCTTTTCTCTTGTGTCAATATGATAAAGATCCTTGTCATGAAATACATTCTGATGTAAGTTAATAATTTGAATAAAGTTATGAAAATGAATGTCTTACTTTTGCTTTGCGTATCCTCGCTCATTTCTCCTTCGCATATATGTTATCAGATCAGTGAACGTCGTACATTTTAATTCGCGGTTTCAATGGTATGCGCTATGTCAGAATTTGTAATTTTTTTTCTCGTGAGAACCGTGATTTATCCCGTGAATAATAATATTATTACAGCGAATCCATAGCCAATCCGTAGCTGCCGAAAGCGTTTCGAAAGTTCATTTGATCGATCACAATGAATAATATTTTTCACTTTGTCTGCTGTAGTAAATTAACTTCAAACTGATAACCGTAAGGGATGGCGAATTTACGCTGTCGACGTGATCGCCATTTGGAGTTTGTTCGTGGAAAATAGTGGGATTTAAAATTTTTTTAATCATTCTCTGCAGCTCAATTTTGAAATTTATATCTGTGCCGATGGAAATAATGCTGCTAAATCGTCTCAAATGTCTTGTTATTCAGGCAAAATAATCAATTTGGAATTTAATTGTCGCGGAAAAGACTGAATTCAGGTAGCGTATTTTAGTCGTTAAGAAGTTGAATCTAATTTTTTTCATGCATTGGAAATTGAAGAACCGCGAAGATTATTTTGAATTTCTTCAGTAACTATAGCGTGCATGAGCACTTGACGTAGACAGCGGAGTACCTTCTCACAGAGGGCAAGAGTTTGACAAATTGCGGCCATTTCACTCGAAGTACTATAATGGCTCTTATGATTGGGGTATACCTTAGCAACTAATATAAATAAATTAGCAAAATCGACGGTCATTTCTCATATATAGTTCTTTCTTTCTGATATAGTCTTTTAGAGATTGAAAATGCACAACAGAGTGAATGAATTAGATTCAGTTTGAAATTAAAGGTTAATGGAAATGCGGCCGAAATCAGTGGCATGAACTGCGCCACCGTTGTTGACCGAACATATGTCATACAATTCACACTCAGACATACTATAAGACACCACCGATGCATAATCCGACGATGCGTAATTTTGGTTTCTGCTGTCTTCATCGTGCTCGTCCCCACACGATACGCTACGTTAACTATGAGCAGCTATGGAGTTTGCAAACGAAATCACCAGATGTGTCACGGTGCTTTATTCACCATTCTTAGGATCGCGAAGAAATAATCAGGTAAGGAACTTTGCGATTCTTTGAAGGAGAAAAAAATTATAAGAAGTCTCTTGGTAAATTTCTTCCTTTGGGGAAAACGCGAAGAGTTTCTTTTTCAGCGAATCTTATCTCGAAATGTTCTAATGACGAGACGCAGACCACTGTGTTCCACTGCGACCTTACCTACTATTTTGGTTTGACTCTGTTTATCGAGTGACGCATGGTTTCTCAACGTATGCGAACAGGTAAATTTTAGATCGATATATTTTGAGTGCCATGCTTTTGTCCCCGTCTTTGTAATGCGCGATTTTTCAGTAATCGCTATTTCACTATTGATCCTCGCAAAATTTCTTTCGCGTTTAGTTCATCACGAAAGAATTTCTATCGTTTTCTCTCGGTGAATTCTATTCGTGAAAATGGCGCCGCCCAAATATTCAATCCCGAAATTAACAAATATCTTTTTACAAAAAAATAACAGAAGGAAGGGGAGACTTAAGAGGTTTTTAAAATTCGAGGAACTACCAGCAAAATCAATTGGCAGAGGAAGATGAAAGAAGGGGAATACATTCCTTTAGGTTAGAATAGCTTTGCCATCAAAGGAACATGCTATACTTTCATGAGATCACAGTATTAACAGATTTTAATCCACTAATTCTTATCGTCCTGCATAGAACTTTATGCTCAAATTCATTCTGATATCCACGGAAGGATACGTAGATACGAGATTAAATTCCCAGATTAAATTGATAGAAACAAACGCAGCTACGGATTGTTCTCTATTCGGGTAAGAATTACCTTCAAATCCGTAATAGTGACTTTTCCACTTAACTCGCTATGGCTTCGACATTGTATTCGCCTTTCAACCTGCGAAAGCAATCGGCGTACATGTGTGCTTTTGTAGCGAATTAAAGCGAATTTGTATGATTTCCGGGCAGGTCACATATTGAAATTATCACATCTACTTCAATTACATTAAGGGTTGATTAAGTTGGAGGCAATCAGGTATCTGGATCAGGAAAATATATAATAATTACCTCGATTTCTTTTACGATTATAGATAATTGGGATCCGCACAAGAGGGAATGGAGAGTAAAATTATTATAAAATACGTCATCGCTTTCTGGAAAGCATGCATATGAAAATGATAGCATTATGTAAGAAAAAAATATCATGAGAAAAGATGGAGGTTGATTATAGCAACTATGTAGACAGAATGGCAACGATGTAGGCAGATATAGTAAGCGTTCGAAAAAGAGCAAAGAATATTCAAAAGAAAAAATAACATGAAAACTGATTCGTCAATATTCAACGCGATTATATAAATTATAAAATTATGTGCGAAAATTCCACATTTTTAGTGATTAATATTTTTGGGAAAGTTTAAACCATTTTTTTCTTCTCCGATATTACTCATCCATATTCTGTGCCACGCCATTGGTAGAGAGTATCCCCAAACCATTACTTAGTTCCTCCCCCCACATACCTTCATAGATTCCTTCCTCCTTCTCATTTCTGGACTTCAATGCCTCAACACCAGTCGTCTTCACATCGTGAGCTCTTCTGGTAAAGAATATTAGGTAAAGGAAAGATTTCGATACATACGTTGCTTTGCGTCTTTCCTCTATATTATCTTCAGATTCTTCATGGCTTATGAATACGTAATTTACGACATTCTAGTAGTTTAAATTCCTTACAATCTTCTAAATTTCAGGAAAGCGTTTCTTAAATTGGAAAATGTATTGGACGTGTGGCCTTGTCTTCGGAAGTCTTATCCTGTCAACCATGTGCTCTGCCATGCCGAGGGACTGCACCGAGGGAGCTTCAATGAGACTTACAATTAGAAGTTAAGTGATTTCGAACATTTCTTCCATACTTTATCCAGTCTTGAATTCTAAAGCGTGTCATCCCTTCTTATTTCCAAGTATTTTTATCCAGGTTTTCCTCGGTAAATCCCTCATTATCATGGTGAATCGCACCACATTTTCGAAAGTAAGGCATCCCTTTGAAATTGCAATCTGAATCGTTGCCGTTTGACGAAATGGTTGGACCGGCGTTGAGCCATTCGAACTCTTTCGAAGATTTCGGCGTGCTTGGTAAATTCATTTTCCTATACCGCAATTTGTCAATGAATGTAAAATCTCATAATTTTTTCCAAGGTTTCTTCAGTGCGAAGTATGTTCTCGGGTATGCTGTTTGGTTGAAAATTTCCCTCAGGCGCTCCATTTGATAGAGAATTCATTTCTACTCAATAATCACCTACGACGGGATGCTTGTCAGGGTTATTATGTGCTTTCGTAGATTTGCTCGCCAGAAACCCTAGGGAATACTTCTACTACGTCGAAGTATCAGTGGGATTTAAGGATTGTCGTAATATCTCCAAGCTAGGAAAGTCTAAAGTCTTTCCACATTCCTCCGAAATTTAATTCGGTCACAAAGAATAGTCGATCAGGGATATCTTTGGCGATCATGAGATGTGTAAAATCGCACAGAATAGAAGATTTCGAGTAGGTCTCTGCTCATATTCTACTTAGATCTTTATCGCGTCGGATAACCGAGTGTAATACTTAGGTGATAACGTTCCCGGGTTCGATTCTCCTTGGTATGTCATATGCGCGAAATTACCTCTGCTTTTAAAGAAATTGAACCATACAACAGGTATTAAATATGTTAATTTGGTTGATCCGACAAAGCCATTAATATATCCCACATTATGTGGGTAGGTACTTGGGAGAATAGTAAGAGACTTACAATCTTGTAAATCAAGACCTCAAAGCTGTTGGCGCTTCATAGATTTAATTTTGTCCTTGATTCGATACAGACGTAAATCATAAATTTACCCTTTTTAAATCCATATTTTGTTTTTCGTGCATTTTATTCCATGAATGGAAAGTAATCCGTTGCTATGAATTTGGGAATGAATCACTAAATCCTTTCATTCAGTCATATTCAAATTTTCAAATATGGTAAAATTTCCAAAGTGAGTGAATAGAAATATTTTTCTTCAAGCAAAGCGAGGATTGTTTGACTTAAAACGACTTGTTTCTATATATTCATTTAAGTTGGATTTTCATTTTCATTAATTTTGAGAGTGCATGTATTTGGTTTTGGTACTAAGTTTGTCTGCTCAGTGAGAATGGAGTGTCTGGTGAGTGACTGGTGTTCTCTTTTGTGTATTTGGTGATGGATTATGGTAGTAGCAATTACTATTATTACGAATGGCTATTCATTTCATGTATGTGGTGTGGTATGACAATGAAGATGAAAATCCAATTTGCATATTCGAACAAATTCTGGAGGACTTCTGATGTTTTTTATAGAAAACTGAGACAATAATTAAAACATCCTTTGCTTTGCTTCAAATCCACTTATCGCGGAAGATTTTGACAGATGCTTTTAAATATCGATCTAAATAGATATTCCAGTACCTAATGAATTTTTAATGTGCTTCGGCAGGAATAGTTTTGAACATTTATCCCGTTTGAGGAAGTTAATTATTTCTTTCAATGTGAACAGCTTTGCACATGTGATTTTCAGACTTTTCAGCTTTTCTAAGTTATTTATATTTTCTAATTTTCATCAAATATAGTTTGGTTATTTGGTGGTTTTTATGGTCGTTTAGAGTATTTTTCTCGATTCATTTCAGTCAATTTAGTCGGTAATCTAATTCATTAAATAAGGCATACTTTAAGAAATCTTGAATCTGTTTGTAGGCTTGCTTTTTGTTCTAGATTTGATCTGTTTTCTATGTACCGCTTTTATTCTCCTATACATATTGTATTGTAATTTTAAGACTATCCTTTTTGCCTTTTCGGAGCTTCAATTCATCCGGTACCTGTTAGAATAGAATATGGTAGTATTTTAGGTTTAAGTGCTTCGACAGCCGAGATCATTTTGCACTTGGTCTCCCAGAGGAATCGAACCCGTGACTGTTTTCTCCAATGTGGCACACATGGCTATCTGGAGCTGTCTTAAATTCGAGTGCTTGTTAACTTCAACGAAAACGTAATTAAATGTAAAGCCCCCTTTAGTTTTTTGCGCAATTAGTACTTTTAATAATTATTTCCATTTGGTCGGGGTACTACTACAAAGGAGTTATTTCAAGGTAATTTCCGTATATTTAAATACGTTTAATTTTAATCACTTTCTCGAAAAATTACATTGCTTGAGTACCCTCAATTTTGATATAACCTTTATTCGATCCCCTTAAAGCAGTAGATATATTTTTAACGGAAAATATCGATAATGATTAAAAGTTAATCAAATTTTTGGAGGGGATATGCTTAACATCTTCTTCAGATGCTGTGTTGATTAATTTAAGAATTGTAGTAATTTAGCAAAATTTCCAAAATCATCTAAATATATAACGTAGGGCTTTCAGCTTAGATCAAAACACAAATTAATTTTTTTTAATCTTGTGTTATACACTTTCAGTAAGATTGGATGACTCAAGGGAATTAGTGGTGTTTCCAGGGGTTTCTTCCTCCACATCAGGCAAGCATACTGAGCAGTTAAAATTTCAAGGAATAAAGGAAGCAGTTGGGGGCCGGAAGTGGTAAGGTTTTCCTCTTATTAAATTGAATAATTTTAGTTTGCGAGGTGGAATTTAAGTAAGCTTTATAATGCTTTTTAAGATATCGGTGCTGCTGGCTTAAACAGTAAATCAAGCCCTTTCATATTGTACACTTACCAGAAGTAACGCTTATAAGAAAAATATAGAGCTTCAAGCCAATATATTTCAAGATTTTGATTAGATTATATAGGAGCATAGCTTTACATGGTAGAATTATATAGCAATAATATAGTACCTTAACTTTTATTTGTGATATTTTTAATTCGTTTGCTTTATGTAAGTTTAAAAAATGTATTCACCAAAAGGTTATAGCTTTTAATTAGAAAAGGTGTCATTTCGACAATGATTATAGTTACATAGCCTACGGATGAGGAGCCTGCAACCTTTGTGCCACGTTAGTGTTCTTGTGACCTTTCTGTTATTCGGTACCAGCTTTTCTTCTCTGAATTTTACATGGTTTTATGCATTACTTTTCTCACAATGCTTTATTAGATTCGGTGAAAATGGAATGGAAAATGTATAACCTGTATTTATAAAACATTTCAGGTAAACTATATATCAGAAGCCCTTTGAATGTTACTAATATGACAAAGACATAAATAAAATAGAAAAAATGAACACTGATACAGGATAAGGCGTTTTTGGGTGTTTTAGTATTTCTGTATTAGTTCGTAGTTATCGGAGTGTTTGTTTAAAAATATTTGGGTGGGGAAAAGAATATCAGTGTGGGAATTTTTTGAATGTATAAACTAACGGTTTTATAGGTTCAGATTTCATGATCCTGCACATTATGCGTATTTAAGGATAACAACGTACTTGCTCTGAACTTCTGCAAGATATTTAATATATAGCGGTTTCTATTTTTACTGTATTGTTACTTTGCTTCATTTATGAAATTCATTATATTTACCCACTCAACCTGCTTTTACTGAGTTTATTATAGATTGCAACATATTCATCGCATTTGCTTGCAGAACCTGAGGTTGTAGCCTGCATATGACGCCTTTGGAAAGAGGATAAATTGAATATTCCCTCCAAAAGGAACTGACAAGGCTATTAAAGGAGACAAACCTTGGAACACTGAATTCAAGCAGCAAATGCGGATCCCTACAGCAGCACCCATTAGAAGCAGAAAGTTGTGCTAGAAGACTCCATGTACTTCATGGATGCATTGGACTTTAATATTGTTAACTTTTATAATAGAGTAGATTGGACACTAGAATTTAATTACAAATCTGAAATTTCAGTATGTTTCGGTATTTTGTATAGATGTTATGTATTTATAAGATTATCTGTTTTGTGATCCGTTTGAAAAGTGTCGGGACGATAGTCGAATGTATTAGGTTCGGAAGGAGGCTGTGCAGGGACCTTAGGAAGGAGCTTTCACGTCAACGCAGAGAAGATTCTGCGAGCAGATGAAGCGGTCAGGGAGCCGAAGCATCGAGCCGATTCTGCGAGCCTAGCTGTGTGAGCGAGGCCTGCACGCGAGGTTTTCGTGCCGATCCTTGAGGCCGTACGCGTGAGGTGTGCCAGTAAGTAATGCCTGCGTGTCTGTCGTCCGTAGGTGGTGCCGAGAGTTACGCAACTGCAGATTGAGCCTCACAGCGGTGGCCGCAGGTCGAGCCCGAATGCAGTGCAGAGGGAAGACAAAGAAGAGCCTGCAAAAAGCAGGCGAAGCCAAGCAACGAAGATAGCCTGCGGCGATCTTCATACACCGATCCGAATATACAGAGGCAACACTTCGTCTCTACAAATATTTCTCGAAACGAAGCGTCCACAATACGTCTAAAAAGTCGGTTTTAACGCTGCATCCTCGTTATGCGATTGAACACTGCGAATACTATATGACACAGCGAACAAATCGTTTTTTAACTCTGCGTTTTTGAAGACAGCGATTTTAAACTGTGTTTTCGAACGCTGCGTTATCACAATTACTGGATTATCATATTATCATCACCTTGCGTCGACGTCATGCGTACGACAACTGTGTCAACGTCACCAGTTGCTTCAGCCGATGCTGTCTCAATACTACGTAATGTTTCCTCGTACGGCGTCTGCAGTCGACCTGTGTGTATAACGCCTTTATGTCTTAGCCTGTCAGATGTTGCGATTGGTTGTTTGCGAACTTTGTTAATAGCCATGTACTTGGTGTGAATGATCCTGCTGCATTTCGTTGTCCTTTCTACGTATAATATTAAATATGTCGCCTCATCCTTAAGCCAAACCTATTTTCTATGATGGAGTATGTTTTTATACGAAGTCGTTAAGCTTAAGGAAGTTTTTTGGATTAGTGTTTACTTGGTATGTTATTACTGATGATTTTATTTTCATGAATTGCTTCATGGACTGGTATAATTTATTCATCGTTCTTGTCACATGTGGTTCACACACGAATCCGAATTTCAGCGGCAACACTTCGTCTCTACATATCCCACGAAACAAAACGTCCACGATGCGTCTGATAAGTACGTTTAAACGCTGCGTAATCCACATAATGCGATTGATTACTGCTTTTTTCAACATAGTTTTTTATCTCTGCGTTCTCCCAATTACTGGATCATACTATATCATGACCTTGTGTCGACGTGATGCCTAAGATCACCGTCGCCGTCACCATCGGCTGTAGCCGATGTTCGCACTATACTATGAAAGTTTTTTTTGCGTACGGTGTCCGCAGTCGACTTATCTATATAGCGCCTGTATATGACTTAGCCTTTTTGTTTTTGAAATTGGTTTTTACGAATTTAGTTATTCATGAAGTTACTGCGAAGAGCTGCTGCTGTATTTGTCCTTCATTTAATATTACATGTCGCCTTGTCCTTAAAGCATCTTTTTCTGCTAGATTAAAAGTTGTTCTTACATCCCTTTGATACTATACCCAATTTTCTTATTGAGTGTCAGTAAGGTTACTGAGGGTTTTAGTATGTCTTATGTTATTACTGATGATTTTATTTTCATTAAGTGTTACATGGTGTTATAATTTGTTTTATTCCCTACCGTGAGAATTTGATTATCATATGTTGCATTAAATTTCTAATATTTTCTGTGGTAATACATATGGTTAATTTTCCCTTTTTTACAGGAAGTCTTCGATAATTCAAAGAAATTCCTTAAAATGTTTTCTCATTATCTGTAAATACTGATAAGTTGTATTTTTCTTGAAATTTTACAAGCTGTGTTGTAAAGTGTATCGTTCCTTTCCTTTCCGTACGTGTTCGAATATCAATGTTTGCATTAAATATCTAATCTTTTTTCCAGTCTTCGCATATGACTATTTTTCTTTTTTAAGGTTCTCTTTGGTGTATTTTCTGTTTCGTGTAATTTGCTCAGAATTTCCAGGTCCAGCCTCTTATTTTTCCACCAGCCACAACTTTCATTTGTTGGTGGAATTTTAGTGGAGAAGGTGCTGTTTGAGCCGTTTTAGGTACCCAAAGATAGGATAGCCTTGGTCTGCCTGATTCTTGGTCTCTTGCTGCCAATTGAACGACAGATATGCTGAGGTTCTGGAGGAGTTTCTTTGAGTCCATCATATTACACCCCTTTGGTTCAGTATTAGGAATCCTACAGACAGAAGTGTGATGCTGCAGCATATTTCATCCACGGTCAACTTCCAGAGGGGAGCCCGTAATGGACATCAAATCACTTGTGTGCATTGTTAAGCGAATTTTGACGTGTGGCAAGTTCAGATAAATTTGCAGAGCATTTGCTTGAACTATAGTCTCTTCCACCAGTGAAGCCACACTTTAACTTAACGTGCTGACGTGCTTATTAATCCATGTTCTCGGAAAGAGCTGACCGCATTTTTAAGTTGTTTTAACTCTGTACTATTAATTCTTAATGGAGCAATTAATCTATTTTGTGAACTTAATGTTGTGGCCTATGGTGCCATACCTAATCGAAGTTCGGGAGAAGTGAGTGATGAATAATACAATAGGTTACCAGATCCAGTGAAGAACTTAATTTTACCAAGTTTTCTATCCATGTAAATGTTTTATCACATACTTTAATTATTACGTGTTCTCTATATATGTACAAATATTTTTGCCTACTTTGGAAATCTTGTCAGCTTTCAGCTTGCATTGCCAGATAATATATTTACGTACGTTTTGATAGAATCAAACATGGTTTTTCGTTATTGTAAATGTATCTGAGGAATCGCTTGTAGTTAAATAATTCGTTTGTAAATCACTAAATTTGAGATGTTTTCCTGATTAACCTCTGTGGTTTTGGCTGCCTTTGGGAGGTTTTTTTTACGGAGGGGTTTTCCTTCCAAATTCGGGCGAAACCAGGCAGACTTGTTCTTCCCCTCCGGTCTTCCTTGTGATGTCTGTTTTACTGTTGTATTGCTATTTGGTTAGTTTTGTCTGATGTAATCACAGGGAGATTTAAGTGAAATAAAAGTTAATATGAATAATTGCCTGTTCTGATTCTTAGTGGCATTTTCTTCCTACAACCTAACTAATAGGAAAAGAAACCATGTATTTTCACAGTTCAATCTAAAATTAACTACCGCTTATAAGGACGATAATGCCTACTATCCTGCGATATGAAAAGCAAAAATGCTTCAACTTGGGTGTATTAATAGGCCCTTAAAATTGGTTTTAATTGTTTTATTTAAAGGCGAGGGAGCCTCCAGAATAGGAGAAATTAAAGATTAACATTGTCTGCTATGCAGGTCTACGTTCAGCGTCTAGAAGGATTTGTTTTCGTTATTGTTATTAAAATCACTTCATTACTTCGATTTTTAATGGCATTTACATGGCAGAATAATATTTTAGCGAAACGGAGGTCTAACTAGTATTGCACTAATGGACAGATTCTAAGCTTGTTAGCCAATTCAGAAAAGACATGTTCCTCACTTTGTGCTCGCGAGCCGCTGAAAGCTGGCGTTAGAACACTGATTCTTTGACGATTTTCGAGTTAAATCCAAGATATTTTCTTATGTGTATCGGAAATATGGTCGTACCTTTTCAAGTTTAATATAAACCGAGCAGACGCATTCTGGGCACGTTGCGTCTTGCTAGCAAGTTCTTGGGATAAATCATGGATTAAATTAACCAATTGCATTTTAATATAAGGCGTTAGGAAACTTCCTAAGCATCTGAGGGTATGGACTAATTAATGGAATTACTGAACTTTTTTGAATCCTTCGATTCTTTTGACGCGGATATATATTAAAAATTAAATTATATTAAATTCTGTAAACATCATTTATACGCTGATGACCTGTAGATATATCTCGATTCTACAGCTGCCTGCTTCCCTGAATGTGTTCAGTATGCGAACCATGACTTCCAGCAAAGTCACAAATGTAGCAAGGACAATTTTTTGAAGATAAATCCATTAAGATTACAAGCCATTGTCATCGGATATCCCAAGTTATTAAAAGGAATTATTGGAAATATTAATGCAAACCTCTTGAACAATTTTGAGATCCCATTCTGTAACACTCTTAATAATATCGGTGATTGCATAAATATCTGAGGGGATGGATGGAAGAATAAACGTTTTCACGAATTTTCACGACCGTGCTCCGACACCGTACCGAGCATTTCAGGGAAAAATGGAGTGGGTAGTGAAGGACGGGAAAGGACTCTCCTCCTCCCCCACATCTGGGTAAGTAAAGAGCAATAAAGTTGAGGACTGTTATACCTCCAGAAATTTTCTAAGTCTCTTTCCTTTTTCTTGTATGAAATTCTCTGGTAGAATCTCTTACACATCTGAACATAGCCAAGAGACACTGCGAGTCGGGCGGTGGCCCAGGGCAACGATGATAAGGGAGGGCAAAAGTGCGGAAAGTAAGCCGAATGTTTACTGGAAAGTGGCAAGCTTCGAAAATCTATTTATTAGCAAACCCATTGAAAAGCACCTGCGAAGATATCAGCTATATAAACGAGTCTCAGGATAACGCAGACGCACACATCCTCATTCACTCTCCATAGGTTTCAATATAATCTCCTAGATTTTTAACCTTTATATTGTGCTGCAACTTCGTTATAATTTGTCCAACGGACCTCACTTCTCCATTTCTGGGGTCTTATAAATACTGTTCTCATTTGAACAATAAATGTAATGTATTCTTAGCTGAACGATATAATGTTCCATGATCGATTAAGATAATAAAGTTTTAAATATTTAAAATTGTTTTATTATTTTTCTTTACTGAAATTAAATTATTTAATGTAAATTTTGATTGAGAAAGTTAAATTAAAGTTAAGGAGGAGTTTTTAATGAAGAAAATATAAAGGATTTGGTATGTTATCATGGGATGTCCGGAGATAAAGATAAGTATTATTTTTCAATAATCTCATAATACAAAGGCTTCCAATCAGCAACTGTTCAATGTAATGTTCTTAGTACTTTTAGTAACTCGATAATATGGAATTAAATTACTGAGCGGCTGATTCATGCTAGACGGAACAAAGACTTACCTCCAGCAAATTTTAAGATGTGCAATTTTTAAGAATTGGAATGATAAAACTTTCACCAGGCTAATAAATTGAAACTTTGTATTTACTTTAGAAGATATACTTATTTCAATTGGGCAGTTTTTTTACAAAATTGTAATTGAATATTTTTCTTTGTATTAAAAGCATTAACGAGGGAAATACTTGGTGGAAAATCGAAGACTTATTCAGTGCGTTTAGAATTAAGATATTTCTCTGATATGATCATATTTATCTAATACTTTATAGTATAGAAAGTATCAGAAAGGCAAATAAATAAGGCATTGGTTGGCTACAATATACTGTGTTAAAAGTAAGGATTGGAGAGGGGCAAGAGTTAAACAAGCTGCCGATTTTATTCGATATTGAGAAGAATTTTAAAAGAAATTTTTTAGACAAATGTCGCAGTATAAAATATCCATCCTATGTCTCTTTCCAAACTCTATGATTATTCAAATCAATCTTTCAAAATGTAAAGTTTGTGCGTGCTAGTAATGAAAATTATAATTTCCACGTTCATTCCACGACAATTTATTCGTGATTCATAATTTTAAATTAGCGGTACATGAACATACATAGTACTGAGTTGCTCTGATTTCTACGTGTTTTTCTATGGGAAAATATTTGAATAATGTTATGATAATTTGCAGTACATGTATTTCTCTAAGAATTTAAACTCATCTGCAACATATGGGTAAGTTAATAAACAAGGTATATGGTCGGGTTGAAATAATTTGAATCGTTTAGAAGTTATTACTTTTACGCTATTTTGCACTTTAGACATAGATTGGCGTAGATACGGAATATTTCAATTCAACTCATGTGCTATTGTATATGTAAATATAAATTTAATCTTGCCTATTTAAAAGAAAAACATCTTGGCCATATTATTATTTACATGATTTTAGAGAGTTGTGATAAGAATACCTAGAAACTTAATAATAATAGAAACTTAATAGTAATAATACGTGGTAAACTATGCGTTATGAGCACATTGTATGATTCGGAAAGCTTCTTTTTAACAAGACCTTATAAATATGTAACAGAGGATACATTAAAATTATACTTGGAATTCAATTTTTTATGAAGGTTCTCATTAGCCATTATACTGCCTGCGTTCATGTTTAAATATCCTAATTGAATTTTGCTGAACTATATTGTGTGAACATCTAATATTTGTTACTCATTTTAATTTCAACCTTCTTTACAGATATATACGAGCATTATCAGCGAATGGAATAATCGACATGAATTAGTAAAAATGATCCTGTCACCTAGAGCTCTGAAAATGATCTATGAGAATTATATGACATATTAATTTTACAAACAAAATGTATCTTGCTTATTAGTCTGATGTGTTACTTATGTATTGTTATTAATATAAATAAAAATTAAGAAGACCTTAATTTTTTGTTGCTAATACCCTCGATGTATCATTAATCAAATTAATGCAAGATAATCGCCTTAGAATGAACCGGCGATCGAAAAGTGATTTAATTAAAAGGAAACATAAGTGTTAGTATTAACCAATTTCATTTCAAACAGTCATGCATTGAAAAATTGGGTAGTGGAGGAAATAACTTGATTATATTGCTCGTTAAGTTTGAGTTGTGAAAGTTTACGAGAGAAAAAGATCACGCAATCATAGGGAAATGATAGAATTCGGTAAATACAAATGATAGAATAGTAAGAAAAAAATATTGAAATCTTTAGGATTTGAACCCTGACTTTCTACGTGAGAATCATAAAGTCATCCACTACACCAAGACCTCACTTACTGTAGTGCAAGTGTTAATATACGTTATGAATTACTTACTGCAGAGTACATGCAGCGCCCTCATAACCTTGCGGAATTTCCCGGCGTTTTTTGAAGGACGAATTCAGAATTTAGAGGTCATTCAAGGGCAAAACCAGCAATTTTAACCCTTTTTCCGAAATTTACGAATAAGCTCTCCGAGTTTAACCCTTTGGGCCCAATAACCTTGGCATGAAAGCGAAAGTTCAGGACGTCACTGTGACGTTGCGGTTAGGGCGCGGATTTGAAATATCCCAATTTTGGATTTTATTTCAGAATTCTATTCTTCGAAATTTAGCCATTTTGAATTTATCATTCCTTTCTCTTATAGCCTCCATTGTCACTATTATAATGACTATCGTAAATATTATTTTACACCCAAGATGCATTTTGTGTTGACTAGGCGCAAATTTCAAATTAAGAAATTGATAATTTAGATTTATCTTCAAAATTCGTCCATTTTAAGTACTTTTTAGTAGTTAACTCGTAAAATTGCAAAATTAGTATAGTTTTTCTCTGCATAAGACTTTTGTTTTATTCTCTATCTAATTTTTACCAGAAATGAATTTGAGGCCGTCATTCCATAATTTTCATAGTTTATATAATATCGGTACCTTATTACTACTGTCGATTTAAATATGAAAAATACTAAATTAAATGCAATTCTTCGTAAAATACTGGATCTTCCAGTATTAATTTAAAAAGGTGGATATTTAATTGATTCATACAATAATTCTTTTTATAAATAACAAATTTCGGAATTTATTTCTTAGCTAGTACACATGTTGAGAAACATTAAATTTCTTTTTTGATACAATTTTAATTATGATAGTAACAAGTATGCATAATTATCAAGTAATAATAGCATCAAGATGATAGTAATTTTCATGTCCTCATGCGCTACGTTGGTCCTTTCGCACTCAGTTGTGCTGCAGCATTCAGATGATTTCCATCTCAGACGTCTTCTAGTAGTAGTCGGAACAAGAGAGCACCGTGACATCTGAGTACCTGGAAAATATAGTGACAAACAGAAAATGTCATAACCTTAATACATTATTGCCCTAACATATCTTTGAGCGCCGATTCTTACAAACTTCCTCATCGTGACACGCGGTGCGTTAAATCACCGGAATAAAGAGTGATCTTACCCCAAAAACTGATATCCTGAATTTCCCCAACGGGAGAGAATAATTTCAATATTTAATTTACCGGGTTACGGTGAATCGATAGCATAGCAACTCCAAAATATGACTCATTTCATGCTTCACTTATCGAAAAACTTTATTATTACTTATCGAAAACCTTCATGTTTACTCATCACTATGAGCAGGCGTCAAAAGGTAAATAACAGAGAGACAACCGTCTCAGAACGCGCAAGTAAAACTAAGCACTCACAACTAATCATCGACATGTCATCCGAAGGTTTCGAAATTTCAAAAAGGAAATTTTAAAAATTTATCACGAATTGAAATAAACACGCTAAATCAAACTAAACTTTCCGATCTATCTACGATTAGAAATATCTGCAACTAATGTTGTAAACGCGTTGAATGAATTTACAATTCACAAACAACTTAAGTATTGCGTAACGTCGAGGCTTTCAAATTAAGGGAGTTAAAACCATAAACATTTAAAACGGAGTTTGCGACGAAAGCAGTTTTACATAATAATGTTTTAGGACAAAACTTTTGATGCGCAATTGGAAATAGTAAGAATTAAGACTACTGCAATCGTTATCTTAGCGTGACTATGCTGTTGAAGGCTTTATTACACATACTAACCTATTCCGCTTCTATTATGTGATAACTTTTCGTTTTTAGAGGATGGCGCTGACTTCTCCATCTGGTCAGGTGAACGGCGCTATGATGTCCTGAGCTCAGTTGATTTCACTATGACTACTTCATATGTCCATAAAGATTCGACGTCCTCTCTTTCAATCAAGTAAACAAGATACGGCTTTCCTAAAAATATAAAATAGTTCTGATGGTTAAACTTCTTGCAAGTCAAACGAGAATTCTGCTTTATTCGTCATCATGGTGATAAATTGTAATAAATTCTAACTTTGAATATAACACTAACAAACCACCGAAAGAAAACCTGTGTAAATTATTTTTTATATTCTCAACTGTCTTTTTTTATGTTAAAACAAAAACCGCCTCAGTACTTGTCAGTGCAAACTGCACTGTCGATAAGGTCTATTCCCCTTATAGTTGCATCAACGTACATTTCTATTTCAAGAAACAGATTAGCAAACCATATAATGAATTGAAATAAACTAAATAAAATAAATATATTTTTAAATATATGAATTCCTCCTAGCGTCTAGATTCACGTATATAAAATGCAATAAACACGGTGTGTTGTATAACCATAGTTTAGAATGAGGCCTTTAATAAACAAATTTAATAGGATAACCTAACATAGTTTTGCCTAAAACGTTACTTTCCATTTCAACTTACAGATTTGATAATTTACAGAAATGAGCATTAATATATTAAACTAAACCCATAAGATGATGTAGAAAGAAGTACATTGTAACAAAAGGAAACTAGGAGTAGTACAATATCTTCAATTTTTTTGGCTATATTAAATAATCACATTAGAAATCGATCGCATCCAAACTTCTCAATTCTCTTCTGATATTGTCTTCCTCTATGAAGCATCATTTATGACACTATAGATTTCAAGTGCCAATTATTACAGGTAAAAACAACAATGTGGTAGTAAAACCGAAAATTAAGCACCTACAACTAATTTTTTTTTAAATAAAAAAAAGCTAAGTTCTGCTCAATTAATTAGGAAATTCTCCACCTATCCTAAATATGCAGCATTACTTTTCTTCAGTAATTACAATATTTTAGTTATGAAATGATTATTTAGATCCAGACAGTTTAGTTTGTGTGCGAGAGTAACTTACGCGGCCCGCCTTTCAAAATCATTCGTGACCCCTGACCAAGGCAAGGTATATATTATATAAAATAACGTCTTTAATAAGTAGCGATTCAAACGTAAGTCTGCAATTATACAGACACTTCGTCATATTATATACAAGATAGACAGGTATCTAAATTCAGAAAATAAAATGAGAGGAAGAAACTATTTGCTTTTAAAATATCTCTTGATTAAGAGTCCCGGGAAGAGTTGATCACTCCGCGAGAAAACTCTTGATAACAAAGCTTGGAAAAATCTGACGTACTGATTGATATCAATGCCTAAATATAAAAATTCTACGGAAAAGATTGCTCTAATAGATGAATCTAAAAAAATTAATTTCTAAATTTGGAAATTAAACGAATATTTCAATAGCAATTTAGAGACATCTTAATAAGCGAAATGCCGTTATGGAAATCAAGATACAAATATCAAACTACTAAAAGATTATGAATACCATGTAAGAAAGTTCATTACTAATAGTGCTAAAATCTATATATATTAAGAATATATTTAGAAAACGCAAACATATCAGTGACGACTCAAGGATCCGCGGTTCCCGGGAAGAGAGGGTTAGCCGGGGAGGCACCAACACAAAAGATATCGTTTAATTTCAAGCTTGAATAGGACAATCCTCACTTCTTACCCCTTCATTTCTTCTGAGATGATTTCTAGGTCAATTTCCACTTGAGAGTCGCAAATGATACTCCAAGGGTGCCGGACCGCAAGCGGAGTGAGTGACTTTCCTTCCCGCCTTCAGACGGCTGGCTCATATCTTGAAGAGGAAGACCTGTAAAACGAAGGAAGGAGCTGGCTGCTACTTAAGGTAATATTATCTCCTCTCCTCTGGGATCGAGGGGTGGAGTAAAATCGAGCCCCACGGAGCCGGCTACTCCGTGCACTCCACGCTTGGGTTGGCCTCTCGAGGGCTGTGCCGCTAGGTACGATGCGTTGTGTCTCCATTCGTGGCGTCCTGATTCAGGAGGGGCATGGTGCTTCTGCGGGACTGGCAGCCCATGTCAGGACCCGGCGGCCGGGGCGCCATGGCCTGTGTTTCAATTTTATGCAGGCCACCCCGGTCGTGCCCCCCTCGGTGGGTCAATACCGAAAATACGTCAGGCATACATGCGAAATCGGGCACGACCCTTTCACCCTCCGCTGACGGGCCGTGAGAGGGCCTACCCGTGCTTCCTGCTGGGCTCGTACGAGGTACTGCAGGTTTGTGTAACCCGGATTGATCGGGGCGGCAGTGCAGTTGTAAGATCGGGGATGATTGGGTTCGGGAGTAGTATGTTTTGTCTGACCTCAGAAAATAATATTATATTATAATCTTATAAGATTAAATTGGGTTATGTACGTACTCAGTTGACATGCTTTCTAAATGATTTACAAGTGGGAAATACATTTGTAAACTAGGATTATTTCATTAGTTCTTAAATGGAAGTGTTTTACATCCTATGAGAGCGTCTGAGAGTGTTCTGAGATTAGCTGAGAAAACTTGAGTGTCTGAGAAACTGAAAACATAAAAACACACCGTTAGAGGGAGACAAAAAAAAAGATCGAAATGCATAATTGCATTTTTTCTGATTTTATTATTGTTTTTGTGATTTCTTTATAGAACTGCTTCTTTAATTATATTTTAATTAGGCTTTCGAGCTAAATACTCTACTTACTTAACTAGCATTGAATTTCGTTACGTTAATAGCAATATAGACTGTAGCAAGTATAAATAAAGTGATAAATAAGAATGAATATAGTAATAATAATGATAATAATAGATAATAAATGTAATAATATATAATAATTGTAATAATAAATAATAATTGTCATAATAAATAATAAATGTAATAATAAATAATAAATGTAATAATAAATAATAAATGTAATAATAAATAATAAATGTAATAATAAATAAATATTATAAACAATAATAGGTCAACTTCCACTCGAGAGTCTCAAAAAGCATCGACTACCATAGGTGCCGGACCGCCGACGGCGTGGGTCGCCCCACCTTCACTCCTTCGGAAGGCTCTGACACACATCCTCGGCTACAAGGCTAAAGTCATTTCACTGAAAGGATAACAAGTTATGGGTTGGAATTTTACCATTACGAGAAAACATTCATGTAAAGATGAAGTAGGAACATAAGGACACACAGAACTCATTTCAGAATTTGAAAACACTTACCGTATCTTGCATCGGAATTGAGAGGTGGTGGACGTAACAAATAAAAAGAACTCCAGCCAAAGAATGCCCAGATACAAATCTCCATCGGTCTTCTTCCTCTGCTTACTCCGTCCTTAAAATAAATAATCATGCATGACAAAATTTCTCACAGATACATTTTTTAAATTTGCCAAATAAACAGTTTTCTCCTTAACTGGAGCTACCTCATATTAAAAGCCTGTGGTCCAAAATAATCCAATGATGCGCACCGTTTAAGATGAGATGCTCCAGTGCCTAAGCTTGATGGAAACATCAGGTCAAATGCACAACTCCAGCGCAGGGCGAAACAGCTACGGCAGGGGTTCTTTTGGACAGGATCGTACTCATTGAAAGTGGAAGAGAAAGGATTCGCATTATGTGTTTATTTAATCAAAAACATGACTATTCACGTAACAAAGGAATAGGAATGAACGTTTCACAAACTAAAATCGCGTGGCATAAGGGGTCAAACTGGGTTTAACGCGGACATTATATTTTAAAGAATTCTCAGTTTAGTATTTGCGATAATCAATTGTAATAGTAATTATATTAGGATACAAACCTTTTTCCCATGTCTGCGAAAAGCCACTCTGTTTCAGAAACACCTGGATTCAATGCTGCAAAAACTCTTACCTGCAAGGAGCATTCGCCACGGTCCAACCTCACCTACGAAATGAACTACTGGAACGAGTTTTCTGTATCCCCCATGCGGCATAAACCTGAATCTGCCACGAAACAAAATACAAATGGAAAGCTATATCACGACTTTCCGAAAAGAAAAATCATCCTTCCTAAAACCTAACTAAATGATGGTTTTACTTTTTCTATTTTGGCTATAATTTAAAAATAACAAATGAATTATATGGCTCACACTTAACTTGACAAAGAAAAAACACACTTTGCTGAATATCAACCATATGGTGAACGGCTAAAAAACGAGAGAACGCTCTGGTAGAATGCAAAGTTAGCATACAGTTACGCAGCGAAAATTTAAATAAAATAAAACGTAGAATAGGAATATTCCATAAATTAATAGAAAACAAAGTAAAATATAGGTTTAAGAAAAGGGACAGAAAATTAAAGGTTACTTACGTTGTAATTCTTGAAAAAAAAATCTACGACTATTTTTCCCGGGAAATTCAGTAGATACCCGGGATAACTTGATTACATTCTTCATAAGTAATACGGAGATAACGGGGTCCCAGGATCCCATCTAAGAATCATTATTCCCGGTGAAGGCATTTTAATAATATTAAGAGCAAATTATTGCAAGAAAATAAAGCAGTCATTTTCAAACCAAAGTTTTCAATGTGATATAAGACAAAACCATAACGCCCGGGAGAGAAAAACTCAAGCAAATGAATGAGAGTCATTTTTCTTGATGATTGTACGATACGAAAATTGTACTATTTTCATTTTGATTTTTTATACTAATAACACATTGAAAAATGAAGAATCGACGAGTTAAAAGCTTCCAAAATCTTACTCATTGTCAGTAACATTGGCCACATAACTGTGCGTAAAGTGTTTGGTCTCAAAGAATGATTCTATGTTTCTCTGCAGTGAACTGACAGATATATTAGCAGCCTCCGCATCGTCCTTGCATTTATGTGAGCTTAGGAGTGGAAACATATCGAGTAAAGAAGAGATTTATAATAAGTTTGAGTTTGCCAAAGGAATACATTTTGGTCATGGATATGACTGATCGCCATATAATCATCTGCTATGCGATTTTTTTTGTAGAAATTTGGCCCAAAAATATTTGATGGATTATTTTTGCAATGGACCCACATGATATTACTATTTAAAGTCATTAAAGGTATCCAACGTGTAATAAATTGCAACAAAAATAGCTCCTTAATTAGTTCCAGGGTACAAAACGTCCCTGAAATTTCTTTATTTTTTTAAATGTAAGTACTAAAGTCTCAGTATGTGTGAGAAGTAAAACGTAGTAAACTATTATAAAAAATAATGTTTTCTTGCAACGATTTTCAAAAAATTGATTGTCGTATCCTGGTACGATTATAGCATATGTGATTTATGTATATCTCAGGACTTTCCAGTTAATCCAAAATAATACCAAGTTCTCTTCCAGGAGATTTAAACCCCACTGGATTTGAATAATGTCTAATAAGTAATTTACAGTATTTCTGGAATGGAAGTATTAGGAAACAGTTACATTGTAATCTATCAGTAAAGGTTTGCTTGGGATTTCAAAGCTCCTTTATCTTCTGCATTCGGATAAATGCAACTTAAATCATATAATCAATAATAACATTTATAATCCGAGAGTTATCCTCATTAGTATTTACTATCCAAATATTCTGAATATCGTTCCTGCTTCATTTTGATTGAATGAAAGCTTAGATGCATACCTATATAGAAACGGAGGAAGGGTGGAAGGGTCTTGAACCCTTATATTTGATTCTAAAATCTTCGGAGAGTATAATTTCACATCTTCACAAATAGCATTACTAATTTAATCCTACATCTATTTTCCCCGTTGAGAAGGAGAGGGCAATTAAGCTAGTTGTGTTTAATTCAGCAAAGAGACTGTTTATGTAGGCTTTTGCATGCGCTCGCGAGAGAATGACAGATAATAGACAAAATTTAGAAGAACTTTATAATGAAGGAAATGGAATTTTCCATAGAATGGAAGTTAATCTCAATTACCGTGTATAGTTCTCTACACCAACGTAGAGCTTCTAAAATTTAACTTTCATTAGATATTCATACATTGCATTATTTTATTGCATTTTTCAGATGTATATTTTATCGTACATATGCAATATATATTTTTATATGAAATTTCATTTTAACGGGTCTGTTTCGTTTATGGACTAGGAATGTTTGTACTTATATGCATTGTGTTTTCCTTATCATTTAAATCTAATCTAGTATCTACTCGTACTTCTTTATTTATTTATTTATTAATAAATCGCTGCAATTTGGCCATTTGGTCAGGTGGCAGCGGTGAAGGGGGACCAATCTATATTACATTTAATTGCCTGGCATTCGCCCAAAGACGGGAGGAAAACCCCTCCAAAAACCTCCCGCAGGCAATGTCAATCACATACTATATATATAAAAATTATGAAATATTACATAATATATACATGAAGAAAAAAAAGATATTGAAAATCTAAAAGTATAACAATGATACATATACACTGATTCATTAATCAATGCCTAATTCTACTACACATACATATACAATGTGCACACATAGTACTATAGAAACATATTAATAATTGGTATTGACTGTTTACAATTTTACTAACATCATAGTTACAAATAAATATATATACAATTCAATTACTATTATACCTATCACATCATTAAATTATATGGACATTTAAAAATTACAGTTACTTTTTAGTCTATTTTTAAAAGACTGTACCTTTTTTGGCATTGGAAAGAGGACTTCTCTAGGTAAATTGTTCCACTCTCTAATTCCTCTATTAACGAATGAATATTTCGCTATATCCGTTTTCTGTTCGCATTCTCTTATTTTTAAGCTGTGATCACTACGACCGATATAGCTAGGAAGATTAAGCCTGGCATTCAGTTCGCCCCAGCCCTCAGCAGCATTCCATGCTTTGTATATCCCAGCTAATCTAAAGACTTTTCTTCTCGATTCTAAGGATTCCCACTTCAAATGAGCTATCATTTTAGTCACACTTTCCGCTTTCTTGTGCTTACCGGTAACGTACCTAGCCGCCTTTCTTTGTACCCCTTCTAGTTTCTTAATAAGTCCTGTTTCGTGTGGATCCCATACACTCGTTGCATATTCTATAATCGGTCTGACTAGTGATTGGAACGCTCTTTCCTTGACACGTTTCCTGCTCCCTTTCAGGTTCCTCATTACAAAATGAAGATTCCTATATGCCTTCGCGACGATGTCTTCGACATGCCTTCCCCATTTTAAATTATCGGTTAATTTGACACCTAGATATTTGCATTCGGTCACAGTATTGATTTTTTCGTTGTTTAGGGTGTAGCAATGCTGTATTATAGACTTTCTCCTGGAGAACTTGATATGTTTACACTTACTAACGTTAATTTCCATCCCATTTACTTTGGTCCACTCGGCTATTTGATTTAAGTCAATTTGAAGGAGTTCGCGATCATGGGTTTCCTCTATACGCCTATATAATATGCAGTCGTCCGCAAATAGTCTGATTTCTGACTTAATTTTTGTTGGAAGGTCGTTCACATAAATAAGGAATAGCAATGGTCCGAGAACGCTACCCTGAGGAATGCCTGAAGTAATCTCTATCTCTTTAGAGAAAAAATCTCCGATTCTAACTCTCTGTTTTCTATTTTTCAGAAATAGTTGTAACCAATTCGTGACCCGATGGTCAATGTTTAAATTACGAATCTTTGCTATAAGTAAGTCGTGAGGTACTTTATCAAATGCTTTTGCTAGGTCGATAACCACCGCATCTAATTCTTCCCTGATATCCATCGTTTCTGAGATGTCTTGAACGAGTCCTAACAGCTGTGTTTCACATGAGAAACCAGATCTGAATCCGTGTTGCCTCTCGCTCAACCAGTCGTTTTCTTTCCAAAATTCTCGGATATGATCTGCTATAATTTTCTCCATTAATTTGCAAACCTGAGACGTAAGGCTAATCGGTCTATAGTTATCTAACGATGATTTCAGGCCAACTTTGTGAATTGGAATGACGATCGCTTTCGTCCAGTCGCAAGGGATAGAATTATTATTTAGCGTAGCAATAAAAAGAGTTCTTAGATAGGGAACAATCGCATTGTATCCTAGTTTTATCGCATCACTTGAAATATCGTCTGGACCTTTCGATTTCCTATTTTTTAGTTTTTGGACCTTTCGCAAGATAATTGAATTTGAAATTTCTAAGTACTTTGGGCAACTTTGCCCTGCAAGAACGTTAACTACCTTCAATGGTTCGTCTACTGCCGGACGGCCTTTGTTAAAGACTTGTGAGAACCAATTATTAAATACTTCCGCTACGTCCTGATTTTGCGTTAGACTATCACCGTCTGTAGAATTTATGGCGTACACATTATTTCGATCCCCTTTACGTCTGCGCAAGTACTTATATAATTCGTTAGGATTTCCTGAGTCGAGAGTATTTGTGACGTATACTTCTTCCGCAAGAACTTTTTCTTTCGTCAGTTCTTTGACTAACTCTTTGTACCTTTCTAAGGATGGTAAGTCTTGATCTTTCCTTTTGTGTGCAACCCTAACTTTCTTTTTCAGTAACCTGATTTTCCTGGTGTAATATTCAGGATCTGGATTGTTCTTTATGCGCTTCTTCGGAACATACATATTTATTCCCCTGAAAATAATTTCCTTTAGTCCCTGCCACATCTCTTCTACCGAACTTCCTTTGCTTGCCCACTCTGAATAGTTTCTACAAAGGTATTCCTGGAATCCAATATTATCTGCCTTGCTATACTGGAAAATTTCAAAATTTTTTGGAGCCGGTGCCCGTTTGGGAGAGTCCCATTTTATAACAAGTTCAACTGCCTCATGGTCACTTATTCCTGGAATCGTGGTTGTGCCGATTAATGATTCTAATGGTTTTAGGAGAAAAATATCTAAAATGTTCGTTGCTCTGGTGGGGACTTTGACTACCTGAGTTAGACCCCCCTCGCGGATAATGCTATTTACGAGCTCTTGAGCTACGCCCCCTCCTGCCGCGTTCCCTTCCCAACTGACCGTTGGAAGGTTCAGATCACCTGCGATAACAACGAGGTTATTACTCATGATAGTGCATAGGTCGTTAAGGACATCTAACAAATGGAGATCGTCATTTGGCTTTCTATACGCTACTACGACCATGAGTACCCTTTTGTTCGACGGATTTACAATTTTAAGCCCAAGCATTTCGCAGTCATCCCTTACCCACTCAAGATTGCTGTGGAACTTATTTGAAACGCACGCAAATATGCCTCCACCTCGTGAGCCTCGATCCCTTCTATAGACGACAAATCTCGGTGGAAAAACTTCGTTTGAATAAACACCCTCATGCAACCAAGACTCGGTTCCTAAAATAATATCTGGATTGGACGCATCAATTAGAGACGAAAATGATTCTTTTTTACTATAAATACTTCTACAGTTTACCTGAAGAATCCTCAATCCGCTGCCTTCGTCACAATTTTTTTTACAATCACACACATTTTCCTCCTTGTCGATTTTTACAATTACTTCCTGGGTTACGTCCGTTGCAATGTTATCGGAGGGTTGGCTCTCTTCTTCTGAATCGGAGATTTGGGTTGGGGCATCAAATCTGCAGTCATCATCGTCGGTCTCTCCTGCCCCGCCTCTTAGTTTCCCAGATCCATGGATCTGGTCACTGCGTCTGCAAAGCATTTTCCTAAACTATAATTTCCTCTACGTTGGAGATGAATCCCATCCCTTCCCAAGTCCCTCTGATTCACGTAGTTGTTTGGATTAACGAAACTCAATCCCTGACATTTGCAAACCCATTCTATTCCCCTGTTAATATAATTTATTTTCCCAGGTGCCACATCCCTTCTTTTTACAATCCCACTTACTACTATTTTAGCATTGTTGAATTTTTTGGAGGCAGTCTTACACACTTACACTTCTTGATAATACTAATGATAATATTATGCTCCCTTTATTCTAATTGCCAGAAAACCAATACCTTCAAGAGTGGACTAATTACTATTCTTTAAGTCCGGCTACTAAAAGAGTTAATGCTTGGATTCAAAACTCTTATAGAAGTGTGATTTCCACATCATATGAGCGACAAAAATGTCCAAATGAGTACGATCCCTTAGGCAATTGATCCTCATACGGCGACATTCGGATGTTTTCAATCACACGTCAACATTGTTTAAGAGAACCTCCTGCACTGGACCGCGCGCGACTTTTTCCCGTCGGAATGAACTACAGGGGATCCGTATTAATATTTGGAGCCTCAGGGGTCTAAAAGGGGTGAGGCCAATTCCACCGCATCGATGGCATTGTATGAACAACCCCATCTCCGCCCACATTATTCCTCTCTCCATGTCTAAACAGACTCGGACCACGCCCACAAACTGCAAGGCGACGTCAAGCGGCGGCCTCTTCTCGCTCCGCTGCACTCCAAAGCGGCCCGAATTCCCATATAAACTCATTCCTTTTTCTTCGATCACTCGCGGGAAACTCCGCCGCCGCGCTTTCTCACTATCCTCTTCATACAATTCTTCTTCTGTTCCATCTGTTTTTCCTTTTTTTGTTCTTTACTCTTTGAAAGATGACGAAAATTTGAAGAAAAGGGGTGGGAGAGAAGCTAAACTTACTCCTGTGGAGGAACATATGCGACGGAATTTCGTTGCCGTTGTGGCAAGGAACACGTGTTCCGCAAGGTTTCTCAAATTTTGCTACATACTTTCTGAATTTTACGATGTAATAGTCTAATATTTACTCATTTATCATTGCAAGAGATGTTATGGAGTGAAAACGATCGACATCATCAATAGGAACTTTCAACGAGTGTTACAATAGGCCAATTGAGTTCCTTCTTTATTAACTTGAAGTGTCATCCCTTTGATACAGGTTTATCCCGCTTAAAACAAGTTCAGTTAACATGAAGTATTAACATGAGTTGCCATTTGTGAACGTATTTGAAAAAAAGAAATAAGTGTCCCGTTTTAACACCAATTCATATTTTTATTCAATGACAGGATACAAAAGGATTTTAAGTATTCGTTGATCACGATTCCATTTTTTCAGAACATAATTCTTGTGTTAAGCAGAGAAAACCTGTATTGAACATTTTTGTTGCTCAGTAACATTCCCCAGCTATATCATGCTAGTATCGAGGATGATTTTTCATATATATTATTGTGACAAAGTAGAAGTGCGGGATGATTTATTTTAAATCCAAAGATGATATGGGAACTAAAAAGTTTGGGAACCGCTGCAATAGGCAAATCAAGCTTTGTTTACCTCGCAGCATGGTGGTCGCATTTTATATACAACATCTTTTACTTCTTTCGGAATTTCCTCATTTCTGCCACAATTCTTCTTCCAAACTTAATTCTCTGAGCCATTCTCTCTGCAGCCTCTGCTGTTGTTAACTTTTGCTTATGACCAGGAATGCTCCCATAAATTTTTCCTCAGAAGAATACCAGATAATGGGACTCGTAAAAATAGAAAATTCCTGAGGAAAAATCGACATGAAAAAAGTCTAACGTGACAAACCCGAAGTTCTCTTCCTTCCAACCGATATTTCGAGTGCACATTGTTTGGAGTGTAACTCGGAAGCATTATCTCTCATCGTTAATTCCTTTATAATGCTGTTATCCATAAATATTTGTTGGATTACACAGTGCATCATGCTTCTAAAAACTAGAAGTAATAAATTTATTTCCTTCTTGGCAATCATGGAGTAGCAAAGTAAGCGACCGCAGATATTTTCTGTCTGTTCCAGGATGAAAAAACAGGAAGTTAGGCCCTTTAAGAATGCAACCCCTCCTTCATTCTCCTCTGTGCTTTCATGAAGCGCGTTTCAGTATGAACTCTCCACAATCTTCTCGAGTCCTTGAGAGTGGACCGATGAAAAGAACCGAAAGCAGATGCTCTTTTGTCTTGGTGCACGCGCTGGCGCCTCCATTTCCGACGCCCGCCTTTTTTCCACATTGACGCCCACTGTTCAAGTGAAGGCGTCTTTAGATCCCATCGAGTTCCGGATTAATACTCCCGCTATGAGCACGGATTAATGAGAACTCGCATCCGAGAGAGACTCTTTCTTCCGACGCCATAGATATTGAGGAAACGGAAAGAATAAAAACTAAATAGAATTCTTGTCACTGCGGTGTGTCAAAATATAGGATCACAAAAACATGATGATTTTATTTATTCATTGGGCATATAAAGTAACCATTGCGAAGGCTATTTTGAACCTTAACTACTTTCTCATTAGTTTCCAATAGGCTTGAAGCGGGAATGAGGTTTACTGGGTGAGACAAGGAAGGAGATATTTTGCGATTGCTCACATCCATAAGTACTGATCCAAGCAAATCTAATGTAAGTCTCATCTGATACATAGAAAATCAAGAATATGAAGCACTTGCTTTCTTAGGAATTTGCAGAACCCTTTTTACTTTCTCTGAAATACTTAGGTTCCAAATCTCCAATATGTAAGAGGATAATTATATACGCTGCTCTAGAGAAACTACATACCCGAGTGCTTAAGACTCCTTAAATCCACCTCCCTTTCTCGTCTGCCACTCTTGATGGTTTCTTGCATTTTATTTGCAGAGAGCGCTTGGATTCCATATAGAACACTCTTAACGTATGTAGGTTTTACTGCCGTTAAAGGTTACGGTAGGTATGCGATTAAATTTTCATTATTTGGGGGTAGCGTATACTGGAAAAAGTAGGTTAGATTGATAGAAAAGCTAACGAGAAAGAGCTCAAAATAGAGAAAAAGAAAATGCTTGAACGTGACAAAAAGCCGTTTCGTTTGAAGGCAAAAACAGTTGTTTTTATCAATTATCTCTCCAAACTAACCTGCAAGGATAACTTATATAAAGATTTGTTTAGTATTTTAAGATGGTCATCTATTTTCGGAAAATTTTCAATTCCATATTTTTAATACGAACAATGATTCTTTCTCATTTCAATAAAATTTTAAGATACGCAACATAAAGAATCTGTTTTTATTCTTTTTTGGGGCTCTATTCATTTAGTACATTTTTCAGAATCAAAGGGTGATCCCTTACCGAAGCCATATATATTTTTAAAATATATCTGTGCGGAATTCATAGTTTTCATAATTTAGGTCAGTAGTTCTCAAACCTCTTTCTTCTTCAGTACATACAAGAATTTAACTCCAAGGCACACTTAAACATAATTTGTCAGCTATATTTAGAAATTCAGATTGTTAAAGAAGAGAAAAGTAAGTGTCGAATTGAAAAAAATATATTTTCTGAATTCATCTTAAACGATAAAATTTGTCGGAACAGAAATTAGGTAAAAAAGAAGCGAATTATACTTACAGTTAGATTTTGTGGCCGCCAAGGTTATTTACGCTACACCGTATGGAAAGCATCGAATTCAGGAGCATTTCACGATTATGTAGCGAAGTTCCGAGTAGTAGTGTTCGTTCCAAAATTGTTCCTGATTTTTAAGAAATGAAGGATATTCTCTCTCAAGGTTTTAGAAGATAGACCTTCCACCTCCAGGAGATTAGATCTTCCAAGGGATACTCCAACTGCACATCCCAGAAAGAACTCCATTCATGAAAGCAGCTTTAAAGGACAGGTATTTCCCGTGTACATCGACTGCGAATGTCAATGGACAGGGAAGTCTGTGGATCCGAAGTCGTGTTCTTTACGAGGAAATTTGTTAGGTGTCCAAGGGAAAGAATGTCACTCAACAAAACGGTCATTAATTTCTCTTTTTCCTTGCTAGTTTGTCCCTGCGAAGGCCTTCGGACGGCCACTGCATATTCGCCTTCCTTCCCGAATTCCAGACCCTTCCCAATCCATCCTTCAGTCAGTCAGCGGGGGTCCTCTACATTCACCTCCGAGGGGTCCGTTTTTGCGGCAGGAGACGCAGAAAGAGAACCTTCCATTAGTGGCAAGTTCCCGGCGTTAGGCTTGCTTTTTTCCCCCGCCCCTACTCTATATGTATGTGTATAGAGTTCCCGACCTTCAGAGTTCTTCTCCCCTATTTGACTCTCTCGCCCCCCTGCCAATGGTCCTATTCAATGATCGCCGCGTGGGAAGAAGAATTTAAAGCGTTTTTGCTCTTCTAGCGACGACGAACACGTGGAAAACGTCTTTCTATTTCCGATGCACAAAAATCTTTCCCTTTGGCTATGCTCGCATATGGACTGGTGCACCTTATTTCCCAAAGAGAGCGACTGCGGGATACTTGTACGACTATTTTTTTCAGTTAGCTCTGGTCTCTAAGCTCAACGAAAATTTCCTTTATGCTTTGGATCTATTCTTCTCCTTACATCTGTAACTTGAAGTAGATAAAATTTTACGATCCAGGATAGTTGTAAATTCGGCGCCCTTGTGTCTGTTTAGTACTTTTTGATACATTTATTAAATCATCTTCATCATCGATATATATACCGGCCGTGGTGGCGGAGTGCTATAGTGCTAGCGCGTTAACGCTCCAACCACACGGTCCCGGGTTCGAATCCCGGCTAATTGGATTTTTCCGGTTAGGGAATGGTTGTTTTTGATTGTTGTATTTACAAAGAAAAGAAAAAAAATATTAGTTGTTTATACATGAGTTTTATGACGTACTTTCTCTGTTGAGATTTCAATTATGAAATTCCCTTCCTCTGTAAAATCATTAACCAATTCACTATTTAGATTCCCGACTTCTAGAGCTATCCAAAGCTTCGGAGAGTTAATTAATCTTACTAGATAAGAAGTGAAGTAGTTTACCTTTTTTACTTTACCCACTGAGCTGGTATGATAAGAGTAGAAAGTCCTCATAATTCAAATCTTACCTTATGACCTAATGAATAATTTTCATAGGTCTCAATAAGGAGAAATAAAAACGATTTCATTATTTCACATCACCATCTTCAGTAGCTTTCATATTATCATAGCCATGAACAAGGAAGAGAGAAAGGGGGAGTGATAAACATTTTTACATCCCGAATCAAAAAATTAATGGAAAATGTTGAACTCTCCAAGATATGGTAGGCAATTATTTATTCCATAAAATATAACTTAGGTTAGGCTGGTCCCTACCTTACTTTCCCCTATCTACTTCTTGGTTTTGCATTTAATCCCCTCTTAAATGTTTTAGCCACCACCTGCCAGGAGACTCACTTTCTTTATCACCGTTCCCACTCACTTCCTTTCTCCACCAATTCTGCAGGCTTTTCACATTTGCCCTCTGGACTTTCTTCGCCGCACATTTCCATAGTGTCTATCTCTCCCATTTCTCCCACGATCCTTTTCCCTAAAAGCAGGATTTTCCAGGACTTGGAATGAATAGGAGAGCAATTTGTCTCCTTAGGGAACGACATCAGGGTGCGCCTCGGACAATAGAATCCCTTATCACAATGGGGAAAGCGCTCTGCTTTCTATTGACATGATTTCCCTTCCTTCGATAATGACAGGTTTCCAAGTTTAAGTGATTTGGGTATTGGCAAAATATTTCTTCCCTCACTCTTTCTATGCCAGGGAAAAGATCAAAAAGGAAATTAATCGACGGAATAGTTTTAAATCGACTTTAGAAGAAAACTACAGCCACTAAAATAAGAATAAAGGCTCTTCATGGCATATTAACAGAAAGTTATAGCTTATTAAGCTCTCCTATTTCACCACGAGTTTTAGGCGAAATTATTTTCTTTGATATGAATTATTGGGATATAATGTGTTTAGAAAAAGTTTTATTCGTGTTTTCATTCATAAACGAATGTTTTCTACTCCCCATAAAATGAGTATTTATGTTTAGATATGTATTGCTCGTGATGGTATCTATTTTGATTCCAATGATGAAACCTTTCTCTTTTTTACCGTATGTTTCGCAGGATTTTCAAATCCCTTCTCTTTTAGAGTTATTTCCTATGGCAGAAATATTTTCCGTGCTCTCATTCTGTTCAGTGTATCAGTTATTCCTACATAAATATATTCTGTCTTTCTTTTTTCTTATATTTTTTGTCTTTATGATTGGTTTCTTAATTTATTAATGAATATATTAAACTTTTTTACATGATATGAATTCTTGATAATGGGTTAAAAGGAATATAGAACTTTGTGGAAATTCATTCTTATATAAAAAATGAGCTAGTAATTTCTTACGTGTCGTTTTCATTTTTATAGTCAAAACTACCACCTACTCTATTTTAAAATAGAATTTATCTCTTTACAATCTATGAAACATGTAATTACTTGTGCTGAAATTTTAATTAATGAAGTATTTTCGTAATTACAATGAATATTGGCTGACCTTCCCATGGTAACTTCAGATATACTCTTCCGGTTATTTCAGTTAATGTAGATATCAAACCACTGAAATTCACAATTTATATTTCCTTTTTCATCTTAAAATTGTAATTTATTCAAGATTTTGCTCATTATTATCAAGGATCTCTTTCAGGCGATTGGAGGCAATATCAGAGTTGTACGATCCCTCAAATTGCACTTAAATTCCTCGATAAAGAGTACGCAACGGAACAATCTTTTAGTGTTTACTTCTCACGGTAGCAATTCAACAGTTTGTAATTAAAATGCGTTTCAAACAGAGTGTGAAAAGAATTAAATGTATGCTCAGTGTTGAGAATGTGAAAAGGCAGCCGTCTCAGCTCATCGTGTCACATTGTGAACTTACCTGGGAATGATGCTGTCCTCCCCTTGCTATTCTTTGGTCTCGCAAGAAGCAGGGGTACTCAGACCCCACCTCCAACCACGCCCCCTCCATTCATACTCTTACCTTCTTTCTCACCTCTTCCAATTCATTCCTTTTTCTTTCTCTCATTCTTCTTTCTTTCCTATTCCCAAGTCTAACTTTTACCCATGAGCTTTTTCATTACTCATTGCTGTTCTTCTTACCTCGTATTTATTTTAAATACATCATAGTTGATCCATTTGATCCCTATTTTATGAAATTCAATCATATAATTTTAAACAGATATATTCAAAAGCTATCTCCTTTGACATTCTACTCTTATAATATTTAAATATATTTATTCTAATCCAATCATCTACTGATAACATTTTATTTATATACTTTTTGAAAACTTTTTCTTGAAAGTTACGAAAATCTTATGCTCCAGTTACTAAAATCCGGAGTATTCTATGTTTTTTGCGTTAAATAATCAGAACTCTTCATAAAAAATGGGACCTGCAGAATATCAAGAAATTATTAATGAAAAAATAACTGAAATCTATTTTGAACATTGAACATTTGGCATGTCCATAAGACAAACATATCGAAAGGATACCATGTTATAATTGGGAAATAAATATCCTTACAGATATATTTTCAAGGAAAATAATTCTTGTCTTATGATCAACGCTTCAGAGCTAGAGAATTTGGCGAAAAGCTTTTCAGTAATGGTCTATGCTTTTTCTGCCTCATTTAAACTCTGAGGTGAAAATTTTAGTAACTCCGAGCGTATTACTACAGAAAATATCAAACCATGGATTTGATAGAAATATTTTTAATATATATTATCTTGCAAAAGAACAATAACCGAATAAGTTTCTCTTGTTTTTCAATTATTTTTCTCATTCAAAATTTCAAATGTAAATTAATAGACAAAGGTTTTTGCTATTTCTTTAAAAACAGGTATATTATTATTGAAAATGTTACCATGATATTCCTTTAAATACGATCATAATCGAATTAAAAATGTAAATATTTGATCAAATTCTAAGAAATGGCCAAGCTGTTTTCTAACCCTTCGATCGTCTTTTATGAGAGCATCATAACTTCATACATTGATCTGCTTCGACAAGGGACACACGACTGCAATAAAATTGTCGTTCTCGAAGGCGGCCAATTGTCAACCCCAGTTTCCGGCACCTTCTCCGGAGAAAATTGTCATCGCGACCGCATACACAACTATTAGGACACCCAATCCTTTGACGCCTCCTTTCATAACACCACTCATACTTTGGACACGCGGATCGGTCTATTTACCGTGGTTAAGACGGCGTGATTACAGTGTAGTGGTACATCTGATGAAGGGCTCGGCTTACACTAATTGAGAGCCCCTCCTGGATAACCCTCCGCCTTAGGCCACAAAGGACGTCATCAGTGGGGGGGAATCACAAAGGGGCGGAGACGCCCCCTTTTTTGCAGACGAGCCTTCCTTGTACCCCCTCTAAGGCGCACTGGAAACATTTCGTACGAGTCAATTTCCCACAGGAGGACCCCCGTTATGCTATAGTTCTGGAGCTCAGACATCACGCGATTCATGTTCTCCGACATGTCAATATTGTCTTCCGTCAATGGAGAGGAATCCATATTTCCCCTCTCTATTCTTGCCGATATACGTGAATTCCCAATGGGTTTCGGCTTTTCCCACTAGCGTCAATAGAAAACGTTTTTGCGGGTATTCCCGAACAATTAAAAGCTTTCCCAGATTCCCAAAGCTGAATCGTCTTGATGTCTAACTTTAACTCTGCAACCCTGTGAAAATTCTAATCTTATATTCCCCATGGTAGGCATTGTTCTCTGTGATGCTTTTATTCTGTGCTGTCATGTCGGATAAAGTTCTTCAAATATAGCCGTTAAATTTTTCTTCTTATAGTCGAACGTATGAAAGGTGGACTTACCGTTGGCAAATAAGTAATTCAAATTACTAAAGAAGTGACTGAATAAAGAAATTTTATGGATGACGTATTTACTATTTAATATTACGTAATTATAAATTTGGAGTTTTACTTCCACCTTAGTGGAGGAAAATTCTGAAACTCTGAAAAAAAGTATGTACATTTCTGAAGCTGAAAATCTCATTTTCACTACTTATATAATATATAATGTGAAAATTTAATGTCTCTGTATTTTTTGGTGTGTTCCCTTTCCGTACTATTTCTTTGATTTGTTCAAATACTTTCATCATTTATCAATGGTACTCATTCAAACTTTTAAAAGAAAAGAACTGATGAGAAGGGCTCTACATTAATATACCGGATAAAGGGGTCCGCTTGGATCTTAAGGTAAATTGATCTTTTCTAATTCAGCTTGACTTATCTCTCCTGGTACAGTAATAATTCGGAACGAAAAGTAATAGAATGAAACCAATGTTCAATTGTATGTAAATTTACATTTACATTTTTTTTTTACATAAGGACCCTGCTAACCGCCACTGGCGCATGGCAGGGGGTGTGAAACACCGAAAACCTATCTACCTCTGACTGCTGTTGGCTTCTCTAATACTTCGCGGAAAAAATGACCAGAAATAACTATCCGTCCTGGCAACTATTTCCCTGTAACGCTTCGTCGTTTTGTCTCGAGGATCACGTATGCTACTAACTGGTATGACAATATCAACTACCTCCTCCCTGAGATCCGTAGTGATAAATTTATGAAAAAGCTATCACTAAGCGAAACCCAACCGAGGGATTCTATCATATCTGAAACACTGCTGTCAAATCTGAAATCTCCCTTAACAAATCTAGCTGCCCTACGTTGAACCATCTCAAGGCTGGAAGTTAATCCCACTTCGTGCGGATCCCAAATCGCGCAGCAGTACTCAAGGAGAGGTCGAATTAGGGAGAAGTACGCTATTTCTTTTACCCTCCATGAGCAACCCCTAAGGATTCTACTAGCTAAACTTTGCATCCTATTCGCTTTACCTACTACGTTTTGAATATGCTCTTTAAAGGAAAAATTACTACTGAGCGTAATTCCAAGATATTTATGATGCTTCACGAACTGCAACGGATATCCTGAAATATTGTACGGTATGCGAGAAACATTAGTAGAACGTGTAAAATTCATGGCTACGCACTTCTTTACATTCAAATCTAACTGCCAATCACTGCACCAACCAGAAATAAGATTCAGATCGTTCTGTAAGCAAACAATGTCATCTGCGCTTGTAATATCTCTATAAATAACAGTATCATCTGCAAATAGCCTAACCTTACATCGAACATTATCCACCATATCGTTGATATAAATTAGGAACAGAAGAGGACCTAATACACTACCCTGCGGAACACCGGATGTGACGTAAACCTCATCAGAAAAAATTCCGTCCAACGCAACTCGCTGCGATCTGTTTCCTAGAAAACATTTTATCCACTCAATAACTTGCTGATTAATCCCATAAGCCATCAATTTATGAATTATTTTTACATGTGAAACTCTATCAAAAGCTTTTCTAAAATCTAAAAATACGGCATCCGTGCTAATACCCTTATCAGCAACCTTAACTAAATCGTTCACAAAAAGGGCTAACTGGGTATCGCATGACCTACCCTTACGAAAACCGTGTTGACATTCACTAATTGCCCCCTTATCACCTAGAAAACGCATTATAGAACTGGTAATAATATGTTCAATTATCTTACAAAAAATTGACGTTAAGGATATGGGACGATAGTCTTCCGGTTTCGAGGAACGCCCTTTCTTAGGAATTGGGGTGATATGCGCTCTTCTCCACGACGTTGGTACAACGCCTTCATCCAAAGTTTTCTTATAAAATACGACAAGATAGGGAGAAAGCTCGTCCGCCAGCGAGGTAATAACCAGCGAAGGTATACCTTCCGGTCCGGGCGCTTTCTTCTTGTCAACCTCTCGCAACAGCTTACCTATTCCATCCACTGACAACTCGATCGGTCCCATCTTTGAATCAACCCTGACAGAAAGATCGTTCGTACGTCCATTGTCTAAAGTAAAGCTTTCCTGGTAATGTCGATTAAGTAAGTTCGCTTTACCTACCGAATCACTAACCGTTAGTCCCTCATCATTAACAAGACTAGATACTGAAGACTGACCTCCACGAGATTCTCGGACGTATGACCAAAACTCCTTCTGGTCGCTTCCTAAAGACTCTAAAAGGGTTTTAGATCTATATTCCAGGAACTCATTCCGCGATTCCTCCTGAACCAATTTTCGTACCTCCGCGTATTTCTGTCGCTCAATTTCAGAGTCACCTCCGATCTTCTCTAGTCTCTTCATCCGTTCACCTTTGCCTCCTATGCAACGCCCGCAATTTAGGTTTCATCCAACGTGGTTCCTTACGCTCCCTCACGGTTTTAATAGGGACGAACCTAGCTAAGCCTTCTTTAAGTATGCGAAGGAACTCTGTCCAGCTATCCTCAACGCTATTACTATTCATAAAATTATAAAAGTCCTCCCTGTTAACGTTGATATAATCCCTGAATTCCGAAAAATTCGCCTTACGAAACATATAAACCTGCCGGGGCGGCTTGAGTGATTTTACTATATCCGTTTTAATTACTGCAGTAATAATATCGTGATCTGAAATTCCTTCTAGTATATTTATCTCATCAAAAAGGTGCGAATGAGACGTAGCTAGTAAGTCCAATACACTCCCTCGACCTTCGCGAATCGTCCTCGTAACCATCTTGTTAAGTTGGTCTAAAGCATGGATCGTAAAAGTATCTATTAATTTCTGCGATATACTCTTCTCCCGACCTGAATATGAACTCGATAAATTATCCCAATTAATATGGGGAAGGTTGAAATCCCCTCCTACAACAATGATAGGATCCCTCAATTTCTTCCGAATGATCTCAAGAGATTCAGCTAGTTCCTGTATACATTCAATGTTACTATCTGGGGGCCGATAAAACGAACAAAAGAGTACCTTCCTTCCGTTCCGTCCAAAAACAGAAATCCATACCATTTCACTTGTACCGTTACCTAGAAAGTCGACGCGCTGACTCTTCAAAGATGCTTTTACAGTAATAAATACCCCTCCGCCTATCCTACAGAGTCTATCTTTACGATGTACAATATAATCCGGAGGAAATATCTCACTCGATTCAACATCTTCGCTTAACCAACTTTCCGTTCCTATCACAATATCCGCGCAAGTAATTCCAGTGAGATTAAGAAATTCGGCCTGCTTATTCCTTATACTTCTGCAATTTACGACTATAACTTTCAAATTACTCTCGTTCCTCTTTAAAGAAGGGCATCTTCTCTCATCACATTTAGATTTGGCATAATTCTCTTTTCTAACGAAATTATGAGCTGATATCGACTTTCAAAGCTCGAATAAACTTTCAATCTCGTTATTGTGGGTGTCAGATCTAATACGCGAAATCTTATTACTCATTATCCTACTGCTACAGACTAACCTAAAAAAACACCCACATCCCTAAACACCCTACCTGCTACCTTCTCCGCAGCCTCGGCTGTATAGTGAACCCCGGAACGGTCAAGGGGTACCCTACACGAATCAAGGACGTGGCACAGATCGACAAAGCCCACCCCTCTATCCCGACAGAAATCTCTCAGCCGACGGTTCAGACCAACCACCCTACTCCAAACCGTACGGCTTCGGTCAATCCGGGGAACAATACTGCAAATGGAGAGCCCAATGCTAACCCCAGATGACCCCCGGACACGTGCGACCTCAGAAATCAGGTCCTCAAATGAGTCCAAGATCTCCTCGGACCCACGAGCCGAAGCATCATTGGTGCCAACATGGGCCACCACATGCAGTGAGGAGCAACCCGTCTCCCCTACCGCCGCACTTAACTCCTTCGTCACCTGGGGCACCGTACCTCCGGGTATACACCTGGAGAACACCCGCTCCACAACACCCTCCCGGCGGGCCCTTCGCCGCAACGGAGACACCACACGCCGGACATTGAAGCTCCCTATTACCAACACTCCCCTCCCCCCCAAGCCCGCCTTCGACCCAGCCCCCACCTTGGCAACGGGCGAGTGCTCCAGCTCAAGGTCCGTCAACACCTCAAACCTATTGCTGGTGAGGATAGGTTCAGCCGAAGCATCCCCAGCACACTGCTTACTCAGCACATCACCACGATCACCACGGCAGGCGACCACCTTCCACTCACCAGCTCTCCGAGAAGGGCAAGCAACGACCCGCGTGGATTCCTCCGCAGAGGAGCCATTAGGCTTGCCAAGTTTAGTGCTTCGGCTAGAAGCCGGAGCACGACAAGCTTTAGGGCTCTTAACGGAGGGAACCTCACGAACCGAAACCCGACCTGACCCAGCGAGCAAGGAGCGGAGGTCCGCAACTTCCCTCTCAAGGATCGCGACTCGAGACACAAGAGCGGTCCTCAAGAGAGAACCCACGGGAGACCTCTGGGGAGCCATCCTATACTAACTTCCTAATTTAATAATTTAATGAGATAAGAATCAACTAGTACAAGCTGCTTAAAGATAAGGAACTGACCACACTTCGATAGCTAATGAAGTAATATGACCAAGCTAACTCTTTAATTACTGTCGAATTAATTAAATTATCACACCACTTTAATAAACAAAAAGACTTAGAACACTGCACTAAATTCCTTGAGTACCTAGAAAATGAGAAAGTATGTAAACAAGAACTCAGATATCGCGCGGCAAAAAAAACAGCTGACAAACGTTTCGCGAGTACTCACTACTGTAAAACTGTAACACTAAGAAAATAATCAAAAATAATACGTAAAGAACAATAAATGACACAGTAATAAGAAAGAACAAATAAGTAGCTTATATCTAGACAAACTGAGATGAAAATTATACTTATCTGCCCAGAGAAACTAAACTATCGATGTAAATTCTCCAACGGTCTTCGCGCCGAACTTCCAATTTACTCAAACACTCGTATAAATCTAAAAACTTCACCGAACCACACAAAAATAACACTGAACTATAGCTTGATACTTTATACACACAATACAGTAGAACAACTTCTAAAATTAGAGGTTTTCCCCCAAAAATAAACACAAAATCTCAGAGCACTAAGGAGGAGGTCTTGACAGCTTGACAGCTGACGATAGAAAGGAATGCAAGGAAACTGAAAATATCCGGGAAGTTTATACATTCTATCCAGAATAAATTCAACAGAGGCAAAAGATTTATCTTCATCGTGGAAATTACCATTGATCAAAAATAATTCACTATCATAATCATTAATTAATTAATTATAATTATAATCGTTTTTCATTCGTAGAAGATATACATAGTATACATAAGTATAATTTCATAATGAAAATGCAAGTTTCGACTAACAAATCCTTATTATCTTATAAACTTTTCAAATCAACTGCACAAAGAGCATTCTCATTATCTTATAACCGTATTAACATAACATAAACGATGGAAATGTAATTTTTACTTTGCACATTAAGTTGTGCGACTAACCCAAGGCTATACAAGAAGTGAAAAATTTTGACTTGGCCGGGACTCGAACCCGTGTCTCCCACTTTCCAGGCAGGTATTCTATCCATTGATCTACCGAGCCACGCAATCTTACTTCTGTAAACGCTTATATGGGCAAGGTAGTTGTGCTCCACATTAGTGGCACCAACCACCACCAGATGTCCTCGTCGAGGCAGCCACCCAGCAAAGCGATATTAGAGAAACCCTCTCGTGGAATTAACATGGGTTAGTCGCACAACTTAATGTGCAAAGTAAAAATTACATTTCCATCGTTTGTGTTAATTCCACGAGAGGGTTTCTCTAATATCGCTTTGCTGGGTGGCTGCCTCGACGAGGACCTCTGGTGGTGGTTGGTGCCACTAATGTGGAGACCTTGCCCAAATAAGCGTTTACAGAAATGAGATTGCGTGGCTCGGTAGATCAATGGATAGAATACCTGCCCGGAAAGTGGGAGACCCGGGTTCGAGTCCCGGCCAAGTCACAATTTTTCACTTCTTGTATAGTATTAACATAACTTTGATTTGGATTATCATGTTTGCTGTTTACTTTTTTCGGATGTGTTTTATAGGATGTGTCGGGAATTTTCAAATAATAAGTCAAAATTCGTTCACAAATAATTTTTATTTTTGCTTTGGTAGTATAAGTTTTGAACACTTTACAACAACTTGAAAATAAGCGACCACAAAAGGCTACAAAAATTACAGAGAAATATTTAGTTTAATACTCATCCATATCTGTAACAGAGCATGGTAAAATATAGCTGTTGCATTTTAAAAATGCGAATCAAATTTCACATTCCATCTTATACTCCTCCAGATACGAAAAAGAAGTATGGTTTCTATATGAATGAGACGTTTTTGTGCTGAGCTATTCCGCGCTTTTTTCATACATTTCTTAGGTACAAATTTTTTCGTTTTTAGAAAAATTCTTTACCAAATATATCAACACGCACTGATATTATCTTTCTTTAGTTCTATTACCTAATTGAGATTGTTTAGGACAGTGGCTTTCGAACTCCTTTGGTCCTTGGACCAGTACAGCATCCTGCAGGCCGTTTCTTACAATAATTTAAGAAGAGGGGTTTATCATACTTTGTCACCGTATTATATTTTCCGCAAAACTGTTATATAAAACATATTTTGGGTGCCCCATGGACCGCCTCTATGGCCATAATTGATCCATGGACCTGTTGTTGAGAACCATGTGCTTAGGACCATTTGACATCCACGAGTCTGTTACACACCAGCAATGGAGGACTAATTAACTTAACATTTCTGGTAATACTTCGGGTTTTATTAAGCTCTCAAATTCTAACCTAGGCCTTTCTTAGTGACTATTTTCATAGTAACGCAATTATACGTATCATATTAACATATATCAAGTTAACCGTATCTTCAAGAATGTGGGTTTACATTTTCTGCAAATCTCCATAGATTCAAAATATATGGTATTTTTGGATGTATTTCTTTCATACAATCCATGTGAATTCAACTGAGCATTTCTCTGAGACAGAATGAAACCTTATTTTAATCTTAGTAAACTATACACATGCCAGAAAATACGGTTTCACAAGAATACCATACAAAGAATTTCTTGTATACATCCGATATAAATGTAAAATCAAAAAGGTAACCTCATTGCTGTTTATCTTCGAAATAACGTAATTCAGAAAATTTAATCGAAAGTGGGGTTTCTGAACTTCCATATCTGGTGTTGACTGTCTCAGAAAAGTAACATCAGTCAAGTGGTGTGACTCTTCATATGACCATACAAGAATAAAATGCTGCTGCATATATTACAATTTTACAAAGTCTCCTCGAATTTAAAATGCTTTCAATCGATTACAAGAATAGGTAAATGAAAAAATAAGTTTAAATGCAGCGATATGCGTATCTGTGCTTCATCCTTCTGTTTCTTCCTAATCATTTACAAGTTTACAGTATCTAAATTTAAGTCAAATAACTCGAGATTAAAATTGAAACGGTTATGTTAAATATAAGACAGCAATGAAACTTCATAAGAAGTGTGATGGTCTGATACTAATCACAAAACATTTAAGTTATTCCACTAAATATTTAAGTTTTACACACCGTACCAACTAATACACGAAAATCCAGAAGTAGTAAGAACACAACACAACGTTTATCCAAACACGATGATGAAATTGAAATCTACAGCGGCTAAATTGGCGGCTACAGTCCGATTTTCATGTCTACAGCAAGGCTAACAACATGAAAAGAGGTTTCAAGCACTCGCCACAGAGAACACATGTATAATACTTATGGTTGGAAATCAATGACACGAATACAATAAACGAAGAAATTTGAATACATATAATTTTTTTTTAAATTTTTTGCTGTCACATCCTAAAGCTTAAAAAGAGCACCTTTTGTCCCCAGCATTCCGGGGGATTCAAGCTAATTATCATGTTGGTATATCCGTTTCTCCAGGCGGATGTGCGCGCACATGCTTGAAGCAGGATCGGCAGAAAAATGGGGAAGAACTGTGTCCCTGGCTGGCCGTTTTTCCAAATAACTTGTGGAGTTGCTTGTTGCTGCAATGTACAGGACCGCGGAAGGTCTGGCTTCCTAGGAAGACAAACTGGTTTCTCTGCTGATGAAAACTTGGGAAGGTAAGATTAAATGCTTTAAAATCATAATACCCCAGTCCGGTCATATTCCGATGGTTCGACCTCGAATGGTTACCTGATTCCCACCCATTGGTGATCCAAGTGTTTGGATTGGTATCGGTGCGGGTAGGTACCGATACCAATCCGGTGGCCACTTGGGTAACGTAATGGTTAACCAAGTGGCTAGATACCTTCGCTTAGTCTCGTGCATTTACCCATTTACTCCACTAAATTATCAAGACACGGAGGAGCAAACATGGTGTTGGTGTTGCGTGGATGTTAAAGCACGTGCGGCAGTCCTGATGTTATGCGTGCGATGTATTCCAAATGGCCTAATATTACGGCCGCCCGCGCAACGCAACTTCGTTTGGTCCTCAGCACCTTGATTATTCTTCTTAATAACCAGTTGATCGGTCGATTCAAAAGGTTAGATGGACATGCGGAAGATATCGGTAGACATACAAGTATTCCTTGACAGAGAACACGACTCGTAAATCTCAATAGAGAGCGATTCAATTCCTACAAGCCGTACGCTTATAAGAATGGAAGACATGTGAGAATCGTACGGAGAAGACTTGAATCACTGATTATTTTTACAGAGTTCCCAATATTTTGTCGATAGGGTGAAAAATCGGTTGTATTCCTCGAGTAAAAGAGAGTGAGCTGAAGTATATAAGTGTTGGGGTTTCAAATTTTTGTACGTAATCACCTCCACGAAGATTTTATTGACTCCCAAAGCGATCCAGATTATACTTCCTTTGAATAGTCGTTATGTTAAGTACGATGTTAGATTATGTGGCAGGGAAGTAAATTTCTCGTTTGACATCAAAAATCTTAAAAGCTGTTCTTATTTTTCACAATGACATGTAATGGCATATACAATGCTCGCTAGTTAAAAATATTTCTGCTAAATTACTATTATGGCTTCGGTACACGTTTCCTATGTTTTGCTGCTGTTTTCTGTAGCTTTAATACTCCGATCTCTCCTAGTCTCTGAACCACTTCGATGAAGACGGCTATATAATAACCTTATCAAACTTTTCCAGGTAGCTCTTGAAAAATCTTCAACTATACGCAAATACAGATAATTATTATCAAGTCGGCAGAAAACTTTAGCAATACATTGGCGTTGTTAATGGATGGTAAAATTTGAATAAGGCTGTCGTGTCCAAGAAGCTATTGCTGTTGACTAAATCAATGCGGTTATAAAGCTCATTATTATATGATTTCTGCATACATCAATCTGCTTTCTCATCAAGACGTTTGTACACATTTTACTAGATTTTGACGAGGGAATCGAACGACAAATAAATGAGGTAGTTACTGTACAATTTAGAATTGGATCTATGCTGCCGAAGCGCTACGGAAAAATCGGGGTAGTAAAATTGGTGGGGAAGGTTTGAAATTTGATTCCGATTTTGAAGGAAGAACTCGATTCGCGGGTGGCAAATTCTTACTTCGAAATTGATATGAAATTTGCTTGGTCGTGAAAAGGTTTTATTTTTTGTTTGTTCAAGGTGGCCGAGATGAGGTAGACTTTTGAAAAGGATCGAAAAATTTGTTAATGTAAAGAACGCTCAAATATTTTACGGCGAGATATGTTGGGTGAGCCTCTAGGGATGCATGAGGTAGATCAGGACACCACCGAGAAGAAGGGAATCTTCCAATCAACGAGAGGATTTGAAGCTGATATCCACGTGGGATAGAAGAGTAGGATCACAGTGTGAGCGTTATTGCTGAGTGCATGTGAAACGGAAAATTACAGAAAAAACCTCTTTGGTATCGGATACATCTGAATCAACTTCCTTTTTTCACACCGCATATTCCTATGGAATCGTTATCCCAGAAAAGTCTTGGGATTTAAAATTAGGAATATATTCTTTCGAGAAATTCTTCACGTGGGAGGGGCTTCAGCGATCGCAACATATTTCCAATTATAAATTCAATATCAAAATTTAGAATGCTGCACGAAGCCTTCGATTTTCATCGATTTGCGTACGCACCGTTTACGCACCAAGAGCTTTTTGAGTTAAAATTTAATCGAGGGAATAAGCTTAAAGAATGAAAATGCAATAGGTAGATAGTAAAATTTTGTAATGCTGAAACGTTCTTGATAAGTACATAATCTTTACCTGTATTCAAAATTACAAGCCAGATGGTTCAATCAAAGCAACAACTCATATCGTAAGAAAGTCGTCCGGACCTGTTGATTCTGTTGAAACAATCCTCATTTCGAACAAAACTGTTGATGTCGAAAATCATCTTAGCGACGAATGCCAACCGGATTTCACGGCGCATTCCTGTATCCTCGATTAATTTTTCACTTAAATCATCTGTCAAACTCAACTGAATGACTTCATCCAATCCGTCAATTCATTTTGAGATGAAATCACCAAACTATGTGGTCAGTACATAATTACGTCAACGTACGTAAAATTCTTCCTTGGTATTATAATCAATATAGTTTGCCATATCTAGAAACCGTAATTGATGAATAACTTATTTAATATAATAATGTTGAAAAACGTCTGTTGGACTGTTGCGACTCTATAATAATGCAAGAATCGAAAAGAGATTGAAGTATTAAGCGAGAAAACATATAACATTAAATACACCCATACATATACACATATAACACTTAGAACACTTATGACACATATAACACTTATAATATTAATAACATTTATTCTACACGTACAAGCAAAATTTCGTGCCTTTCTAATTAGGATTAATATTGGATAATGAAAACGATTATTTAAACATCAATTAACACTGACCACTAATATATGATAAACACTGAAATAATTATGTGCAATAACTGTAATATATGGATACAGTTTCGCAATAAAATGTTGAGGTCGTTATGAGACCTGAATCTCGAAGGAGTTGAAACCTAACGAGAGCCATAAAAGGTGTTATCCGTAGCCATTCAAGTCATTTGAACTTGAAATGACGTAATCATGAATGATTAAGTATCAGTTTGTAAGTATCGAGTCTCTTCCTGGATCCAGAGTGAATGAATACTCTGTTAGACTGAAATTATATTTATCTGCAAGAAAATCATTTGAGTTTTTTTTTTATTTTTTGAGATAGTAGATGCGCTAGAAGATTATACCGACTACATTACGTAGCGAAACTAAGGGACCACATTCAACAGACTGGGCAGCATGCAAAGCAGGTGTTTTCTATGTCGTTATATAATTGATATAATTATACTAAACAAAGGTAATGCTGGAAAGAACAAGGAAATCCTAAGTGAAGCTTTTTTTGAACTCAAATGATGAACTAATCGAGTCCGAATCTTGTTTTTACGTCAGAGGACGCTAATAAAAAAAACGGTCGTAATCAGGATTGATTTAATTTATTTTAAATCAATTTCTATAATTCAATGTCACTTGAATGCTGCTAATCAGACTACCTTCTCTTGTCAACAGGTTTCTAAAACGAATTTTTAGGAAATTTAATGTCTTAATAAACGTCATCTTAATAAATTCTCTTTTTGTCGTATAGGATATGTACAGGCATTGATACGGATGGATAAAGTTATCTTTTTATTTAAATATAAACGGACGCAGTGTTTCTTTACGCGGAAGCCCGAACTTTTATCGTGCAACATATATATATTTTAATTTTCTCTAAGTGTCCTCTACGAATTGTGCCACTCCTTCACCAGCTACAAATAGGACACGCACACATGCAAAGACCGCTAAAAAATTCGTGGCGTTGAACTCGTCTAAAGCACTCACACACATATAAAAGCAATTCATTCCGGCGCGATGGATAATTTCGAAGTTCAAAGCGAGCGGAACCGTCCCGAGATGCCACGGGCGGCGATTTGCTTTTGTTCGCCCGTTCTCTTCTTCAGACTCGCAGATCCCTTCCCTTTTGTTTTCTCTCCGAACCATCCGTTCTCTATTGAGGGTCTATTTTGACGTCTACATTAACCTCCAATCAAGCGAGCTCTTCAAAAAATAGAACGGAGAGGAAGGAATGCCCTTTTTTGATCTCCAGATCTTTCGTCATCCTTTCATAATTTTTTTACCGGCCTTGGCGAATCCATCTCTTTATTCGTACTTCCATTAAACTCTTTTTCTCTGTCCACACCGCCCTTCTGTCTTATGCCGCGATCATAGTGACGCTAATAGCAGCTGATGAAGGTGCTAATAGCTCGCTTATCAATCTCAAGCTTCTTTGCATACTGTCCATAAAGAACAGGCGTTCATAGATGTCAGCGCCGCCGTCTTACTCGTTCATTCCCACTCTCATTCTTATCCTCATTCTTCCTCTAATTCCCCTTCCAGACCACCTTCCAATTCTTTCCACTCCCTCCCCGCCATGCCTTCTCATCCGTGAGAAATATTTCCTTCTCGCCAGCTTCATACGAGCTCCTCGTTTTGTCAACATATTAGAACACGCATGACTAAATAGCGCCAAACAAGAGAGAGTGCGAGAGAATATCTTTCTTTGGTCGGCAGACTTCCCTCGGAGTCTTTGACTACCTCTTCAAGCCCTCCAGTCCCTCAAATTCAGCTCATCTCTCGATGATTCCCTTCCCACTTCCTCCTATTTTCATTATTTCTCTCCCTTCTTTGACTTTTCTCCTTTGCATTCTTTCTCCATTTCGTCGTCCTTTTCTCTCGTTGTTTCTTTCGCCTTTCTCGTTTTCCTTTCACCTCCTCCTTCCCCTCCGTTTTTTCGTTTTTTGTATGAATTTCCTTGATGGAACCTCCTTTCACTACCATCCTCCTCGATCATCCTCCTTTCACTATTTCCCTCCATTACTTTCACTTTTGTCGTTGAAGACCGCTGCAAAGCGGCAACGAAAAAGTCAATCGGTCCTCGGTCACCAATTCGATGGATTAGATGTTATAGAAGTCGAATAGAAAGTATGGTCTTCTTCCGATACTTAACGGTTACGCTATGAATGTTTAATGGCTCGGCTTCGAATTCGAATCCTACGCGGGACGGGCGCATTTCTACAAAAATCAAATGTGATCGAAGCACGTCGACGGGCGAACGTGATCAAGACAAAGCCTTTCGCTGTCACGGGAGCGCTTTCACTCGTCGGGAAAGCTCAAATAAACGGGAGCTCATTTTTTTAATAATTAACGATGTCGTGTTGCCTCTAACTCGGTCGAACTAAACCCAGAACTTCCGGCGAACGTAAAAAATAATTAAATTATTTTTTTCCAACGTTCGCGCGCTTCAAAGCTTCCTCTTCCTTTCTAAAGATGTCGCCTCAACGAAAAAGAAACCTCTTACGAAAGACTATTACGCTTCCGGCAAATAATCCCGCATATCGATCAATATCCACAATTCTGCAATTGTGCTCGGACGGACGAGTGGACAAACGGACAGATTAATTCCCTAGCACACTTTGGTGAAAAAGGTTGGAATTACGGACGATTTCGTATCAATACTCTCGTATTTTGTATAACGGTTACAAACGTGTGAATCGTGCGACGGTACAGCCCGTAGGCACAAAAGTGCGTGAGAATCTCCGACGGATTTATATATTGGGTGCGGGTTCCAATGTTTCAACTGCTGACGAAAAAAATTTCCATGGATAGAAAGCACTACCCTAAGTGTCTCTCTATTCAGCTTTAGCTAAGTTTACATCATTTGAGGCCTACTTAGATAAACATGCACGAACATCTACTTTCTAATCGGGTTCTAACTATACACTAGCAAGCTGGAGGTTTCCCTCCCTAATCTAATATTTTTGTATTTTTGTATAAAAATATTTATATTTCACCAAACCCACTCTACGAATCTCTTCCTGAGAAATGTGATTCTGTTGCCTGTTCATTATCTGCTATTTATTTATCAACCGCGACCATTGGTAATTCCTCAATGGCCTAGGTCTTGTCCTCACTCTGTTTAATTCTCCATGTACTCCAGGATCGTCATCTTCTCTCACCGCAGTAAGCCTTCTTATGTGATGCAGTGCATCATTTAACTTCGCTTGGATTTTACACAATCTCTGAGTCTAAACCTTATGTTCGAATTCTGGGTGACGAAACTCTCCTCCGCTTTATTGTTCTATCAACATTTATTGTCATACATGAATTTAACCTACAGAATATGAGACATTGTTCTGTGGACAGAGGATACTGTGTTTGGAGGAATCACACAAATGAATATACGAACACGAAAGCTGAACATCGAACAAATGTATTTAAGGGAAAGAGCCGGACTATAAGCAACGAACTATCATGCAATAACACATATTCTAATAGACCGCCATATCTGAACAAATGGTTAAGGAACGGGAGCCATAGAGTTCTAGCAGCTGTTACGTACTGGACACAACACAGGTACTACCTGGCGGTAAAAACATGGCACAAATTACGGGAGACAGAAAAAACATTGTCGCACGCTCTTCCCAAGATATGTTAAAAATTTTGAACTTCCCTAACCAATAATTCCACAGTATGTCTCTCTCTAATGTCCAGTTAAAGTAGCGGTTCATCTGATATACTTCATTTGCATCTTAAATTTCCTCGCACATAGAGAGAGCTACAGAGTTGTTTCCGTTCTCAAGTCGACCCAAACACTTATGCAGTGAACAATTCGAGACCAGGGGTTTCCCAAATCTGTCTTTCTATGAGTAATACTTTCCTGCATAACTCCCGTTTAGTGACTCCCTGTTATCACTTTAAGTAGCATCACTACCAAACTTTTTGCCCTGGATTTTTTTGCCCTTCATTTTCCCTCAATTCCAAGGAAGTATTTCCATTATTCCGCACCCAATGATCGAACATGGTGCGTATTATCCGAATCCTTTCCCATCCTCATTCGCAACTCTCCGCGTATTCCTCCCCACCCTTCGAATCCATTCCGAATCCCTTCTTACTCCTCCCCTTCGCCCCACAGACTCCTCCTTCCAAGGATTTAGGGCAAATGAGCCACTTATCACAGGGCAACCGGCTTTCAAACGACCCTCCGTTTCCATCGACGAAGAGTGTTAAACCTTCCCTCGCCCCCTACGTTTTTCCCATACAGTTCTCCATATCTTCGAGAAACAGTGCAGCTCTCAGCTCACATCGTCAAGATTGCCACCCACCATCGTCCACCTCCTTTTTATTTAATCTAACCTCGTTTCTTTGCCTAACCTTTCCTTTTTCCCCCACCAGGTGGTTCGCGCTCCAGCTATAATTACTGCTGATATCCGTAGAACATATCCTTTGTTTGGTTTCGCATCGTATTGCATTCCTAGTGGGCGAACTACATCACAAGGTTGGTAAATGTGGTATGTTTCGTCGCAAAAGATTTCACGGCTGGTGTGTCATAATCACCGCCGTTCGTAGAACCTCCAAGGTTCAAGGTAAATCGAAAAAAAATAGTTTTCTCATCTGTCCCAAGTATACGCTGCTCTAGCGCAACTGTGTGTAATCGTCACATCCATTCATGCTGTTGAGTGATTCAAATCCAAGTTTTGGAGGTGGCGGCCCCCTCCCTGCCTCCGTAACAGGGTGAGGGTCGTCACCGGTCAGTCCGGGTGAATATCTCCCGTCAGTCATCAGGAGACCTCTCATATTAAAGTTGCAGCGTAATGTTATGAATATGGTTTGTGTTGAATTTCTATTGAAGCCAAGATTTTTGGGAAAGGGTGGAAAGTCCCTCGGGTAAAATATCGTCAGAAAAATCTTTTTATTTACATTGGTGAGGGCAGCAGGTTTGCGTGCGATTCTGTCTCTCACGCAGCGGTGTGGTGCCCCCACGTTCATCAATATCAAGGTCTATAAAAATTCCATCTGGAATGTGTATATATTACATCTTCATCTGGTCTTGTCCAAATACCCGGAAGCAAAAAAATTGGAATATAAAATATCTTATTCCTTCATTTAGTCGTTTTTCAGTCTTTTTCTTCTGGTTTTCGAGCGGAAGTCGAAGTGCGAACCACTTCCGTGAGCATCTCGGAAAATATAAATATGATCCTAGCTATCGATGAGTAAGAAATTTTCTTGAGTACATTTGTTTTGCACATCCGTCGAGAAACCATTCTATTATGGCGTGCAAACCATCTATTATGTCTTTGCACCTTAGAAAAACTCATTGAGCTTCGCTTTCCCTGTGGTAAAAATCATTCGAGCATCATTATTGCGATGGGTTACTTAAAGTCAGCTCAATTCTGCTACTTCTGATCCGTAACACTACTGTTTAATCTGCTATCACTGACATTTTCGATCTAAGACGTACGGTTGAAGCCGATCTAGGAACCAATTAAAAAAGAACATGGTAGAATTACAAAGGAAAAAGTTCGCTAACGATGCCTGAAACTAGCAATTTCGTCCTTCCATCGTTCATGTTTTCATTTAATTGGTGCGGTGAAGAGCTTCGCGAATCATACCGGCGCAATCGGCGCACAATCGTTCCTTTTCCTTCTTCCTTTTTTAAATTCGACCCATATCAGACCGTAGAGTGAGCATCCCTTTAAGTTTACAACATTTATAGTCTTTTCCTCCGAACCTACTTTCAACGAAAACTAGATGTCATTTGGCTAATCTGAAACAAGTTGCGTAATATCACGTACTTTTTTCGGTGTCCAAATCCGTCCCTTTTCATAAAAGGTGCAATCTATAACTACACACTGAGAAAACATTAATAATAACCGTTTGTATTTAATCGTATGTGTTTAATAAATGTTATCTTATGTCCAGCCATTGCGCGCGAGCATGGAATATTTATCTAACGCTACTTTTCTTACCCATTTGTACCTGAGCGATATCACAATTCGCAATGGATTTCTATCGGATTTCATCTTCGGGAATAAGTGTGAATATTCGGAAAGATATGTGAGGGATTCGAGGGCATTTGTCGAACGAAAGGATGCCCTTTGTATCGCAGGTCCATAATTTTTTCAAAGTTTCGAGATCGCTCTGTTTAGAACGTTTAGAAAATTTTTAGAAAATATACAGTCGCGAATGATTTACAAACGATTCCTCTGTCAAGGATACACAACCGATGGCTTACGCATGACGTAGGAAAACTACTTACCGAGAAATGGGTAACTTTCCTCGAGTTCTAAGTCGCCTTTCTCTCTTCCACAACACAATGTGTTTCAAACCGTCGGAATATGGCATTGGGGATACGGTTGGGAGAAAATTATTCCGGTAGAATCTCAGACCCAGGGACACGAAGAAGCAAGGAGAAAATCGGCCGTTTACAAATAGACAACTTAGCAACTATTAGGTACACCAGTCGCTATTTACAGCACGGCAAAGCAAATACCGTGTCACATTTATTTCATTTTTTTTCTCATTTTATAAATGCTCGGATTGAAAGAGGGGATAAAAGGACAGTAATATCGAGAGATTTCGGAAAGGAAAGAGGAGTCGGCATTAGTATGCACTTGAACATTTACTTCAATCAAACAAACGACCCATCTGGGAACACGGAAAATCTTATTAGAACATTAATACATGAATATAAATTACCAAATATTTAGATTGACACCAATTGTAAATGACAGTAAAACATCAAAAGAGTACAAACATTAAAATTTTCACACCTTTTTCTAATACCATACTTACTAATTACCCGGTTTCAGTAGCAATGCAGACAGGAAACCCATGAAACACAGAAGCAGAATCCCATAACGTGAACTTGAAAGATGGGTTGGCAGCACACACGAAAAAGTTTCTCCAGGGAAGAAATTTTCTAGTTATGACTCTAGTCTTGAAGTGCTAAATGAAAGATTCATTAAATTCTCCCAGATTTCCTTTGTCGTGAGAAGAAGTGGTTGACATACCAAAAAATAATTTTTGATGCCGGGAGAAAATTTCTACGATACAGGAATTTGGTGATGGCTACGTTGTAATTGAAGTTGTACGCATGTTTATCACATGTCTCAGTGACTCATCACCGGTCAAGAGACAATTTCGAGGTTTTAAAAATGGCATAATGGTCCAAGAGGCGAATTTGTATCAAAATTTAGTCGTTTATTCGTATTAAATTTAATCTTGCGTGTGTCATAACCGCCATTACGGGAACTCCTTGAATACGGCTTCGTTTTGCCTTGAATTTGGAAAGAATCTTTCAAAAGCCGTTATGGGCATGTAGAAGTCATGCTTGCGAATTCATACCGCAGGAAATTTTGAGGAAGACGATACAGACATTGAACAGTGCGGATGCGACAGCTTGAGATTTTTAAAAGGAAAGCGATAGGATGTTTGGGGTGTAGGCGTTCGGTACGCAGGGCGGGCCGTCACAAAGGGATCGGTAAGGTTCGGAAAAGGAGTGGGGCCGGCCCTGCGATCCCCCCTCACCACGTGGAGGAACCTACAACGAGGGGGCCCTGTGCAGATGGATATAATACAATGAGAATTGTTGTGCACACGACGTCGACTTTGCATTTCTATTTCTCTATGTTCCCTAACTTCTAAGACTCTGGCTTGTCTTTTAAGTTATTCTATGCGTCCTACTTTATATGAGAATGAATATTTCGACTGAAATACCTTCACTGTAGTAATAAGGCATAAACATCCGGACTTTTAGAACGTCTCGATATGTGCCTAATTTGAAGCTGCTTCTTCGACTACTTTTCTATATGTTATCTCTAAAACATGGATTCTCAATTAGGGGTTTTTCCATTAGTTAATTAAGTGAAATTTTAAGGGAATTTGTATACAATGCTCAACGAAAAATAGTAGACCAATATTTTGGGATTCCTGAGAAGGTTATTCTGAGTGATCCTGAAAGGGAGAATCAGAGCCTAATTGGTTTGAGAACCACTGCGCTAGAAATTCAGTTTTCGCATTTACAGAAGCAGTCCGTTTTGCATCTTAATTAGAGATGTTCGAGCAAAACTTTCAGCAGTTATTTGATTTGATTGCCCTTTGACTTGAATAGTATGAAAAATTCAACATTTCAATTACAGAGAACGCTCGAACTAATCATTCTGATAGATCTAGAGAAGCCGATTAAATATAATTGGAAACATAAGAAGAAGAATACAGGAGTTGTCTGAATCCCAGAGTAAGATACGGGTAAATGTTAGGAGCAAGAACATTAGATTGAGAGTTCACTGTAATTGTTGAGATTTTATTTCAAAAATAGCTTATATTATTTCATGATCAAAAATCGTATAAATCTTGCCAATGATATGAGCATAGAGCACATGGTTATCATTTAATAATCATCTATAATCTCGCTGTTGTTCTAGTTATGCTTATCAATAATCAAATTTGTCGTAATTCGTGAATCGTCGCTTAGAATTAAAGTTAGAAACAGCAGTAATTTTCGCAAATATTTCTAACTAACCCCTAAAATATATTTGCAGAAATCACTAATGATTTCAATTTAATTCTAACCGTACTCGTGGTAGAGAAAGGTATATTATACGTCTTTATGGTTGAAAATATCGCTCCTCATTTTCAACTCCCTCTATTTAGCATCTTATAAATGTGATAAATCAATAAATGATGTTGCGTCAAATCCGTATAAATGGCTGGTACAGTACTTTGGGTTTGATTGGGGATCCTTAGTTTCGACAACTTCTCTGGTCTTGTTCTTAGACTCACAGAGCATTACTTACTGTATCCTAGTAAGGTAGCTACGTCGAAAATAATCCATCATATTTCGCATAGTTATGGTGGATGAACATTGAACATAATTTACTTTTGTACGTGTATGTAACAAAATCGAGGAATTATATTTTTTACATGCAATTTTCCCACACAGTATGGCTAATAGCAGGAGTAACTCATTCCAAATAAAATTAATGCTGTAAGCATGTTCGAGGAAAACAATTTGGGTCAGATTTCTTAGAGTGGATTAAGAGGAATGGGTAAAGCAAATTTTGAAAATATTAATTTAAGAGAGCACTATCTAACGGTTTAGCAGAAAACCAATGAGAACAGATTTAAAAAAGATACAACATCAGATATATGGAAAGTAATTATTTAATTGATGCTCAAATAAAAAGTATGGCATTGCTTGGATGGCAAGCTTAATCAGCAATAAGTGAAAGAATTATGACGTATGAGAAATATTCTTATTTTTCTACAAAGTTCATTCGCATTACTCGACAATACAAAATATATGCACAGGCACTTTAGAATATATACATTTAATCTGTGGTCATTTCCTCCTTTGCTGGAATTGCACCGAAAATTGAAAATGATACGGTAAACAAACTTAAGAGATCACTACAGTTAAGAAAATAGAAATAGGCAGTGAGCAATCTATGCTTCAATTCTGTTACAAACAAGTCCACTTTGAACACTGAAAAATATAGAAAATATCATCCAATAAGAAATTCTATTCTATTCTACTAAGTGCGTTATTGAAAACGTCATTTTTCGACTACATTACATTCGTTTTCATTCGTGTGCTTTCTTTCAGTGGCGCGATAGCCAACACTAGATCTAATTGACAGAAAGACAGTATGTACACAGAATAATCCATGAGAACACAGCCAAGGATGTTCCTGGAGTTCGAAGGAAATATATCGATTTTGTGGTGCATTGCTTGGAATATGTACAATATATACAAATACTTCAATAAAAAACGCAATATCACAGACGATCTAAAGACAAAGGAGTACATTGCTTGCTGCATTTACATCCCTGATTAATTGCTTCCCTCTGCGACCAAATTGTTATATTTTGATTTAGGAATCTTTTATACGGAGATACCTATATGCTTCCAATTTTCAATCAGAAAGCATTCCAATATATGTTCGATTCATTTATCAATTGAAAAAGTCCGTTAAGAATCAGGATATTCGTTTCATTGTGACTTCAGTCATTTTTATAACTTTACTTCTTTAATAAGCTATTTTGTTGCAGTAGTTGAATTTAATGATGTAGTTCACCGTTGCGGTTTTGCATCCACATTCTCTTACTTCCAAGAGGGTTTCAAAATTATGTTTTTTTAATTATCGCTCAAACGTTACGAGTGTGCATCGAATGGGTTTTTTCCATGACAAATTATTGTTACAGTCTGTTAGATTTTATTGTCTTATCATGGCTCATGTCCGGAATCATCAGGATCCTGCTGCTGATCTGACATATTAAGTATTAGCCTCCCGTTAAAAGGACATATACTCCTCGGCGTCAACAAATTCATTTAAAATTTTTGATTCAGTTTAGTATGCTACTGAAATCCAATAGAATATATAGGAAAACTGAAGCTCGTTAACTAGAGGAATGGTTCTTTGGAATGACCGTTTTCAGCGAATGACGTCTTTATCAGGCGCCTAAAGATGCCTTTAATGCCCCTGATGACAACGACCACTCACTGAAACCATCTGCAACAATAAACTATGCCTCAAGCAAATTAACCTCAGTTTTCCTTTAAGTTTCATACGCTTTAATCATATTCGATTCAAAATTCATTTTCATAGTTAATGGAGGGAAATCTTACGACCCCCTAGCAGAAAAATGTCTATTTTATATGTAGAAGGTTGGAGATACTATCATTTCTTTGTTTGTCTTTATCGTTGCTTTTCTGCCTCACATCGCAGTCACAGTAGTGAAACGACTCTGCTAGTGAAACAATACTTCTTAAATTTATGGATGACAATAGTCTGTAACAAAAGGTACACAGTTTAAAAAGTAGCGAAATGGTAGAATAGTAAGAAATATGGGAAAGATGGAGTGTTGAGAAGAATCCAAAAACTTAATTTAATAAATAATATGAAGATGGGAATTGATAGTTAAGACTAAGGTAGTAAAAAATAGTTATTGAATGTGAGGAAGCTCTTCAATAAGAGAAAGGAATAGCGAACGGAGTAGAGAAATGTATATGTCAAATTCATCCAAAAATATTCAGACTTGGTTATCATTCTTTTCTTTAGCTTTATTTACCACAACTTTCAGTACAAAATACTACCTACATTTCCCTTCATAAATGTACTCGCAAACCTTGCTTACCTATTTACAACTCTGTTCCAGACAATGTTGATGTAACGAGCGTTAAAGTTGCGACCCGATGTTATCCGCTCCATGCTTGCGCAATTATCTACTGAATATAGGTTGCCTTTTCATGTTTTGAAAACTATGGTATTTAGACGAGGTCCTTCACTTTGCTGAACACTTTCGATTCTTACATTTTCGGCTAACTTGTGTGTGAAAATATCAATCTTCGGAACTTGATGGTAGTCCAACTAACAGGCCAGCGTAGCCACTTCTATCGCAAGAGAAGCGGAAGCTGCAGATGTATACCAAATCTTCCAGCTGTACTGAGGAACATCTCTGAGATTCAACTTTTGTTATTAAGGTGGGATTCTAATTTGACCTAGGGATATAACTACCGCTAAATTTTTCTCTGATTCATCACGTTTGATACGATAACCGAATCAAGAATCTTCGCTACTTCATTGGAATGGATGCTCTCATTTGAGATTATAATTAACAGCTAAGACTAACAGCAAAAAAACGCTAATTTTTTTTCTCTGATTCATCACTTATAGAAGTGATTCTGAATCAAGAATTTTCTCTGCTCTCTAGTCGCTAATAGTCATAATTTCAGACCAGTGCCGACAACATACAACTACCGCTATATTTTTAATTATGATTCATCGCGTTTGGAACGAGAACTGAATCATAGATTTTCGCTGCTTTCTAGACATGAATGAACCTATTTCATTCTTGAGCTAATACGTAACAGTAAGCTAATAGCTAACACTAACACCATACAGTGAACGCTACCTTTTTTTTCCTGATTCACCACTTAGAAGCTCTGAATCAAGGGTTTTCGCTGCTTCTAAAATATGCTAATTACTTCTATTTTCTACTCGAACTAATCTAACATATCCTAAAGCATTACTTCACCAAACCTTGATCTCGAAATAAAGATCTCTGAGAGGTTCAATGTAATTGCTTCATATGCGCTCTCATTATAATTTTTGTTCATGTGACTGTTGTCACAATCACAAAGTATAGAGCTGATTGGTCCCAGGTGGATGTCGTCTAAAGATTTTTGAAAATAAGATTGAAAACGAACTTAACAGATCCTAACTACTTCGATGGTTGGAAGGAACGTGAGTCATTATTTTTGTGCCCTCGACTCATCTCCGAAAACAGAAGCAACTACGCTGGCATCACTACTGGCCGACATCAAATCTGAAAACTTCTAATATGTCCGAAAAGAAGCTTCTTTTAGTTCTCTATCATTTTTATTTCAGAAAATAATTACAATTCCTTTCGTCCTCTAGAGTATCATCTTTCTAGGATATCTGTAATTCGAGAAAAATCGAGAGTCATAAACAAATAAAATTGCCCCAAAGTTAAGTTTACAGTTGTTTTGAAATTCTGCAAAGCGGTTGAGTATTTTAAAAGGATTATAGAAGAGGAAGACGAACCGCAAATGCCACATCATTATTTGTAATATTTCTGTAAAGACGATATTGATGATAGGAGAAGTTAAGTAGAAGGAAAAGCACAAAAGAGTAAAGAGAATGATAGATTGATGATATCAGCGCCTACGAAGACCCATACTCTTTGGGATTGATATTTTTAGCTGTTGAGAGAAGCTAAGATACGAAAATCCGGCCACGTTGCTTCCGTTTCGATGATAGGTACACAAAATTGTAGGTAGTCATCATCACCTTAAACTGTTTCATTGAAATCTTAAGTCAAGACTGAGAATATCTCTATAGTATGATTGTCGCCGATTTAGAGTGCAAGCCAGAGTTATCGGGAACTTAATCCTGTTGTAAACCAAACATCGCCATTTATGAGCGAACCATTCCCGAAATGAAGGTGGTGCAGATAACTTGTTGGGAACAGAAATCGATTGAAGATGTCATGAGAAAGCGACTGATTGTTGGGAGAAGAGTAGGTGTTCAGCACGCAGAGAAGGCCTAACCAGCGAAGGTGACTCCCTCTCTGCGCTCCCCCCTCACCACGCGGAGGAACCTATTCCGAGGGGATATTATTTTGAAGGATGAACAGAGCTCAACATCTAACATCAAACATTGAACACTTAACACCGACACACCGATAAATAGGCTCTGTTATCCAGTTGACTGACCAGGAATGATAAGTATTTGAGAGAATGTTTGACTGAATTTTTGCTTAATCATAGAGAGATGAGACAAGTTAACCTTTATCTATATCCCTTATAGCCGATTGGACGCACTATCTCAGGTGCGACCTCCCGTTTTGGGACGAGAGATGAACCGGCTAAACATGAGCCGGTTCATCTCTTGACCGTACGGGTCTCCACGCACGGCAAACGCGTGGGTAGGCGTTCTGCGTCCAGAGAGGGCCATATAGCCTTTGATAATGCAATGAGAACATAAAAAGGGACTAGAACTGGATCAGGGTCGGATGGAAGAAATTAGGAAGGTGTGTGGAGGAGCAAGAAAACTCGGTTTCAGCCGAGTCTCTTGGGAGTGGTGGTGATATAATATGAAGGATGAAGGCCACTCTCTGAAGCCTCCCCTCACCACGAAGAGGGACCTACATCGAGGGGGTGGGCAGTGATTGCTTCGGAAGCTGTATCGAGATACTTATATTTAGTTGCTCATTCATACTTTGTAAAATCCACACTCAGGAGTGCTTTGTACTATTTGAATCTTAATAAAGAAGGACATTAAAATAGGGGACTTTTGAGATCTGAGTGGCGTAGAGTAGAAAAATTAAGTGCACGGTGTATGATTCCAATGCGTAACCTACCTCCTATAAACATATAGCGAAAGTCTATTTACATTTTTTGTTGTTGTTTAATGCGTAGGAGTTTTGCCCTCCCCAATGCTTATCCAAGCAGAGAGGACAATAATACGTAGAGAGGAAACGGCTATATTTTACTTATGTGAAACACGAACATTCAGGATATTTCCTTAATCTGGACAGGCTACATTGTTCAGCTAGGCATTTCAAGCAGACTATTTTGTTAATCTAGAGAGTTGAAAAAATCCATTTATAATATTATGGCAGATTAACTTGGAATGGTAGTGATTAAAATCATAGTGATATGCTACATACTGGCCGATACTTGATCACAAGCTGGTTTGATAAAATTAAATAAAGCATAAAATGTAGAGAAAGACAAACGAAGTTTTGGAGAGGCTCCAAGAATAAATGGTTGTAATTGAAGGAATGAATCGCAACAGAAGAAATGGATTAAGATAAATGATGGAACATCATGGAAAATTGTCATGAAGAGAGGTTGAAGTAATATTTTTGATTTTAATGTTTTTACGCAAGAGTAATTACGAATCACTTTTCGCTATTAAATTTGAAATTTGCGTTTATTAATTTTCCGACACTAAACATGTGAAATATACAGACATTAAGTGCTTATCGTCTTTTGATCAATGAAGCTCTGTATCTTATAGAGTATATCCGCAAATAAATTAAAGCGATTCGCATGTTAGAACTCCATGAAGTGCATTGATTGAGAGTTAATGAGTCTACCTCCTTGAGCCTGTCTGGCGAGGAGTACTTTATTTACAAATAATTTTCCGCAAGAAATGCCTTAAGTGTGCCGCAGTACTTCCGTTAGGTTTGAATGTTGAAACATGCATAATTTAAAGCATAAAATGTTAGATAATTTACAGCTATGACCTTTCCAATCCGTATTTACATAAGGTTACACGTGATCAGTGAATTAGCTCTCTCACCGCTTCATTGGCTTTTCTAGACCACAGCTGATCTGCTGCTTATTACTTAAGGTGGCTCCTCAGTTAGATCTCAGTACTGATTTCTTTAAATACAAACAGCTAAATTTATTTACTATTCGAGGATCACGTTATGATTTAAAGCGCCCAAGTTTAGGAGAGAATCTAAGCCTGGATCTTCAAGAGAATGGTTAAATATTCTTCCATCCTTCAATCCCTTTTAGGCAAACGGGGACTCCTTTGTCTTCCTTTTCTTAGACAAATTGTAATCAGTCGTCTCCCGAAAAAAGGAGTGAGACAATACTGCGAGATATTATCCACGGAGTCATAAAGGTTATCACGCTAATCTAGTAACACTTATTCCCGGAATCGAATCCTGGCTATCGCATGGTTGTTTTCGCTTGTAACTTGATAAGGCTAATTACCTCTACACTTAAAACACTCTTACTAAATAAAATCGGTGCAGTACGGTAATATCTGTCATTGTTCACACCCTCGCCTTTCGCGGGGTATTGATGTAAAAGGCGCATGCAGTAGCCTACTTAACCAGCCTCTTTGTTGAATTATTACCTGTTTCTTCTGAAAATGCTTCACCATCCAAATGGCCGAATGGTTAGAGTGACTGGTTCATATTTCCAAAGATTACTCCAAAACTTTATCCTCAGTGGTTCAAATCCTGTTCAAGAATTTTTTCCGAAAAATTAAGTTTTCAGTCCTGTGATGGATAGATGATCAAGATGGCTACCACTCTTATGGTTAGTCAGTTTATCTTATCTGGCTATCACCTCACTAGTGAATCAGTTAACCTAATTATGTTCCCTTGTTATACTTGTTGTCTCGTATTTTTAATCAGAGGTTTATTTAATTAGGAAAATAAATAATAATTACGACTGATTTAAATGTCTAGCTTCATTTTTATTACATAAGTTACATAGATAGAAAATTATTTATATTTTTTACTAATATATATGGGAGATGATAGAGAAATTCAACTTTGTCATACCTTTTAAGAGGAAATGATAAATAAAACGCAACTATAAACGTAGAGGATTTCTGGCTAATACTACCGCTAGACGTGAAACCAATACAAGACGTTCAAAGTTCGGGGTCTAAAGATGATAAATAAAATCAGGGGTGAAGAAGTTGAGAGAAAGAATGAAACTTATAGGAAAATACGTTATAGTTACGCCAACTAAATGAGGTCTCATTTGCGAAGGAGATCCGAGGAGCAGGAAAATAAGTAACAAATTCTGCTAATCGAAAAAGATGCGATGGGCATTATTAATGTTTAATTTTGAATGATTTTTTCTGCTCGAGTTTGTCATTGAAAAGCTTTTAAATCGCACTCTTGGGTTATGATTAAAATCAAGATAGTTGAGTACTATTGAGGAATTTGTTTTGGGATGCATACGAAGACATCGAATACTATGGAAAGGTCAGACGGAGAGAAACACTTTTCCTCGAAAACAAACTCCAGAGTAACAAGTTAACTCTGACGGCCAAACAATAGACTCGCTGTGTGCTGATGAACGCGTGTAAATGGCGACATTTAACAAGATTGCCCACATTAACATGACAATAGGATGAATGCGAAGGGGTCGCTTTATTGGAGTCAAGGCAGAGAATGTGTAGTAATGATGTGAGAGTTGGGAAGGAAGAGGGTAAATTACGATCCCTGTTTGTTGCGCTCTTGCTCTGGCTTTTAGAAGGGGTGAGAATTCGGAAGATATTTAGGGAAGTTAAACTCTTGTGTACACTGAAAAAGCGCGGAGAGCAAACAAAGCCCTCTCACGGAATTCGCGTTGGATCATCATTAATGGGATGTTTGCCTTGCTTTAGTTACTTCAATCTGTCTTGAAAGGTGTCTCTAATGATTGGAATCGATGAGTTTATGGTCACCCCGTTGACAGTCAACCCGGCAAAAGTGAAATAAAATAATTAAAACGCTTAGCTGAAGTTTCTGCTTCCAATTTTCGATGAATTAATACATTTAGTGCCACCTTCTACTCATAAAATCATCCAATATAGCCGACATAAAATTGAACGATATACTTTCATAAAGACTTTTTCATATAATATGTTATTATATTTGAGAGAATAAACGATAATTAAGAGTGATTTAGTGGCACAAATAATGTGCCACTAAAATCACTCTTTTAATCAGCGCTGCTTGATTACAAATTAAAACTTTGGGAAAGAGAAGTTTCTTATTTTATTCTTATATATCACTGTTTATTTAGAGTAACTGTGAGATTGTTTCTCTACGAGATAAAACCAAATTACTATTTTTTAATTACAACGTGGTATATTGCGTATTTTCTGCACTTTGTGAAACAATAGATAGGAATAAATATTAATTTCATAATTTAGATTTTTCATATATACTAAGATTATGCCTTTAGGATTTTCAAATGGTTTAGAATGAAGACTTTTGCTTACTTATTACTTCATTTTGTCCATAATTTTGATAAGAGAAAGGAGCATCTTAAGAACGTATGGGCGTGTGCTTTAGCACCCAAGGATAAAGAGAATCTATATGACTGGGACTTGAAAGCCAGCTCTCCAATGTTCCGGGAAAGTATACTAATCATTGACCTGAATTTGTTCAGCTACAGCTGTAATTATATGAAAGCTAAGTTATATGAAACATACTGAGTGATGGAATTCATCTTAGTCTTCCCTTTTTAAAATGCCATGAAAATGTTACTTTTATGCCCATGACATTGTAATTACGTGAAATTTCCCACTTAGCAATCTGGATCAATGAGAAAATAAAGGAAGATCTATAATCTAATGATAACTAATCGTCAATTTTCCTAGGAAACCATATTGCCATTCCAGAGCTTTTTGTGGTTATAGATCGAATAAAAATATTTTACTATATTTATTAAACAAGACGGATTTCATTAATATTTAGGCAAAAAGAGGGGTGTATTTAGAAAAGGAAATGAACCCCTGAATCCTCGCCTGCGTCTGACTCTGTATTGTTCGAAATCGGTCGAGAGTACCATATCTAATGGAATATTTTCATAGAAAGGCATTTAATCTGTCATGAGATTCCAGTTAGCGAAGAATTCATCCATCAACTATATTTTTGGAAGTTTATTATGTAGTTGGATGATGGGCCTCCGAACGCATCGGAGTACAGGCAATATTTTCTCATCTATGTACATATTTTTACTGCGATATGTCGCATTTATTTAAGACATAATTACATTTCATTCGTATGGCAGGGGAAGAAAAAAAGTTGAATCCTTAGGAGGAATGAAAGGACACAAAGAGGAGATTATGATCATTCATGCGAAGCGAATTCGTAGGGGTTGGAAAATGTAGCGATGTGCGTAAGCAAATGCTGGGGTCTTACTATTTGAGTTACGACCGATGCAAAGGGGCAGTAAAAGGGGAGGGTTCATCCGAGAAAAGTGAAGAAGTTCGAAATGCGACTAGAATACCTCCTATAAGAAGAAAAGGAGCGTTTTTAACTATTGATGTATGCTCAACAGAGATTGCGTTGATCGGAAAGAAGGATTTACTGTTCCAGATTCCTCTATTCCTAAATTGGATGGAGATGAATTTCCTATAATGATGACTCTCATTGGTCTTGAAAAAAATTTGATGTCTCTTCATCCATACGTGTATTAACATACGCACTCGAAAGGCGCCAATTCACACTTAAAAACAGATAATGCAGGATGGAATCATTGGTGGATCCAGGGGGGAACGATATCCCCACTTCGTCCCCCTTCCCCCTGGTGGCTTCACCCCCTCCTCCTGGTTATAAGCGATTTGCCTAGGATATAGCGAGGGGCTCGAATTAAAATTGGATATTTTTCACTACCATTATGCATCTACTACATTTATCATAACAAAATGGCATTTGAAAGTCAGTTGAAAATTAGTTCATTTAATACCCACTCCCCAGAGGCAAATTTAAGCAATCAGAGGATCTATGTGCAGGGACCATTTCTGGGCCCAACCAAGTTATTTTCAATATAAAATGATACGATATCCTTTTTTGGCCCTCATTGATGGTAAGGCTCTCAGCTCGCACCTAGTGCGACTAATGGTAAATCCATCCCACGTAGATCCGCTTTTATACAAGGAAATTGCCCTTAAGAACGTATACATTATACGTTTTGAACGTTTGAGTAATATGGACTATTAAAGCAGCAGAGAAAAGACGATTAGACGCGAGAGAGATGTCACTCAAATATGACGAAAATATCACTGAAAGAAATTATGATGAAGAAGCCTTAGAAGTGGAAATTTAGAGAGAATCGAAAAGAAGAGGGTAACTGATACAAATTAAGGCGCAATAGGCTCATGAAGGCAGCCGTCCTCGTAAGGCAGAAAATACAGAAATGTCAAAAATGCTACCATTTAAGTAAGGACGGCCCCTGAGTTGTAGAAGTAATGAAGATAAGAAGTACATTGTGTACTTACATCTATTGCGAGAAATAAGTGATATTAAGTGATGCAGTTTAGATTCATGAAGGAATTAAGCGAATAGCTGGGGACAAGAGCTGCAACAATCGTTATTTCTTGATGAACGATATTCCCGTAGCAGATCATACCGTGTCTTATTCTTAATCCCTGGCAGGATATGCGAATCGCATTCATAATTATATTGTCGTAATTATGTACGGATAATAATGCAAATAGGAAAGCCGGACGAGGGCTCTGTAATACTAAAGGGGGACCGGAAGAGAAAGAAAAGATATCGTAGAATGGAGGGCGTTTGCTGGGAGGAGGGAGCCAGTTTGGCCCATTGTTAAGGACGTATGGAATGGGGATGAATAGAATGGGGTGTCGGAACAGCGACGGCTGCTGCTGTTCATTTCCATTCAAGTACGTAACATCTTTCTTTGCCACGGCTCAAATTAGAAGAACCTGATTTCGAGACAAAAAGAGCGAACTCGCGCTTTTAATAATTTCAATCGATGTACTTTAAAGTCGGAATCGTTTTAGCAAACAATATTCTACTGATGGCAATGCCATTTTTTGAATTACTATATCCTAATGAATGTAATAAACGGAATACAAATGGAATATTTTTCACTTGGATTTTGGTACAGGGTACACAAAAATGTATTTTTTATTGATTTTTATCACCGTCTTGCTCGTGGCTGAGTTAAAATATATGAGAATCGTGTAATGCATCTTGGTCACCCATTGAGTACGTACTATGAAAAATGCTCATAGTGCTACTAATAAAGAACTATGAAAGATGGTCAATGGATGGTGCTGCAATTAAGACTTGTTTCACTGATAGAACTCTGGCTACGTGAGGGAACTGATGGCAAACCACCTCACTTCTCATCTTGCTTAGCAGACTTCATTCCCTCTACATAGCTTATGCTAGTCTTTAGTTCAGGAGTAGATGATTGAACCAGAACGAAAACTTGATCGGACCTTCGGTATGCAATGCGTTCGACTTCGGTGAAAGTGGTCCCGGGTTCGATTCTCGGAGGGGGCTCACATGAATGACCTTAGCAATCGAAGCCCTTTTAAAATTACTGCTACTTTAATAACTGTATTCACAATCAAACAGCAAACAATAGCAAGTAATAATCGTATGATTATGCTGTACTTTCAAAAACGGAGTGTTTTTGAAGTTACATAGGAATACATAGAAAACTGGACTATCCGGATAACTATGTGCGGTCGGGGATCCTAGGCAATATCCGTCAATAAGTTGTCCCCTATTCGCAGCCAGATCTACGTTCACACATTCATGAATGCGAACCCTCCTCACGTAATAAAAGAAATGTGGCAAGAGGTCTAAATGCCGTCGTCCTATCTTGGGGTCATCGCGGTTTATCGCAAAGGGAATCAGGGATCCCGAAGGACTTCAATAACGCACGCGACCTCAACAACATTTTACCTATTGGAAACACGTAATCTTCCGAAGGGACCGCCGTTCGATTCCCTCGACACACGGTCGTCGGCTGAGGATGAAAAGAGACGAGAAAATAAAACGCTTGTAAATTAGTGTCCGCACTAGGGGGTGCAACTGATGACAAGTTTTTGCTTACGGAGAAAGAGAGGGCCGCGTGGTGTAAAGATTGGTCCGATAAGATGAAATTAAAATCCCTGCCTTCCCTTTTCTTGTTTAGGTCTTCGTTGAAAGATTTTCCGATGGGTTTTAAAGTGATTTTTATCTCATACTTATCCTCAGTTGCCGTGAATTATTCATGTTGGTTTTGGAAAAGAATAAATTTATTTTCTCATGTTAACCGAATGTATTATTTTGATGGTTAATGGTGATGGGGAAACGTAGGGTGCAAAATAGAGAGAGTGTTAGGGTAAACAAACGAAGCCAAAGAAGATTATGTGAAAACTCAAGTATCTAGGAAGTAAATATATATGAAATGGTAAATAAACGATAAAAATAAGGGATAGAATAGACTAAGTTAGAAAAAACTGATCCACAATTGCAATCATAATAGACTTGAAAAGTGGCACTTGTGGTATGTTACTTCATATTGAGCGGAAGTAAATCATATTATAAGGATATTACAGTTTTCCAAACCGTGACCTCTTCGCTGGTAATGTTATTAATTAATTTTATTAATATCAAATGAGAATGAAAACTGGTTTGATTTGAACGAATCTACAAAACTTTTAAATGGTAAATACGCGGAAGAGGCATAGTAAGTTGAGTATATTCCATATAAGTGATCTATAGTTCTGTTAAAAACTTAAATTATAGAGTGCGGCCGAATCGATTGATATTGTGTGAACACCTAAGAAAATCACGCTTCTAACATTATACTAATATTTGGGCTTCCAGTGGGTAGCGCGTTCACCTTTGGTGTAAACTTATTCCGCGTTCGATTTCCGAAAGGGGACCCATATGTGCAAGATGATGTCAGTTGTCAAAGTACTTTTAGAAATATTACTTTTAAATTATATTCAACGTCTGAAGTTAAAAGTATTATCTTCAAACGTTTTACGATTTTATCGTGCAACAAAACTGTGAATCGTTCTAAATTTCAATCTTAAAATCCGCTCTGAATTCGATTACAATATGTAATGCAAAATATCTCTGGGTATTCAGTTGGGTAAGCAAAGAGATTCCCACCGAAATTTTGGCAAAAAGATTCGCCATCTTCATACTTTATTCTAAGATAAATTTTGTTACTTTTGAGGAGAAAATTGTGTAGATATTTCTATTATAAATCTTTACAATAACAGGTTCTGATAGAAATTTTATATGGTATATATTATTAAATTGATTTTTTAGCATTAAAATGTAAAAATGTATCGAGGATGAAGGCATAATATCTTTACCAACTTAGATATCACGAAAAATTCCGATGATTCCCAAGTATTTCTAAATAAAAGAATGATGAATGAATTTGTATAACTAAGCCAAGTAAAATCAGACGGGAGACAGCTGAGAGAGAACTTTCAATCTAGATACGTTAATACCTCCGTAACGAAATTCAAATTAATTGGCCAAAGCGTGAAGAAATTCATCGCATGTTTGTAGACTCCCCGTTTATATCTCCCTCTCAATACAGTCGAATTTACAAATTACTCCTCAGAGGGGCTAAGCTACCCTATAGCTTAGGAAACCTTAAAGGATTTACTCTGGCTAAAATCAGAAGGGGTGTTCCGCTCCCATACAAACCCCTTATCCAAACTCCCCAAACCCCTTCTACGTCACCCCTTTCTCATTCTGAAAAGAGAAGCTGGTGTGGGGCTGTTATCAGCTGTACCACAGGAGACCCGACCCAAACCCTATTCCCACCCTCACTTATACTCCTTTTATGTACTCCACATATGTATTTAACTACATATAAGCTGTGAGGCGAACGTATTGAAAGCTGGCAAAAAATTGCCATTTCACGTAAAGAAACACTTTATTCATGCAGTATAGCAAAAAGCAAAACCAAAATCAGTTCAGAAAGTATATTAATATGTAAACAAGAGGTGGTCAACCTTTCTCAGTTCAGGCGTTTGTTTCAATTTTATCCGATATGTGCCGTGAAAACTAATAATGCTCATGCAACACTATAAAGCCTCGTACACTCGAATAGTAAACAATAATAAATGCGTTCCCGAGAATGCAACGGGTAGATTACGTCATAAGAATGAGCGTGTGTATTCATAATTTAAAGTATATTTTGTGTAAGAAATTTACATTAAATATCTTCTCTGAATCCAATGTGCCACTCAACAATGAGCCTGCTCTGGCAGATGCGTCACAGGTTGGCTATTGCTAATGCAGACGAATTTACTAATGTAAAACAGTTTAATTAATATATATGTATGTATGTATGTATGTATATATATATATATATATATATATATATATATATATATATATATATATATATATATATATATATATATATATATATATGGTACATGATAATGTGCATAATAGCATCTATCATAATTCAGCAACTATATTATTCCATCATATGGTAATATCAGAATCAATTACTTTATTGTCATAATATTGTAGTAACTATATATGAGCTACTTTTACTTGCACTACAAATGTCTCGATCATACTCTTGTATATTATTATACACGTTTTTACATGAAAATGCATGTGTAACACGAATTCACATACGTGTATATGTCTACATATGCCCTTAAATAAATTCCCCTTAGCTCAACGGTATAGCGTTAAAATGGGGTGAGGGTAAGAAAAGGGGGGGTGTGCTCGCAAGTGGAAAGATTGCCCGAAATACGGTACATGGGTGGCGTGGGTGGAAAGAAGAAACGATGATGAGAAGAGTGAAGGGTTTTATGGATGGAAGAGATATAGTCCGCCCCATGTGAGGGATGAAATAAGAATGGTGTTAAAGGAATAAAGGGTGTGAAGAGAATGGCAAAGGAGATTTATGAGAGAAGGGAAGGGGAATAATGGAGAGAGAAGAAAAGAGACAGAATTGAAGGAGAAAAATGAGAGAGAGAGGTTAAAGAGGAAAGTGAAAGGATGATCAAGAGCCAATGGAAATACTTAAATTTTAAAAAGAGGAGGGTGCAGTCAAATAGAACTAGAGTTTGATTATTTCACTGAATATTTATGTTTATATTACAGTGCTGTTCGATCAGAAAGGTGCAAATTTGATGCAAGATGCTTAGCGATAGGATAAAATTTCAGCGTTTAAAAGTGAGTTTGAGGTAAAGAATGTGAAGGGAAGTAAGATTCGCAAGTGCAGCTGAAGAACGATAATAAAATAAAATTTGAAGTGACATACAACGTTTAATTCTTGGATATCAAATTATAATAAACGAGCAAAAGTTAAAGGCAATGGTAGAGGTTACTACGAACATGCTGGAAATCAATTTACATGCACAGAGGTATGGAAGAAGAATGCAGCAAAAATAGAAATAAATTTTGAAAAATGGTGCCTTGCAATTCATACGTATGTCAGTACAGTGCCAGAGAAACGCTTAGAACTTGAATTTGGAAGTTGTGAAAATATGACAAGGATAAAAGCCGTGATCCTGAAAGAAAGTAGATTAAAATTAAGAAACGTTATAATTTAGAAATCTGATTTAAAACTTTTAGGCGAAAGGAGAGACAAAGAAAGTGTAAGGAGCATAAGAAAAGAGTGTAAGAAATTGTAAAGATTAGAAGCAGCTCAGCGGAAAAATATTTAATAGATGTTGTAAAAATGCTTATGGAAGTGCAATAATACACTAATTACAATGATAATGAAGACGAGAGAAGATTGCAAGAGAAACAGTATAAGAATGACACCCAAGAGAAAAGCGGATAAAATTTTGGAGCAAAGAGACAAGAAAACTGAAAAAGAGGGAAGTTGATTTGAGACAGACGAAGGGCTGCGGAATAAGCGAAAGTTGCAGAGATTTATTTCAAATGATCGGGGAATTTATGATCTTTCCTCAGCTGAAATATGTTCCGTAGCTTTTTAACGTCGGGTTTATCTCCGAGATATTTCTTCAGCTTGAAAGGAGGGTCATCAAATCCCAGAGATGACATCGATTTTTTAATATCGCCCATTTTCTCGAGAAAACTTGCGGTTCCTCCACCATGTACGATACGTATATTGCAGTCAAGCTGAAGCTGTTTATTTGTGGAACAAATCATGGGAATGCATTCGCATTATCTGGCGTGTGCCCGAGTTGAGGTAATTAGCTCTCAATTGTACAGTTATCCATTTCGGCTCAGATAACAATAATTTCGGCGTCGATCATGGTTCTCTAATAATATATACGTGTTTTTTTGTTACTTCATAGTAACTTTAAGATGCGTTATAGTAGCTCGAATATGGAAGATCTGGGCTAGAATCTTAAAGGATATATTTCACTTTTGCTCATCCTTATTATATTTAGTGTAGATAGTTTTAGGAGAGCGTTACTCTTCCCAATACCTAAACTCCGTTAATTTTTGCGTTTTGAGCCAGTTTCTTTGCTTTATTATTGTCCATAATAGAATGTCACGCTATACAAGATCGCCATTAGGAATGCTTCGGAAATATGACGTGAATTACTTATATTATCAGTTGTTTATACCTTAAAAAACATAGGCTAAATGCAAGATAATACATGATAGCAGAAAAGCATCATTTTAAGTGATCATGTAAAAGGCCAAAACAGCATAATTAACAAAAATTGTAGAAAAAAATAAAATGAGAATCCAATAAAATAGGGTACCATTACAATGATGTGGACTAATTTTGTCGAGACCCCTTCACTAGAAGGGAGAAAAGAAGTCAGCTTAAAAGAAAAGAGATGAGAGAAATTCTTGGTGTAGAATAATGAAGCAGAGATATAAAATGAGTATAACTAATTGAAAAGGATAATTTAAAAGAGAAATTAGGAGAGTACAGTCAGAAATTGCATATAGCAACGAATAAGGACATATCATTTTCAGTATGAGAGGCAGAAAGAGATTATTGAAAGAGAAAAGAGTATAATACTATTGAGCGATTATAAAGTGATTTTCATGATTCAGTGGGAGGAGTATGTTACTCTGACAGGAGAAAGTTGAGTATTAGAGGACAGATAGAGGAATAGTAAGACGGAAGAGGAAGGTTAAAGAAGGAAAGGTATAAAGATAGAGCCAAAAGGTCAGTAATACCAGTAAAGCGGTAGTTAGAACATCGTGTGATTTTTTGTTTTCATTAAATTTTCAAAAAAGAAAGCTTTGAATCAATAATAATATCAAGATCCATTTCTGAGTTACTATGGGAATTATATCACTGAGCCTGTTATTAAATTTAGTAGGTTTTGTAAGGAAAAAATCATAACATGATAGTTTTATTGCGCATGAAGTGCATAAAAACATTAAGCTGGGGGAAATTTTTTCGAAAAACATTTAGTCAATACCGAATACTAAATTTCCGTCACCTATTCATACTTGGTATTTGTTCCTAAGAACAATTATTTATATAAGTTTCCTCAAAAACTAAAAATTCATACGGTACCTTTTTCTATTATAGTAATTCAGTTTTTAAATCAAAATTACATAAATATAATCGGTAATAAATTATTCTTTGCAATTAAATAAAGTATCAACACTAAACATTTTACATCAACATCAAACTATTGTAGATATTTGCAAAGAACGAAATAGAACAAATAAATTATGATGGAATTTATCCTCATGAAAATTAGAAGAATATCAAAATACCATTTCCGTCATTATTGCAATGATACAGGATATCCCCAATTGTGAGTCTCCTAGCGGAAGATCAAAGGGCGTCCCCATTGAAAGTTTTCCGCGGGAAATCATATTCGGAAAATCTCGATAATCCAGGAAAGGGTTCATAAACTCGTATTGCAGTCACGTGATAATACCCTTAAAATAAAATCTCATTTCCCTTTCCACTGAGCGATTGAAGGCGTTAAAGAGAGGTCTCTCCCCTTTGGAAACACTCGTTTGATATGATATCGAATAGTCTGCAGGCGCACACGTGTCCTGTTCATCACAGTTGCAGTGGAGTGTGAGGCAAAGTGAGTAGAACGAAGGGGAAGAAGGAGAAAGAATGGAGAGAAATGATATAAATGGGAAGAATAAGGAAAGCGGTAGGCTAAAGGATTAGATGGAGAGAAAATATGCATTGTAAGGTTATATCATTGTGGATGAATACATAAGCCATAATAGGTGGTTAAGCGATTTCTGAGCGTTAATTATTTAATTCTACGAGGGTTTCATCACATTGGTGGTTAAGCGATTTCTGAGCGTTAATTATTTAATTCTACGAGGGTTTCATCACATTTTCGGTTTATGTTCCTTAAATTCCCCTACCTAACCCTGCGTAGCCCCTCATTTACTTTTTGATTACTTATGCCGACCTCTGACTTATACTATGTTTTTCCTTTGAATCCTCTCTGAAATAGCTTTCCCCAGCAATTCATCTCTGAACGTTTCCCCGATTTATTTCCTATTTCTATGTATCATTTCTTCAATTAACACCCTTTCTCTTCCCGCCATCCCATTTAATTTTTCGCTTATGTTTCTATCGGCTAAACCTTTCGTTCTCTTAAGACGCCGTCCCGAGGACCTGCTATCTTCTGATATATTCCTTTATTAGTGCCCACACTTTATGCTCTTAAAACAAATAAGTCAGGGTGAAGATTATACCTGATCTCTAATATGTCCCTAAGGTTTCTTTTTCAATTTTATAAAACTGACTAACGCATGTTTAAAGTTAAATCTATTTAATTTTAGTTAAAATTAGTTAGTTTAGAGTAGTTATATTAAAAAAGCTTCGACAGCTGAGGTCATTTCACACGTGAGACCCAACCGGGAATCGAACCAAGGACCGATTTCATCGAAGTCGAACGCGTTGCCAACTTGACTGTCTGCAAGCCCACGTAAGTTTAAATTAAAATGGAAACTGCCAAATTTCAATGAACTATACCACCGATTCAGAGAAAAAACCTAGGTTTTGCAGCAGCGTACGAGGATCGTGCGACAGTTTTTCTGTGATATACATCTAAATCTGTCGGTCGCGCAACCTGTCGCCGAGGTTATTACTTACTAAATTAGTTAATAATTATCATAATTCAGCCGATCTGTTTACTTCGATTTTCCGTCCAAATCTAACTGAACAATGAGATATCAAGTAGAAGCACACTCATCTCACTCGTAGAGGGATAGTTGAACCTTTCAACGAATTTCTGAGTTCATGAAGTAGGTAAACTCGTCCTGAACGAAAATTAAACAGGTAATGTCCGGTCTAATTTTCTTCGCTGTAATTACATCGCGGTTTTGAGACGCATTTAGCATGAGAGAGGATTGGATATAAGAAATAACCGTTTTAACCTAAGTATTTCCGCCACTTTTTCCAGCCGTTCCAACGGTAGCACTACGTTTGGGAGATATATAGCTGACAATGTATTGAACCAGTTTTAAATATTTTCTTTAATTGTGAGTTCGGGTTTTTTCCTCATCCACATTGCATTTCGAAAACTCCAATCCTTTCCTCGATCTTGTCTCAAACTTACGCTTCAGAGCGCAAACCACACTTTAGATAAAGATTTTTATTAATGCCTCCGAAAAGCCCTTATCCAAGCTTCTCGCCATTAATTTCTTAACCTTCATAAAACTCTCTTCGGTGCCATAAAATTATTATCTCTCTCCCTATCACATTCTTCAAAGCACTTACGTTGCAATTTCTAGGTGAAACTTTCCTTTCAGTGCTGGTCCATGACGCTGAAGTATATTTTCACCAACCCTCTCTCTCTCTCGTGGATATGGAGGATGAGATAGTAAATTATGGTTTTAGCAGGTAATTCTATCACTATCCCTTATCTACTTATACAAACTTTCCTAAATCTTTCTTCTATCATATCCAGCAGTATCCATATTACCAGCTTAATCGCATTGTCTTTTATCTAACCGAATTCCTTGATCATCCAGCATATCGCAAGTATTATTCCCGATTACTTTTCTTAAATATTTTAGCTGTAAGTATATATCATTCTCGCCGTATCATCTCTTCACTGGTAATTTCTACATTTCACCACATCAACCTATGGAATTTCTTTTTTATCTTCCTCCTTATCTAATATATGCATTTTATATTTTTTCAATATTTGATACATGGTATATTTAATATGTTTGTATGTTCTTATTGTATGGAGCTTTTAATCATGGGACGATGTATTAGAATCGGAAATATAGGAACTTTTGGGCATCGGACTCGAAGAATTTTTAACCTGATTTCCGACTCCAAAAAGAAGCTTTCTTTAACTTTCCATTTAAATTCAATCTTCCATTCCTGGTTATTCTCTCAATTTCTGAATATAGGATCCTCAACCTGTATTATCTTTTTATTTTTCTGTGTTTTCGCGAGCTGCTTCTATGCATTGTGGGTGTATTCGTTGACAACCTTCAGTTAAAAGACTTTTTACCCCAAAAACAACTCTTTTTTATGTTTTTTTAGAAAAATAACTATTTTTAATATCGCAGAAATTGCGTATTTTATGTACACTTTAAGTCCTGTTCGATGATTGAGTGGGCATGACTGCACCTTTTTATCAATTAATAAGACGATAGTAACGTGAAGAGAGCAGAAAATACTAGAGAGGCAATTGATGAAACGTTGTATTTACAAAATTCTAAAAGCCCGTTTTTGTCAGATATATTATCATTATTATAATTATAATTTGGTGCTTTAGGAAGACACGGCACCACGTGGTAGTGCAATGTAATGCGTAAAAATGTGCTACGAAAATAAATCATGAAACGCAACCACTAAATCAAGAAATACGATAAAATCGTAGGAATAATAATGAAAAAATCAGTAATGGCAATGCAACCATCAGTTGAAGAACAGTAACAGTACTACAAAACATTATTATCAGAAGTGATACCAGTATTATTGGTTAGTCAGTTTGGAAAGAATATTCGGCAAACATGCATAGAAGATACAAAGGGATTTAGTATGTTCGCCATTCGCTTCATTTGCTGCACCGTGTGATTTACGACGAGTCCGAAAGCGAAAACGTCGTTGGCATGATCACCACCCTCATTGGCCACAGACGAACTGCTTCCATAGCAACGGCAGGAATTTTATGAATCGTTAAGCCATTCCTACTGCCTTAGTGATAGTTACGTTCGAAAGTGGGATGAAATAATCTGGTGCGGGAGATTGGACATTCAGAACGATGAAAATGGCGCGCCATTCATCTCAATCTCAGCAGTCTTAAATCGAGAAAAACACAGGAGTTATAAGAGGCTTTCAAAATGATGGAATGACGATGCTCTGCAGTGAATAACACCTTATCTTAGATCAAAGAAAGAAGAAAATATAACGATGAATTTATCTTATGAATGGATTGGCATAATTTGCTGATTCAAGTTCGGTTGCAGCAGTAGTTAAAACATTTTTGGTAGAGCAGGTAAATATACTAGTTTTCATTAAGCAAACGATGATTATGGATTTGAAGCTCAACATATGCCATATGCTAATTTGAGATACTACTAGTTAGCAAAGGATAATGCATTGGGAGAAAAAGAGCTATATGAATATGCAATAGCAGTAGAGATACAATTTCGACGAAAGTGCACATTTATTGCTCAAATCACGCAACAAATTCAAGTAAGATATTTCAAAACTGCAGAAATTAAGGAATTAAAATGTTACACACATATAAAGATTGCAAAAATGAACACACAAGAAACTAAGCCCTCAGAAAAGGGGTGTATATGTGATATGTATAGGTGATGTATGCATAGGTGATTTTGATCATTTAGAGCCTTTAGCCTGAAAACTTTGATCTCCATAGACTTGAATTTGAAAAAGTTTTAAGAAGAAGACTGAAGATTATGACAATTAAGAAAAAATATGTACTCGATACAACGTGATGAGAGATACAAATTTGTAAACGAGCTGGAGAAATTGTAAGAGATGTGATACCAAAAAAATTGGAGAAGGGAATAGAAAGTAGGACAATAGGATATATATAACAGAAATAATAGAAAGAAATTCAGCCAAGCATACAAACTTTACATACATGATAGACAAACATAGGAGTAGACTAAAAAGACAGAAAGAAAGGAAAATAGTAAATAGTCGATGGGAGAAAAATACTCAGAGTTCAGAAAAGAGCCAATTAGTCTAACAATAGTGCAGACTAGAAATATGGACACACGTATAGAAGAACCAAGAGAAAGAACGCAGTAACAACGTATATTGCGCTTATTGGTCTGTAAGAATTTCAATGGAAGCGATTACATGTATCATTTGCCTCTGTCACTAAGAAAGGACAATCCTTTCATTTAGGACGAAGAGTATATGAAAGCCATTCTACTAATGACGGCTCCGGAGCTATTTCTCCATCATCCTTGCTGAAAGCAGAGCTGCATGATATTAACAGCGGAACCCATATTTAAGTTGGTTCAGGAACCTGGCTGAGATTGTTTTGAAGTGCGTACCAGGCGATTGCCGTGGCGGAATCCTGAATGAGGATATTCATATGGAAATGCATCGCTTAGGTGCTCTCTTCCAATGGCAAATCTTCGCTCAAACGAAGCAGCATGCGATTTGGATACTTTGATGACACGTCCATTGCGCATGACTGCAAAATGACTCCTAAAATGAATGCACGTGAATTTACCTCAGCACTGACTGCATTGTGGTGATTGCACCTAAATTTTGCCATATTTCCGAAGCGAATGACTAAAGATCGTTCTTAAATCTGCGCAGAGAATTCAATGAAGGCATAGAAGAAGATTCTTTACTCTTTTAATGAAGTGATAATAAGTCATATAATAATTGGGTAATATATACAGATATCGAGATATTATAATTCTCCTAAAGACCTAATTTTCTTAAACCTATAGCACAATAATATATATGAGACTGATTTCGGCTAACTATTCCATCTTCATGTGTTATGTACAGGTAATAGCAAAATTCAGACGTACGTACTTTGATACCATAGCCACTGAGTAAATTTGCTAACAAACTGATTTGCTAACGAACATTTATTCATTCAATATTGTAACAATAATATTAAGCTTTTGTATATACATATATTAAGTTGTCACCGGACCAACGGTCTACAGATATTATTTGTATTGCTCTATATTATCGAAGATGACCTTTTTCCTTGCTTCCACCTATTCAGTTGCCTTTCTCGTAACTCGTATGTATTAAATAAAAAACTAAACTCCCTAATCAAAAGAATTCATAACTGCAAGATATACAGAGCCAACTCGAATTTACGATGAAAAATTCATATTAAAGACAACAAAGTGAATCAAAGGTGAATAGTATCTATCACGAACTGTAGCTCTATAGAGGAATAATGTCGAGGTAGAGTCGAGGATTATATAGTAAGCTCAAATGTGAGAGACATTTTCTGTGGACATTGATTGTATGCGACGAAGTCTATTGTTAGTATAGTCCTCTTTTGCATTAGACGATCATTTGAATAAATGCCCACTCTCGACGCGTGCTACTAATAGAAAATTGCGTAATGGCTCTCCCGGATAGAAAAGCGAGAGGTTAAGATGGGATTTTAGGCGGATGTTCCATTTGCCTCCGACAACGTCATTCTCTTGCAGCGAGATGGCTCGACCCACGCTCCATTTGGTACTCACGAAGCGGACAAGAAAAAAATGGCACTGGACGATGGGCTTAACTACTGAGAAGGGAAAGGAAAGGGCCGGCCGTAGGTAAAGCTGTGATAATCAGCTTCGTTGGCAGATTGCAAGCTGGCTCCTCTCTCTCTCTCAACCTACCCTTCCTCACCAACCTTCTTCTCTTTTTCTTCTTTCTATCTCGTAGATTCGTTTCCACACACGACCTCATTTACCGGACACGTGTAGCTACATCAGCATACAGTCACTCAAAAGAGAAGGCTATTTATGGTTTTCGGGTCCAAATGCTATCTGTGTGGGTTATCGGACTTTTCAGCCTGTTTTACTAAGGGTTTCTGGAGAATTGTTCATGAATCCTGAGAAATGTTGCTTTGGAATTGGAAAATCGCTCTATAAACCTAGGAGATTCATCATTGTTGTTTATGAATTGTAAACTTCAGATGCGGTAAGATGCTGGGTCGGATGGAGAATTTAGCTTTTTCTACATCATTTAAAATAAATTAAATAAATTTCAAGATTTTAAACCAAAGTAATACAAAAACAACACCGCAAATGAAGGCTTTCTTAGTCGATTGTATTTGATATTGATTGCCCTTTTTTTGGTAACAGCGGTGAAGCTTTTTCATGATTTTGCAACATTTCAATATATAAACACTTTGGCTAAGAAAGACGGCATTCATCTGAACCTGAGGAAACTGACAGTAACGTCAGCGAAACGTGGCAAAATCATGAAAAAGACTCAGCGATTCCCCGATAAGGCAGTCAAAAATTGGTATGATACAAATATTTCCGATAAATACACTTACTATTCTATGCTTAGATTATGTACACGTAATAAGTCACTCTCATGATCTACAATTACTTTTTCGGGACTGCCGGAATATTTTTATTATACATCTTATTGTTTGAAGAGCGCATTGCGGTAGCAGAGCTCTAGTGAAAAAAACACTGCTTAAGATTATGACAACGCTTAACGCCCTGAGCTGAAGATGAATCATTTTCGGGGAATTGTAGTCTTTTGAATTAAGTTTTGGTTCATTATTATTGTCCCTTCATTTATAATCCAAGAAATTGAAGTTGGAAGAAAAATGATCCAGGAAATACCAGTACTTTACCATCCCGAATTCTAGAAATGTTGGTAATTTGGAAACCATAACTTCAACCGATCGTCTCTATTTTTTTCTATAACCAGAATTTGTAGAATAGAATTTTTCTCTTTTGTATTATGGGGTTTTATTTTTATTTAAGCACCAACGAATGAAAGAAAATCAGTTAGTGTAAAATTTGAAGGAATTAAATTTTGATCAGACGGAGAAAGAGATGTGTAAATGGAGATGAAAGATGAATTTGGTTATTATTTGTGAATGAACTTTAAATTCTAAAAGATTACGGAGGTAATTATCCAGTAGGATGGTGCTGGAATATTTGCAATGGCAAAAGACCAGAATGGAGTTAGCAAACAAATGAGGTCAAAGGACGCAGACAAAAGAACATTTTAAACCTTTCAAATAAAAGTGGGTTTTATTTACGAACAGGAAAATATAGAAGAATTATACTCGAAATATTTCTGTTAGAACTTTGTTTTTAATTTACGTCCGAAAAATCTCGAGGAACACTTAAAGGAATTTAAATCGAATATTTTATATGATACTTAATTTGGATTCTGCGTTCAATATATAATTTTCACTTGGAGAAGTTTATCAAATTGAAGGATGCCTTGCACACAAGAGTGGATCGTTAGATACTAACCACCTATTAATAATTAGCCTCGTAAGACGATTAAATTGTATTTTTATGTTTTTATTAATATAAGGTCGAATTCGATATAAACCTACCTTCCGAATTCCCTTATTTATACACATACGTGTAAAGGTTAAAAGAAGCTGTCCCATATGACTACATGACTCCAGTCACTAAATAATAGATCATACGAAATAAATATCAAAGGAAATAAAATGGCTTATTATGAAAGGAAAGTTCACTCGTGACTAGAGGGAAAGAAAGAAACGATAGAAAAAACTTCAACGTTTTCCGCAAGAAGTAACTTCCACTTCATGAAGGCATCATCAGATGCTGTGAAAGTTCAATTATAGAAATTTATAATATCACTCTGCAACCGTAACGGAAGAGGAAAACATATTTCAAATGCGATCGATTCGAGATAATTGAAAAACTCTCTCATATTCAACCTTTATTATGGCGATAGACCTTTAGAGAACCAAAAGTAAGCATTTCTCATTCACCTTCGACCTTTCGCCGCGACTTCATTTGATCTCCGCACTCCCATCCGTCATTTCTCTAATGAATTATCGAGTCTTTTGGGATTAACGCTGCGAAAAGCCCATAAATCCCGCGGTCAAACTCACGGAACCGTTGCGGATTACTCATCCTACACTTTTTTGCGACAAACCAGCTGACGAAGGGAGTAACTGTTCTCTCCACATGCTGAACGGCAAACGGGGAATATTAATGACGAAAGGGAATCGCTATCCACAGCGAAAACGAGGCGACAGACCGCTGAGGACACCGTTGACCTACACTTGATGAATGTTTAATGGGAGAAAGTTTGTTTATGGCAGCACATTGGCGGAGCTAACGGACCGCGCGCGAGGAAATGCCTGGAAGTAGTCGATTTGGGAATTGATGCAGGGGTCTAAATCATTCGCAGATATTCCGTTTCCCGTTTGCGATATTTAATCAACGAAGAGACGAACTCTGTGAAGCAGTTATACACGGATCATTTGAAAGCGATGAAAAATTGCCTTTCGCCGATCTCTCTCAATCAAAACATTTTTGACCGATTTTAGAATGCGTAATACTATCTACATTTACCGAATAATCTGAGAGGAATCCGAAATATTAAAAATTTTAAAATAAATCAATTCGACGATCCATATTTAAAAAAGATAGAACTTAGTTTACTGGAAAAGGTAAAGAAATTAACATTGCCCTTACTGGTGTGATTCGGGAAAAATCTAACGATAAAGATTAAGATAAGATAAGAGAAACAGGATGAAACTGTTCTAAATAGCTCAGTTGGATTGATCGCCCTCCCGGAAAGTTGAATTTTCGGGTTCGGATTCTTGTCTCTATACTTTGAACAAACAGCCTAATAATAGTAGTAGTAATGTCAAAAGAGCTTCGAGAACGGAGATCATTTCGCACAGTGAATCGAAGCCGAGGCCATTTTCTCAAATGATAACGCGCTGCCCACTTGGTTATCCGGTCATCCAGAAATCAGTCTATTTGAGCTGTTTGTAAACCTTTTCCCTCGCACATAAAAAGCATTTACCTAAACTTAGCGACTTTTAGTACCAAGGCAGATATTGTTAGGGAAAGGTTGAATCTTAATCAAGAAATGAGCACAGATGCACAAAAAAAGGTATTAATATGATATTATCTTCTCTTCAAATAGGAAAACATCGCGAATGCATAACATAATAAACCATCGGAAGTTTTGCGGCACACATGGTGAGACGATATGCATTGTGGTTTCAAGATGCTAAAATGGGAATATTCTAGAATAATGGAAACAGTAATATATACTCTTACATGTTTGACAGGTGTAATAGAAGTTCTAGAGGGGATTTTTTTTTACTTTTTCGATATGCAAGAGAAAATTCAAACGACAGTAAAATTTTAAAACCAGAATATCCTTAAACAGAAATAAATCTTAGGGATACGGTTTCTAAGTTACAAGATATTTAGACATTTAAAAAGAAGAGCTTCGTTCAACAGGGGTTAGATTGAAAAACATGGGAGGAGTTCTAACATCAAATAGTATATTGGACAACATTTTGATGGAGTGAATCTGGTTTGATTCTGGGCAGGATGAAATTTTACTCAAATATTACTATGTTTAGAGTGTACATTGTGGGAGTATTTCCTATCCTAACAAAGAGATTCTTTCCAAATATACACCAATTACAAGTAGAAAATTGACGCCAACGACTAAAATATCACATACGAACATTCTGTATGTTTACGTTTCAATATCCTTTGACTCACACCCTTTTCGACGCACACACATACACTCACACACGCACGCACACACAGAGTACATTTCTGAGGAATAAGCTATGAAAATCCTCCATCATTTAAAAAAATATTCATTTATCTCGAACATAGCTTGATGAGCACTAAAATCTGTTGACAATCTATCAAAAACAATAGAGAAGCAGCAAATAGGGGTTCTTATTCCTTAATAGCACTGTTTCACAATCTTTTGAGTTTCACAGCACGTACTATTCGAACACGTAGTTATTGAAACTTAACAGAACGCTAAAATTAAACGTTCTGAGTTTGATTTAAATTCAAACTGAAGAAGAAAACGCCGTGTGAAGAAAAGAATATTTTAGTTAATTATTTAACTATTTTTAATCGACACAAAATTTTACAGAATTGATAGTATACAATACGAAATTAGAATACTATGTAACGCTCGAGTATTATGTGGAACACCGGTAGGGAAGCACTACTTAGAAATGACTTCGAAGTAACAAAAGTATTTCTCCATACAAAAAATGAATTTAAATACCCGTTAGCGTTAATTAAAACTTTCTTTCTTCAGTTGTTTCTTTTCTTAACTCCCCAATCTTCCAAATATTTTCGCTGAATAGTTACAAGCTTTCCATTATCCGAATGTTAGCGGTAGTTTTGGATATTGTTATCAAGTAAGTGCAGTTTCGAATGAATCATTTCTCACGTTCTATTTCATAATTTATACGAAGTTAATGGTTTAATTAGATGGCATAAAATAGAAGAATACGGGACTGAATAGCCTAATTGGGTGCGCAAAATTCAATTTAGTCCCTTCACTTCAATTGGACTCCTTTTAATGTGTAAGTACTTATCTCAGCCATCGCTTGGTATAAGATTCGCCTCACCCTCTCTTGAAAAAAATAATTAGAAACTCCCTCTTGGAAAAGGCAACCCCTTCTTTCTTAGTGAAGGAAGATGCCAAGTTTAAGTATAACGAATCTTTCCTTATCTCAATTCTTTTTGGAGTTGTAATTGCAAGCCCCGCTCCACCCTTCCACGGCACCCGACCATAAAGCATTCCTCTCCAGAAGGGCGCATCGGAAATGACACTGGGAAGGGACGGCGGGATAGCGTCGCTCAGATTCACTCGGAATTTACGACCCGTCATGCTCAACCCTCTCATACAGTCCGAAAACACCGCTCACGAATTTGCTGGAACGAATATTAAATGTCCCCTTTTTTGGACCGAAGTCAAGAAAAGTTTTGGGCGAAGGAGAGAGAGGCATTGATAAGTGCTTTAGGTGTGAAATACAGAATAGGTTATCTTAATATAGTGGGATTAACTTCGCGCCAATTCTGGGTTTTAATTAATAGGTTGGAGATATACTTGGAAACGAAGTTCTATGATTAAGAAAAACATCGGATGAAGATTGAACTTATTCAAATTCGCGAATGTCACTTCGAAATAAAAACGTGTTTCTATCTAGGTTGTGAAACTCCTTTTTTTATGGAAAATTTTTAACCTAATGAGAAAAGTAGGATTCCCGCACAATTATTTGTTTTTTCAGTTGGGAAAACAGCGCTATATAACAAAGATAAATTCCTGAGTTGACGTCGAAAGTACGTTACACGATGATTTACTTTATAGAGCTGTCAGTCGCATCCTAGTAAGAAGAACAGTCCTAAAAGCATAGTGATCATGAATTATTTTTTAAAGAATAATGTGCAATACCTTTGCAGCAAGATTTATTTTATCCAATATAATTGGTTATCAGTTTTCCGAAACTCTCATACGTTGTTCTTAACGGATGTCCAATGAAAACGCTTTGCTGTTTATGTCGGGTGACGTTCCTTCAAATACTTCACATTGATCCAGAGATAGTATTTCATTTCTTGATGGACATTTTTGTCTGCACATTATTCTCTATTATGTTTGATGAATTATTAAATATTGTTTTTATAGGCAACAATGTATACGTAAAATATCTATATTCTAACAATCGACTAGTTAGGAAAGGGTGATTTTGTGATGCACGGGATGGCGTGCATCCAGGAAAATAGACTTTTTTCAAGTCCATTCTTCCTGAGGAAATCTACTTGTCTTGTGGTTTTGTGATGTCCCTCCCTCTTCTTTTCATATTATATTTAACACCGATAAGTAAATACATAGATTTTACAGATTATAACTATGTAAGGATGGATATATATATACACTACATAAGTATTGAGCAACATTAGAGTTTCTATCTTATTCTAATTTCACCAAAAATAATTGAGCAATGGTTATAAAACAGATGTGCATAAGATGAAATACCAACGAACACACCGAAGTAGTACAACAAAATTTAGGAATCTAACTACTGATTAAACTTCCAACCGGTATAAATTGTACAAAAACGAGAACTCTTCTTCGCGCTTTTTTTATGAAAACGACAATAAAGAAAGCGGCCTTGGGAGTTGTAGAGTAGGATGATGCAAGAAAAAACCGATAAATCAGCCAGATTTATACGCTTTAGCATGTAACGAGGTATGGTGCAGCAGAAACAGTGGGATCTGTGGGAAAGATGGGGGTCAAAACGGAGGGACATGATGCACAGCCTCCGGACTGGACCACGACAGATGAATAACTTGGGCGCCACCGCATCCGAATCCTTTAAAAGGCATTATGCACGGATGAGCTTAAACGCAACTCTGCGATCCGACCGCTTCCTCTCCCAACCGCTGTCTGCAAAAGTATGTAATGGTACCAATTTCCCGCCATATTTCATACGAGTCTGGACATCCGATGCAACCATTACGCTGCATCGTACCTTGATACAGATATGAATTAGAAATTTCTGCGATTGTGGAAGAAATTACCGAGCTCTAATATTCTGTGAATAAGAACTCGGGGTGTGAAAGCTATCCATTTTAGCTGTGACGCACAAATTTAAATGGAAACTGAGAGAGAGTCACTCGAAGACATATTCTGGAAGAAATTATCCGGAAGAATTATCCGAAGAGTAAAAGAAATCAAATAAATAAAGATTTGATTGAAGAAATTCATGGAGAGTTTAACAAGATAGCAGATGAATACTGTATGACAACAAATATTACACAAGTTTTGCTTTTTTATACTAGTGGATTAACATAATTATTTCAACAATTTATGTTATTATACTACTAGTAGGAGTTTAAGATGGAATATAATTACTAAATCATAGGAAATAAACCAAATCTAAGCATGAGAAGTATACTGCGACAACTTTTCCAGAAATAAGACCATTTTTCATAATCATCTGATGATAAATATGCTATTCTGATACAAATATGTCATCAATGTTTAATCAGTAAAGTTTTAAAGGCAACTTTAATCACGTAAGCTACGTGAGAAAATTATGGGAACACACAAACATCCATAACATCAAGAAAGGTTTGAACTCAGGATCTCAACCTTCCCGTATTAGCACGCTAATTTTGCACCTTCGATATTGGAACATATTTAACATTTTAAGAGATTTACACATATACATATTTCACTACTTAATCCCCGTGTTTGACACGGAAATAACCAAGGGCCCACAAATAGTAAAATAATTTACCAAAAAGATTCCGCACGTTTCGAAAAGAGTATCTGCTCTTTTATCAATAAGCTGTACAGCTAATACTAGATTTGTGTCAGTAATCTATCTCTATTTTAAGGTTTTCAGAGTGAAACTGTATGATTACTTCCTCCAAAATTGATGGACCACTTAAAGACTCCACATTCATTCTATCAGTGTCTCTTTGTATCTCTTTATCTTAGTATCTAATTTGCGCATCTTTTGGGCGATTAATTTTTCTCATTTTGTTGACTTTTATCTAAAAACACTAAATATATCCTAGGCATTGGGAAATAAGCAGAGCAAGAATCTACCGCGATTATCTCCAACAATGGGCACATTAAAATAATGAAGAAACACTGATATTGTGCTGATACAGATCCGGTAATGGAGTATCATTATTTCCTTTTAAATGACATTAACTAGGGTAGGATATCGAATGACCACAGTTTGATTCAACCGAGCCTTATAAATGAGTAAACCCAAATAAGGATCATAAATATATGCAGAACTGAACCAAAAATATGAGTCAAACTCATACGTAATTTAAGGTTGGAATACGAAGAATGGCCTAAGTAGCAGTAAAATATAGAAATATCTGTTTGTTTTTCATCCGACAATAAGAGTGTTTGCAATCGAGTTCAACTATAATGCTTAAATATGTACATTTTATCACAGATATGTTATTTATGTAAGGACTGTAAGTAGGATTGCCCTCTCCTCAGGTTTGAACAGAAGTCTCCAGGTTAGAGAACAAAATTTCCGGGTCGAAATTTCGTTTGCTGCCTAATTAACTTATACATGAATGCTTGTGAATAAAGAAGATACATTTTTCAGAATAGTAGGTCTCAAAATTGGATTCAATGATGAGTTGAAGGATACAAATAATTAAATCGGTAGTTAGTGATAATGAAGGTAATAGCATTCCAAAAGTTGGATGTAATCGAAGAGTAAAGGCAGCTGAGACTTAATAATGTATCCTTGATTTTATACAACCCGCAAACTTTGAAAGCTATGCGGGACACACAATGAAATCTTCACGGCGCACAGTGGGCTAGAATCGAAAAAAGCTGGCCAAAAATACGAAAACGCTTTTTTTGAGTGAGGACTACGAAACTTCGCATGATTGATTCAGAATACATTCTGCATAGAACTATGGAGGTCATTTAAGTAGGATCCTCCCCATTAAAATTATACAGGGGGTCAAAGTTGACCAATTTTTGCGAAAATTTCCAGTTTTCGATTTTTCACGAAATTCTTCAACTTCAAGTCAATTGTGAACACAAACTAGGAAAATCATCGAGTAAAATATGATGCCATTTTATAAATATGTTCTTTGTCCTTCATAAGGCTTGGTTTCAATGAGCTCTGGTGAATATTTATGTACTTTACATGACAAAATGGCGGACCCTGATTTTGGAACAAATTTTTACCTAAAGCGAGAAAAAAAGTTGATTGAGACACCGTGTGACACGGAGTTATTTACACCACGATAAACTAAAAACCTTCGTTAATGGGAATCTGAAATAAAATCTTGCCCCAATTTGCCCCAATAATATATAAGTCGACTTTTCGACAACGCTGCAAGGGCCAAATCCGCGCAGCGGAGCACCGTCCTCCGCTACGCTCTCGTATTTTGGGAGGAACAACGAGCAAATACGATTCTAATTCGTTCTTTTTGTATATTTTGAGCATTATTATACTTCGTACATATTTTAGATAACTATGTTTGTGATTTTGATACTGAATGCTTCTTCACTCTCACTCTCAACTATACTGAAAATTTTCTTACAAAATCGATGCAAAAAGTCACCACTTTGTGTAATTTCATAACAGTAATGAAATATAATTGTGTTATTATGAAAATGGTGGCATATAGCGTAGAATTTTCTTCAAATACAAAAATTGGCCACATCTGGAGTTGTTTTGGTGACCGTCGCAGTGCTCTGGAAAAGTTCGGCAAAGGGCTCGTTTTATGACAGGCAGCTGCGCTTTTTCCGGATTAAAAGTACCCTAAGAATTGCATGTCCGTGATTTTTCCTTACAAGCTTAGGAATAGTTCAGTTCTATTTGAACATTGGATAAGAAGGTGTTGTGTTTTGTAGTTACGACAGTTCTGTGAAACAAGAAGTCTTCGACAATCTCCTGGTAGCATTCCTCGAGTGAGGTTTTAGATATTTCATAGGAATTATATGTGGTGAGGTATGTTTTTTCATTATATATTCTCTTTTATTTAATGTATCAGAATACGGTGGTAAATATGATGTATTTTCTGATCGTTTTAAAATGTGCTCACATTATTTCAGTGTTCTCTACTCCCTTTGTCCTGCATGTATTATAAAATGCTACATTTGCGGTGAGAAATTTTCGAATGTGAACAATCTATCGGCGATTAGTAATCGAAAAGTGGACGCAGAAAATTTGTACTATAGCATTTCTACGCTGCATGGTTGAATTAGAATTTTTTGAGTGTTTATTACATATCTTTCCTACATACCTTTAAGCAACTGTAGGTGAGAGTACCATATTGATGAGTATGATGTTATGTCATAAGACGTACCCATGGAACTTATCTTAATATTCTTAAGTAGGCTCGTGGTAATCACAAATTACTGTTTGAGGAGAGAAAATATCATATTCAGAAAGAGTTTAGAAAAAAGATGGGACTGATTGTAGATGTACCTAAACCAGGATATGGCTCCACAAATTATGGAAATACATCAAAGCGTTTCTTTAAAAGTCCGCTAGTTAAATCTAGCAGCTGAAATAACAGGTGCGGGGTTGAATTTATTTTTATTAATGCGTAATCTTTTATTAAATGTAAAAAACAGGACACTGAAAAAGATAAAGAAGAAATTTTCACTCACAAAGATAAGAGTTCTGTATATGGTTTGTTTTATATTATTAATTTTTTTCCTAAACTACCGTCTCCCAAATTTAATTATACATTTCCTAAAAACAATTGACTAAGATCTCATAAAAAGATTCGCCAATATCTTGAAGGTAATTTCAAGTGGTTTTCCACTAAATGAAAAAGCGTTCAAAGATTATTGCTGTGCTACAGCATAGATGTATGTCCGATTATATCCGTGGTACTATATGCCACCAACAGTACATAAAGTACTTATACACGGGGCTGAAATAGCAAAACAGGCAATCCTTCCGTTAGGGCAACTGACAGAAGAGGCAATGGAGGCCCGGAATAAAGACGCATAGAAATACCGGGAGAGATACACAAGGAAACACTCCAGAGTGGCCACGAACGAAGATTTGTTCCGAAGATTACTTCTAACTTCTGATCCGCTAATTTCAATATCGGCACCAGTTAGAACAACGAAAGGATCGAGGAATATGAGCAAAGAGATTAAGGGGCTCCTAGCCATGAACAATGAGGAGGAATTGGCTTATGGGGATGAAGATTCTTCAGACGAGGAATGCATTTAATAGAAAAGGTAATTTATAAAAACACCGTATACTTCATTATAAACTCACTTAAAACTTTGACTGCATGATTTAGTAGAAATTTAGCATTATCGCACAAAAGTAAACTAATATATGATATTAATATCGCTTATGTGGTCCATACTTTAAAGAATAACCCATTTCATTTTTTACAATCATCACCCTACAAGAAATGGTGACTTTGTAATAAATATTGATGTCTAAGATATGTACAAAGTATAATAATTCTCAAAATATACAAAAAGAACGAATCAGAAACGTATTGGTTCGTTGTTCCTCCCAAAACACGAGAGCGTAGCGGAGGACGGTGCTCCGCCGCGCGGATTTGGCCCTTGCAGCCTTGTCGAAAAGTCGACTTATATATTATTGGGGCAAATTGGGGCAAGATTTTATTTCAGATTCCCATTAACGAAGGTTTGTAGTTTATCGTGGTGTAAATAACTCCGTGTCACACGGTGTCTCAATCAACTTTTTTTCTCGCTTTAGGTAAAAATTTGTTCCAAAATCAGGGTCCGCCATTTTGTCATGTAAAGTACATAAATATTCACCAGAGCTCATTGAAACCAAGCCTTATGAAGGACAAAGAACATATTTATAAAATGGCATCATATTTTACTCGATGATTTTCCTAGTTTGTGTTCACAATTGACTTGAAGTTGAAGAATTTCGTGAAAAATCGAAAACTGGAAATTTTCGCAAAAATTGGTCAACTTTGACCCCCTGTATAATTTTAATGGGGAGGATCCTACTTAAATGACCTCCATAGTTCTATGCAGAATGTATTCTGAATCAATCATGCGAAGTTTCGTAGTCCTCACTCAAAAAAAGCGTTTTCGTATTTTTGGCCAGCTTTTTTCGATTCTAGCCCACTGTGCGGCGACATTGCATCAGGAGCAACCATGATAATCTGATTACCAATCTCAAATAATTCACACTGAGAACGTCATTAACGTGCTCTATCGTATCATATTAGGAGTGATAAACACCAAGATAAATTTTCTACTTAGAATCACTTCACTGCCAGTTGACAATATTACGAACGTCATAGATTGCACAATTTGTATTTGATATCTGCTATTGACATTCATGAAGATGATAGGACACATTTCTTCATGATGATCTACAAAGAAAAATCAAGTCCAAAAGACTGCTCTAAAGATCAATATCTTGATGCGACTTGAATATAATTAATATTATGGCGATATGGAATAAATAAGTATTTTAAATGTTATGTTACAGGAATAAATTCATATAAATAGAATAACAAGAATATGCTGAGAAAAATATTTTCGGAAACGCCAGTTTTCTAAATGAATCAATCAAATCAAAGAAAACAATAACACAAGTTTCAATTTTTTATACAAAGACTATAGATTTTAAAACGAACCTTGTTACTCATGGAAATTCAGTTAAAAAGCATCGGCGAGCGCTTATTAATCGAGTTATCATAAATAATTGATAGAGAAAAATATTCATATCATCAGAATAGAATTTGGTTAATCCACCTCAAGAATCATTCAGAGACATATCATACGCTCAAGCAAAATTTTATATCACAATAAAACAGAAAATAACGATCCTAAATTACGATATGCATGAGGACATTAAATGAAACGAATAAAATTCAAATATCTGCATTTTAATATTATAAGTCCAGTGAAATGTATAGATAGATAAATAAAATTTGCCGTTTATTTTGTCTCTTTTAACTTGGAAATTGTGAGATGTAATGTTGAAAAATTTATAATAAAAATTTAACTCACAGGAATGCGCTCATTCGCCTTAGGTCCAGACGGTGGTTGAGGAAGCCGATCCAATGCGTTGACGGTCGTGGTGATGAGGCTCCCGCTCGGATCTTGGTGTCGAAGAGTGAGGTCTCAAAGGAGGATTTGGAAGGTAAGAGATAGGGTACGGAATAAGGTAGGATTGTATTATGAAAGGTGATCCAAATTGGATTTATGCTAAGGAATTTAGGAGTTCACCTATCGTACTGGATGGAATTAGGCTGAAAGCATTTCGCATGATGGATTCTAATTTAGGAGAATGTTAAACTTTCTGTATGATCTCAATTCTTAAATTCGAGCTCCGAAATGAAATGTCACATTTCTGTATCTCCTTATTTTTCTCTTTTATCGTACTCACGAGAAATAAGTTATCGAGTTTAATACTCATTTTATGGCAGCTCGTGAAAAGTATTCCGCACTCAAACCCTAGCGCAAGAAACATTCCTCCAAATTATTTTTAATTAAACCATTCGCTGAATTTGAAAAATGCGAGTATACTTAACTGATTTCTTCATGTCAATTTATAGGAATAGTCATACAGACAAAAATTTCATTATATACACTAATACTATCACAGCTGTTCACATTCAGTTGTGAAGTAGATCTCCATTCGTAGCTAAAAAGAATATATTTTCTAGGACTCCAAAGACACTCAACTTATATAACATGAATTTCTTATGCAAAATGATTCGTTCATAAACTTAATACTTGACTTAATAACTGGCTTCCACTGCATATTGAGTACATTAATGAATGGATAATAATTAACTTATCAGTCTTGCATATAATATTATGATTTCCATTAATTCATCTATATACATCCTGCAATTTCTATACTTTTCTACCTTAAGCGCAAAATATAGGATTTAACTACATCGCATAAATTATCAAAGAAAGTCCTATAATAGATTATTGCGGTAGAATTTGATCTAGCTACATAACTACTTGACCCTAACTACTATTCCTATAAATGCCGCGTTTTAAGATAATCTGCTAAGTTTACAAAAATGCTTGCAAACCGCTATATCTCAAAACCGATAAATGCATAGGTACGAACTATTCTCTGATAATTTCTCTCCGAAGACGAATTCTTCATCGACATTTTTGAACGTATTTAAAAAATCCCTAAAGAAAATACATTCTTCGAGATATTCGCAACTCGTTATAGCAGAGTCCATTACGAAGAAAAACGCCTCTCCAAAAGAGGCAAAAGGGAGTGGATCAGTAGAGGACACGCAAAATAAACGCCTTTAAACTCTGCGCAGCCCTTTTCGCAACCAAAGTGGTCGGGGAAGATGAAAGAAGCACTAGCGCCGCAAAAGAGGACTCTCGAGAAATCCTGTGATGTTCCGACGAGAATTTTCACAGCATTTTTCCAGAAAAAAGAAGGGTCCAAGAACAGTTCCCTGATGCACACCCATTTCGGTCTCTTTTTTCCTTCCGTCCGTTCTCTATCCGCTTCTTTTTTATATTCTTTGCCCTCCATCGACCTGTCCAGCGGAGTGTGATAGAAAGAGGTTCCTTGATTAAATTTCACGGGACGGTAGGAATCCAAGCAGACGGACAGTAACCGATGTTTGCCGGCCCAGTGGGCAGTGGGAAGAGCGAGGGCGTCGGTGAAAAATATCTTAAAGAGGGTTTTATACCGCGGAAAGGGAGGGTGAGAGATTAAGGCTCGATGGGGAGCGAGATAACAGGACGGCCTCTGTATATAGCACGGAATGAGGTCGCGAGGAGGGAGAGGGGATAAATTTACAGAAAAGACCGCCGTGGAAATACAGAAAAAAGAGATTTCAAGGATAGACGAGATGAAAAAGAAACAAGGGGAATAACCAGGCGTGAAAATATGCCTCGAAAATATGAAGAAGAAAGAATCCGGAAGTGTGTGTTTAACAGAATTGGCGGGGTCAAGAGAATGCGGCGATATCTGGATAAAAAATTTCACATTCATCACTCATAATTGGTGAGAATGTACGAAATTAACACTGACACTTTCTTCTTTCTTTTGTTAAAAATTCATTGAAGGCCCTTTATAGTATTCAGCGTATATTTGAAATAATCTAACTACTTTAAGAGCTCGAGCTAGGAGAATATCTTTTTAGTATTACCCTGCCAATTATTAGAATATACACAAGCGTACTATAATTAAATATACAACCACATCCTGTGTTCGGTATCAGTTAAACCCTGAAACACATCTCTTCTTCATTGCAAGTTGCAACATCGCATTTATCTCTCATAAACATAAGTTTAGCTTTCATTCTTAAATATTCTCAAACCCTATTCTACTATATTTTTAGGTCGGTCTCCCTCGCTATACATCTGAACCCTTGTATTTGATGTATTGAGAAATGGAAGATCTCTTTTCACCGTTTGATATTTAGGATACTTCTCAGACGGGACAGACGACCTTGAATATCCCTGACATCGTTTATATATGTCTGACTTCAGGACACTGACACATTTTTCATGGTATTCTGTTTTTTGGTTATTTTCATAGCCTAGGTAATGAAAGAAATATAAGCGTTCACTAGACAGAATTCACTACACGCGCAATATTATAATGAAATTCGACCCAAATATTGCGTTCGACGCAAACACTTGAAGATACCAAAAGCATTCTAAACGATCGTGTACTTTTTATAGTGAATTATAGTGAATCTTTTAATAATACTCTACCACATATCTTTTAAGCTTGGTTAATAAACGTAGAAATACTTCGGCCAGTTTATAGAACTGATCGGACAGTGAAACGAAGTGTGCTTGGATTCATAAGAAGAAACAGAGTAAATTACTCCTAGGAGAGGATGACCATAAAGTAGCAGATAGAATAGATAAAATAAGATCATCTAAACGAATGTGAGCAAGCCATGCGGCGGGGACAACCGTTGTACTTCAACATTTGTCAAATATACACCAAGAGATGTTAAGAGATCAAAAAGTAAAACAAATAACAGATGTAACATTCTTCCATCAAGTACATCAAGACACCTAGACAACGAGAGGTTCATTAAAATAGAGAAAATTTAACCACTTTTGGGATGGCCCATGCCCGTCGTCCACCATTCACGTTCGTGCTATCTTCCACTCACCGCTGTTTGGAGAACCAAATCTCCAGATGTTAATCCTCTCGCTTCCCGAATTTATGATATTCGAAAACGTAAGCGACTTTGGTCAACTGGCTTAGCAAACGCACTCAAGATGTACTCCATGAACGCTTTCTTAGCTCCATGAAATGGTAAAAGTCTTGCGAGAAAGCGAGTGGCGAGTAATCAGAGCGTTTTCTATGAAGATTTCTCAAACATATCTGCAAAGGTCTGATAACTCAGGTTCACAGAATTTTCTTTTCCGTTCCCTTTCCTCGATCTACGGGTGCATTTATGACTCACATTTTGGAATCGTTCTTTTTATAGACATATATACTGGATAATTCCGACATATGAATCATAATTATAATCCTAGGGTGTAAGTACACTCATGTATGTATTTAAATGCTTGTGTAGCTTAACAGAGACATCTTGAAGCAAGTAGAAGTAACTAAGCAGTGAGAAGTATTGGAAAACACATGAGGCCTACATCCAACGTCGGATTGAAGATGATTGATATTGGCATCACCTTACGAGTGCATACAACATACATTAATTCACGCAAGCACACACTCTTTCTTTGCTTTCATTCGTGAAGTAACAGTACAGTTATAGTACGTAATGATGGAGGAGCCAAAATAAACGCGATCCGTCGCATAAATGAGACGACGTAATAGGTATCGCAGGAAAGAGATGCTTTCCGTGTGAGCGCGTCTGTGTGAGAATGCGGGGCGACAAGCCTTGTTACCGCTGCTTATTGGCGACCCATGTGACTCAGGTCTCTCTAATCCACGCACATCGTCCCTCGTCTCGTCACTTTATCCACTCGACGGGAAAATCCTTTTCCCCACGCCCACGACTCCCTTTTTTCGGACACCTTGCTCAAAACAAACACGCGTCATTTGAATGTCTCCGAACTTTGATTCGTTCTCGTTTTTTCTCCTTACAATTTTCCGCCTTCCTGAGGAAACGTCTCGGCGTGATCTCGGCCGATTGCGGAGCGTAGAGACTCATCTCAGGTGGAAATGCTAATCTTAATCTCAATTAAATCCTTGAAGTAGCACTGTTTCTTTCTCACGGCACAACTTCGATAATGCGTAAATACGTACGACTTAATGTAATCATAGATTGATAAAAAGTGCATACAAACATGCAGACATGCATTACAAATCCATAGATTTACATTAAAGTATACCTGAGGAAAAGAAGAAAAAATAGAAGATACAAAATATGCGAGCTCTCATTTTATCATCTCTCAATCACTTGACTTAACTTTGAAATCATACTACGTCGATATCTACGCCAAAATGACCGAAAAAGTAGAATTGTGCTATGAGTGGTATTTTAGTAGTATATTAGTAATGAAAATGAATTTATATGAAAGCGGGGATATAGGTAAGATTATAATTTCGTCTCTCGAACTGTGCAGTACCCAATATGTTCAATTTCGAGAAAATTGAAAAATTATAAATTTGCTGCCGATGAATGAATGGGAGAAACCATATGAAATCTAGGCCTGAAAGGGGAAATCAATTTATATTCATCAATTCATCTCCAGTCTAAACTCGACGGAAGGCCATTGAGGGCTCAATTAATTAATTAAATATGATTTGAAACGAACTTTTCTCATTGTTATATTCTGACTGTAAAGAAAATAACGAAACATATATGTCAGTTATAGTAGCTTAGCATCGTCGTATTGACTAGAAATCTTGAAAAACTTTTCCTATCTCAGTCAGAACAGAAGATATTAACTATTTTGCCGTGTTTCATTGTAATCTTTTTGTAATCCTGTTAAAACACAACCCTCTATGATTCATTAAAGTGAGTTTTCTCAAAATTCATTTAGCAACGATAAATTTTCGAGAGTATATGAAGTTGTCTTTCTTTAAAGCGCAATAACGTATAAGAGAAACAGAATGGTACGGACCACATCTTCGAAGTAACGAACGAAGCAGTTCAAATTCTTGATACAACTCTTATTCTGGATTGTTCTTGAGCATTTTATGAGAATCCTTTTCCAAGAGCTTGTTTTTTGCAAAAAAAAAAACACTTAATCAGAGACTTTATGTTTAAAATATCCGCAAAAGATGGAGACGTAAGGAATTACACTACATTTTCAATCAGTATTAAATTTTAGCCATTAATTAGAGAGATGTAATAATAACTGGAACTTCTCTCAATTCCATGTGATTTCTTATAACTTTTTATGTTGAGTAGAAAAGAAAAAACAGAAAAATGTGATTCAGAACACCTGATATATCAATGAGAAAGAAAACCAGGAGAAACTCGTCAAAAAGTGCGAAAATATTTTTTACTTGTCAATTAATTACATTTACATGTCTCTCCACTCCTGCAGTTCTTAATGAATTTGAAATCAGCGTTTCTTCGGATATTTTCGTTGTATATATTTCTAATCAGAACATACGGTCTCCTGCAGTAATTGTTGAATATCCCAATTTTTCGGGAACCGAAATTCTATCGGAGTGTGAGTACTTAAATTATTTTTATAAAATCAATCTGCCTGACCTAATCCTTGATATTGAGGCATCAAAATATTGTTCAGGGATACCACACTACTGCATAAGCTGTTAAGTCACTCAATTTGGTTTACGACCCATCGTGCCTTCGAAATGTAATATAATTCTATGTTAGTAGCGACGTGATACACACGACTCAAAACAGCCAATAATAGGCTGTCGGTGGGCTCAGTGGTACATATGTTCCATTTTTTTCGATTAGGCCGAGGAAAGCCGGTGAAATGTCCGCGCAAGTCTGGGGCTTCGACAAAATGAGACGATGCTTGAGAGAAAAATGTCAACGATTATACATGACGTGTAAAGGGAGAGGTTAACCAAGTAGAAATTGGTTGGTTGCGGTGGGTCGTATCCAGAAAAGAAGTAACATGTTACAGAATTATGCAGAAATCCAAAAGAAAAAGGCAAATGATCCCCAAAAGGACTACATGTATGCTATCCAAAATACTGATAGAATGAACAGGCTTCAATTTTACAGTAAACCCCTTCATACCAGGAAATTCTTAGTCGTAGATTCTTTCCTTTGATAAAACTCAAGCTTCGCCTTTAAAATATTCAATTCTCAAACATTCATTCTCTTCCTTGCATCTCTTTTAATATATCCAAATTCTTTCGTATGCTCTTATTTCTCTCCTTTCTTTCAGCATATTCATCGCGTCCTACCCTTTCGATCCAGCCACACGACATATTTCATTCATTTCGCCTAAGTGTTCGAATCTACGTATAAAATGTTAGGTACCATATTGGTGATTTTCAGTCTTCATTAACTTAATCTTACAGATCATACCCCATAAGCAATTACTTATAAACTGAACTCCTAGAGCTTTAATGTAAGAAGACAATCTTACCTAGGTGTTCAGCTGAAATCTTACGCTAATGGAAGTTCGATATTTAGCCCTGGATAATGAATGGAAGGGCAAAATTCATCCCTAAATCTGAACGCCTGATCTTACGACGCAAAATCGCCCCGCATCTCTAGGGCCCGTCGTTTCCACTCGAGTTGCCAGGCGACGGAAGTACACGAGAAGGCGTAATTGGAAAGAGGTTTTCAAGGTAAGAAAATTGTGTGGGTGATAATGGGGTGATGGAGGTTATGAGTTTTCTCCGATAAGGGAGGTGAAGATGTCTTGAGGGACGAGACCACTTTTACTGTTTGCGGCAGCGTTGGTTTACGTTTAATTAAGAAACTTGTCGTAGAGAAGTATTTCGAAAATGGAGAAGATAAGAGGGTCCTATCGTTTAACCCAAGAAAATTTTCACTCGAGAGATGGTTCGTACAAAGACAGTTCACGCCAGGGAATATTCACCCAGGGACATAACGGAGTCCTACAATAATCTCGGTATCAGTGCATCCTCACCTTTTCTTCCACGGCACTTTTGTGTTTTCATTCAAGTTCCGCGGCCCTTCAAATGATATCATTATTAGTTTAATTCCAAATTCAAATGGAAAAAGGAAAACAACGAGTTTGGACAAAGATATTTACCTCTCTCAGTACGAACTCCCCTTAAACGATATCTTTAAAAGCATACATGTAACGCAAAATTTGAAGTATAATCTATCTCCGAATACAAAGAGAAACGCCAAGAGCCTATTCGCGGCACGTCGGTTGTGAAATACTGGCACATAATTAAATCATTATTATTAATATTACTATACTTGTGTGACATTCAGCAAAGAACCAACCAATAAGAATCTTGTAAATGATGAATCTGACAATCTGAGAAACACAACGAGTATAATGCTGAATCCGTGAAAATTCGGATGGAAATTCCGCTGGTTGAACTGTTTTTCAGCGAACCTCTTGAATGCGAATTTTTGTGGGTGAACTTTTGACTGAAACGCCGAGACAAGGTGAAAAGTTGAACATTATAGAAGTGAATACGGCTAATTTAGGGTTCTTATCTTGTTTCCTCGATATTGTTTTGCAATCGCATCTTGTGGTATTTAAGTTTTCCGTATTATTTGTCCTTTTTTCCAAATTTTCATCTCATTCTGCCTTTCTTTGGCCTCGTTTTGTCTGTTCCGATAAGTCAGTTGATCATTCTTCAATCTTTATTCTCTGAATTTTATTCTTACTTATCGCACCAAATCGTCACGCCATCATCTTTACACCGGCTCACATAATTAACGCTCCACACCACAATATATCAGTTAAGGAATTCCCAAATATTCATTTTATCGTCAAACTATAGCCAAAAAATTCAATTTGCTTAATTTTCTATATAAATTCACATACGGCTGAAGTTAACTGTCCATAAAGTCCAACATCTGGGTTCTAATCCAAGTTCCATCAATTATTTATATCCGTTTATCCATGGGAGGTTTGTGAGAAACCAAAATAAGAACTTCTTGTTTGCATTTTTTCAGATTTATAGTTTTAAATTAATAATATAATCTACGGAGATTGCAAATATTTTTATAAATTGTAATTACGAATATTCCTCTATGAACGAATTCGACGAAAAATCATCGCAAGATCGCAGAAAACTATTCAGTAAAATAGCACATTGATTTGTTGCCTATTTATATACTCGCAAATTGAACACTTTTAACTGTACCCTGAAGAAACCCTGTATCTTTCGCAGTCGGGACTCCTTAGGAACCCAGACTTAATTTGCGAGGAACGAAATCTCATCCACTCAAGTTAATTCAGGTGGCATAGCTGTGGCCAACTGTACGACAACTCAAGCCCTGAGGAAGATGATGGAGAATACCATCGAAATGTTGGTGACACTAATATGACCAGAATTAACCAGGGTGAAAACCCGAGAACTAATTATAGTCTATTCACGAACAAAACTTGAAATCTCTCGAAATCTCATTCGATTTCCAACTTATCGATAGAATTTTCTGCCTCAATCCTAGCGTGTCCCGAGGTGGATGATATTCTCATTATTTCCAAAATTTGTGCCGGAAAATTGACTTTTGACTTATGAACCGAACGTGATTGCACATTTTTCTGAAGTCTGAAACAAAATAAATGCCACTCCAAGTGCTTGCTGAATTTTTAGTTGGAAATCAGAAAGACTGTTCTTATCTGAATATGAAGGCACCATATTGAGAAATTGATATATAAATTAATTTGATCTCATATTTGCAACGATTGTTATCCAAATTCTTCCCAAATTTTGTTTCAAAATCGGATTCGTCCAACACGTCAAAGATACATGCAAAGCATTTAATTCAAGGATTCCATGCCATAAAATCGTATTTAATCTTATTTGCCTGAGCGTCTTATTTGCTGTGAAAAAATACAGTTATCACTTGGCTGATATTAATAATAATAAAAAATTGCCTGATTCACTATCAGGTTTGATGAAAGTATATTGCCTCAAGAGTACATTAAAATAATATAAATAGTTCCATTAGAAAAGATTCCATTAATTTTCGACAAAGATGGAATTCTAATGATAATGACAAACCAAAATCCGAAATGAGTAGTAATTGCATGTAAGATAAAAAGGATAATACAAGCATGCAATTACTTGTAATTAGGCATTCATGTATTCAAAAAAATTGTACAAATATATGAAGTACCTAGTATGGTACTGAGAAATGTATTCTATATAGTAATTGCATGGATATAGTTAGAAGAAGATAGTGGAAAAGTACATGAAAAGATGTAAAATGAGAGGGAAATCCAAACAATTGGAGAGAATAGGAAGCTGACAAAGAGTGACTCATAAAAGCCAAATGGAAAGTTCATTGTAGAATAGAGTGAAAATTAAGAAGATTATTGCAAAGAAATAAAATTACTGAGAAATTAATGAGTAGGAAGAGGTTACAGCTGACTGAACAATGAGAGAATCATGAGGATATCAAGAGGAAGGCACAAAACCTGTAACAGTGAGATGTACAGCAAAAGAAATAATTGCAGACCTTTTAAAAAGATGACCAATGATGTTGATTTCCATAGGATAGATGAATAAATAAACCTAATGAATGTCTCATTCATTAAGTTGTTAATAATTAAGCTCTACAGGGAACTTTGAAATAACACAAGATGTTCATAGAATGAAGAAAAAAGTTATCACTAAAAGGAAGTTGATAATATGTCAAAGGTAGAAGTGCCATTCCATGTTTAAAAGATTAAATTGAGCTAAGTAATAAGCTCTAAAGATCAACCATTTCTCTTAGAACAGACATTAAGAGATATTCTTATTGTAATGGCTATGGCATTACAGCAACATCTCATGAGAAAAGTTCTTATTTTGAAAAAAATTTCAAGTGTTAATACAATGATTAAGAGTTATTTTAAGGCTTACATTGGAACTGTTTAGGTTAAACTGCACTGACAAAGATACCACACCATAATCACTTTTTACAGAAATTTAACAGAATGAAATAAATAGTTTTCAATTATTTAAAAGTCCTGGTCATGAAATAAAAAGTTGGTAAAAATCACTAAAAGAAGTGCCTAGAATCCAACTGAAAGACTTGAAATTAAAATTTTTATAATCTTCAAGAAGTGCCAGGATTAGAATATGGATTATCATCCACTATGCAGTCGTGCTGAATACTGTAATTGAAAGCAATAATTTTTTACTGATAAGTAAGTTGTATCTTTGACTGATGTCACATGAAAGAATTTTCATTTTATTACCAAATCTTCAATAAGTTCTGAGTATTAATAGAGAATGAAATAAAGATAACCAGATGATATGAGAAAAATTTTAAAATCATTCTTCATTCTAGAGCAAAGCTTACTGATCTCATTCATACCACCCAATAGTGGATAACTTGGAGATTTCAGAAGAGATCACAAGATTAAAACAGAAGATAAAGGGATAATGGCATTAACATAACAATAAAATTTTCAAATCACTGCATTGTTTAAATGAATTGTAGTATGAGTGACCACTTCAACATAATTTTTCGCCATAAATTGTAGAAAGCCATAATAATTATTCCCATGAGCCATATTTTAAGCTATTGCAACAGTTAAAAATTATATTGTTCACAAGTGCATAACAGGTGGTTGATAATGATGGATGGAAGTCATAGAAAAACTGGTGACTCCTGTTCTAGAGAAATATTTATCTCTGAAAAGTTTGACAGCATGAAAGAAGATCATTGTTATAATATAAACAAAGAGAGGCTGTAATCGGCCAAGAATAATATCCAAGAACAATCTTTTTATCTTAAACCAAAAGAAATCAGGAAATATTAGAGAATATAAATCAACAAAAGTCTTCACTGAAACATATCAAAAAAGTCAAGAGAATGTGTTGTCAATACCTAGATGTATAAGACCATTCATGGACATCAAACTGTTAGAAATTTTTAAAGTGATAAGTATAAATAGAAGGAATGATGGGTTAGGGAAAGGTTACAGGATATGGTTAAGGGTTAGGGATGGGAGAAAGAAGGCTGACCATCGATGGAGAGGATTTCATGAATCTGCATATCTAGACAGTTTCTTTGTGCATGCATCATCCCTATCTATTCAACACTATCATTTTTGGAGATTTTCAGGAAGTGATGAACCAGGTTGGTTGAGAAATTAGAGGAGCAAAGTTTTAAAGAACCTATTATGCAGATATTTTGAAATGTTTGTGAGAAGAATTGTAGAAAAAATTGCTGATAATACATTTTTCCAGATGATAAACAAAAAATATTTGTTTGTCATAAATAACAAGGTTTGTGGTTTAATTTGGAAGCTCTATATCTTACTGTGATATCAAATTAAATTTTTAAAGTAGTATTTTAAAAACAATATTGAATGAAAGAGCCAAAACAGCAAAGTTTCAAAGGTTTGTCTTTGAGGCAAAGGGTATCAGAATGTCATAATGTACATGCAGTTGATAGGAAATACGACAGTCAACCTTCTCCCCCCCCACCAGAGATCATTCATAACTACACTTGCAGCTCGACTGCAACAAATCTGTTCCCTTCTTTATACTCTTTACTTTCTTTATAGTTCCTCTGTGGTGATTATAACAATTCAGAAACAGTTTACCTCCTAGGGATTTGACTAAGTATTCCCTTAATTTATACCCTCATATTATCTGCAGCATTTATGTAAAAAATATGCACCATGATCATATATTGGATAGATTCAGTTCTAACTAATGCAAAGCACTCAAACTGAGAAAATAATTTACAATATGTCGAATTAAGTGATCCTAATAGAATGTATCTGTAAGGTTCATGCATAATCTCTCATGCATAGTGAATTAAGACCTCCTTTCAATAGATGAAATGTTTTTACTTTGGAATCATAGAGAGCTTACCTAAGATTCAAAAATATCAGAAAACACTTATCCCAATCAGAAAAAGCATTTATAAATAATTTAATAAAGAATGTTGCCTCTGAACCACCGCCTCCCATATCTTTATGAAATGTTTTCATTATTTAACCTCAGCCATCTCACTTTTCATTTCACTTCATTGTGATACATATTATACGTGATTTTTCATTGAATGAAGTTTTATTATTCACTAAATATAGCTACTTGAATTTGCCTTAGTCTAAGACATAATGAAGTTTTTCCAATTTTGTTTTCCATTCAATTCTGCACCTACAGTCATGTCAAAGGAAAGGTGGATTACAGATGGAGCTTTTTATAAAGCAAATAACTCCTATATCATCTGACTGAAAATTACATGAAGGAGTTAGAAAGTTATTTCCTTCAACTACGAGATTTTTGCATTCAAGATACCTGGTTTGAAGAATCTCCACTTTCATACAGAATTCACAAGAATAATATGTCAAGTATTGTAGTTCAACATCAAAATGAAAGTAACACTTAGAATAAAAAACATCCAGATCTACACATTCATATTTGTAAAGACCTTTTTAGTTTACTGTTCATGCACAATGAAGTAAGCTATGAGAAGAAAAATAAATGCACGATACATGAGAAGGTCAAAATTACCGGCTTGAATTCAACTTTTGTTACATAGAATCTTTCAGCAGAAATACAAATTTTCCCTTTTCATACTATTATGAGCATGTTATAAATTGAAATTTAGAAATGAAACATCACATTGATTGAACAAAGAATAGAAAGGGACAAATAATCTTATAATAATGACTCTTTGAAAGAAGCATTATCTCCATAGTGAACATATGTGAAGATACTCTAAGTACACAGACATGCAATCAGGCAAAATATAAAGGATTTACTCTTCATGGGAAAGGGAATTATTTAGTGCATTGTATTTTATAAGAGAGTGTTGATAGTGATTAGGTAACATTTTTTTCAGTTTTATTCAACGAGCATTTTTTTATATTTTCTCTCAAAAAATAGGGATAATTCATACACTTTAATGTTCTGGATCTCAGGAGAGGGTGTAGAAATGTAAAAAAAATAAAATAATAAAAATACATTGATAGAATCCATTATAAATAAAAATACATATTTGCAAAATAACTTTTATGCAGATACATACTTTACATGCATGATGTAGGCTCCCAAATGAAATAAAACATTTGGGCTTAATGAATAGGGCAGCAATTTCATGCCCTAAAGGCTCTAAGCACCAAACAGTATCACAGGATTAGATACAAAATAAAAGTGACATATCATTCCAAAAGCTTCTTAAATCAAAAAATTGGCACAGCAAATAGTAGGGAATCACAATTCCAATTCAAGACTTTCAATTATTTATAGGATATTTACAGTTCTTCCTCAATTCTACCTATTTCAAATCAGCTTAGAATTTTTTTTGAGTATCTGAAAGTTCTAAAATGATTTGAAATTAATTTTGGAACAAAGTAATTTTGAATCTCATTTACTGGGTCTTGCCACAATTACAGCAAACACCCAGAAATGAGCACCCAGTGCAAAACATTACTGTTTGAGCATAAAATCTCACAGTACAGTTTTCACCTAGGAGGGAATTCATGCCATAACTAAAATGAATCTTTCCAGATTATTACTTCAGATCTAAACTTAATTAACAGTTCTGAATGAAACAGGCAAACTCATCTTCATTATACATTATAAGAAAATGATTTCACAGAGAGGATTTGATATTCAACATCATAACAAGCCAATTAAGTGACTTATTGTTTGCCTGATTACCAATCCTGATGGCAATGCATATGTTTTACTGATGATATAATGCCTCACAGCAAATATTATCAATAAAACTGTATTGCACAAAGGTATGAAAACCAACAAGATGAACAGAACATGGTATAGCCTTGACTTAACATTTGAAATAGGGCCATAAATGGAAAATTGAGGCAAAAAATGTTAAACCAAGGAAATAGCACATTCCTAATAATGAAGAGATCAGTGTGATTATGATTGTATCACAACTGACTAGTAAATATAATATGACTTCATCTTCACTGAAGCACCATACAATTTACACTTTGACAACTCAAGTAACAATAATTTTGCAAGACTTCATAGTAAAATTCAAATAAGCATGTGGACGTACAGAACAACAAGCAATTTTTAAGAAATGTAAATTGCAAAGGTGCATAGAAAATGACAGTGATAAGCTTAAGCCAACAAGAAAATCATTTTCATAAATATAATTAAAAAATACAATGTTCTGCAATCAGAAACTGATAAAATCTGAGAAGAAAATTGAGCACCACACCTAAAGCCATTATATTACTATTAATCTTCCTCTAAACATTAGAATGTCATCTGAAGTACTGACAACAGCTTTTCTTATATCATGATATGAATTGATTACCTCCCTTAAAAAGTGATATTTCTGCAATTATAAGTATCTAATCACAAACATTGCATTGTACAAGAAAATAATTGTAGAAGATGAAGATAATTTGTGAGTCATAATATCTAACAATGTACAGTAATGACTACCAGAAAAGTGAGCAATTGAATTTACAAAGGTAACTATTCATTTTAATATGATACATATCATTTTAGATACCCTGACTTTCTTTGCTATACTTACAATGAATTTATAAACTTTGAGTAATGCCCTCTTATTAAGGTTTTATCAAAGATGACCAGTATCGAGAAGAATACAGAATAGTAAATACCAATATAGCATAAGACTATTAAATTGTACACTGAGATTTTTCATTTGAATTACTCTCTACATGGACTTTTTTAATAGAAAGCTTTAAAATCTTATCTTATTTGTACCATTATTCCTCAGGTGACATCGTTTTAGAGAAATATTGTGATATACAAAATTTTGTTTCCTAAATCTCTACTGCATTAGAATTTCACATTATATCAATCAAAATTACTGGCTAAAAATTTCAAAACATTGTCAACTTCTTGTATAAAATAATTAATTATAAACACTAATATGGTATGTGAACCATTTGATATCTATAATTCTTAAATGCACTTAGTTGATTAACCTTGATAACTCTTGAATAAAATTGTGATGTAATTGCTTTGCAAAATTGCCAATAGCAATTGTTATAGGGGTATTGCTAAACATAACCATCACATGAACTCAACCTTTCTCAATAATATTGCATTCTTACGGTGAATTAAATAATATTACAGTCCAAACCAATCATAAGTTAACTTTACCTATTTCCAAGGTTGTTGGTAATATTTTTTTCCATACTTTACTAAACAATTCAAACTTGGGGTATTCCTGACCCACTGCTATAATATAAGATGCTTTAGAAGGACAGTATAAGAAAATACTTTGAAAATTCATACGAACTGTAAGGTAGTAGAGAATATCATAAAACCATTATCACAGAAAAAGAACACATACCAATACTTAAGAGATAGAACCACCCAAAATAATATTCTCAGATAATTAAGAGATAATTCAATAAACTCATCATACAGTGAAAAGTTGACCACTATGCTAGTAAATTTTCAATTTAATGTTTAACTTGACTCATTTCCTGGCATATTCTCCTGAGTTTAAATTTAGGACTGGTATACATTAAAAATTTTCACCAAAAATATACATATAATATAATCAATAGCTATTGCTCATTTTAATTGAAAATTCAATTCCTAAAAATATTGATTATCATTAAGTTTTCAGTATAGATGATTCAAGAATAATTATTGAAGAATAAATGAACCTATCATTCGGTTCACAGGTAACTATTAATTACTACTTAAGAAGATGTTATGGTATCAGAGATATCTGAGGAAAGTTAAACAGTAAATAGAAAGTTTAACAATGATATCTCAAGTACATAACTGATTGTACAATAAATTTCACAGAAAAAGATAGATGTGTTTCCTTTACCATAGAGAAGGCAATGTCTCTTTTTTAACTCTGTTTTACGCAGTACTAGATTAATAGTTTTGACATTAAAACAAGTACCCTAGCATGTCAACCTAAAAATTAAATGCAAGATAAGGATACCTTAATGATCGATGTTGAGGCTTCCCCAAAATATCAAGATATTTCTTCACCAATATAAAAAGTAAACCTGGTACTGAGTATTTTCAACCTGAATTCTAATCATAGGAGATTCAACTGCACAATTACTATACCACAATTAAAAAAAAGCCAAGCCACTGGACAAACATTTCAAGAGGTAGACAGATGACAATTATAAGCTTTATCATTAAATCCATGCACTTCTTGTGATGTGCTTAGCAGCTTAACTAATGAAAAGATTTGGAGAGATAAGTTCATTGAATTTGAATACGGCCAAAACTTTTGGAGAAGGCTAAAGCCTACTGTCCGTCTGTCAAACACATCACAAATGTATCACCAGCACCATTTCAAGTACCGGTTAGGTAGGTTTTCTACCAATGGGATGTAATTTAAACGTCAGAACTTTACAAAAAGATAATGAGAAAGTTTAGTCTCACCAAAACATGTTGAGGGTGGTGGCTGTTCTGCAAATAATCATTGCCAAACACCAGTCCACTAAGGCTATGATCAGTCATGGACATTAAAGCCATCACAACAGCACTCAGCAGGACTTTGTAGTGATCATGTAGAAAAGGTAGTTGTCTTCAATTAGTTTGAGGTCCAACAAAACAATTTCTCACCATTTATGTTAGTCCATGTGATTCAAGAGTCTTAAAACTGTATAAAAACAGCACATATTCAGATATTAGTGCAACACTTGTGGATATAAGCTAAAAAGTTGTCCAATAATTAACCATACCAAACCATTATCTATGAAATTATAAAATGACTTCATGTAAATTCAATGCAATACCCATTATTGCAATGAAAGGAAAATGCGATTTGCAAAAAATGTCTTTCCTTGACTAAAAGATTACTATCACAAACCACACGACTTCATTCAGACTATTAAAGATTAAAAATACCTAATTATACAAAATGTTATTGATATACCACAAAATTTGTTATTTTCATGAACAAATTAACCTCTTGACTGAGATAAGAATTTTCAAACAGTGGCACATAGGAATCTTAATTTTCACGATTCAAGCTCATAGAATATCACGCATTTATATCTTTGTATGCGTTTCCCATTATTTCCAC